>OX422207.1:186676189-187877023 GCA_949130495.1 Sambucus nigra
AAACACAAGTTTGGGATTCATGACATTTTCATCGGTGATAGTGGGAAGAGTCCACCCTCTTTCACATATGAGCCAAACTTTTTCATCAATTGCTTTTAAACAAGATCTCATGCGGGCTTTTCAATAGGCATAGTTTATGCCATCAAATACGGGCATCCGATTATATAAGTTATCCATCGAAAAAATTGAGATTTTTAAAAACGATTGATTTCACAAAAAAAATGCGAAAAAGGGATCATTTAATAATTATGAGCAACCTGCTCTGATACCAATTTGAGAATACGGGATGTGATACTAATTTGTGAATTCATAATATTTCAATAGAGTTAAATTATTTAACTAGATGTCAATCTCAAATAAACCATATTCCAATTTTATTAAACCCTAAATATGCATCTATGTGATTGAAAGCATTAAATCATATAAGCATGCAAACAAACAATTTTAGGAAAAATCCCCGTAGGGCAAAACCTTTTATTTCACTAAATGTAAAGCGCAACTTACAAACTTACAAGTGAAACACTACAATGAATTCTCATAAGAACCCGCAAAGACCATAGCCTTGAATCAGTAATGACTCCATCGAGAATCAAAAGAAACGAAGTTCCTCCTTCTTCAACAGTGAATACCCTTAAGTATCACCAAATCTAGCAGTAGAGACATCACTCCACAAGAATAGACTTTGTGATAGAAGTGTTTGGGTTCCAAAGAAGATTCCCAAAAGTATATGGGATTGTTTTGGTGAATCTAAAATGTGTATTATCCATAAAAAGTGAAGACTTAATTGCAACAGGTTTGCAGTTTGCGTTAATGAAAAGTCTTAACTAAAAAGCATCACGAAATAGGTATTTATAGGCTAACAAAAAAAATTGAGGAAGCGCATGTCATTCAAACGACTTCATCATGTCGTTTGAACAACATTCAGATGTTATTTGAACGGCCATAAAAAATGATCTATCAAAAATCAAAACAGTGTGCTGTCGTTTGATCCAAAATCGATCAGGGTTTCGAATGACATATCTAATGACGTTAGCATGTCGTTTGAATGACAGGAACAGAAAATTTATTTTTTAAAGTTCGCAACAGGTATTTCAAAAAACTTTTTAAGTTCGAAAAAAACCTCATTTTGATTAAAAAGATTTTATAAATGTATCCCAATACTTAATAAAAAAATCTAAGTAACTCAAAACAAAATCTATTCCAAAGTATACCTCATGTCACGTAGATGTCGAAGATGCGAGATATTCGGATTCGTCTTCTTGAACGTGTGAATGTGAACTTCCTTTGACGGTTGTGACAGGTACTTAATGTAAACTAGGGACTATGTAAAATATGTCCTTACAAGGAGCCAACTGAAAATTCAAAGAATTCGAAGTCAAGAACACGCTAGAAGAAACGACGCCTAAATCCGAGTTACGGTGAAGAAGTAATGCATATTTGAAGTTGAGATGCAAATTCAATAGCATAAAACATAAATAAGAGAAAATTGACCACGAAAGCATCACTTGGGTAGAGCAAAGTGACAAATCGATTTGGTTACCTAAGCGAACCGGTTCGCAGACCAAATGAGTTTGGGCTTGCCTATGAGAATGGATTCGGCGCACCTGTTATCTGATTTTTAGCTGAGTCTATAATATGTCATGAATATTGCATATTTGTGATCGTTATCTTTATACATTCTACTTTTGTGTTCCTTATGCCTATCTTTATACTCGTTAACTAGACAACCTCTATTTTGTATGTTTTTGTGCTTTGCGAGGTATAATTGAGCTTTCAAAGGTATTGGAATGCTTAAGGAGTGGATTGGTTTCTTTTCGAGGAAGTTCCGTCATCTGACTCAACTTTAAGGACATTTTAGTCATTTCATACTTCATATCCAGCTCAGTGGAATTCCAAGGAAGCGTATTTCATTGAGTTAGTTTTGCGTGGCCATGAATGGCACATCATTTCGAGTTTGGATGAAGAAGTTAGAGTTGATTTCGTAAAGAACCTTTTCTCCTCATAATAGGCCAAAACTTCTAAGAAAATAGGCGACCGGTCGACCGGGCTTGTGACCCCGGTCAATCGGTGAATCAAAATAACCCTTCGATGCAAGACATCACCATTTTTCCCCGACCCGCTATCGACTCACCCCTGGCCACGGTCAACCGGTCCTGCCAGTTTTCCAGCACTAGTTTTCTTTTTATTTCTTTTTTCTTTATTTTCTTTTTCACTTACTATATAAACAACATTTTGTTTTATTTTTAAGGTAACTTTTATATAATCCATTTTAGGTTAGATTTTTAGGGGTTTGCTCTTTTGGAGCTTCTCTCTTTAGGGTTTCAACCCATTTTTGTATATAGGTTACTATTCATTATCTCTTTCCTTTAATATATGCTTTATTTCCTTTATGACTTGTTTTGTTCTTCATTTACTTGCCTTGTATTTACTTTTTGTTGATTAGTTAGTTATTTTCAATTGTTAATTAGGTTTATTTCTTGTTTTAATTATGTCTTGTAGCTAGTTAAAGGGTTGGGGTCATATTTTCGCCATTAATGGGTCTCGAGCTTTGAAATCTAGGTTTTGGATCAAAATGCATTTAATTGAAACCTCATGTATTAAATTTGGAATATTATTCATTTAACTTTCTTTGTCACATAACGTTAAATTTTAAAGTAATAATCCGATTAAACAATTATCGAAAATGGTCACACATGGATTAATATGCGTGTCTGCAATCTCGTCATTCACGTTAATTTAATTATTGACTAAATATTGTGTAGAGTAAAATTCTCACATATTTAGTGGTTTGATGAAACTGATGTTTTCTTCTAATTAAATATATGATTATTGAAAATTTTATCTCTAACAAAAATACCTATGATTTGAGGGATTGGATCCCGACTCTATGTTTCTCAAATAGTTTTTCAAAATTCAAATTTCAGTTTTTGTTT
Source organism: Sambucus nigra (assembly GCA_949130495.1). NCBI lineage: Eukaryota > Viridiplantae > Streptophyta > Magnoliopsida > Dipsacales > Adoxaceae > Sambucus > Sambucus nigra. The sequence continues at coordinate 186,679,123 of OX422207.1, forward strand.
TCTTTAAATTAACAATTGCACCTGTTAGTTAGATTTCTTTAGTCAAGTAGAGATATTTCCAAAATCATCACCTTTTCATTCTTTTTCGAGAGTCTATACCTAGGTTTTAGAAGTCTACCTGGTCGTCGTCATGATTTTCGTCTTATTCCCTAAGAATTCGACCCCAGCTTACTGGGTTATTACTTGAGCGACTGGCATGCACTGCCGTAGGTACACACGTAGCACACACATTCTGCATCGCGTCAAGTTTTTGGCGCCGTTGTCGGGGACTAGGTAGACACACTAGGTTAGGTCGAATTAATATAAGAATTTTACTTTAATTCCTAAAAAGCCAAAAAAAATCATAAATCAAAAAAATAAAAATATTCAAGCTTTAAATGCAAAATACTCAACCCAAACCAAAACCCAAGACTATAGTTGAACTCACTCCCTCTAGCAATAACACTCTAAACACTCCAAATTTTTGGGTACCATATCCTACACCGACTAGTAACACCACAAGTCGAACGTCTAGGAACTCCGGTGAGGAAAGTGATTCTATTAATGTGAGTGTGATGTCTCATCACGCTAGTTTTGAAATGGATGAGGGAGTGATGCTATATCACCCCATAAGAGACCTATTATACCCTAAGAGAACCATTACTCCGGGATGCATTATATTCCCATCAAATGCGGTTCAATTCCACTTTAGGAATGGGATGATTCAGATTCTTCCAACTTTTTACGGTATGGAGTCAGAGAAGACCTATCTCTACATTAGAGAGTTCGAGGAGGCGTGCGATACGTTTACGATCAAGCTTTCACCCAACACGTAGTGCGCCTCAAGATTTTCCCTTTTTCACTTAAGGAAAAGTCCAAGATTTCGCTTTGATCACTAGCACCAAACTCGGTAGCTATGTGGAGAGACACGCAGGCTAAATTTTTCTAGAAGTTCTTTCCTACACATAGTACCAACTCTATTAGGAATCAAATTTAAAATTTTAAGAAAAATTATAACGAGCCTTTTGATAAGTGTTGGGAGCGGTTCAATGAGTTAGTTAACATGTGCCCACATCATGTCTTTGAGAAGTGGAGACTCATCACTTACTTCCATTATGTGTTTAGCCTAAGCTCAAAATAACTCATTGAAACTATGTTCCCGGGAGAGTTCTTAGGGATAGATGCGGACGATGAGGATGATGCCCACTTTATGTATGTCATCAAGACTACTCAAGCTTAGGACACATCAGATCTAAACACCCAATCCAAAGCTAGAATCACGTCCATAGCTCCTTCCACGTTCAGACTCTATCACTTAGACAAGGAAGCCCAGTTGAAGATCCAAATTAACCAATTAGCCAAGCTGCTAGAAGACGTGGTCGAAGCTAGGGGAGAGATATATATGGCCCATATAGAGCTTTATCTGTGTGATTTGTGAGGCGGGATAATTAACGAAGGAATGTCCGACATACCCTCCTACAAAGTCTGCTTCGAGAGCAAGTTGAGGCGATGGGAGCTTTTAAGGGTAATTTTAATGCCCCTGACGAGAATTCTTTTAATCCCTTATGGCGGAACCATACCAGTTTTAGTTACGGGCAACCGAATGCAACGATGAACCCAAATCCACACATTGTCCAACAACCACCACCACTCCCACCTTATCAAGAAGTGCCACCCATGCAGGTGCCTCCTTCCGCACCTTATGTGATTCATAAGAGAAAGAGTATCAAGGACACTCTTGCTCAATTCAAGCAAATTCAGACAACAATAAACGCCCAAAAAGCTCAAAATTTTTTGACTTGAAGGTATCGCTTTCTAAGCTGCAATCTTCCTTAAGTGTCCAAGAGAAGGGCAAGTTTCCCACCCAAGGCCAACAACCTACCTAAGGTCATAATTGTTTTAGCTCTACTCCGGATGAAAATAAAGAGCAATGTTAAATGGTTACCACTCTACGTAGTGGGAGAGTTGTTGAATTGTCACCTCCCCCACATGACGTGCAAAAAGACAAGGAGGTTTCCCACCTGGAAGAGAGTGACAAATACGACATAGTTAGGCCCGAGGTAGTAGAGAAATTCCCTTTAGCCGCACATTACCCTCAATGGTTGGTCCCTTATCCTAAAGGGGCCTCTCATGATGACATTCTAGAAGTGCTTAAGAAAGTGAATCTTAACTTTCCTTTTCTTGAGGCTATGAAGAAACTTCCCGCGTATGCTAAGTTCCTAAAGGACTTACTCATGGTGAAACGCAAGTTAAAGGTAAATAAAAATGTGTTCTTAGCACAAAAATATGAGTTCAATACTTTTAAGAGACCTCCCACACAACTATAAAGATCCAGGTGCGCCTACCATTTCGTGCATTATTGAGAGAATAAAATCGAGAGCTTTATTAGAATTAGGGGCAAGGGTAAACATTCTCCCCAATTCCATCTATAGGAAGCAAGATTTGGGAGATCTTAAGCCCACCAAAATTACTCTCTAAGTCGCGGATCGTTCCGTGTCGTGGAATAGTTGACGACGCGATCATCCAAGTTGACACTTTCTACTTCTAAGTGAATTTTATCATTTGGGATACGAATTCCTCCTCTCTCTTGAGTCATCGTGTTCCCGTTATTCTTATATTCCCCTTACTATCCATGACTAATGCATTGAAAAATGCACGTAATAGGATAATGCAGCTCACGTTCGGGAATATGGCACTTGAAATAAATATCTTCAACATCCCCAAGCAAATGGGTGATGAGTACAAGTTACATGGGTCAGATCTTATAGAGTAGGTAGTACACGAACACTTTGAGGGTAATCATGTTAGGAATCTAATTAAGGCGTGTCTAGTGATGACGAGTGAGAGAGAGTGTGTGCACGCCAATTTCGACTAAGAGGTGAGTGAAATGAGAGAGTTTTTATATGAGGTTGTGAGTGAAGAGGATGTGAGATATGTTATTTGGGTCTCCCTATTCGAGGAATTACCATCAAGGGAATCATACATGGTTCCCTCCAAAGTTAAATTTCCAAAACTCGAGTTGAAGAAGCTTCCTTCCAACGTTAAATACGCTTATTTGGTAGAGGATGTGACATATCCCGTTGTTGTCTCCTTGAGCCTGAATGAAGAGGAAGAAGGGAAGCTTATGGCCATTTTAAGGAAGTACAATGGTTCTTTTGGTTGGCCCGTCACGAATTTGAAGGGTATAAGTCCATTGTTTGTACCCATAAAATCCACCTAGAGAAGGATGTGAATCCCTCTAGGGAGATGCAAAGACGTTTGAACCCGATTGTAGAAGATGTCGTTAGAAGAGATATTATTAAGTTATTATATGTGGGCATCGTCTATCCCATCTCGAATAGTAAATGGGTGAGTCCTATTCAAGTCATCTCGAAGAAGTCGGGAATGACTGTGGTCGAGAACACAAAGGGGGAACTTATTCCAAAACGTACCACCACGGGGTGGCGCATTTTCATTGACTACTGGAAGCTCAATGTCAGCACTAGAAAAGACCACTTTCCTTTGTAGTTCATGGACCAAATTCTTGAAAGAGTCTCGGGACACCCATTTTACTATTTTTTAGATGGTTTTTTCAGGTATAACCAAATTGAGGTGGATGTGCAAGATCTAGAGAAAACTACGTTCACATGTTCATTTGGAACATTTTCCTACAAACGTATGTCATTTGGATTGTGTAATGCACCTATGACCTTTCAAAGGTGCATCCTTAGTCTATTTAGCGACAAAGTCAAAAGGGGCCTTGAGGTGTTCGTGGACGATTTTAGTGTCTTCAGCCCCTCTTTTGACCATTGCCTTGTTAATTTCGAAAAGGCGCTTACCCAACTTGGTACTAAATTGGGAGAAATTCCATTTTATGGTTACCAAATGAGTAGTTCTTGGCCACATCGTGTCATCCAAGGGGATAGAGGTCGATAGAACGAAAATTGACATTCTTGTTGAGCTTCCCCCACCCAAGTCACTAAAGGAAGTGCGCTCTTTCTTGGGTCACTCAGGATTTTATCGTAGGTTTGTTAAGGATTTTAGCTCCATAGCTAGGCCCTATAGTAACCTACTCACGAAGGATGCCTCTTTTGAGTATAATGAAGCATGCAAAGAGGCTTTCAAAAAATTAAAAAACAATCTAATCTCCGTCCCCATTATTCAAGCTCTGGATTGGACCCTTTCATTTGAGCTTATGTGTGATGCAAGTGACTATGCAGTGGGGGTTATTTTAGGTCAAAGGAGATATAAGAAGGCTCATGTCATAAACTATGCTATCCGGACTTTAACCGGACCTCAATTGAACAACTCCGCCACGAAGAAAGAGTTTCTAGTGGTAGTGTTCGCCCTGAACAAATTATGTTGATATCTTATTGGGTCACCCATAACATGCTTTACCGATCACGCGGCTCTCAAATATCTCCTTTCTAAGAAGGATGCGAAGCTAAGCATCATTAGGTGGATCTTGCTACTCCAAGAGTTTGATCTTTCCATGAAAGACAAAAAAGGAGTAGATAATGTCGTAGTTGATCACTTATCTAGGCTCTCGTTCGACGTACTTAAAGATCCCATAACCATAGATGAGTAATTTCTGCAAGAGCATTTATTTGCCACTTCCTCTCTCCCTTAGTTTGTGGATATCGTGAACTACTTAGGCGGGGAGTCATTCCCTCTGATTGGATAATGCAAGAGAAGAGGAAGTTCTTTACATGGTCGCATATCTTTTTCTATGATAATCCCTATTTGTTTAAATATGTCACAGACCAAATAATTCAAAAATGTGAGCCGGATGAGGAGATTCCGAGTGTCATCCGATTTTGTTATTCGAAATCATGTGGAGGCCACGTTTCCACGAAAAATACGGTTGTAAAGATTCTTCAATGCGGTCTCTATTGGCCCACTATCTTTCGAGATGTGAACTTGTATTGCAGATCTTGTAATAGGTGTCAAAGGATGGGAGCCATTACTCGACTGACACTATGTCATTGACCTCTATTCTCACCATTGAGATGTTTGACTATTAGGGCATCAACTTCATGGAACCTTTCCTCCCCTCTTTCGATTTTATATACATCCTTGTCGCGGTAGACTATGTGTCAAATTGGGTAAAGGCCATAGCTACTAGGACAAATGACAGTAAGGTGGTGGTTAAGTTCATTGAGGAACACATACTTTCTCATTGCGGTGCACTGAAAGCCGTCATTAGTGACAACGTCATGCACTTTTGCAATAGGTTGTTTGAGAAATTAATAAGAAAGTATGGTGTCGTCGACAAGGTTGGGATGACTTACCACCCACAAATGAATGGGCAAGCCGAGAATCGAGAGACCAAGCACATCCTAGAGAAGATAGTTGATCCCAACTGTAGGGATTGGTCTAATAGATTACTCGATGCGCTATGGCTTGTCGAACCACGTACAAAACCCCCCCTTAGAATGTCCCTATTTTGCTTGGTGTATGGAAAGCCTTGTCATCTCCTCGTCGAGATCGAGCACAAAGTGTATTGGGCCATTAAGAGGTTTAATTTTAAGCTCAATAAAGCCGGTGAAGTGCAAAAACTTCAATTAAGTGAGTTGGAAGAGATACATAATGATGCGTATGAGAGTACCCACGTTGCCAATGAGATAATGAAACTAGAATAAGTATCAATCAAAAAGAGGTTCATTCGGACCAAAAAGTGATTTTGTATAACTTGCAACTTCATTTATTTCCTGGCAAGTTACGTTCGTGGTGGACCGGACAGTTCGTTGTGAAAGAGGTGTTCCCACACGGTGAGATTGAGGTTGAGGATCCTAAGAATGGGAATATGTTTAAAGTAAATGGACAACACGTAAAGTCATATCTAGAGGCATATATTAAGGAAGCTCATACAATCTTATATTCGGACACCATATAAGGGGATGAGTAGGTAAGTTGGAGAAAGGTCGCCGCACTCCTGATACGTATGGGGTGACGTTACGATGTATTATTTTGAGTCGTGTGTGTGGTTTTAGTGCATTTAGGTGTCAGTTAAGTCCACATTAGCAAGAGAGACGAGCGTTGGTTTTACCCTAACCCGTCCCGAGAGACAGGAAGTCAAAAGCGCAGTGAATTTTAAGTGCCCTCAGTCACCATTGGTGTATTTAGGATCAATTTGGAGATATTTGTAAGTTTCTGCCACCTCTATTCCTGAGCCATTAAGAAAAAGGGAAACAAAACAAGTTTTGATAGCAAGCTGAGATGAACCGGTCCCCCCCCCCCCCCCCCCTTGTGATGTCAAAATGTGGACTCTTCCCTTTTTTTTCAATTCCCTCCCACCTATTCATCTTCCCTCCACTCCAAAACTTCCCCCATCCCTTCATACACAAAAATTCATCATTTTTACCTCCCTCTAGCCCCAAAACTATCAAATTTCATCCCCCCTCCGTTTTGCCACCCTTTCACACCCTCACACAACTATAAATACCAACCCACCCCGACCTTTTACCCCACACCAAATATTATCTCTTCTACCTTACAAATTCTCCCACCCTTCCTAGTTTCATACTCCCATCATGTCTTAAGCGCATCAAGTGCGTAAGTACAACTCTACCGACATCGAAGACAATGATGTACAGGAGAATTTTCACTCGACCCAAGAGATAATTTGGATGATGTCAATGGTTAGCCTTCGCCGACCAATTCCACGAGGCAATTGTCCGCCTCTTCTATGGGACCCTCGTTCGCACCTCCCGAGGCCACTACGAGGCCTTTGCAATGGAAAAAGAGTCCTACTTTCCCTCAACATCATTAAATGGAAAATACGGACGGAGATGGTAACCATGTACAACGAGAACACCTACCCAAATTATGCTCCACCCCTCACGAAGCAAGAATGTGCAAACCGTTGGGCTCCCGACACTGAGTGGAACCAAAACACCTTCCTCGTCGAGCAACTCCCCGAGCGTGTCCGCTACCCCAATCTCATTACATGTGGCACTGTTCTCCCAACCACGAATAACTCCGCCATTCACCTTTGCACGCCACACTCCTATATTACTTTCTTGACGAGCAAGCTCGTACAAGCCTAGCGCACATTTACCTCAGTGAGATCACTACCACGACTTTGGACAAAATGGGTAAAATATCTCTTCCTTATGCGCACTTCATATGTTCGCTTTTCTCTGACTATATTATCACTGGATGGGGCCCCGTCGTACGTGATCCCAAGACCATTAACTCTACTTCTATTGGATGGAGCACCATCAAAAGGAGGAATGTGCAACCTTCTCCGCCACCGATTTTTGAGGATATTGATATGGAGGAGGGAGATGCCGAAGAAGAAAGTGCGAAGGAGATTGAAGTTGGTGGGGAAGATCAAGGGGAGCAACAAGAGGACGACCCAATTTATGAGGCGGAGTTTTATGAGAATGCATATAATACGGTAGCCTTTAATAGTCGTATGTACCAATTGGAGACTTTACTCGACAAATTCATCGCCGAGTATAGAAAGGATCGTCAAGTGGACCGCTATGACTGCCGGCTCGACATGAGTATGATCATGAGCCTTCAAAATGACATGTACCATTTGACTATGGGTTCGGACGTGCAATTGTCGAATTATTTGTATGACCCATATGTCGCGACCCCAATGCCCCCTGTTCTTCACATTAGCTTTCATGGACGTGTATTTTCTTGTATTATGTAGTTTCCTCATTTTGTATGGATGTATCTTTTTAAGGAACTATGTAATTATGTTCTCTTGCTTAGTGTTAGGGTATTTGAGTTCATTATTGTCCAATTGCATTTTAATATTTGTTCATTTTAGTTTCTCACTTGCTCTTCTTACTTAGATTTTAGTCCTTTTGATTGAGGACAATGCAAAAGTCTACGTGGGGGGGGGTACACGGGTGTCTTTAAACTTCACAAATTTTAAAATAAATTTTTTGGGTTTAATCACATGCCCAAAGTTTTTTTAGGCTCCCCTCTCATGAATTTTTTTAAATTGTATTTAGTCCCATAACTAATCAAAACCTTCATCAACCGCCTTATAATCGCCTTTGTTTCTCTCCGCAGAGAATTACACATGTCCTACAGTTGTTACAATAGGACCAACGACTAAAAAATAAAAACGTGGGAGTGAATACAAATGAATCTTTAAAAATGGAACTAATTACATGTGATCCCATTTTAAAATGCCCAAAAAAATTGAAAAATGTCGAAAAATTAAAAAATATATATATTGAAAAATATTTTTCTTCAAAATAAATAAAAATCGAAATTTAAATTCTCCAAATGAAGAATTTAAACCCGATGAGATTTTCATTTATTTTAAAGTGTGGAGATAAATAAATAAAAATCGTATGACTTAACGGCTTAAAAATCTCCATATAAATAAAAACCGTACAAGTTAACGAATAAGTGGAGATTTTTAACCCGACCAGATTTTTGAGTCGATCATTTGTTCTAAGTAATTAAATCAATACGAGTTAAAAGTTAACTCAAAAGTTCTTTTTAGTGTTAAAAAGTCATTGAGGATCTCTAAATCATTGTTTGATCGATTACGAAAAACGAGTGAAATATTATTTCAAAAATGCGCTAAAATGTCTCAAAATTAAAATTAATCTCGAGACGCATAGGGTAATGTAATTAGTAATTTGGATAAATGAAGTTAGGTCATCATTTATTTATCCAAAGAATATTAGCCATAGAAAGTCCATAAAAATATCCTTTTCCAAGCCACTTCGAGCCCAATAATTTATACCTTTTTTCTTTGATTAACCCGAAAAAAAACAAATTAGCCCAGAGTTGTGAAAATCAAAAATTTAATCAATAAAGTCCGTCCGGTATATAAAAAGGGGCAGAAAAATAGAAAAAATTGCTCAATCAAAAATAGAAAGGAAAAAATGAAGAAAAATATGAAAAATAGAAAGAAAGAGAAGAAACAGAAAAAATGAACAAATGAACAAATGCCCGAAAAAGTACCAACGGACATCGCGGCAAATATTTCAATTATGAAATTCCCAAAATTTTCCATTATTAACCAAAACTCCTTAACCTGAAAAAGTCCTAACCAAGTTTAAATAAAGAAATTGATTACCGTGTGGAGAGTTAACAGACAAAAAGATAATAACGAGACAAAATGGTGTGAATAAAGAATGGTGTTTTACGTTTTTCAATGACGGTAATCCGTTTATGAGATGTTTTCACCCAAAATATTTTTGTCTTTCAATTTGTGTGAATGAACTCATGTTCCATTACATTTACACTTAATATCATGCACACCGAGAGAAAATAGCCGCAATCCAAATGTTCGATTGTGAGTGCATTGCTTGAAAAATTAAATCAAAGTGAGTTTTGGAAAAGTAACGTAATGATCAATCGGAGGAAGTTAGCGGTTTAATTTTTGACTTCGCGCACACACATTATGAATTGAGATTATCGAATAAAAATTTGAAGTGATTATTTTTCTGGAATTTAAATCGTTTGGTTTTTAATTATTTTTATATTTTCTTTGAGTCGTCCAAAAATGAATTGTGTGGGTAAATTCACTGCAAACCCTCACGAAACACCACTCGTCCTTCTAGGGTAACCTAAGGGTTTAAGAGCTAGTTGCATACGCTAAGTGTAATAGCTTGCCCGCAAAAGAGGTGTCATATACCATGAGTTGTTTTGAAGTCCATTTAAACTCATGCTCTTATTCTTTTACATTGCTCGGGATAAGGAACGTTTTAAGTTAGGGGGGTTGATTAGGCATAAATATTTCAAATTTATCCCCTTAATTTCGATAGTTAAATCGTCTCGTGCAGTGTATTTAGATCGAATTTATTCTATATTTATGCTACTAACTCTTTTTGGTGAGTATTTCGTGTTTTGTGTATTTCTCTCTTGTTTCAAAGGTAATTAGTGCAAGTGGATACAAAGGAAAAATCGAAATGGTGAAATAATCGAAAGAAAGTGAAGACAAAGTCATATTCATAATTTTTTAGAAGGACTGGAGGACCAGCTAATTGAAAACTCAAAGAATTTGAAGTCATGGGCACATTGGAAGAAAAGGCAATTAAATTCGAGCTACGGTGAAGAAGTTATGCACATTTGAAGTTGGAATGAAAATTCAAAGGCAGAAAACGTAAATAAGAGAAAATCGACCACAAAAGCATCACTTGAGCAAAGAAAATGGTCGAATCAGTTCGACTGCCTAAGCGAACCGGTTCACATGCCGAATGGGATCGGGCTTTCCTAGGCAAATGGGTTGGGGGCACCTGTAACGGCCTTTTTAAGTTGAGCTTATCTTTTAGCCTAAAGAGTTTTAGAGTTTAGGGACTCTTCTAAACAACTTCTAACTTATGTACTTAGCCATTAGGAGTCTTTTATCATCATAAAAATTCATCATAAGACTAGAGAAGAAGAGGAACATCAAGGAATAAAATTACTACTTTTCTTGCATGCAAATTTCAATCAAGAGCTTGTTAATTTCCGATTTCAATCGAAGCTTGTTCTCATGCATTTTTACTATCTCTAAATCTTTGGTAATTTTAATTTTATGCTTTGTTTTAATTATTTATTCATCATGCTTTCATGTAATTTATTTATCCATTGCGTAGTTAATATAACCATGTCTGGATAAATCGTTAGAGATTTGGGAACATGAACCCAAACTAAGTATGACAGTTGGATATAAAATCGGATATGATCATATATATAATTACTAGGTTTGATATTTTGTCGAGACTAATATTGTAGGTCTCTTACCTCCGCTTGTCGTAGGCAACCGGAGTGTTTGAGGATATAATATACGTGTCAGCAATCTCGTCATTCACGTTAATTTAATTATTGACTAAATATCGTGCAGAGAAAAATTCTCTCATATTTAGTGCTTTGATGACATTGATGTTTTCTTCTAATTAAATATATCATTATTGGAAAAAAATTCTCTAACAAAAATACCTACGGTTTGGGGGATTGGTTCCAAACACCATTTTTCTCAAATAGTTTTCCAAAATTCAAATTTTAATTTTTGTTTTCATTAAATTAAAAATTGCACTTGTTAGTTAGATTTCTTTAGTCAAGTATAGATATTTTCAAAAATCATCACATTTTTTTCTTTTTCGAGAGTCATTACTTAGGTTTTAGAAGCCTAGCTTCTTCCTATTCCCTAAGGATTCGACCCCAACTTACCAAGTTATTACTAGAGTGTCTAGCTTGCACTTGAGTTATAGGTACACACGTAGCACACACATTCTGCATCGCGTCACCAAGGAGGAAAGATAATGTCGATTAAGGTTGATAAGGAAGAACAACCATGGGAGGGGTCTGTCCAATGCCTATAGGATTTTCTGGGAGAGATTATAAAGATGAAGAACCCTTTGCAAAGGGGTTTTGTTCACGGATAACCATTTACAACATCAATTGTGGGTTATCCAATGCCTACAAAATTTAAACCGCACGTCATCGCTCCCGAGTATGACGGCAAATCAAATCTAATGTTGTGTGTAGAGAAGTACTAGGTCGCTACTGATATCTATTCTATCCCAAATGAAATGCGATGAAGAGAATTCTCCAGAACCATCACCAGATCGACTCAAATCTAATACAATGGATTACCGAGAGGGCAGATCTCAAACTTCCAGCAGTTGGTCGATCTCTTTATCAGTAATTTATGCTTTGGTACAAATCTAAATAAGAGGGTGGCTCTGTCAGAAGGAGGACAAGATGACTAGGGAGTTTATAACATGCTTTAATACCGAGAATCTTAAGGTAATTGACTTTGACGAGAAGATATCAATCATTATTATCATGAGCGGTCTATTATCGGGGAAGTTATATTAGGCACTAGCTAAGGAGCCGCCAAGCACAATGTCAGAGCTTTTGTCCAAGGCTAAAAAAAATTATGAATGTTGAAGAGACAATAGCTAGTAAAGGAGTTTAGCACGCTGATTCCAACGCTAGAAATAGCTTGGAGAATAAGAAAGAGACCAAGGACAATAAGAAGGTTGATAGGCTGAAGAAGTATGATAAGTATACTAGGATTACCATTGGTGTTCACCACATCCTCGATGAAATTCGAAGAAGAAATAACCTGAAATGGCTGAGTAAATTGAAAACTCCATCAAATCGGAGGGACAATAGTAATTATTATGAATTCCACAAGGATCGTGGACTCAACCCTAAAAGTTTCTTGCCCCTAAAGAACGAGATTGAACATGTCAACAAACTAAGCAAGATAATGAAATATGTGGATAAAGGTGGTCGATCATGGGGGAAGGACAACCAGGCAACGATCAAAGTACCTTTGTAAAAAAGAGGACGAGAAGAAAGGGAGACGAGATGATGATTCGAAGGATGATCTAGAACTTCCCAAGAAGCCTAAAGAGCATGTGCACAAAGTTACCATGATCTCTGTTGGTTTCACTTTATAGAAAAAGGTGACGCGGGTGGTGGAGATGAACTAGCTGAGAGGAAAGCCTACATCAATGAGGCAAAGGCTTGTGTTTATGTCAGACAAAGATATAGGACTTGTCTTAGAAAGGTAAATAAAGATTGTCTCATTATTGGATTTTCTAAATATGATTGTCAGGTGTATTTTATCCTCTTGAAGACCCTCTAGTCGTCATAATAATGGTGCATGAAAGTCGGGTAGCAAGGATTCTGGTCGATAATGGAAGTTCAGCGATGTTCTATTCTATAATTGATTTAAAGAGTTGAGACTGAGAGATATCAAGCTGGACGCATATCACATAGCTCTTATCGATTTTTCAGAGGAAAAGGTGTTCCTATTAAGAATAATTGAGCTTAGGGTTATGGTCGTTACATGGACGACCTATTGAACAGAGATAATATGTTTCGTTATGGATGAGAACATTCACTTCAATGAGGTCGATTTGAAGAAATTTGAAGTTGTGCCTTACACTATCTATCAGTGCCTAAAATTCCCTACACATTATGGAGTTGGTGTGGTCAAGGGTAATTAAGTTAAAGTGAGAGAATGTTACTATACTTCTATAGAGCAGAAAGAGCAGAAGAAGCTGACCACTACATATCAGATCGATACTTTTAGCCCTTGAGATAAAGATAAGATGGTCATAGGCAAAGATGTGGAAATGGTTGAATCGATGATTCTGAACGACAAGCACCCGGATAGGACGGCTTAAATTGGCTCATCACTAGATCATTCCTTCAAGAAAGAACTGGATGATTTTCTAAGGCAGCTAAAGAGTGTGTTTGCATGGATACATAAATATATATGTGGGATTGATCTAGAATTATTTTACTACGAGCTCTGTATAGTGAAGGATGAGAAGCCTATTAAGTAAAAGAGGAGAGTATTCATCCATGAGAAGAATATGGCCATCCAGGAGTAGGCTCACAAATTGCAAAAGGCAAATTTCATTGAAGATGTTAAGTATTTAGAGTGACTTTCAAATGTGGTTATGGCCACAAGAAGAACGACAATAGGCATATGTGCATCGACTTCACAGATCTTAACAAAGCCTTCCCTAAGGACAATTATCCTCTGCCTAGGATTGATCAGTTGGTTGATATAACTACTGGACATGAGTTGCTCAGTTTTATGGATGACTACTCAAGTTATAACCCGATAAATATGAAGCCAAAAGATAAGGAGAAAATCTCATTTACCATCAACCGAGGTAGATACTGTTACAATATTATGCTTTTTGGACTCAAAAACACTAGAGAAACATATCAACGTCTAGTGAACAAAGTTTTTAAAGGACAGATTGGAAAAACTATGAAAGTCTACAATGATGATATGCTAACCAAGAGCAAAAAAGTTACCAACCACATCATTGACCTTAGATGAACTTTCGACCAACTAGAAAAGTACCAATTGAAGCTGAGCCCGATGAAATGCATTTTTAGAGTCAAAGAAGGTAAGTTTACGGGCTTTAAAGTCAACCAGAGGGGTACAGAGGCTAATTTGAACAAGATCCAATAATTGATTAATATGCAGTCTCCCAAGAGCAAAAAAGATATCCAAAGGTGGACGAGACAGGTTGAGGCATTGAACCGTTTTGTTTCCAGGGCCACTGATAGATCTTTTCCATTATTTAAGGTGTTCAAAAAGAAATTTGAGTGAAATTAGGAGTGTGAAGTAGAATTCCTAAGACTGAATAAGTAGTTAGGATATGCGCATTTATTGTCAAAGCCCATCCTAAGAGAAAAGTTATATTTATACTTGGCAGTATTAGAGACAGCAGTCACTTTGGCGCTAGTTTGATAAGAAGGTGGAGTGGAGACGTTCGTCTACTATACTATCAAGGCATACCGAGAAGTTTAAATTCATTACCCTAGGCTAGAGAATTTTGCATTTGCTTTCATTAAAATGTCCCAAAAAATGAAGTCGTATTTTCAAGCACATATAATTGTTGTCTATACAGACCTTCCTCTATGACAACATATTCATAAACATAAGAAATCAGGCAGACTGAAGGGTTGGGTTGTAGAACTAGGAGAGTATGACATACTGTATAAACCTAGTATGTAAATCAAAGACTTGGCAGTGGCTGATTATCGAGAAGACTTCTATGGAATAGAGCTCAATAGTGAAGACAATAGAGTACACTCTCATGGGAGACAGCACAGTAATAACGATAACTGAGTAGACATATATAGAAAAGAGCTCAGTAATAAAGTGAACCGATAAGACTTCTACGAAAGAGATCTCCGTTATAAAAATAGTGGACTAGATCAAGGATAGGCCGTAGTTATCATCTCGGTAGCAATAAAGTACTTGCGATCCATAGTTATCAGCTCGATAGCAATAAAGTACTTGCGATCTTGAGAAAATAAATAAATTATTCAATAGTGTATTCTTAGTCAAAGGTAGCTTTGAAGAAGAACCTATGGTTTGTCAATTATTCACATATGGCTCATCTTGCACCAAAGACAGTAAATCAGGTTTGATAATCATGACATCTGATGGGGCTGATGTGGAGTACTCCCTTAGGTTACACTTTGAAGCCTCTAACAATAAGGCAGAGTATTAAGCTCTCATAACAGGAATTGGTTTATCATCATCACTGGGCGTCGAGTATCTATCAGTGCCCAGTAATTCTCAGCTCATAGTAAATCAATTCCTCAGAGCTAATAACACAAGAGAAGAATCAATGGCAAAGTACCTGGCAAAGCAAAAAGTATTTTTATCAAAGTTCTCATTTGTACATATGGTTAGACTACCAAGGGATAAAAACACACGAATAGACGCACTCACTCGTTTGGCATCATCCACTAGAGGAGAACTAAGAAGAACAATACCCGAAGAAATATCGATGTATCGCAGTATAGATGAAGAATGCATTTTTTATGGAGTTGGACATGGAACCATCCTAGATGGATTCCATCCAAGCATACTCGGAGACCGGAGCAGTATGGGAAAATCCAAAGGAGGCGATGAGACTCTGCTACAAGGCAGCAAGGTACATACTGGAAGGGGGAATCCTGTTCAGAAGAGGATTTATCATATCATTGCTCAGATGTGTCCATTCCGATAAGGTTAGTGACTTGATAAAGTAAGTGCATGAGGTCTTGTGTGGGTCCCAATCATCGAGAAGATCGTTGATGACATGAGTGGACACTCAAGGGTACTACTACCCCACCATAAAAAAAATATTCCGCAAGCTATACAAAAAAAATTGATAAGTGCCAAATGTTTGCTATGATACATAAAAGACCAGGGGCTGCATTGCACTGATCACATCCTCTTAGCCTTTCACCATGTAGGGAATAAATCTGGTCATCCAATTATCGAAGACAAGGGGCAGGTTCAGGTACTTGGTCGGACCAGTGGATTATTTCACTAAGTGGGTTAAAGCAGATCCGCTGGTGGAGATGACGTACGGGGAGGTGTTCTATTTTATATGGAAGAACATTATTTATCGATACAGCACGTCATACATCTTCATCACAGACCATGATACATAGTTTGATAACAATGATTTTGAAGATTATTGTATATGTTCAAAGATCCAAAAATTGGACTGGGTGCTTGGTCACCCATAGTGCAATGGGCAAAAGGACTGAAGAACAGAACCCTCCTAGACGGAATGAAGAATAGGCTTCATGACGCCAAAGGGAATTAGATCAATAAACTTCAGAGTGTACTATGGGCTTATCAAACCACTGTAAGGATTGCGATCGGTGAAACTCCATTCATGCTGGCATTTTATGCAGAGGCAATGGTGCCAACAGAGATCGAATTGCCCAGACAATGAGTACTCTACTTTCAATCGTTGAAGAGTGACTTGATGAGAAGACTAGAGCTCGATTTAGTAGAATAAATTGGAGTTATGAAACACTTTGAGTAGCAATGTACCAATTTGAACTTATCTATTTTACTATAAAAGAGTAAAACCGATCAACTTAAAGGAAGGAATGTACATGCTAAAAATGGTAATTCCAAATAAGAATGAATTGGAAAAAAATTAGCACAACTATACAAGATATATGTTGTCGTATGATCGGGAACTTAAAGAATTGAGACTTTAAAAGGTGAGCGGTTTAAGAACCCATGGAATGCTGAGAACTTGAGGAAATATTATCAATAGTGATGACCACACGATATCCTAGTGAGATAAATAGATCAAATAGGTAAACATTTTTTCATTCCTTTGTAATCAACTCTCGGGGATCAATGAAAATCTGAATTTCCTCTACATATGTTGTCATTTTAAGCTTTTCTACATTTTCCAAAGTTTGTTTCGTCGAGGTGATAAATGTATAAGAATCCCGAGCTAAAAGCATCTCAGAGACGATCATATCAAAATACATTATCAAAATCATACTTCATGTATAGCCTCGTCATTGGATATGTTACTATCAATAAGTTTAGATAAATTTGGAAAATTAATTACAGTCATATGGACAACAAGATCAGACCATAACTTACCAACGCAAGGATAGATCCGAGTACATTTGGTCAACTCTGATAACCAATGATGACACATGGTCAGGAGGACAAGATACATCCATATGATAAGTTGGCACAAACATCGATAAATCCTAAGTTAGGACAATTTAGGTTCATCCAAAACTAGTAGCTAATAAGGCAGATCGGGTTGATAATATCCGACCACATGATCGTAAAACTAAACTATTAGCAGGACTATCTTAACACCAAACATCTAGTAAGCTGTCATGGCAGGTGGACAAGAACCTACTAATAGTCCATAATACTAGAACTAACTAGGAGTTTGATGAGACCCGATCATAATTACTTGTCAAAAATATTTTCACACAAACACTTAACTTCAAGTGATGGATAAAAACTTAGCTGAGCAAAATAACTGACAGAAAAATTCAAAATACATGTATTCATAAAGACAAGAAATTAAATTTCATTTAATCTCAAAAGTTAAGCACGCATAGATTTAAATGTTCATTGCGTAGTATAACAAAAAAAGCTTCACGTAGATGTAATCAAAGAAGATCCCAAGCTTTAGGAGCATTGTCAAATCTAGGGGAAACTTGAGGAGTCTAATTAATCTCTCGATTGACTTGGTGAATAGTAGCATCACGTGCTTCAGTTATACTCGGGTCTTGAGCAACTTATGGATCCACAACAAGGGTAGTCTATGCAGCAACAGTATGTCCAGTGTCATCGATCTCATCATCTTCTGCTGCAAATTCATCCACCTCCATCAGATATGCAGCGGCCAAGGTTAGGGCATCCTCATCATCGCCCTCCCATTTTCCCACAACATATCTAATATACGGATAATGTTTCATAACCCGCTTTCTGAGTTCCTCATAGCCATCAAGAAAGAAGGTTACGATCTCTATGTTGTAGTCAAGAAATGCTTTAAACTTGGCCACTCCAGCCTTATCAACCTTAACTAGAGATTCATTAGCTTTTAGGAGATCCTCGTTAACCCTAGTAAGCTCCTCGTTAGTGCCATCTTGGTCCTTCAACTTTTGGAACTCCTCTTTATCCTTGTTAAGAGACAGTTTCTAAGTAACCACTTGATCATCCTTCTCTTGGATCTCACCACAGGTTAACTACAGCTCATCGGCGGATTGTTTAAGATCATTTTTCAGTTGAGTGTTCTGCCTTTTAAGTGTTTTGATGGTTTTTGTTTTCTCCTCATAGGCATGGTGGTTGGTCATAGCTTGCTCTCTTGGGATAATAGTAGCTATTGCACCCTAAAATAAATTATAAAGAGATGATTAAGTAATAAAGAATTTAGCAAAGAGAGACTAGCACAAATTTAGCAAAATACCACCGACAAACGAATTTAAAATAGCTTCCACAGAACATCGGGATCATCTCACCTCAAAAATTCAAAGTCTTTGATCTTCTCGTGATATCCTAGAAAGTCTATTGCTTATTCATGTAATGGAATATGGAGTTGTGGTCATTATTTAGCTCTTTGGTAGAGATGGTATGGTTAGGATCAAACTTGAAATCCTCCACCTCGCCATAATGTGGGGACAACCCTTATCCACTAACAAGATAACTAGATAGACGTTCGCTAATCTGAATCCTCTCCACAGCAAACCCATTTGGCCCAGCCTCACTCATCTCTAGGATTTTAGGGTCACCATGGATAGTGGGGGCCTCAAGTGACCTTTTCTCACCAAAATCTGGGGGACTAGAAGATATTGGAGTCTTCCCTTTGGATTTTGACCACTGAGCAGCCTCAGCTTCAACCTTCCTCTGAGAATTAATCTCGACTTGGTTTCTATCCTAAGCTTCAGATCTCTTTTTATCGTCGTCCTTCTTCATGGCCATGGTATCAGCACCAGCTTTACTCTTTGCCTCATGCTCGAGATTTTTGCGATGAGTAATATTCATAGTAGCACAATCAACTATCTGAAGTGACATACCACTAGAAGGTTCAATATTTAATCATGGGGTAGTGGGAGTAGAAGCTGCGCAAGAG
Organism: Sambucus nigra; assembly: GCA_949130495.1. Taxonomy (NCBI): domain Eukaryota; kingdom Viridiplantae; phylum Streptophyta; class Magnoliopsida; order Dipsacales; family Adoxaceae; genus Sambucus; species Sambucus nigra. The sequence continues at coordinate 186,697,938 of OX422207.1, forward strand.
AAGGATGGTTAGTCAAAGCTATAGTGCATGAATAAAAGATGACCTGATATGGCAAAATATTCTCGCCTGCTTTAACTTTAGCCTCAACACCCTGGTCAGCTTCAACAAGGCCTTCTGCTACCAAGGAAATCAATGTCTACTGAGGAGGTTCACCACTAGGAGGAGTGTGGTACCCAATTCGTGTGAACTTAGAGACAGAGAAAATATCCTCAAACTTTATGGGTGGACACACAGAAACTCTCAACTATATTTCATAGTGCAAAGGTCAGTATAGGAGCTTTTTTCACTGTAAAAGTTTAACAAGAATATTAGCACCGCAATAACTAGAGAGAAATCAGAAAGTAAAAGAGGAAAAAATATTTACCAATTTTGTTCGTCCCACACCATTCGCGGGGAACCCTACAAGACCTGTTCTTCTCATGATCTTTGAAATCCCAATCACCTTTCATAAAAACAAACTGGTTTTTCCAACTATAGCTTCTTATCTGGATAACCTTTACCATTATCAGATATGACTTCGTGAAGAAAAGTAATAATACACAGTAGACCAGGCATTGTCCTTTATATCGTTCATAAATGCATAAACCTAAATATATCTCCGATACAGTTAAAACTAATTTGTGACTACCAAAACATCATTGCCCCAAGAATTATTTTATTGGCATTAGGTGGAAGTTGGGTAGGAGAAACCCCATATCCCTTTAGGATGGACCTTATAATAGGGTGTAAGAGTAGATGAACCCCAACCTAGAGTGCCCACAAGGGGAAGCAAATCTATTTTGTATTCGGATGATCATAATCTCTCACCAGGCAGCCTATTAGTGATACTAATTGGGATATTGTACTTCTCTCTGAAGTCAACCAACTCATCCTCAAGAATATCATAAGTATGCTATCTAGCATCAGTGTTGCAAGGGTCATAAGAGTAGGTGGAACTCCCAGAAGTACTTTTCTCAGCAGAAGGTATCTCAATAAGAAAGATGGAAGGCATAGGTCTATCAGACATTACTATCTCATTTGAAGCATCCAAGTTAATGATTGATATGCCTGAGACTGTGTTAGATAAATTTACAACACCAGTTTGGTGCTCAACCTTGTCAGCTATATCTGAATCCATAAACTCAAGACCATGAGTCTCCATGTCTAAGGTTGTGGAGTAGATCCAACAGAAGAATGGGCTTGAGGCGCATACCTAGGATGGGAAGGACTATCTTCAAGTTGGATTACACTTAAGGGAATAGGAAACCTCTCTACTAGAACCTCGGGAAAAACCCTATCCAACCTTCTAACTTGATCTAACCACATGTTGACCCAGGAGTGGTCACTTATAAAGGCTCAATTGAATTCGGGGGCTTGATCAGTGGTAAGAAAGATGGAATTTGGGGTAAATAATGGTTGGGGGCTATTTGGCTTCAGACATCAAAGATTTAGGAAAAACGAAGCCCGAGAACACCTAAAAAGACCTAAGTTTGGAAAATCCTAGACCAACCACATCAATGGCCACCTAAGACTCTTAACCTCCAATAAGAAGTTAAATCAACCAATAACCGCCAACAATAGTAACAAAATGAAACCCATGAGGGAAGAAATTATAGGAAACCTCAAAACGAAACCTAAAGAAGGTACAAAAAGGAAAGCGCATAAATGAAATCCTAAAAGCTTGATCGATAAGTGGAAGGAAGCCAAAGAAACTCACAAAAAAAGAGTTTCCAAGCAAGGATCCAGTTAGAAATGGCAGAGAAAGGGAAGGTTTTGGCCGGAGAAGAAAGGATTTGGGGAAACAAAAGACTTTTCTCTCTCTTAAAGATAATCGCGCAAAGGAAATGTTTGTCTAAAGTTTGAAATAATTTAAAAATAAGCATTTTATACTTTTTTGGCAGCAATCATTACCCTTAATAAATTAAGGCATGATATCATGCCTGGGAAAGTGGATCGACGTGGCGCGGACTAACGCACGTTGCCTCGGGAATGGACAGTATAATTGCAATAGACGCCACTCTTAATGTCTGACGCGTGGCAAGTTCAAATCAAAGGGAAAATTTTCATAAGTCATTATGTTCGGTGCACACCAAGAAGCTTAAAAGACGAATAAAATTATGAAGGACGATAAATTTTCACTGTTAATACTACACTCACTCAATATTCGCAATGCATACCCAAAATACATAATACCTCAGAGCATCCCTTGTATACCTCAATCGTGAGCAAAGTCTTGGGAGATTTTATTTTACCAGGAATATGGTATCGCCCATGGGACAATTAGAAGATAACAATTAGACTCATTTATCTCTTGATGGAGGTCACCTCAGTTACTCATCTGGTCGGTTAGTGCAATTTTGATCAACCCCAGTATCACAGTAAGTGAATTTAACCCAGCCAACTCACAATAGTTAACATTATTATATAACATTTCCAGGGCAAGCACGTAATGTGTGATTGGATGACGTCAGCAGCACACCCCACATGGAGGAGATATACAAATATTCCCTTATGTGATTTATAACTAACTTCATGATTATTCTTCCATTTGCATGTAACGATGTACCTGCCTAACCTATAAAGGTATGACATATATCCCTCTCTATTCTCTCTCTTCTAACAGCCTCTGAATATCCCACTGTGCTATCTTGGGTAGGGATATTGGGCATTTTTGCTTCCCTAGCTGCAGTCTTCTTGCTCCCAATTTTATGGGCATCTATTGCTCTGTGGCCATTAATAGGGTTATTGGGAATTTTTGCCTCCCTGTCTGCGGTCTTTGTGCTATTAGGTTTATGGGCACCTCTGCCTCTCCGGTCGTTAATTGGGTTATTAGTCATTTCTTCCTCCCATGGAACGATCTTCTTATAATATGAAGGACCATTGCCTTAGTCACTATTTTAAGGTGTGATTGTCACTAGGTTTCTCATTAAATCTATTGAAGAAGAATTTACAAAGGCATTAAAGTAAAATTCTAACTTTTCATTAATATATAAGCTTAGGGAATACAAAATTGTCTTTGCAGTGATTGCAAAAGTATAAATAAATAAAATTCTCCCTCAAAAACTTTCAGAGGGTTGCGACTGCTTTCTGTTCAATCAAAGGTTGCAACCTTTGTGAACCACTGTAGCATTCCTTATCTGACAAGCCTCTTTATCTCATTCTTTAGGATTAGTAACTTATTGGTTGTGTGGCCAATCCCTTTGTGGGAATCACATCGCTTGCTTTTATTCCTCTTATTGGCAGAAGATTTTAGCTTTCCTAGCCATTTGAGGGTGCTCTCTCCTTTGATGCTGGCCAAAATAGTTTTTAGGTCGTAGTTTATAGGGGTGAACTCATCATATGGCCTTTATGGGCAATCGACATGCTTCTTTTTCTTTTCTTTAACTCATTCGGATGCAGTCTTCCTCTTATAGGTCGTGGACACAGTCTTTGCCTTAGGGCATTTAGGGTTCAGCATGTTAGTGAAGGCTACGAACTCAGGCATAATAATTATCTATCCAATGAGGTTAATATGGATCTAGAGGGAGGCCTGATCCTCATACAGATAGTTGATGCACCTCATCAAATGGGCTACATCTTCAGTCTACTAGGGGCCTGATCCTGAGCTACCTTCCATGATCTTTCTCTTCAAATCGTTAGTTCTTCAAAAAAAACTCTTTGAGACAAACTAACACAGTTAGAAATCCAATATTCATAGATTAAGCAGATTCAAACATTGAGCAGATGGTGACAATGGGATGCAGTCATTTATGTGGCCATCACGGAGTCTCGAATTCACTCTGGTGCACACGTGGGGGTTGTGCCCTTCCCAGGGGTGCTTGGTCATCATCATTGTGGGGGATAATATATAAAGATAGAGTCGTCGGCCTATTTTTCTCAAAACAGGCAGAAGAATGTCCCTGCCTCAAAGGAACAGCATCAAGGCCAATACTGATGTTTACGAAACCAAATAGTTTGAAGGTCCGAGAACTAAGTTACGGAATGAGAAGGTGTTAAGCACCCATCCTGCCCTTTTTGTCTCTCATGAGAAAATGTTAATATTATCCTTTTAGACTCTGTGATGTGTGTGCACATGAGTGTAATATAAATGGTGGAGAATGGAATCATTCAACCCACGTCGTGGAAAGAGATGAAGTGAACTCGTCCATAGGAGTGTTCCCAAAAATAATAATTCAAAATAATATGTAAGGGTTTGCCGAATCACGAGTCGCTATGGAAGAGAGAATGTGTTCATCGAATGAAACACAAGCATGTAAGAATATTAACTCATAAATAATATATAAGACATGAAAGAAATATATAAACACGAATAGGGGAGGACTCAATTATCGGGATTGGTCCAAGATGCCTACGTTGCCCAAGGGGCTTCAAAGTCCACATAATTCAAAATTAGCATATGGGTGGGGTTCAATCCATAAATCCAAATGGGAGATTTCTCTTGTGTGTGTGTATAGAAGAATGTGTTGTAATAGTGGGAGTGTGAAATGGAAATCCCTCTTTAAGAATTTATGGATAAACCCTTTTTATCTTCTTTTTGGATTTTTTATAAAAATAGATTAGGTGCAAATACTACTAATAAAGAGTAGATAGTAATGGATGTGATGTAATGAAACACAAATATTAAAGTAGAAATAAAGTAAATAACGCTAAAATGGAAGAATTTAAAGAAAGGGATGCAGAATTTGACCTCCTTATGAATGTTTGATGTTGACCTGGAGATGTAGATATGTTGATCTTACAATGGTATGAAAGTGGTATGGAGAGGTGGGGTTAATTACTAAGTGAGGTAAGAAAGTCATGGAAAGGAATGTGGAAAAATGGGCTTTCTAGGAAATGGAACAGCTCTGAATTCGAGAGAATGTTCTATCACTTGCGAAGAGGGGTATTCAAGGGTGCGTAGCAAAGTGAGGTCATGGACCCTATTTATAGGTCCAAGGGGGGTGCCAATAGGCATGGTCCTTGGCCTGCCTATTAGCATAGCGCCTCAGGCACAATGCTTATAGGCACAGTCCTTGGGGTGCTTATAGGTAGTCGAGAACAGGTTTTTTAAAAAAATTAGCATAAAATGCAAACAATAAGTCTGAATTATGCATGGAGCGGACCGTTGGAAAGGGTATTCAGATATATTTAAGAAAATATGAGTCACTCCTAGGTCTGGGAGTTGACCAAGGTCAAACAGGACTTGGAAGCGCCCGCTGGTCTCTAAACATGTGGTTTTTGGAGGAAAATGGACCATTCGTTCGAACCGTAAGGCCGATTCGCGCACGGGATGGACCGTCGAAAAGGGTATCCAGTGCCCTTCGAGATTTTATTTAGATTCATTTGGTTTGGAAAGTTGACTAAGGTCAAACGGGGCTCAAAAGTATGACCTAGGGATTATGGTAAATGGATTAGTGCTAGGGACCTATGAAGATGCGTAGGTGGTCCTAGGATGGGGTGTCTATAGTTTCCATTGAGGTCATGACATTAAGGTCGAGCTAATAAGGGATGAGATCGTGGACTTTGTCCTTTACAAAGAGTTTTTCCATTGCGATTGATATGATCGAACACGATTATCTCCTGGGATGGTTCCACTAGATGGATAATTTTTCGAGTACAAGCCCTTGGACGTAACAGTAACTAAAAAGTTAGTAAAAGTACCTTAACCTATCTTGTGCAATTTACCGATCCTTAGGGTAATAACCTTGTCATATTTTTCACGTGGAATCATTAGTTTTCAATCCTACGACTTAGCCTCATTCAATTTAACCCGACCCATAAGTAGTAAATTATGTTACGAGCGTTTTTAAGCATTTTGTGGTATCTTTGGTCTAAAATAAAATAATTATATAATTAAAAATGCTAATCATGCCAAAAATGAAAGAATTGGTCCAAGTTGTGAATTGGAGGCCATGGCCTCTCAGCACGACGACATGTACAGGCCATAGACAGTAGGGGCAGAGCACAGATTCTAACCTACATTTTCCCAAATGTGATTTTCCACCCAAATAATTGGACTAAAAAGTCTTTGGGGTGATGAACCTAGTCACAACAAGTCCTTATGTGCAAAATAACATAAGTTTGGTAGGAAACACATAACATAGGTCATAACATGGCAAAAAATTCCCAAAAGTATAGGGAAACCAGAAAGTGTACGCATCCCTATTTTTTCGTCTTCATAAGGTTGGGACATGTTACGATGTCTAGCAAGATTTAGACATGGTAACATCATTGGGGCAGATGAATTTTCCCACAAACCTTAAGATTGGCTTGGGAAAATAGATCTGAAAAGATGAATATACCCTACATGGGTTTTATATGAAAATATAGTCCTAACTACCAACATATCACCCATAAGATGTAAATTTGGGGATCCTTATAGAAGAAACAAGGCACAATGGACTGATTTATGAAAAACTTGGTAGAACACCTCGTTCCCACAGATGGTGCCAAACTTTTGTTATCTAAAAAAATTTTATCAAAGTAAATCATACCATCAAAGCTATACAGAATAGTAAAGTATAGGAAATAGAGATAAAAAGAGATAAGACGAGATTTAGAGTGGCTTGGCCATAAAAATGAGCCTACGTCCACTATAGATCTTGATTCTCATTAGATTCATGTAATAATACAAGTATGGGGGCCTTAAAGGCATATAAGAGGAGATAGGTGGGCTAAATGCATAACAAACAAGTTATGTGCAAAAGAGACTATGGCCTTATAGCGTAGATAGGACGTAGGTCGCGGTTGTTGATGGTTCAGGTGACCGGAGTGTGGACTTCAGTGCAGAGAGATGTTGGAGAGGTTTGGGAAGATCTAGCTACCCAGATCTTTCTTGTCAAATGAGGAGGTGAGGACCTCTATTTATAGTGGTTGGTGAAGGAAACATGTGCACAGTGCACGTGCCTTGTGGATAAGTATTACTGAGACGGAATCTTTTAAGAAGGTGGACAGCTGGCCACAAATGACTTGTGTACATCTAAGGCCTATACATCTAGGGATGTGCTGATGCTGAGGTGTTGTGGCTTATCAAAGAGCTATTTGTGGCCCTCCAATACAGTTGTTTCACTGAGTCTGCGATTTTTCTATGAACCAAATGATAGTCTTGAGTGTATAAAGGAGCAAATAGAGTACCGCCTGCGGTCGGGACAAGTACCATGTTGTGGCCTTTCTTATAGGTTAAGTTCTTTTGTCATCACCTGGTATATCGTGATTGTGTTTGCACGGATGTCTGTGTTACATGTCATATATCTACTAGTTGACATATTTTGCTTATAACAAGGGGTGTGGGTTATTCTTTCAATTCATTGGTACTTTATTTAATTTGATTACATGTTCTTCCCAAGCATGCTTTTGTTGCAAAAAATTAAAAATTTCCAAAAATATTTTCTTTCCTTTTCCCCTTTTATGGGCATTTTCCCCTTGTTTCCGATGATTATTCAAATAAATGCCCGATCCAATAGACAATTCAATGATGCATGTTCTTGATTTTAGAAGTTATTAGACTTTAGTCCGTAAATCATTGATATTATGAAAAACTTCATGAATTGAACTTTGAACCCATGAGCACATGTGTTTTTCTTGTTTAAGTGATTTGGTTTAAAATTTTTATAACTTAGTGATTTATTATTGCATTGTATATACTTACAACAAGTGTGCGTTGTGTTTTTCTTCATTTGTGAGTGTATATACATTACTCTTTCTTTCATATTCTTTCTTTGATCGTTCATTAATTAGTTCATTTTGAAATGTGTTACTTAAACATGATTTTCAAAGTTAAATTGACTTAAGAATCACGTAAATCTTAGGTAAGGATCACAGGCCCTCTTTGTTATTACACCCATATTGACCTTGACCTCCCCCTAAATATTTCCTAGTCAAACGCTTTGAGCCAAAATATAGCCATTTATTTCATAACCCAAAATCCCTTAAATAGTCCACATCGGAGTTTTAAACCATACACATACCTTTCTCACCCTTGGTTTAGGAACTAGCTTGGGATTTTAATGATATTTTTGTCTCGTGGTTGCATTCAAGCATATGAGTTATCTTTTTATTTTCATTATAAAAAGTGAAAAAGAAAAGGAAAAGGATTGAAAAAACTAAGAATCCCACAGTTATTAGAGAAAATGAAGTTAGTCATGCTCCAATGTTATATTCATTGCCTTGTATGAAAATTATATTCTAATTTTAAAATTGCCCACGAATTTTCATTTTCCCTAATATTCTCCCCTGAACACTTTGAAACCGTAAATATACCCTTCATTTCATACACCTCTCCTAGCCTACGTTATAACCCTTTAAACTCATATGTGATCCTAAGGTGAATTTGATTTAAAAGTCATAAAAATTGCAATAATTTATGGAAGTGCATTTTGCCTCATTTAATAAACGGTATCCTTTCGTTGAGATTATAATTCTTTATTTTATATATAGGGTTCTTCATTTATGCATGTACGCTTCCTTTCTTTCATTTATATTTACTCTTTATGTCTGCATATCCCGTGTGTGTTACACCCCATTTCTGAGTGTTTTCCTTTGTTGAGTGTGATCACTGGAGAGGTTTGATCTATGCATGATGTAATATTTTTTGGATTATTAAAAATTTTCCAAATTATAATTTTCACTTGTGCTCTATCTTCCTCCTACATTTAAGGTTTCAATCATGATAAATTTATTCTAATAATGATTGTGATTTTGGACTCTTGAGTAAATTCTCATTTGCTTTGTGAATAACTTGTTGAAATCTATTTCATTATTGTTGAGCTTGTATTATTGGTTATTTGGGAATACTTTTGAAGAAACTTGATGTTTATGGGTTTCATCTCTGAAAACCCTCACAAGATAACATTTGTTCACTAGGGTAACCTAAGGGTTTAACGGTTCGTTGCATTTTTTAAATGCAACAGTGCGTCCGGGATAATGGAATGTTTTCCTTTTACATAGCTATATCTATTTTTCTCTCTCTGTGGGGTTGATTTTCTTTTTGTTTCATCGTCATGGACTAGCAATGTGTACACTATGAGGTGTGATTGGTATTAAATATTATATTTGGTACCCCTTTATTCTTGCATATTCTAGCCCAATTGTGTCCGTTAATTCATATATTTATGCTCTTATATTGATTAACCTATGTTATATATATATATATATATATATATATATATATATATATATATATATATATATATATATATATATACTTTGCAAGGATTATTTGAGATTTTGCAGGTGTTAATATGCGTAGCGAATCAATTCGTTGCGTTTCGGGGAAGTTTCATCGTGAGATGCAACTTTAACGACATTTTTATAATTTCAGCCTTGATACTTTGGACAATTGGAATATATTTTTTATAGAACTTTGAAATACCTTCACGTGACCGCCGACAGTGCCTCATTCTGCATTCGAATGAAGAAGTTATGCCTATTCCCGTCGAATGCTCCCATGAAAGAATTGAGATCCAAATTAGAAGGCCAAAAATTTTATAAAGATAATCGATTCCCACATTTTGGGAATCGATTGCCAATTTTTTCCTAGCTAGAGGTCTTGATTATATTTCTAAGGGAATCGATTCCTGAAAAGTTGGAATCGATTCCTTAAAAGTTGGAATCGATTCTCAATATTTTCCAAGCTTCCTGTATTGTTGAAAATTTACAAAGGGAATCGATTCTCAAATTTTGGCCCAAGATTTCAGATTTTTGTTCCATTTTTATTTCTTTTCTTTTCTTTAATCCACTTACTTAATTAAAAGGGGTGTTATTTGTCGATAATGAATTATTTTAGGTTAGATTAATGTATTATTAAGAGCTTCTCTCCTTTCTTTCTCCTAGGGTTTGATTGTAAGTTACTATTTACCATCTTCCTTATTTATCTAAGCTAATATAACTTAGTTTCTTTCTTTGTTAATTAGTTATCTTTTCTTTCTTTGTTAATTAGTTATCTTTACTTATTTGTTTTTTATTTTATGTTTTCCGTCTTTAATTAGTACTTTAAATGTCTTAATATGCTTTGTAGCTAGTTTAGGGGCTGGGATCACTTTCCCACCATTAATGGGTTCTTGAGCTTAAAATTTAGGTTTAGATTTGGAACACCTAAATTGAATCCATGTGTATTAAGATTATAATATTACATTTTTAACTTCCTTTGTCATGCAACAATAATGTTTATAATCCTATTACAAAATTAATCCCAATGTGACCATATTCAATTGAAAGTTTTATCCTTCATTTTTGGGTTAGGTCTCTTCATGTTTTATGTTTAGGATTAATTGAATATGTTCAATTAATTGTGATTCGAACCAAATTCCTTAATATGTTTTGTTAGAACATGGTGGAGAAATGATCTTAATCTTGTTTGCATTAATATCTGTTAATTAGTTTTAGTTTGTGTAGTTAACTTCTTTCCCATTTTAAAACCACCTCGTCATCTTTTATTTTTCCCCTTTAAAGTCATAAATCAATTTAATCCTAAATCGTGTTCCCTGTGGATATCGATACCCGAACTCGTCGCTATACTTATAAAAGAAGTGTAGTTAAAGTTTAGATTTTTCATTAAGGTGGTAAACTAAATAATGACAGTGTCCTTAAACGAACACACAGTTTACACCCAATCAGAGACGTCCAAACTTATCAGAAGACTAATTAGATGGATTGTTGCTATATATTTTTTATCATGACCAATGTGTTAAAACACCAGCATCAGCACGAGTCAAGCTCTTACGACATGATTCTAAACCTCATGGAGCAAGGATGGATGTTTTGGAAAGGGTGGTTAACATCAAGATGCTAGATGGTAATCATATACTTGAGCACGTTTTTATGATGAAGTCCATCTTGGGAGAACTAGAAGTGAAATCGATGGGGAAACCCGAGTTGATTTCTTTCTCCAATCACAACCGAAGTCCTTTAAATAGTTTCAAATAAACTATTATATAAACAAATTTGACACAACCGAAGTCCTTTAAATAGTTTCAAATAAACTATTATATAAACAAATTTGATTACTCTATGGCGCAACTGCTTAGAATTTAGCACCATCTCAGTTTATTTTGTTTCATTTATTAGTTATGTACGTGTAAAGGTTGCATCCCCACTTTTACCTTTATGTTATTTCCCTTACAAGTGTTTATGTATGGACCCATGTTGGGTTTCCATGTTATGATATTTACTTATCTTGTGGAGGATTTATTATGTTATAAAGTTGACACTTAAGTTGTAGTTATTATGATTTCAGTTGATGTTTTGAATTTAATCATTTAGTATATCATGTCATTTATTTATTCATGTCATTATATATCTTATATGCTTAGAATGATATATAATTATTAGATAGCCCATGTGGACTGTACATGGGACTAGCCACCCTGTGTATGGAAAATAGAGGGTGAGGGTGTCACACCACCCACTAATAATACAATCTAATGGTACTTAAACAAAGTACCAGAATAACGAATTAGTTCCTTTTACTGGATTATACCTTGACTAGTTGGTAAGGTCCAAAAAGCTTTGAGAGAAAAGGAGTAAATCAAGGACACTCGCACTCCTCCCCCACACAACAATAGATAAAATATCGTCTTGAGGAAACATATTATGATTATGATTTATCCAATTACACTTGGACTATGGTAAAAATTATGGGTACTTTTCACTAGGGCCCACAACTCTAGTTGAAATACGCAATCTTCTTGGGCCTAGTTACACGGTTGAGTATATAAGTATCTTGTTAATTATTCAGTGATTGTCAAATTCAATACTAACAATTAATTTTTTATTTCGTATATAAACAGACTAGTTTTTGTAATAGGTACTCGCAATGATTAAGTACCTCAAACTCAATGGGTTGGGTTACATAACTCTTGAGTCGAAGGATTCAACAAGTACCCTTCAAGGGTCCATCCACCATAAAATCATGTTGGAAATGGAATTTTATGCAAAAATAATACAGGTTAGTGTGGGGTTGATCATCCTCAATGATTTCATCTTCATTCCCAATAATACAGCGAACTACATCAACATCACCAAGAAAAATCTTGTCAATTTCCTGTAGCCAACAAATTGTATGAAAAGGGGGCTCAATTTTTAATGGTTGGCATAATGTATTTGGTCTCATGTTTTTTTCATTAACTTGTGTTTCCATGAACTTATACTTTCCTAACCTTATGATTAAAAACATCATATGTTTATATTAATTATTTTTTATAGTTTATATTTACTAAATAATTTTAATTTGTTGGTGGTTCAGACTATCATTTCAAACAAGATAAGTTTCCAATGGCTTAATTGTAGTTGTGTTCAATCCGTAAAAAAAATAAAGATATTGTGTTTACCACTATTGTTGAACACCATTAATATGAATATTTAATAATTTTGATAAAAACATTCTTAGGTGTACATAATTAAATAATCAAATGTGATTGCGGAAGTAATATAACCATGTTTGAATTGCATAATGGGCCATCAACTCAATGATGATTATTTAGGATAACCGTTTTTCCATTGCAGCTGGAAGATCTTCATACCTAAACCATTCTATTTGGGTTCACAGATTATTGGTATCATAATCATTTATACTAACCTGCATATAATTGAATTTGATAAGGACTATTATCATTAGATTTTGCGGATAATCCAATTGATGAGTATCAATTTTTCCCCTAGCAACAATATGCCAATCTTCACCAAAAAAAAATCCTAAAATTTATCGAACAGCTCACTATTAACACAATCCGATAACCCATACCACCTAAGGAGGGAGCTAAACTCATGTGTATGTAAGATGTGTTGAAAAGGTGCCAATGTATATGTAAAATAGGCTTTTCCATGGTTGCCTCATGACATTAAAATAAATTAGGGTATTCTATAGTTGTATTGGATCTCACCAATTACGAATGAGGGTTGACTCACCTACAATAGTCATGAGGATAGGTTGGCAATGAGATATAAGGAAACTTGAACATTTTTTAAGAACCCAATACCCAATCAAATTCTGCAATTATGCCTGCAAGAATCTCGTTAGAACTGTCAAATAGGTGGGTCGGGCTGCATCTAGGCGGGCCAAATTTGGGTTGGTCTGAAACTGGGCGGGTCAAATCTAGCCTAAGTCAAAATTTGGGTCGTGTTGGGGTTGGGTTGGCCCGTTTATTTTTATTCATTATTTTTTTTTTGTGAGAACCATATACTAATTTCATACACATAAAAGACAAATTATTTTAAAGTATATATAATAAATAGCAAAATCCATTTTATTCAATTTATGTAAACAAATTGATTTCTCCTTATGTATTTTATTGTACATGTGGTTGTGTGTGTGTGTGTGTGTGTCTATATATATAGCAGTATATACTGTGAGAGTGTGTACATTTAACGATATATATATAAGCATATATTTATCGTATATATTGTTGTGTGTGCGTGTGTGTTTTGTATGTGTGGGTATGAGAGAAAAATCAAAGAGATCAAGAGGTAGAGAAAGAGAGTAAAACAAAAAAGAAAAAATAAAGTGAGAGAAAGCTAGAGAGAGAAGTTGGGTTTGTTAATAGAGAGAGGGCCCAGATGTATTAATGAGAAAATGTAGTGATTTTAGGGTTAGTTTATTATAAAGCCACGTGTGAGATGAGTGTTCAGAGTTAATCTACTACTTTTGATGCTTGGGCCAAAATTTAACCCACGGTTATAAAATACGGGCCCCATATTTTAAAGACTGGACTAATATGGACAAATTAACAATTATGGACCTGTTTTGCCAGTTCTTGATCCCATTAACAATGTTAATGGAAATTGTTATATGTTGAAAGAGCTGGAAAGCAATAATTTCCAATAGATTTAGATGATGGTTAGAACTGGAAAGAAAAAGGACCATGTGATGCTCTCATCCACCTCCTTTCTTCCTCTTTTTTATGTTGTCCAAATTCTCCATGTCTCCTCTTTTTAATACTATATAGGGAGGTTCATAGATAAGTAAACACCAAATACAAACACAAACAAGTGTAGTGGCATATCACCTAGTGAGAGAAAATATGGATTGAATATTTTTCAGAGTTGGTGAGAGCGAGAAAATACAGAGTGCGTATTTTCAAAGTGCGAGTGATACACGGTGTGTGTTTTGTAAACAAGTCTATTACTGTAGTGAAAGTGGGTGTGAGTTGTGGACGTAGCCAAATTGGTGAATCACGTAAATTTATTGTATTGTGTGTGCATTATTATCTTTTACTATTTTTCTTGACCTATAAAATTCCATGGTCCTGAAAATATCAATTGGTGAAAATTATTGTGTGTAACTTCCTCAAAATTGGTATCAAACCTCTTGATTTGATAACCTTGAGTAGGCGAAGCTATTTGATAAAAAGTACTCTGCGTAGTTTTTCTGTATTTAGCATATTTGGTTGAGTGGGAGCAATGACGTCAGAAATGGAAAATTCTAAAGATGAAAATTTTGACGGCCAAAATTTTGGATTTTGAAAAATGCAAATAGGGTATTATCTCTTCCAGAAAGATTTGTATTTACCATTGGTTAAAAAGTCTGAAGATATTAAGGATTCTGAATGGCAGTTGCTTGACCAAAAATCTCTTGGCACCATAATGTTATCACTCTCAAAGTCAGTGGCATTCAATATAAAAAATGAGAAGATGATGGTGTCTCTCATGGCTGCTCTTTCCAGCATGTATGAACATCCCTCTGCAGCAAATAAAGTCCATTTAATTTAAAAATCATATAATCTAAAAATGGCGGAAGGTGGACAGTTTAGAGAACATCTAAACGAGTTCAATGAAGTTATTGGTCAATTATAATCGATCGAAATCAATTTTAATGATGAGATTTGAGCTACATTAATTCTGGGACAGTTGCCCGAGATTTGGAGCGAAACAATTACTGGGATTAGTAGTTCTGTAGGAAAATACAAAAAATAATGCTTGACGATGTTATCAGTATGGTCATGGCAAAAGAGATCCGAAAGCAATCAAATGGAGCTTCCACTTCGACATCAACGTTGAACATGGAGAACAGAGGCAGAGATTCAAACCAGAGGCATGGACGTGGAAGATTCTAGTCAAGAAATGGAAGGTCGTAATCTCGCAATCCAAAAAATTTTTACAACCAAAATCAAAACAAGAAGGCGATTAAGTGTTGGACTTGCGGCAAGATCGAGCACTATAAAATTATTGTAGATCCCTGAAGAAAGAAACGGAGGAGAAGATTGAAGCCAACGTCATTTCAGAAGCATCAGGCAATGCACTGATATGCTCTTCGGAGAGCAAGGCAGAGTCCTCAGTGTTCAACTCAGGGGCGTTGTTTCATGCTACCTCAGGCAGAGAAATCCTAATGATTTGTGTACCAGGTAACTTGGCATGGTGTATCTTGGTGACGACCAGCCTTACAACATTTTTGGTAAAGGTGACATACAGATCAAGTTGAACGGTTCTGTGTGGAAGCTAAAGGAAATGAGACGCATCCCTGACTTGAGAAAAAATATTATTTTTGTATGCCAGTTAGTAAATGAAGGTTATGTCACAACCTTCAGTGGTGATAAGTGGAAAAATTTTAAAGGTGCCATGACTATAGCATGTGGCAAGAAAAGTGGCTCACTCTGCATGACCACAGACGCTTGCAGGTTAATTACAGTTGCTAATAGCAAAGAAGACTCACACTTGTGGCACCAGAGACTTGGCCACATGAGTGAGAAAGGGCTCAAAGTTATGTACACTCAAGGAAAACTGTCAGCACTACGATCAGTTGATATTGACTTATGCGAGAGTTCCATATTTGGGAAGCAAAAGCGAGTCAGCTTCCAAAAGAGGGGTAGAACTCCAAAGAAACTAAAGCTTGAGTTGGTTCAATACAAACATCTGGGGTCCATCCCCAGCCTCATCCATTTGTGAAAAGCCTTACTTTGTGACTTTCATTGATGACCACTCCCAAAAGGTGTAATTTTACTTATTTAGACACAAGTTTGAGGTGTACGAGGTGTTCAAGAAATGAAAGGTCATGGTGGAGAATGATGTAACGCCCCTTATTTTTGAGTATTTATAGTTTAATAACTCGGGGAGGGTTGTCACGTGCTAAAATGGGTTTTGGGGAATTTAGGCATTTGATGTGAAATTAATGTTTAATTAATGTGGGGATGATATCATATGTTATTGAAATCTGAATTTGAGTCAAAATTCGGTAGCTAATCTCATCTAATATGAAGTATAGAATTGCAATGAAAGAGGAATTTGAAAAAAAGTGAGAAAACCCAATTCGTGGATTAAATGATTTAAGTAGGAATTTTTAATGTTTAATGATGTATTTGATGATTAGAAACTATTGCAAACATGTATTAATCAATGGGTATGTTTGGGTTTAGTTTTGAGAAAAATCCATGGAGGTTTGGGTGAACAAAAATGGAAGAAAATGATTGGGAAGATGAAGTCTGTCGGAATCAAAACTACGTCGTTTTGATTGACGGGACCGAACCGGTTCGGTGTACCTTCTTGTTCAAAACATGGCATTGTAGATATTTTCCTTACGATCGCGTGAGCGCTGACCTGATTTGTTTTTTAATTAATTATGATTTTATTACAGGAGGATGTCTGAGACCGAAATCTTTGGTGTGATATCAAATCTGGAATATTTAGGGATGTCCATAAATGAGTGTAGGACTCTGGAAAATATTAAGGAACATTACTTTTACCTTGGAATTAGATGGGAATGAATTTGGGGTATAGACTTAGAAGTGTTTAGGATGAATAACACTCGATAATATATAAACGGTTACGGACTGAATTGAGATGTGCTTAGTATCTTGAATATATATATATATATATATATATATATATATATATATATATATATTGTAAGTTCATACTTTTAGAATTAAGAGTCATGAAATAAACTCAGGTATTATGGGCTAGTGCTATGGGAGTTAGGCACGGGTTAGTCGAATTTAATATAACTATAATTATACGGGATTATGATAGTATATATGTATACTTGTGTATTTTATAAATATCGATGTGAACGATATTTATATGAAAGCATACCCCTCTAGTGCTATCATTGGATGTTGCGCGATGTGGGTGAATCCCCTGGTTAGTGAATGCAGGGAGAGTATAGTCCCCAGGTCATATCGTCCAGTATTTTATTATGTGATTCATTTTTAAGGTGAGACGTTTTGGGTATGATTAGGTCTCTTTCTCGGAGAATTATGACCGCCTCCACTACGTTTACGATTTTTACCAAAGTTCGTTGTGAGTTAATCCGACTTGTGGTAACCGACTTAGAGTGAGCATATCTGGGATATGATAGCATTTAGAGACAAGCATCCGGTAAGTTATTACTCGGGAGGATGGTTACTATACGCGACATGTGTGTGAATGTTGTAGTTTACTAGTACGTATATAATATGAGTAAATGATTATATACGGGAGAAATATATAAAGCGTGAATGTATTTCATATATATAACGCATGTGCACGTTATATGATTAAGTGGTATTCCGTATATAACTAGTGCGAATGTTATATGAGTAATTAAAGTTGAAATGATTAAATAAGTTAATGAGTAGAACAACTTATAAATCAAAGTAAGGAATACTCGGGTTAGAGTAACATGATAGAAACAAGTGTAACGAGGCTAGTTAGGTGGGGGTAGCTTAATTAGTTGGGTTAGGAGGTCAGTGTTAAGTGTGCATAATAGTTAAGAGGTGAGTAATTTCTCAAGAGAGTGCGACACCCGCTTAAATATGAAAAGTGTTAATGCATATTTAATTTTTGCATCTTAATTACTTGTTAAATATTTTTAAATGGTTTTGGGCTCTGACCCGTGTCAAAATATTTTTTTTAATACAATTTTAGGTGTCTAGCCACAGGGACGCCCAGATTAATGATTCTTTCCATAGATGCATAGCTACAGCATTATAGAGGCTTGCAAGATTTTCTTTAGACGCTTTAGTTTATTCATTCCTAGTTAGGAGTTTCATTTCAGTTTTTTATTCGACCGTGTTGCCCCTTCAGACTCTTCAGTACTTTAGTTTATTTATCGAACTTTGTTGAGAGTCCATTTTATTCACTTCAGATTATAGTTGGATTATTTGTTTTGGAAACCGATGATTTATTCGATCTTATTTACTTATATATCAACCGTGGATTGTTCGGACCATTATTGTGTGTGAATGATTTAGTTAATTTATTTAGCTTTTTTTTCGCATGCTGTTAAGTTAATAACAAGATAAAAATTTGACACCGGCTTGATTTAACATAGATGGTTAGTAACTTAATTAGTTTTCGACGGTTATGCTAAGAATGAACCCTATACGATTCCTATTTATTTTTATAAAGGACTAATCACCCGTGATTAAAGTAGGTGGGGTATCACAGATGGTATAACAGCATCAGTTTCTGTGTTTGTAGGATCTGTGCGGCTTACTATGATTTCAGTGTAGCATTGATGTAGAGCCTTATTATAGGATTTTTTTTATTCCTCTTCGTACGCATGTTTACATTCTCCTACTATTAAGTACAGCTGATACGAATCATATACGTGTTCGATTGAGTTTCGTACACTGAACAATATAGGGCACCAGCGAGGGCCATTAGAAAGACTGTAGGAGGAGGGGCTCAGCATAAGCCAGAGAGTATTCTGGGAATGGTGACCGCGATAGGAGTCACTATGATTATTATTCAGGCAAATAATAATAGGATAATCACTAGGGCGTAGTAGTTTCCCCAGGCATCGTCATAGAGAACGGTGGTGCAAATATAGACTCACCCAATGTAATCGATAAAAGGGGAAGTCGGAGGGACTCTTTTGAAGAGTCATCTGTAAGGGTTCAGGGAAGAGAGGAAGTATGATGGGCCAATGGAAGGATGTAATCCAAAGGCAATTGCGTATGGTGGAGTGCAGTGGCACCCAGGATTTAATTTTGGTTTAAAATTTTTACTTGTAGGAGCAGTGTTGTCGTGGTGGGAGATAGTTACCACATATAACGAAGTAGATAAGGAATTAATCGAGAAATTTTGGGTGTGGTTTGACTGCAAGTTCTTTCATCTGCCGTTCCGACAGAGATGCAAAGGAAGTTTTTGGACTTATCAAAGGAGGTGAGAACAGAGGCCGATTGTGATGAAAAATTTGTTTGTTTAAGCTAACTTCGTACCCGGAGAGGTAGGTAGGGAGAAGGAAAAGGTTATTCAGGGTGATAATGGACTCACGAGTAGGAGTCGCCAGTACTTATGGAAAATCAGTCTTGGACGAATTATGCACATGGCAGCAATGACGTACTTTTACAATATTTATATCAACGCTTCCATGATAAGGGAGCCAAGAGAGTTGGAGAGCCTAGCTAGAAGGGCAAGACTGAAGGTAATTGGTGAGGCGCCATAGGAGGATACCAAGCAAGGGACCCATTTAAATGATTTAGATCAATGAAATTCCTACCAAGTGATGGTGGATTCAGTCCGGGCCAGTGGCATGTTCCACAAGGCCAGCAGAGCCAAAGGAACAACGAGGGTAGAAATTGGGGTCAAGACTACCAGGTCCGAGAGAAGGAAAACCTTTATATGGCCAGTGGGCTCAGAGACCGAGGAATAACACGGAGAGGTGTCTTATGTGTAAAGAGTATGACTACATGTGTGGATCTTATCCGCAGCGAGTTAGGGAACAGGAATGGGATGCCCAATAAGGGCAACAGTTATAAAATGTTTTTGGTTCGGTTGGGATGAGAGTGTTATATCCACGTACCATTATAACCGCCAGTATTATTGTAAATTGAAATTATGAGTTTTATCCTAGGTTAAATGCACTATGTTTTGTATGACATGAGTGAGTCACAATATTTCATTAGCACTAGGTCCGCGTGTGAGACAGGTTTAGTGCGTGTATCGTTAGTGTTACTATTATATGTATATATTTAATGTTGAGTGGCGGGGCTCTTTTTGGTTCCATCTGCAGGGGAGCGGACGGGGACATTGAGAGGATGTATTTTAGTTGGTTAACTCATTTCGAGAGATGATATTTTAGTATGATGTTATCCTGGGTATGGGTTGGTTAGCGATGGGTTGAGCGATGGTGGGTTGTTACAGTAAGTCTATCGTGTTCGCTATTCTAGGGAAGGATGTATTGTTTAGCGATGTGTCACCTGGAAGAGGGTTGAGCTCGCGTTTATATTATATCATGGAGGAGACTTCAGATGTTATAGTCATCTCGTTATATTTGATCCCAGTGTGTAGCGACAGTACTGATATGATTTAATGTATATAAAGTTTATTATCAAGCAGAGAAATTTAGCTTGTTATCGACTTAGCGCGAGAAAACTAGTGATAATGAGATCACCGAGTTGTATAACTCTTTTAGTGATGTGGGAGTGGATGGTTAGACTTGTACATTCGGGGATAGGATTTTGGATATTCTGGTTATGTGCTTAGGGCGTACAGATCTCAATGGACGATAATTCTAGGTAGTAGTGTATCGGGGGTTCCTTGTTTGGATTGCGCTTGCGAAACATCCCACGCATGAATCCCAGTGAATGTCGAGAGTTGAGAGATGTGTTGATCCCTAGGGCATGCATTTAGAAATTTAGTTATTACACTTGTATGTGGATGAAAGCATGAGGTTTGAGCTATTCTATGATATAAGATATATATATAGTCGAGTAGTGTTGTGTTGGGAGCAGCGGGGAAAAAAATTTGCATCATGAGTTGATGGGTGGGGAAGTCTCAAGGGTAATTAAATCATTTTAGTATGGTAACTGAGGTTAGCCATACGGTATAGCCACACTGAGAATATGGGGACAGACTTGAGCTAAGAATGTTACGTGTGGGACGTTAGAGATGATTGTCCAATTGTGCACGGGATATAGGGTGTATGGGCATCCTGCTTAATTTGACTTTCAGTATCATCCGTGATAAGGGGACCTACAAAGATATTGTAAATATGTTTGTGGGACAGTCAGAAAAATAAGTGAAAAAGTATGAGGGACTGAACTTCGTTAGAGGAAAGGAGATAGTCTAACTGTGTGTATGTCACAAGAAAACTTCCACAATCGAGGCGAGTTGAAAGGTGAGTCAAAATACATTGGAAGCAAATGGAGTCTAACCTAGTCGAATGCGTAGAGTGGTTTGTGCATAGATAGGTTATTAATTCTAACATATAGAAAAGAGCCTAGGAAGTGCACAATTTTGGAGAAAACTCGCGGGCTATGATTTTTTGTACATCTCAGAAAAAGGGAAATATGATGTTCCACGTGACGTGAGATGCTGAGTGTGTGGATTTCGAATTGAGTGAGACATAGTGAAGTTGTCTCCAACTGCGCCACTCGTAAAGAGAAAAGGTTGATCCAATATTTCCACTCGAATGTTGTGATAGATTGACGATTCCAGGGACGGAACGAATAAGCAGATTGATAAAGTTCATTATTGGATTATCAAAATCGGGGAGGGGTCGAGATTTTCTTTGGTTTGTGAAGTGAATTGACGAGGAAAGAAATAATCATTATTAGTTTGGGGGGTGTTATACTACCGGGCATAATGCCCAACATGTTATTAAAGAGAAGAAATGAACCGGCATAAGGTGTCGTCCAATATTATTGTAAATTAGAACGAGACCCTTGAGTCCCACCTTAGATAGGGAGTGTCAGGAGGCGATGGGGACGGAGTTGCATTGTGAGCTAGATGTGTCAACCCTTGGCCGATTGATATTGAGAGGGGTGACATATATTGTGGCAGAATGCAAGAATGTATGTTTTGGATTTCTAGAGTAATTGTGAATATTAACTACAACTGGTAGAGCTGCATGTAATGACTCGTAGAAGGATATTAATTGTGAAGTGACTTCTGAGGCTTAATAGGAAGAAAAAAATTTGGCCACCCTTTGGATAGTTGAGAATGGGGAATAACAAGTTTCTCGGACCTGGAGTGATTCAGGTTCCGTTGATAAGGATTGAGTTAATCCAAATCATTTTCGTATAGTTTCGAAATGTAGAGAGAGTACATTGACATGAAACAAAGTTTTGAGGCCTGACATGAGTGGCCAGGGTTGCTGAGGTTGTCTCCCATGAAGAGAGATGACGGGGTATGGCAATAAGGGAAATTGGCTCTTATAGAAGTGGGGAAACATAGAGATGATAGAACTAATGGAATATAGACTCATTTATTGAGACATTATTATCGAATTCATGATAGTTTTACATGTCATTGTATAAGTGAGACCTTAAGCATAAGGGAACATATCGATATGTAAGGGTTTGAATGGACTTGTCGCTAATCGTGGGTTGCAATGAGTAGACCCTTGGTCAAAACAGTACCTTTGGGTGTATGTGTAGTGGAAATACCAAAAGAATATTATGAGTAAATTTTGGGATACGTTTGGATGCAATTGTGGGTAAGAATCCGAGGTGGTAATACCGGGCATATCCAAATTTCGAGGACGAAATTTAGTTTTAGGGGGGAAGTATATAACACTCCGTATTCTTGAGTATTTATAGTTTAATCATTCGGATATTTTTAAATTACATGTGTGTTGTAATTAAATTGAATTAATTATTATGTGACAAACTATTATGTGATTATTTAAAATATTAATCGAGAGAGATAATGATTAATATTTATGCAATATAATTAGTAAGTGAATAGTAAATGATTATTTCACATCATAGCGAGTGATAGTGATGTGGCAGCATTTTATCTCGACTAGGAGTCGCGTGTAGACTATATGAGGTCGAGATAGGAAATTATTGTAAGGTGACTCAGATAGCGATTTTGAGGTCACGGTTGGTTCCGGAAGTCAAAATAGCGTACATGGTTGTAGTAATTGGGTCTCAGAGCCTTTTTAGTCATAATTGAGCCCACACGGGGGTATTCGAATCATTTGGGCTAGGACCATTAGCCTAATTTCGGGATTAGGAGTTTTAAACCTAAGTTTTGGAAATAGAGGTAGCCATAACTCACATTGAAAATCCTAGAAATAGAGAGAAGGGAAAAGGAAGAAAAAGAGGGGACTTTAGAGACCAAATTCGAGGAATTAGAGGTGATTTGTTAGATTCGTCATCTCCTACATGAAATCAAACTCTACGAATCGAATAAGGTAGGTAATTAACTTGCTTCTGATTTTTATTTGCAAAAACTCACGTTCATATCATGGTAGGTGTAGACAAACTCGTTTTGGGGAGGGTTGTCACATGCTAAAATTGGTTTGGGGGGATTTGGGAATTTGATGTGAAATTAATGCTAAACTAATGATGGGATGATATCGTATGTTATTGAAATCTAAATTTGAGTCGAAATTCAGTAGCTAGTCTCATCTAATTTGGAGTATAGAATCGGATTGAATGAGGAATTTGAATAAAAGTGAGAAAATCTAATTCGTGGATTAATTGATTTAAGTAGGAATCGTTAATGTTTAATGATGTATTTAATGATTGGAAACTGTTGGAAACATGTATTAATCATTGGGTATGTTTGGGTTTAGTTTTGAGAAAAATCCATGGAGGTTTGGGTGAACAAAAATGGAAGAAAACGATTGGGGAAGATGAAGTCTGCCAGAATCAAAACTACATAGTTTTGATTGACAAGACCGAACCGGTTCGATGTACCTGCTTGTTCAAAATATGGAATTGTAGGTCTTTTCGTTACAATCACGTGGGCGCCGACCTCGTTATTTTTTTAATTAGTTATGATTTTACTACGGGAGGGTATTTGAGATTGAAATTTTTGGTGGGAAATCAAATCTGGATTATTTAGGGATGTCCGTATATGAGTGTAGAACTTTAGAAAATATTAACATTATTTATGGTAATGAATTCGGGGTATGGACTTAGAAGTGTTTAGGATAAACAACACTCGAAAATATATGAACGATTTCGAATGGGAATTTCGAATGGAATTAGGATACAGTCCAATTAAGAGTCGGGAAATAGACTCGAGTATTATGGGCTAGTGCTACGAGAGTTAGACACAGGTTAGTTGCATTTAATATAGTTATATATATATACGGGATTATGATAGTATATATGTATACTTGTGTATTTTATAAATATAGGTGTGAATTATATATATATATATATATATATATATATATATATGAATGAAAGCATACCCCTCTAGTTCTATCATCGGAGGTTGCGCAACGTGGGTCAATCCCCTGGCTAGTGAATGCAGGGATAGTATAGTCCCCAGGTCATATCTTCCGGTATTTTATTGTGTGATTTATTTTCGAGGTGGGATGTTTTGGGTACAATTCGGTCTCTCTCTCGGATAATTATGATCGCCTCCACTACGTTTACGATTTTTACCAAAGTTCGGTGTGAGTTAGTCGACTTGTGGTAACCGGGTTAGAGTGAGCATACCTAGGATATGATAGCATTATAGAGACAAGCATACGCTGAGTTATTACTCGGGATGATGGTTACTATACGTGACATGTGTGTGAATGTTGTAGTATACTAGTACGTATATAATATGAGTAAATGATTATATACGGGATAAATACATAAAGCGTGAATGTATTCCATATATATAACTAGTGTGAACGTTATATGATTAAGTGGTATTCCGTATATAACTAGTGCAAATGTTATATGAGTAATTAAAGTTGAAATGATTATATAAGTTAATGAGTAGATCAACTTATAAATCAAAGTAAGGAATAGTCGGGTTAGAGTAGCGTGATAGAAAGAAGTGTAACAAGACTAGTTAGTTGGGGGTAGCTTAATTAGTTGGGTTAGGAGGTCAGCGTTAAGTGTGTACAATAGTTGAGAGGTGAGTAATTTCTCAAGAGAGTACGACACCCGCTTAAATATGAAAAGTGTTAATTCATATTTAATTGTTCCATCTCAATAACTTACTAAATATTTTTAAATGGTTTTGGGCTCTCACCCATGTCAAAATATTTTTTTTAATAATTTTAGGTGTCCACCCACAGGGACGCCCAGATTAATGATTCTTTCCAGGGATACGTAGCTGCAGCATTGTGGAGGCTTGCAAGATTTGCTTTAGACCCTTATGTTTATTCATTTCTAATTAGTAGTTTCATTTCAGTATTTTATTCGGGCGTTTTGCCCCTTCAAACTCTTCAGTACTTTAGTTTATTTATCAGACTTTGTTGAGAGTCCATTTTATTCACTTCAGATTGTAGTTGGATTATTTGTTTTGGGAACCGATTTACTTATATATATGTCGTGGATTGTTCAGACTATTATTGTGTGTGAATGATTTAGTTAATTTATTTATCTCTTTTTTTCAGCATGTTGTTAAGTTAATAACAAGATAAAAATTTAACACATGCTTAATTTAAAATAGGTGGTTAGTAACTTAATTAGTTTTCGACAGTGATGCTAAGAATGAATCATATGTGATTCCTGTGTATTTTGATAAAAGATCGATCCCCCGTGATTAGGGTTGTGCTTCGGCCGGATCGGAAAATGCTTCTTCGGAAAAAATTCCGATTTTTTCGGATATAAAATAACTATTCTGATCCGATTTTTTCGGAAAATTAAAAAAAAATCCGAATTCGGAAAAATCGAAAAAAATCAGAAATTTACAAAATATATTAAAAATCCAGAAATTTTGGAAATTCCAAAATTTCAAACAAATAAATTATGGATTTTCGATTACTCGAAATTCTCATTTTAAAGAAAGAAAGAAAATGGCTTAACCCAACATGTAAATACATGAGGATTTGTTCCATTGTTTCATTTGTATAGAAGTTAGGAGGATACTCTCCTTTTATAGAGCATATTTTGGAGCCCTCTCCCTCTCCCAACCGTTGTGGGATATGGGAAACTTTTAAAAAATCGAAAAAATCGAAAATCGAAAAAAATATGGAAAAAAATCGGAAAATCGAAAATTCAGAATTATTTCCGATTTTTTTCGAAAAAATCGAAAATCGAAAACTAAAATTTCATTCCAAATTCGGAAAAAATTGGAAAGTTCGGGAAAAAAAAACGCAGCTCTACCCATGATTAAAGTAAGTGGGGTGTTAGAAATGAGACAGGGCTGAAGATAAAGAAGTTGAGATCCGATAATGGTGGCAAGTACGAAGACATCAGGTTTAAGGAGTTATGTTATGAAAATACCATAAGACTGGAGAAAACTATTCAAGACACACCGCGATAGAATGGCGTGGTAGAACAGATGACTCGAACATTAACTGAGACAACCAGAAGTATGCGCATACATGCTGGTCTACGCATGCAGTTTAGGGCAGAGGCACTCAACACACCAACCTCTATAATCAATCGGGGACCATCAAAGACGTTGGAGCACAATATACCAGAAAATGTATGGAGAGGAAAGGAGATAAAATTTTCACACTTGAAGGTTTTCGATTGTGTTTCATGCATAGTACTGATCATACAATGTGGAAGTTTGACCCTAAGTCACTAAAATTCACTTTCGTTGGATATGGAGAAGATGAGTTTGGTTATCGATTCTAAAATGACCAAACAAAGAAAATAATCAAAAGTTGGGATGTGATATTCAATGAAAATATGATGTACAAGGACAAAGATGCACCAAAGTCTAGTGGCGCAAGGCAAGATAACCAAGTGCAGATTGATTTGTAGGATATTCCAAAAGGTAGTGTGGCATACTGGACAGATGAAAGTTCTTAGGAAGACAAACCAACATTGCAGAGTAGCCTACAACAGACTAACACGTCTCACTCTCCACATCCTGCTCTTGAATTGAAAAGATCCTCCTGACCTCATATACCAAATAGGAAGTATATGAACTATTTTTTGCTCACTGATGGCGGTGAACCTAAATGCTATGATGAAGCATGTCAGGCGAAGGATGCCAGCAACTGGAAGCTTGCAATGAACGATGAGATGAAGTCCTTTGTCTCTAAGAACACATGGAAACTAACTAAGTTGCCTGTGGGAAAGAAGGATCTACACAATAAATAGGTGTACCAAGTCAAAGAGGAACATGATGGTTCCAAGGGATATAAGGCAAGGCTAGTGATCAAAAGATTCCAGTAAAAGGAAGGAATTGACTTCACCGAAATTTTCTCATCAGTTGGGAAACTAACTACCATTCGGTCAATTCTAAGCATTGTTGTAGCAGAGAATTTTCATATTGAGCAGTTAGATGTCAAAATTGTTTTCCTCTATGGTGAACCTAGAAAATGAAATATATATGAAGCAATCAGAGGGTTTTTCACAACCAAGGAAGAAGAAACTAGTGTGCAAATTGAAGAAAAGCTTATACGATATAAAGCAGGACCCAAGACAGTGGTACAAAAATTTCAATGGGTTTATGCAGAGAAATGGCTATAACAAGTGCAATGTTGAACTCTGCTGCTACTTCAAGATATTTCAGTCCAGTTGCATCATTTTTCTACTATATGTTGATGACATGTTAGTGACAGACTCATATATGGATGAAATTAGAAATTTGAAGAAACAGTTTGTGAGTGAGTTAAACATGAAAACTTGGGTGATAGTTGGGATGAGGATCAACAAAGACAAACAAAATGGTACTTTGGAATTGTCTCAGGTAGAGTACATCAGTCGTGTCTTGCGAAGGTTCAAATGGGTGATGTTAAAGCTGCTAGCACATTATTGGCTAGTCACTTTCGACAATCTAAGGACCAGCCACCTGAGACAGAGAATGATTAGAACTTCATGGCTAAGGTTCCATATGGCTCAGCCATTGGAAGTTTCATGTATGCCATGGTCTGTGTGAGACCAGATATTGATCATGGAGTGGGAGTAATGAGTAGATTCATGACAAATCCAGGAAAGAAACATTGGGAGGCAGTGTAGTGGATTCTCAGCTATTTACGAGGTACTACTGATAGATGTCTATGCTTCAGACGAAGAGACATAAGATTGCAGGGATATGTAGATGTTGACTTTGTTGATGAGGTATATCACAAGAGGAGCACTACCGGTAACATTTTCACAGTGGTAACTACTGTAGTCAGTTGGATTCGGTGGCTACAGAAAATAGTCGTATTATCCACTACAGAGAGGCAGAGTACATAGCTGTGACCGAGGCCATCAATGATATGATCTAGTTATAAGGATTTTTGGAAGAGTTGGGGTTTAAATATGTGAATAATGTTTTGCACAGTTATAGTCAAAACGCAATACATCTGGTAAGAAATTCAGCATTCTATTCAAGAAGTAAGCACATAGGACTTCGTTATCACCTCGTCAGATCTCTACTAGAGCATGGGGTATTAACATTGGAGAAGATCCTTAGCAATGGGAATCTGTCTGACATATTGACCAAACCAGTGACTACAGAGAAACTAAAGTTGTGCTCAACTTCAGTGGGTCTTCAAGATTAGAAGATAAGACTGTATCACACATAGTTCGCAAATAAATACATTAGTGGAGAAACTACTCAACAATCTCCAAGTGGGAGATTGTTAGAATATAGAGCTGTTGGAAATTGTTAGCAGTTGGAAGAGCTGGAAAGCAATGCTTTCCAGTAGATGTAGATGTAAATGATGCTTAGAGCTGGAAAGAAAAATGACCATGTGTTGCTCTCCTCCACCTCATTTCTTCCTCTTTTTTGTGTTGTCTAAATGCTCCTTGTCTCCTCTTTGAATTATTATATAAGGAGGTTCATAGGGAAGTAGAAGAAACACCAAATGCAAACACAAACAAGTGTAGTAGCATATCACCTAGTGAGAGAAAAATATGGAGTGAATATTTTTTCAGAGTTGGTGAGAGCGAGAAAATACAAAAAGCGAGCGATACACAGTGTGTGTTTTGTAAACAAGTATATTATTATAATCAAAGGGGGTGTGAGGTTGTAACGTCGTCAAATTGGTGAACCACATAAATTTTTTGTGTTGTGTGTGCATTATTATCTTTTACTATTTTTCTTGACCCATAAAATTTCAAGGTCCTGGAAATATTATTTGGCGAAAGTCATTGCGTCTAATTTCCTAACAAATGACTCGGGGTAGCTCATTCTAGCTATGTATAATTGGGGTTTTATTTGTGGGTGCAATTTTTTATCCTTTAGATTTGAGAAACATAAAGCAATTTATAAATGTTTGGTTTGGGTGCATTTGCATCTCAAATTGACAACACATATCAACTCACATATGGTTAAACCATGCCTTTACTTGCACATGTCATGTTAAATAATTTTAGGATTCACATTTAGTCACGTTAGACCGTACTTTCCTAGTGACATCATGGTTTAGACTTATCGATCGAGAATAAAATAAATTACAAAAACTATTGGAGTAGATGATGAAACGGGAAGTATTTAGTCTCTGTTTTTAAGATTTATTTGTAGTCGCTCTCATATTTTTATTTTTTTAGTTGTTGGTCTTATTTTAGCCTCTATGGCACAAGTGTTATTCTCTGCGGAAAAAAAGAGGAGTGGTTATAGAGTAGTTATGAACGGTTTTTGGTGGTTACGGGACTTCCTACAATTTTGAAAACACATAAGAAGGGAGCGTAACAAATCTTAGGATGGAACTAAAGCCAAAAAAAACTACACAAATTAATGCTGAGAAAAACTTCATATTTTTTTTAGGATACTTGGATCCCTTTTTCCTGTTAAGAGATGCAACCTTTATTTACCTCACATATGTGGGTTGAAATTTATTCAATACACCATATATGTTGGTGTGTAGAGAAAAAAAATAGGGTTTTACAAAGATCCAAATACAATTCTAACAAATCTACTTCAGACAGATCTGGTTCATCTATTTTCTCACTCGTTTCTAGTTGCGTTATGGATTGTCTTCAACCAAGATGAATCAATTTCAGTTTAGGGATCCTATGAATCAGTGTTTAACTACACGAGCAACACGTTTGGATTGGGAATGATCAGAGGCGGATCCAGGAATTTATTTCGGGTGGGGCAAAAATCATTGCAGGGGGCTCGAGGGCGGGAGCCCACGAAATTTTTAGGGTTAAAAATTTTTTCAGTGGTAAAATTTTGAATTTTTTTCTTTTTTGGGGTGGGGCACAACTCTAAATTTACAATTTTATAGGTGTAAAATTTTGAATTTGAGATTTGGGTTGGGGCACTTGCCCCACCAACCTCCCATGTAGATCCGCCCCTGGGAATGATTGTAGGGGGGGGGGTTAAATTTCGTGGACAGAAGTTGTTCATTTTTTCTTTTTGCTGCTGCTACGGTCTTTTAATCTCCTCATTTGTGTGTAGTTAAAACTCAGTCTAAATAAGAGTTTATATTCAGAGTTCTATCCGAGATAGATTCTCAGGTGTTAACTTCCGTGTTAAGCTTTTATGTTGTGCGTGGGTTTTAAAACACGGTTATAATAGTATTTTTTTATTTGTTTCATTTCATTAAGGGCAAATACAATTCTAAACAAATTTAAAAGAAAGCCACGAGCCCTCTTGTCCAATCAGTTTCCAATCCTTCATTTGCAATTATGTCTCTAAGATTAATCTGTGGTATTACTATAATGGGGCTTCCTGGTATGGGAACCTTTTTCCCCGCATTGGTTATAACCAACATTGTGCCAACACTAATCCTTCTACCCTATCTTAAAATGTTGTTCCGGTTTTCTTAATGAAACTTGACACTCCATTCTTAGAGCAACCACAATGGTGGAGGGTTTGGACAAAAAAAATGGTAAAATTACAAATTTGTAGACGTACAATGGGGATAGGCAGTTGCCAAAACTGGAGAGAGGAAGGGTAAGGGATTTGCAAAGTTACCGGTTGGTTGTTGATTCAGTAAAAAGTTCTTACGATCTTCTGAAGTTCGTAGGAACTTCCTACGAACTTCTTTTGTCCGTAAGAAGTTCTTACGAACAAAAGAAGTTCGTAGGAAGTTCCTACGAACTTCAGAAGATCGTAAGAATTCCTACAAAGAAAAGAAGTTCGTAGGAAACCCTTTTTACCCACAGTGAAATCTAACACCGTTTGAGAGAATTGTTTATAAATAGGACCAAGTTTCGTCCAATTTCTTATTGTCTCCCTTTATAAATTTTTAGACTCTTCCAATTTCTCTTCCATTTTCTTATTTTCATTTTAAATATATTATATTTCTATAAAAAAAATATGTCTTCTTCTCAACCAATTATTTCTGGTACATCTCGACAACCTAATATGACTCCTTTTGAGGATGAAATATTATGTACCATTTATGAAAAATATACAGCTCGAAGTATTGAAGGAAACTCAATATCATCGGGTACATTTTGGGACACTGTGAAAGATGAGTATAACGTCACGCATGGAATTACAATTACTCGTACGAGATCCATGCTATCAACACGTTATAATCATATATCGCATCAAATAATGCTATATATTGCAAAGCTTTCTCACCAAATGAATAATATGGGAAGCGGGATGAACGAATTCCAAGCGGTTACTAATGCACGCGACGCGTACCGCACCGAAACCAACAAACATTTTACGTTCGATAACTGCTATCAAATTTTAAAAGATTTACCAAAATTTGACTTGAAAAATACAGCGGGGAACAACGACAGCCCTACACCTATACGCGAAGATGATACTCCGGGGGTACGAGACATACCGGATAGACCCCCAGGCAAGAAGGGTGAGAAACAACGTGCACGTCAACGAGCGCGTTCTGACAGCTTGGATTGTAACACGGCAGTACTCAAACATTGCAAAGACTTCAATTCAATGTTTAAAAGCAAGCAAGAGTGGAAGAATGAGCGTGCCCTTAAATTTGACTCTCAAATGGATGCGTTCATTCAGATGAAGCGAGCTGATCAACTCACCAAAAAGCAGGATCAACTCGTGCGCCTAGGATGAGAGCAATCGTACATCATGGAGCTGGATATGACCCATATGAATGAAATACAAAAGCTGTTTCATTTTAAAAGGTTCAATGACCTAACAACGATGGTTGTTGCGACCGAAGCTGCGATATCTGAGTTGCAATCGAACTCTGCCGGGTCGTCTGGTCCAAGCGGTTCAATTAATGATTAGTAGTGTTTTTAAATGATGTATTGAACCCTCATAATTGTATTTCATTTTTTTTCGGTATATGGAGAGTGATTCACTATCCATCTTAATAAATGAAATGCCACCCTTAAATTGATGAAATGCGAGTATTGTTTATTAATTTTCCGCATATATAATATTTTCGGTTAAACCATTATTTTATATAGAATAACAGGTATATGATCACTACGACAATCCTACAAATACACATTGATAATGGAACAAACATAACATTTAACCACGGTTAAAATAAAAAATACAATAAATTCATCAACCGACCATTTCATCACCGTGGGTGTTCCAAATGTGCTCTACCAAATTATTCCGTAACTGTTGATGTTTAGTTACGTCTCTTATCTTAGCATCCCGTATGAGGTAGTCGTAGAAATTAGTTTGGCCCCTCATAATTACAGGTGTTTCATCATTCTGTTCGTACTCATTTTGCCATGGACAATCTCTACGTTCATCGTCAATAATCATATTATGCATTATAATGCATGATTTCATAATGGTTGATAGTGACGCCCTATTCCATAATTTACAAGGTTCCCGAACAAAAGCGAATCGAGCTTGTAATACACCAAACGCACGTTCAACATCTTTTCTGCACGCTTCTTGGTACTTGCAAAATAATTTCTGTTTTTGTGTTATACCATTTTGGTTCCTAAATGTTTTTACTATTGAAGCGTACGGAGGGTAAATGCCATCTCCAAGGTAGTAGCCCATGTCGTAAGAATTTCCGTTAACATTGTAATTAACGGGAGCTGCCGTCCCATTGCGCAATTCTTGAAAGACATTAGATCGGTGCAAGACATTCAAATCATTGCAAGAACCAGGCACCCCAAAGAATGATTTTCAAATCCAAAGATCGTAGGAGGCAACCGCTTCAAGGATTATAGTTGGTGACTCTTTACGACCACTATATTGAGCGTGCCATGCTGTTGGATAATTTTTCCAGCGCCAATGCATGCAATCTATGCTCCCTAGCATTCCTGGGAAACCTCTATTTGCATTTTGTTAGAGTAACCTTGTAACGTGGCCTTGTGTCGGATTTCTGCCGTACTGGGGACCGAAAATTCGTACAATTGCCTCTGTAAATCTAATAACAGTTTCTAATAGAGTGGTTTCACTCATAGCGTACTGCTCAGACCACACGTAATGGGAACCCCCATTAGCTAACAGTCGAATTGCCCCCAACACTTTCTGATGAGAGCTTAAACCTTGACGACCGCAAGCATCATTCTTCTGAACAAAGTAGTTATCATAAAGGCAAACAGATTCAAGGATGCGATTGAAAACACTATACTGCATCCTGAATCTCCTTCGGAAAAAATACTCGTTGTATACCTTATCTTCCCCAAAGTAATCTTCCCATAGTGTTGCATGTCCTCTTTCTCTCCTACGATTCACTCGACGTCTCGTTTCGAGTTCTTTCCCATCGCAAATTATATTTTTTTCAGCACACCACCGCGTAATCTCCATCATAATTATCATCTCCTCGTCTGAATCATCAGATGATCCACCTTCATTAAATTGAGCATATTGTAGCATAAGATTTCGGCCCTCATCGCTAGAACTAGAAGAGTCCATGATTTGTTTTGCTTTGAAGTTTAATAATTTAAGTTGTATTATAATTTATCAAGATTTACCGATATATTTATAAATTTCTTGGGATCTGTTTATTTCGTGTCATCATAACTACAGAGGTTTGCCATGGTACTTGGGATGTGTACCAGGTAAATAAATGCCAACGTAAGAATCGGTGAAAATTGGGATGTGTACCTCCTGTGTATTTATGGAAGTTGGGATGTGTACCTCTTGTGTATCTGTCGTAATAATTACAGAGGTATCTCTGGAAGTTGGGATGCAGAAATTTTGGATGTGTACCTCCTGTGTATTTGGGAAGTTGGGATGTAGAAATTACAGGGGTATCTCTGAAACTTGGGATGTGTACCCGGTGTCAATTGGGATGTGTACCTACTGTATATGTTTTTACTATTTATAATTACCACTATATATTAACTAGTACCAAATTAATACGTCAATATATAGTTACTAGTACAGTTATCACTGTATATTTAATTACTATATGGATTTACCACTGTATATTAATACGTCAATATATAATTACTATATGGATTTACAATTACCACTGTATATTTACTAGTACCAAATTAATACGTCAAAATATATTTACTAGTACAGTTATTTTTAATTACTATAAATAAATTACAATTACCACTGTATATTACTAAATAAATTTTGTCAATATATATTTACTAGTACATTTATATAATATAACTGTATGTATTTACTACTATCACTTTATATTAACTAGTACCAAATTAATACGTCAATATATAGTTACTAGTACAGTTATATATAATTACTATAAGGATTTACAATTACAGAGTTACTATAAGGATTTACAATTACTATGTGATAATTTATCAGCTTTATGGTATGTGTGCCTTTGTATAATTTATCCTTTCCATTGGTATGTGTGCCTTTGTATTATTATAAATAAATTAGAAGGATTGCAACAATTGTTTATCTACCATTGTCTTATATTTCAAAAATGGCTTCATCTCCCTACTATTCATCCATTTACAATGGCTCTTACACAGATATTGTTGGTAACGATTGGTATGGGAAAAAAATAATTTTCCAAACATATCCAATTGATACTTCTCGACGTTTTCTCAATGACTTTGGTCATATATTCATAATCTCTCCCAATTCGGAACCTGAAGACGGAGTTGTGTATCCTTGGGAACACCTCACATGGCCAGATAAATATGATGAAAGGTGTGACCTGGAGGTGCTTTGCCATTACCATCACATATCCGTGCCAAAAAATCGGGCTGCCGCACTTTGGCCAATATCGTATCCCGAAGAAGCGGATATGTTTTGTCTTGATTTATTGGAGGAAGAGATATGGCAGATGGAGAGGCGCCTACAACGTTATCACAAAGCACAATGTGCGATGCTATCAGGTCGTCACATTCAAGAACAATTAATTAACATATATAACGACTCTACGTTGGCATCAGATAACGATATTTCAGACTACACCAATTCCGGTTATGATTACTTTTCGGAATGCATATATGAAAATGATGGGGAAGAGTACGAACCAAATATATCAAACTACAACGAAGAATATGTTGATTCAGATACGCAACGATCTTACTTACCTAAATGTTTAGTGCGCAATGGGAAACCATATTGTTGTACTTCTATTAGGTTCGATCTAAGCGTTTGAACACATACTCCTAATAATCATTTTGATCGTGTATTATTGTTCTTACTACTTAAGTCAATAATAAAAAATTATATCAGAGCAATCGCAATAATTGTTTGTCATTATATCATATCAGAGCAATCGCAATAATTGTTTGTCATCATATCATAACATTTTTCAGAGCAATCGCAATAATTCTATGTGTAATAAATGAAAATAAATATGAGACATTATATCATAACATATTTCATAAATATAAGACATTATACATCATAACATTTATCATCACAATTACATTGAGACAACAATAAGAAAATTTATTCTTAACATTTTTCAATTGTACATTATACATCACTGGCGCCCCGGGCCGAACTCAAAATCAGCACCTAAATCTGCATGTGAACCCGTGTAAGGGTCAGACCCAAATAAATTACCCCAACCTTGTTGGGCCTCATATGTCGGGACCGGGTCAGAGGGTGGGGCTCGGTGTGGTCTGTAAATGCTCGGACGACTTGAACTAGTACCACCCTCCTCAAACCCTCGACTAGGCATAGTAAAACGTGCTAGTCTACGCTCCAACTCATCAATGCGATCATCACGTGCTTTGAGTTGATCCTCTCGCTGACGTGTCTCGTGTAATATTAAATGACGTACACCTCGAATGTTATCTGCTGCCTCGACGTAGGACTGGCGCCATTCTAACTGCATCAAAGATTGAGCTGGAGGTGCGTTGGTTGAAAACTCAGGTCTCGGCACATCTATAGTATATGAAGCCCCCTCCGGTAGGCCTACGTCAACCGTCCAATTCTGCATCGGTGGTTGGATGTGCGTAGAACCACCCACAGAGAACTGTGTCTCATACACATGCGGATCATTTGTCGGTGCTGGTGCTTGCGGGATTCGCAACGTCGAAGGTGCCACTGAACCAACTCCAATCAAATCTACATTAACATATCTGACAATCGGCGGTAGTATTGGCCCGAGTGCTACTGCCTTCCAATATGCATTATACTCTTCTTGTGACACATCTCTTACGTATTGATTTGCAATAGGCCAATTTTGGGTGGCAGCTGCTTGGAAATCATGTTCTGAGGCACAACACAAACTTGATGGTGGGTTGTCTGTGATACATATCCTCCCAGTCAATTGTCAGATGGCCCGATCACCCAAGTACCAAAAACCCTTAAATAGGGGATCCCAAAAAATCATCCGTAACCCCGATATCTCTCGAGCATATAAGATGACATCAGAGTCACGGTAGGCAGAAGTCTCGTATGGCTGCCATATAATGGACTCGGGTGATCGCATCTCAAGCTGATGTTGACTGCTTGAGATGTTAAACCGCTGTGCTCCCTTTACTTTCTTTATGTTCCCCCTCGACCAACGAAATATGCGGGGCCACGCATCGATAGACGGATCGACGAGAATAGGACATGCCGTGGCCATGTACTCGTGATGTAAATACTGCAAAAAATTTCAATAAATTTAATTCATTAGAATAAGTTGACGTATATTGTAATAAAACATAAATTTTAATAAATAAGATGAAACGATAATATACCTCGAGTATTTGCCACATGCATTCAACGCTAGTCAACGATCGTCGACTCGCTTTGTCCAAAGACCATAAAATACGGGCATAAATAGCCGAACCCCAGTCGTATGTGCCGATGGCAGGAATATCCTCAAGATAATGTAAATAACCGAGGTCGGCAGTGGAGTGAGCATTTGAAAAAAATACACTCCCCAATACATAAAACAAAAATGCCCGAGCTATGATTGGGGACATATAATCTGGTAACGGTTCAACCTTGACAAAATTTTCAATGTATTTTTTTAGGTCAGAAACTGGAATTCCCGCACCAGTAAATCTCTGTATATGAATTTCTGGGAAAAATTCATTTATGGTATTAACAAAATTTGTATATTGTTCAATTCGTAGATTTTCAATCCGTCGCCCTTGTCCAATTGGAATGCCTGCACGAAGGTTAAAATTTTGTCATGTATTTAAATAACTATGAATATGAAAACCATAATATATATTTCAAACAATCATTTATGAATTTAAGTACAACTATTTATTTTCACATATTGAAACATTAAGTAAATAATTATTTTCATATATGCGGGTACATTTTCATAATTTTTTTGTCGTATATTGAAATAATTATGAATGTAATTACCTAAAAATATATTTCAAACATTTAATTATGAATTTAAGTACAACATATTATTTTCACATTTTTAAACGATTATCATGCCGGTAAATATATTTAAAATTTTGTTATATATTTAAATAACTATGAATATGAAAATCATAATATATATTTC
The DNA here is from genome assembly GCA_949130495.1 of Sambucus nigra. Taxonomy (NCBI): domain Eukaryota; kingdom Viridiplantae; phylum Streptophyta; class Magnoliopsida; order Dipsacales; family Adoxaceae; genus Sambucus; species Sambucus nigra. The sequence continues at coordinate 186,735,364 of OX422207.1, forward strand.
AAACAATCAATTATGAATTTAAGTACGACTATTTATTTTCACATATTGAAACATTAAATGAATATGAATAATTATTTTCATATATTGACACAATCGGAATGCGGGTACATTTTCATACTTTTTTTGTCGTATATTGAAATAATTATGAATATAATTACCTAAAAATATACTTACCTAAATTTAATTATGAATTTAAGTACAACATATTATTTTCACATTTTTAAACGATTATGATGCCGGTAAATATATTTAAAATTTTGTTATATATTTAAATAACTATGAATATGAAAATCATAATATATATTTCAAACAATCAATTATGAATTTAAGTACAACTATTTATTTTCACATATTGAAACATTAAGTGAATATGAATAATTATTTTCATATATTGACACAATCGGAATGCGGATACATTTTCATAATTTTTTTGTCGTATACTGAAATAATTATGAATATAATTACCTAAAAATATATTTCAAACATTTAATTGTGAATTTAAGTACAACATATTATTTTCACATTTTGAAACGATTATGATGCCGGTACATATATTTAAAATTTTGTCATATATTTAAATAACTATGAATATGAAAATCATAATATATATTTCAAACAATCAATTATGAATTTAAGTACAACTATTTATTTTCACATATTGAAACATTAAGTATATATAAATAATTATTTTCATATATTGACATAATCGGAATGCGGGTACATTTTTCAATTTTTTTGTCGTATATTGAAATAATTATGAATATAATTACCTAAAAATATATGTCAAACATTTAATTATGAATTTAAGTACAACATATTATTTTCACATTTTTAAACAATTATGAATATAAGTAGAACGAAATAAGCCATAAATTATTACCGGAAAGCATTGTGAAGTCCAGCGGTGTGAACGCAAGCTCGACATATGGTAGTTGAAAGGTATGCGTCGTGTCCCACCAACGTTCGATCATCGCCGTCACAATACATTGATCGGAATTGGGCATCACCATAGAAAAGAAATTCGACATAAAATCGACACTGTCGATAATTGTTTTGATATCGGGCTCTCTCTTGAATCAATTTGTACAATTTCATTGGCCCCGCTCAATTCCCCCGAAATTCGAATTTGTTTCCGTTTATTATCGGAGTTTCGTCGTCCGACGCGTGTGATACTCCGTCGTAAATACGGGTATAGTTGTCAATTACGGGATTCGACGATTGAATCGGCGCGGAAGAATCGGGAATTGTCGTTGAAGTCGACCCGTGTTTTTTCGATTTCCCGATATTAATATATTTCTTCCATTTTCTACCTAATTCCATCGTGTTGACAAGATCTGATTTGGAGGATTTTCTATATCTAATTTGGGACTGATTTGAAATTATTTTTGGGATTATATGGAATGATTTTTGAGAGTATATGAATAAATTTAGGGAAAATATATAAAAAGTTTGGGGCTAAATTATATGGGACTGATACGTAAATATTTTGAGGAAATAAGAAAAGAAAATGGAGGAATCTGAAGGAGGAAATAAGGACTGATAATGATGGAGAAGAAGATGCAGAAGATGAATATGCAGAAGATGAAGAAGATGAAGAATATAAAAAGGTTGATAAATTTCGTGAAGCTTCCTGAATAAATACACGGATGAATGTTACCGTTTAATTATGACCGTTAAGTTCCTACGAACTTCTATAGTTCGTAAGAACTTCCTACGGACTTCATTTGTCCGTAAGAAGTTCCTACGAACTATAGAAGTTCGTAGGAATCCCCCCACTGCATGCTGCCCATTTGGACGAAAGGTAAAAGAGACACGCGCCACACACGCTACTTAACCTACCTTTCGCCGATGTTCACCGGTGCGGATGCTCTTATGACATGAGCACCTTTATTGCTACTAACTCGTGCATGAGTTGTAACATCCATGTTGTCAAGGTGGGTAGTGTAATCTCATCCACACATTTGTGTTATTGTGCTTTGAACTCCACAACCGAGAGCAAAGTTCATAGTAAACACCACTTGCACATATATCTGTACATATTGAAAGATTCACGTTGATGGTGTCGCCTGTGCGACACTGACAAGTCACTTGTATCATACTTAAGTGCGCCTTTTAATTGTCAATCACTAAAGTATTTATAAAACAAAATGAAGTCTATCGAATATGTCAAAAAAATGACAATTTCAAAAGATTTTCTATTTGTCATGACAAAATTTGCTTTACACATTATAATGCTCGCTCTTTCAATTGTTATTCTGGTGGTACGGCTTGGAAAGAAGGGACAAAATTGTGGCAATTGAATTTTCTCAGATATATTGAAAGTTCCAATTTGGCCAGAGTAATTTTAGGAAGACCCTCGGATTGGATTCAAGAAGTAGACTCGCTAAGTTGTCAAACACAATATTTGAATTGAACCCCATGTGAATCTCATTCACTAATCAATGTGTATTTGACAATTTAACAGGTCTAATTTGAAGATCACCCTAGAATTAATTTTAATATTTTTTTACAAAGTGGTTGAAGTGGAAAATGACACACCACTATTTACGTTATAATATTATGTCATAAACAGAAATTTAGAAAAATAAAATTACCTATATTGACACTTGACAGCATTAAAAGAGGTCGGATAACGCAAAGAAACATAAAAAGTGTGACCCCCAATCAACAAAAACCTGTTAAGTTGGTAATAATTGGTCACTGCATTAGAAAATAATCTTAATGCAGTGATTTTTTTCACAAACAAAACGCAGCCTCTTATTATTTAATTAGTTACCATGGGGTTTGCAGATCACAGAATTCGTTTAGGAATTCTAATGTCAACCATTGGAATTGGAGAAAAGTTATCAGTGTTATTTGGATCCAATTCCAAAAGTTGGGATTGGATTTAAAAACAATTTAATTCAAATTTTGAATTACTTTTGCTTTAATTTCACTTCTAAAGCTTATCGGGGCTCCCCCACACACTTCTAAGAGTTATAGTTCAAGTTTTAAACAAAATTTTGCTTCTATTTTAATTCCAAAGAATTCCAACGATGCACCCTTTGGGTCCGTTTGGCAATCCAATTCCAAAGTTTGGAATTGGAATTAGAAGACCAATTTCAATTCCGTGGAATTCAAATTGACCTTTCAATTCCAATTCCAAGCCTTGAAATTGAGTTGTCAAACGAGCCCTTATAGTTCATCCAACATCAAATGTTCGAATTATTGTGCCATTACATGAATAACAATCGAGTTAATGCTACGAGAATGCAAGCCATTAAATCAAGATTCCAAAAAGAAAACTAAATTAGGTGTGGTTGATTGCATAATATTAGCATCCACTTACGAGTTTGAGTATATATCAATTCTTGATTCAGTTGTGAAATCTTTTTGGAATTTTGAAATAATTTAAGTTTATTTTCTAATTGAATAATTTCTCCAAAAAAGGCTGTCCTATTCACCATGGCCAATATATTATCTCCAACTTATCGGTGAACCTTTTTTCAAAACAATAAATGTTTATAAGTTGAACCATTTATTTAAAACAAAAAGGAAAACATTTGCCTTCCCTTGATCATAGGAAAACATTCGCCTTCCCTTGATTATCAAATAAAGCTAGGATTTGAAATCTTAGAATATATTATATATATACATAAGCTCATGTGCACACTAAGTTTGTACATCATTTTTTTAAGGGACATATACCAAATAGTCCCTCGGACATTTTTTAATACTCATTTACTCCAAACTTTTTTATTTTGCCTCAAAAAGTCCTTTGCCACATATTTTGGAGAGGAAGTGTCGCTGGCGCGGACCTCTAAAAATAAGAGGATATTGAGTGCTTGAGGGACTAAATGGGTTAAACTAAAAATATGTGTCCTTTTTAAAAAATATATATTTATAGTAGGGACTATTTAATTATTGACCCTTTTTTTAAAATAGTAAAAAAAAAAATTGAACTGATTTTTTTTTTGTGATATTTAAACATTTCAAGGGACCCATATAAAAAAATCAACTTAAAAAAAACTTTTTTTGTTATTTTTAAAAAATGGCCAAACTTTCACTGCTTAAGCTACAAAAGTTCGACCAATTTTTAAAAATAGCAAAAAATAAAATTTGAATTGATTTTTTTTATTTGGATCCATTGAAATGTTTAAATATCACATAAAAAATACTCAAAAAAAAATTTTAAAAATTGGTGTTCGTCAACACGTGTGCAAAACTTAATGTACATAGGAGTCTCTCTCTCTCTCTCTCTCTCTCTCTCTATATATATATATATATATATATATATATATATATATACCATGAAGCCTGTAACTAATACACCTATTTGCTGCCCACAACCACCTTTAAGCTTTAGCAATGGTTTGTTCTTTTCTTCTTCTGGTCAAAAGCAATGGTTGGTTCGCTTAAAAGAACATGAAAAATATGAAGGAACCCCAATCAACACGCACATGATCCTTGAGAGATTATATTGACACTAAATCAGTTTCATCAGCATAACCTGTCTTTAAACTTGTCTAAACCAACAATTAAACAATAACGATCCGCCCAAGTAAATAGAGAAAATATGGTATAACAGCCACAATATACAAGCTGCCCAACCCCAACTGCCGACACAATACCTGTCTACTACAGAACATCAACATCGGGGGAAAGGGTGTTAGCCTGTTTGATCAGAAATCAGAAAATTTGATTTCGCCATGATGAATCAATAGATGGTCACTTCCAAGTAGAGCCACCAAGTCTAATAACCTCCTCGGAACTATTATCCCGAGTTGTAGTCCTCTCTTTGCCAACATCCTCCTTTTGGGTGCTCAAGTCCCCATACATGTCTCTCAGCTTGGCCAGATTGCTAGACGCAGATGCCTTGTCCTTGCTCCCGCCGTCTCTATATGGAAGGGGGCTCGGTTGTTCATTTTCACGCTCACTCCGAACATGAAGACTCCTACTCCTACTTCTGCTCCTGCTTCGACTCCGACGAGAACTCGTTTCTCTATGATACCTACTACTCCCATCACGGCTGCTTCTATCGTAATCCCTTCGCCCGCCCTCTCTCGACCTCCGATCATCATAATCACGCCTCCGGTCCCGGTCCCGATCCCGAACCCTTTCTCTCTCCCTGTCTCTAACCCTATCCCTATCCCTATCCCTATCCCTGTCCCTGTCCCTGTCTCTATCTGAATAATCTCGGTCGGGTAAATCGCGGCTCTGGCTTCGGCGGTTAGCGGGAGATCTTCGGGAATCATCAGTGGCATTTCGATCATATGAAGGTGGGGGGATAGTGCGGCGTACAGGAGATGAATCACGAGTTGACGCGCGGTGTGGGGCACGCTGACCAAAAGAGACCGAAAGGGCGGCTTTGACCGAAGGTGGCCGGCGGGCGGTGTCGTCAGACCCGCGGGTGGAATCTCCGATCACGCCAGAGAGTTTGGTGGGGAGCTTCATCTTTTCGAGGTTGGCTGTGATCAACCGCACTACAGGAACAGGTATGCGGGGGAAAAGGGTATCGAAGTAGTACTGCAATAAAACATCAACTTGTAAGTCTACCTCAAGGTCCAGAAAACAATATATAGGCAATGTGCAACTTATTTATTCATTTCTAAATTTTATTAATGTGTCGTCTTTAATAGAGTCGAGATTTAATTAATTCATGACATCAAGGTAGAGAGTTTTGACTACAAAATAAACAGGCATAATGACATTTGCAGAAAACTATTTTTGAAGTTAGTCACGTTTAGGAACAACAGTATATGAGAAAGTCATCCTACCTCACCACCACCACATTACAATAGAGTGTCCGGGGTAATCAATATAATCCATTGTTCGGCAGTTCAACTTGGTATGACATTCTACTCCAAGCTTGTAGACAGTATGGTTTCTACTGTAATTTCCATCTAAGATTCCGATAGGTACCAATGTTCTACGGTTGGTATTGTACACAAAAAATGTAAAACTCAAATGACGCGAGACTCTAATCTGGCAACATAATTCCAAATTTCTCACCACTCATCTATATACTAATATATAAACGGAATTGGTGGCAGTTTTTACACCAATTTATTGTGTTTCCATAAATACCCATACACTGCCATTAGAAAAATTGGATGATGAGCTAAATTTAAACAATGTTAAAAAAAGGCGTTTGAGGCTTACACCTCGAGGCTTGCCTCGCTTTTCACGCCTCGAGGTCTTTGTTAGAGGCTTACGCCTCAATCAATTGAGGGCCTCGAGGCTTAAGCCTCACGGCTATCCGCCTCGGGGTTTATTGATCTCTAATCTCATACAAGTCCTCCTCTTTCTCTCCTTTTTCCTTCTAATTTTCCCTCTTTTCTTCTATTCAACTCTCTTTCTTCTTATCTAATGGAGTACATCTTGAATGAGCAATATATATATAGGCCCTCTCATGCGGACTCAAAATTGAGTCTGCACCATACGAACTCTTTTCTTTAAAATACCCAAAAAAAAAAATTGGAGTTGATTAATTTTTCGTGTGTGGGTTTTAAACATTTTAGGGTACCCCTAAAAAAAAGGGGAAAGTGATTTTTTTTTGCTATTATAAAAAAATGGGTCAATGTTTAACAGTTTTTGTAACAGTTCCAAAAACTGTCCAAACATTAAACCTTTTTTTAAAATAGCAAAAAAAAAAAAAAAAAAAAGAGTACCCTGAAATGATTTTTTTAGGGGTACCCTAAATTGTTTAAAACCCACACAAAAAATCAACCAAAAAACAATTGGTGTTTTAAAAAAAAAGAGTCCGCACCACACGGGTCTATTTTTAGGTCCGCATGTGAGACTAGCTCTCTCTCTATATGTATATATATAGTGAGTGTGCATGCTGGGTGTAGGTATACCACTTACAAGAAAGAACCCCAAATCAGTAAAGTAGTTAACCAAACACAAGTAGTTCATCAATCCTTCCTCCGATGCCTCCTGTTCATTCTTCTTCATTTCATCATGTTTGTTGTGTTGTTCCGTTCATAGGTCCCAAGCCCTTCTAAGAAAGCTATCCTCCCTCTCCTTAAGTTAAGAAAAAGAAGAATGCTACTTGATTGAACGAACATTGTAAGAAGCTTTCTAGCAGACACCCTCGTCATAATGCCACCCACGTCTTTTTCTTTTGACCTGACAAATTGAAATTATATATATATATATATATATATATATATAGAGAGAGAGAGAGAGAGAGAATGGCTCATATGCGTATTGCTTTTGTGCAGAATGGTACGGACCATTAAATGAGGTTGACAAAACGACTTTGCCTGTTGCCATTTATAAAAGTGAAAAAAACACACTCTCTGCTTATAGTTTTGCAAGCTTATCCCCAAATCTGACCTCATGAGACAAACCCCCTTCTTCATCAAGTGCGATTTGGGTTAACACCTCAAGTGCGATCAAACCCTCAACAGCTCCTCTTCACAAGCATTTGTAAAGGTACAATTTATCTGTTTGTATTAAAACAAAAAAAATACAAAAAAAAAGAAGTTCCTGCTCACCAGAATTTGTAAAATTCCTCTTTTACAAGCATTTGTAAAAAGAAATTTACAATCATTTGTTCCTATTTTACAATGATTTGTAAAATTCCTCTTTGTTCCCATTTTTTCCTGCTTGTAAAAATTTTTTACAAGCATTTCTTCCTATTTTACAAGCATTTGTAAAATACCTCCTGAATGTAAAAAACTCATGAGGCGGAGAAAAGACAAACCGTGTGTTCCATTAGGTTTGGGGATAAGCAGCGTGTGTTTTTTTTTTTTACTTTTCTAAATGGCAACAGGCAAAGTCGTTTTGTCAACCTCAATTAATGGTCCGCACCATTCCGCACAAAAGAAATCCGCTTATGAGCCATTCTCTCTCTCTCTCTCTCTCTCTCTCTCTCTCTCTCTCTCTCTCTCTCTCTCTCTCTCTATATATATATATATATATAATTCAATTGAATACATACTCTTATAAAAATGTTTTAAAAGGCGAACCGAGGAGCGGGAGAGAAATGTCTCGAGGCGTATGCCTCGGTGTAATAATGAGGCTTATGCCTCGGAGCAATAACGAGGCTTATGCATCACGGGTGCAATAATGAGGATACGCTTCAAGGGTGAAGCTTACGCCTCAATGTGGACCGCCTCGAGGCTATTGAGGTGTGCGCCTAATTTTTTGTGTCAAAGATTTTTTTTTTTTAAAAAAGAGAAAAATGACGATGCCCCATGCGACTTACCATTTACTTGTGCACCAACCAAACATCAAACAGTCTGGAACCAAGCCCTAGCTGGAGTGATCTTTGTTAACAGGTATGTCACTTGTTTTTCCCATATTTTCTCAGTCGTTTCTCTCTCGAAGCTGGATCTCTGTTTTTCTTTTCTTTTTTTGAAGATTCCAATGCTATTTTTCTCTCGTTCTAATACTTTCTCAGTTTGTTTCTCTCTTGAACTTGTTTTCTTTTTCTTTTTTTTGAAGATTTCAAATCTATTTTACACTCGATCAATGTTTAAAAAAGCGGACGAGACGTACGCCTCAAGGCGCAGCAAAAAAATGCCTCAAGGCTTAAGCCTTAGAAATGGCTGATGAGGCTTACGCCTAGAGGAGCTGAGGCGGTACACCTCGAGGCGGTACAGGGTGAGGCGCAGAGGCGTACGCCTCGTCTTCGGGGGTAAAAAAAAAGGTAAGTTAAAAACCCTAAACTTACTCATTTAGGTCGTATTCCTCTTCAGTTACCTTCTCTCACCCGAAAACCTTTTTTCTCCTGCTTCTTGCTCCGAACATCCTTTCTCCTCTTTTCCGGTCATTTTTTCTCCACTTTTTTGACATTCCGATCAAGGTAACATTATTATTTCTACTGTTTGACATTCCGATCAAGGTATAAACTGTTTAGCTGCTGTTTTTTTTGTATTTTAGTTTTTTTTTTTGTAATAACTTTGTTTTACCCACTGTTTTTTAATAAATTTACTTTAAAATTACTATTTTTTTCAAAGGCTGCTGTTTTTTATGTATTTTAGTTTTTTTTTTGGTAATAACTTTGTTTTATCCACTGTTTGTTCATAAATTTGTTTTATCTTATAAATTTTCTTTAAAACGACTAATTTTTTCAATAAAGTTTCTGTTTTTTCAGTAAATTTGCTTTATATTTTATTTTACTCCACTGTTTTATAATAACATTGTTTTAAATTTATTTTTTTTAGTTGAATTATGTTCAGAAAGGATCCCGCCTGGAATCATGGTACGGAGGTTGACAATGGGAAAGGATATGTCAATATTCAATGTAATTTTTGCAATAAGGTTGTAAAGGGAGGTGTCAAAAGAATGAAAGATCAACTTGCGAAAACGAAAAAAATGTTAGAATATGTGATAGAGCCCCTCCGGATGTGAGACACGAAATTGGGGAGTATATGAAAAATAAAATTCTTGAAAAAGATGTGGCACAAAGAAAAACCGAGGAACATATTGAGAGTGGTGCGTATTTCACCGGTCAAAGCAATACATCAAAGGATGGTTCAAGCATGGGTAGTATGGCTAGGGATGGGTTTTGCAACTGAAGAGAGATCATACCAAGAAGGATCATTCGCACGGCTGCAACGAGATATGCTACGGCATATGTGAACCTTCAAAGTATATATACCGTTATGGAGCCATTGGAGCGTATGTTCACTTCTCCTGAATGGGCTACATCAAGCTGGGCAAAGAAGGATGACGGGAAGCAAGTGAAAAAAATCATTTTGTAGGATAGGAATTTTTGGGGTAGTATGTCTTATGCAATTAGGAGCACAAAACCTCTTGTGGGTGTTTTGAGCATGACTGATTCAGAGAAGATGCCGGGGATGGGTTTCATTTATGGTGCCATGTATAAAGCAAAGGAGGCTATAGCGGAAAACTTAGGAGGAGAGATATGGAGCATCATTGATACGAAATGGGAGCGGAGCTCCAGTTACACCGCAATTTGCATGTGGCGGCATATTTTCTTCATTCGCATTATCAATATGATGAGAACTTCTCTAGCCATCCGGAATTTAAATTGGGTTTGTTGACTTGCATAGAAAAGCTTATTCTAAATGAGCAAGATAGATTGAAAGCAGATTTACAAATTTATGATTTCGGGAATAGGAAGGGTTTTTTTCTTTCGTCTCAGCGAAATCAAGTTGCATAGCCCCGGTAAGTAAATCTTTTAGTTAAGTACGCTTTGCTTTTGATTAATACGATTAAATACACTTTTGAACTAATTTTTACTTCACTCTTATTTTACGGATTGGTGGATTCAATTTGGAGATGGAACTCCAGAATTGACTAGTTTTGCGGTGAGGATTTTGAGTCTTACGTGCTCTTCGTTCACATGTGAACGCAACTGGAGCACATTTAATCAGGTAGTCGTTTGTTGCAAAGTAAATGTTACACAAGTTTATTATTTAATGACTAAAAAATTATTATTTGTAAAAAATTATGCAGTTCCATACAAAGAAAAGAAATCGGTTGTCAATGAAGAGGCTAAATTTATTGGTGTACATAATGTACAACAAGAAGTTGCGAATGAAGTTTTTGAACAAATGAAGTTTTTGAACAAATGAAGTTTTTGAAAAAGAAGGCACTTAAGGAGGATGAGAACCCTTTGGTTATTGATCATCTGCCGTCAAATGATGAGTGGGTTGCGGGGCAAGATGATGATTCCCATTCGACATATGCCTAGGCGGTGACGAATGGAGATTATCCGTCATGAACGTGCACAAGGGCGACGAGGAAGAAAGAGGAGTAATTCACAATTGAACACTTCAAGAAAGGGATAGTATTAAATATTTTTATTGTCTTTTTTTTTAACCATTAAAGAAGTATTTTAAAGGGTTGCATACTCATTTATATATTTTATCTTATAGATAAAGAAAAGGGGATCTTGGTGGATGAAGAAGAAGAAGAATTTATTAATGTTGACTCCGGTGATGATGATGATGAGATGACATTAGATATGATGATGATTCCATGGACGATCCTCTTAGCGATGATGGTGATTGCGGGGATAAAGATGGATTAAATCCACTTTTCAAGCTTTTGGATACGGATGATCTATTATTGTTTTAATAGTAAACTTGAGCATACTTTGTTTTTTTTAATGTTTTTGTGATGAACAATATGTTAATCTCTGACTTACCAGGTTATGTTGTAATGAGGATGCACTTTAAGTTTGATTGGTTGATGGGTTGAATGATTATGGACCCTTTTGCATTATTTAATGTGTTGGATTATTTTTGTGTATTTATTAGACTTTATATATTTTTTCTCTTTTTTTAGTGAGTCTTACGCCTCACGGAGACTAAAACGCCACGCATCGCGCCATTTTAAACATTGCACTCGATCTCATACTTTCTTACTCGTTTTTGTGTCTCGAACTCCATTTTCTTTTTTTAATGTTATATTTTGATTATTCCATACATTGTATTATTGTAAAATTGTAGTTTATGTTATTAACAATTAAAATTTGTTAACACGCAAACTTTTTGTTATTCTTACTTTTTTTATGCTATATAAATTTTTTAATGTTGTAGTCTGACTATTCTTTAAAGTTAATTTTTTTTTAGAGCCGATTGGTGGATTCAACTTGTAGATCATACTCCAGAATTAACAAGTTTCGCTATGAAAGTTTAAAAGCTTAACTTGTTCATCCTCCGCCAGTGAGTAACTGGAGTACGTTTAATCAGGTAATACTTTCCAATAAAGTTGTAAAATGATGACTAATTTCTTCTAGCTTTACAAAAAATTACATACACAAAAAAAAAAAAAAAAAAAAAAAAAAAACGCTTGGCAATATTGGAGCTCAACTCTCTCGTTTTCATCATGTATAAGAAAAAAATTGAAAGATAGGCACTTGAGGGAAAAGGCACTAAAGGAACATAAGGATCTGTTGGACGATGAATGAGTTGCCAAGCAAAATAATGAATGTTAAAGAGATGAATCGGTATTGACTTTTGAGAGAGGACCAAGTACACATGGTCGACAAAGAAAAAGGAGAAGGGGCAAAGAGTTCAAAAACTACAAGAAAATGACAAAACTATTATTTATATTGTATTATTTATTTAACTAATATCAAACAAACAAAAAACTCATTATTATAATTTTATCTTATTTTTTATTAAATAAAGGAAACGGACCGCAATTGGTTGATGAAGAAGAGAAATGGGAGGATTTCAATTACAATGAGGCGATTCTATGGAGGACCCCTTAAGTGATGATGATGATGGAGATGAAGCATAGTATCGATTTTACCAACCACTAGATACCTCTCGCTAACATCATTATAATGGTTTCGTGATGATACCTTATTATATTTATTTTGTTAGCCTTTGAGATTACAACATAATTAGAGCCCGTATTATTCTAAACTTGGGTGTCGCTTATGATTATCAATCGATCGACCGACTGCCTCGTTTGAGCTTTAAGCTCTCACTGCTACCTTCCTCTTTCGTGATACTAAAGTGAAATAGCAATTCTCCAATCGGTCCAAATGCAGTGATTCAACCTTCACTTAATGGATTTTGATGCTTGCATTTTGTAGACAATGTGTTCATTGGGATGACTTTAGCAATTCATGTAAGGATATAATATATATGAAAATAATATATCTTTGACAAAATTATGTAAAGCATATATATACCAATGCATATTTAGATTTTTATTTATATATTTGACAAGTAACCATTGCATATTAAGATACATATATAGCATTGTATCTTATGACGACAGTTAAATCATGTATACCACAATATATATATATATAGATATAGATATATATATAGAACAGACGAAGTCAACTTTATCAAAAATACTTGGCAACTGCGAACAATACTTGTGTTTAGAATAAAAAGTCAAATTTATCATAAACATTAACCTCTAACAAAATTTGGGGTTAGTACAACTTCAAAAAAGTAGAACTGTCACAAATTTTTAATAAAATTGATAATAAATTAACTATTTAGCATTTTCATCTTTTTGTCACGGAATGCGTGTGGATAGGAAACTAGTTTCCAAAAAGTTAAAAACAAAATCCATATATTCATGTCCAATATTTCATCTTAGAAAAAAGAAACAAGTCGAACAATAAAATGAATATATTCAGTTAATAGTTACTGCAATTAAGAGGTGAAGGCAATTCCGAAAACCCCGCATAGTGGAACTTTCATTCGGTTTACTAGTAGGAAAGTCGAAGTTAGTTGTGAGTAGTAAGCAAATCGAGGATGTTGTTTAACAATAAAAACGACTTAGTCAAGCATGAGTTATTTATTTATTTTATTTTGAAAACAAACTAATGGGAATCCATTGTTATTTTCCTTTTAGTTTTTATTTTATTTTCTATTTTCTATTTTTAGTTTCTCTCCTTAATTAGCCTCCAAGCATGTTTGGGACTAATTAGGCATTCTTTTGTTACTAGTTGGTCCTTTTAGTCATTTTAGCTAATTACTTGATTAGCAAGTAATCATTCTCATATAAATATCCCATGTAATCTCATTTGTACTTACTTTTCCATTCTTGAATATAAGACATCTTTTGAGTCCCTCTCTAAAAGTTAGGGTTTGTTTGTTTCTTTTAGCCATTGACGTGTAGTTTACGTCAAATCGGTATCAGTATCAGAGCAAGTGTTGCTCAAAACATTGGTATTCATGTGTTAGTTTGTATCGGTGTGTGTAGGTTATCAAAATCGTACGCTACCACCTCGATGACTCCAAGAAAATCCAAGCCTCAATTGGAAGATATTTAAAAATTGAAAGATCACATGGATCAAAGAATGGAAGAGGTGTTACAAAGACAACAACAACAATTCGAGGCTTTCTTGCAATAATTTTCTATGTTGCAAAACCCTAACCCTAGTTTCCCCTTCTAACACCCCAACACCCCAACCGGCTTCCCACCCAAAACCCTAAATCCCATTCTCTCCATTCCCCCTCCCCCGCCTCACACCCTAGTCAGCAGATCCCTCCCACCCCATCCCGGTCACTGCCGAAGGCAGCCTGACCCGGGACAGACCCCAAAACTAACCCTATGGTCGGCCGACCTGCTAGCCACCTAACCTTAATCACCCCGCCCTGCCTCTGACCTCCAAACCCCTTCTCCGATCGATTTCCGGCATCAAATAAACCCCCTTCCACCCTCTGTTGTCCTCTTATCACCAGAAATGCCCAAACCCTTGCTGTAAGGGTTGAAACAACTGTCCAGGAACAAAAAAAATGGTCGGGCAGCCTCATTGGGGACCCCCGAACCCATCAAGACTACAGAAGCCCCTAATCTGCCAACCTTCCAGGCGGATTTTTAGTTTTTATCAACTTGAAGAGATTCCCAACTACCCAATACCAAAATACGGGTTGATTTGCTTGACCCTAATCAAGAAGGTGGAACCCTCCAACAAATTCAAGAACTAGAATTTGACATCCCAAATTTAATTTTGACCCGGGTGGACGCTATTTTGGTTGTTTGACATGAGAGGCAAGAGAAAGATGATGAATCTTGAAGTGAGAATTAAAGAATGGACTCTTCCTCAAATTTTCAAAACTTATTTGGCCTCGCAAGTCTTTGCTTCTCTTTTCAAGCACATATTGGGAATTTCTCACACGATTCTTCAATTTTGCAAGTTCGAAGGCGAGCTTTTTCAAAGCTGTGGAGAAGTGATAGGAATCTATTGTTATTTTCTTTTTAGTTTTCATTTTATTTTCTATTTTCTATTTTTAGTTCTTTTTAGGCATTTTCTCTCCTTAATTAGCCTCCAAGCATGTTTTGGACTAATTAGGCATTCTTTTGTTATCAGTTGGTCCTTTTAGTCATTTTAGCTAATTACTTGATTAGCAAGTAATCATTGCCATATAAATACCCCATGTAATCTCATTTGTACTTACTTTTCCACTATTGAATATAAGGCATCTTTTGAGTCTCTCTCTAAAAGTTAGGATTGGATTGTTTCCTTTATACATGTGGTTTACGTCACAAGAGAATTTTATTAAACATAAGATGAGAGGAGTCAAGCAAGTGTCATTACAACCAATGTGCCTTACTAGTTAAGCTACCTTGCATCTTCAATTCCAAGCTTCATGTTTAATCTTGTACTTTACACATGCTCTGCTTACATTTATTGGACATATACAAATTCTGCGTACAGAACATATGAACACAGAATCTTTTGCATGAAAAACTAGGGAGGGGAGCAGTTATATCTTTGAAACAGATACGCAAGATCATAGAGGCAAAGGTAGAAATGGAACCAGCATGCTCACCCATAATATTATTATTTTAGATGAATCAACCACGATGTTTGGGATTCACGCATAATAAACCTTAGTCAGCCATCATGCACTTTAGCAATTGAATTCATCTATGCATATGAATGCTGAAAACATGATCGGAATAATAAGTTGAACAAAATGAACAGTGACAATGTGGCTCGTGTATAAATCAGTCATCATAACATTTTTACTACTACGAAGAATGAAAAAAAAGGTAAAATTAAGTGATTCAGAAGTATGATTGGCACCTGACCTGTCCGAGAAGTAAATCGCGCACATACACACCCATTGTGGTCATTTGGCCATTAGATCCAGGAGAGAATTCCTGTGATAGAAAATCACAAATTTAATGCTTTAATAAATTCGTCTAAAAAAGGCCATGTAATTACTATTGTCAGATTTGTGTCAGCAATTTAATTGTAAATCCACAAAGTTGAGCAGTTTAGCAGCAATAAACAGCATATAGAAGTGTATGAGAAGTACAAATGACCAACAAGGAAATAGTGCTTTTCAAATTACACGTAAATCATCAAAATTTAGTACTACACTTGGGCACTCTAGCACTCTAAAAAATATTAGTCACTTTGTAAAGACTTTTGATGACACTTGTGGAGTGCTAGAGTACTAAAGTGGAGTGCTAGTAGCTCTAGCCAAC
The DNA here is from genome assembly GCA_949130495.1 of Sambucus nigra. Taxonomy (NCBI): domain Eukaryota; kingdom Viridiplantae; phylum Streptophyta; class Magnoliopsida; order Dipsacales; family Adoxaceae; genus Sambucus; species Sambucus nigra. The sequence continues at coordinate 186,751,240 of OX422207.1, forward strand.
CACATATATCAATAGCAAAAGGCAGTCAATATAACATTACAGTACCTCATCATCTCTCATATACTGTTCAAACCAACCCCATAGCGTTTTTGGATCTGCAGCATATCTCAAGTAGAGGAATCCAATCTGCAAAAATAATTTGGAGGTATCAATCTATCCGCAAACGAGGCTCAAGGTGGTCATGGTGAGCCAGGTAGTCTGAATTAAAGAATAAAGAGGAACGAAAAGTAGCAAAAATGGTTGGTCAGCATTCTAAGTCTAATTCTGATACAACTAAATTCAGTTACTCTACTATTGATGTGTTTTTTACTTTTCTTTTTCTTTTTTTTAAATTACTTTGAAGGTGTCTTTACTTTATTTGATTAGCATATCTATAAATCTCACCTAAGGCTCCATGTAATGCAAGTCTCAAGGCCAGCCCAAAGATATTGGAGACCCCTGTCAAACTCCTAAGTTTGAGGCCATTTATAATCATGCACACGCTAATAGTTAAACACGCAGAAGAAACCACATGTTCTGTTGATGGCCATATGGGTTTTCTGAATATAGACAATGGACTCGAAATGTTATGGTCTCATATCATGTTATTTGTCGATGTAATGGAGCAAGCAGGAATTGTTCAACACCCGTATCATGTGTCTATTGTGTGCGAGGCACCACAGATTTAACACATGATACTTTCCACGCACCAACCTCCTGACAAAATAACGCTAATTACAGCAGAGTGAGACAATACCGGCATATACTTTACTAAAACTAACAAAGTTAGATGAGAATATAACAATATAAAAAGGGAAGGGTAAATTGCATTCAACCCCTGAACTATTTGGGATTTCTGGCCCTCCCTCTATACTTATTGACCAAACAATTTCCGCCACCATACTATTGATTTGTTGTACACTGCCCAACGAAAACTAGTCATATGACATGCACATCTCAATTATATATTTCTCAGTGACCAAATAAACCACCCTTGTCTTATTAGTTTATAAATAATACAATTTAACTATATTTAAAATTAATTACACCAAGTAATCTCAGCCACCAAGCCAAAAACAGGACAACCCAATAGGATATGGGTTGTGCCCCAAAAACCACCTCCAACATTATTTATTTCTATTTCTTCTCCCTTTTTTTAGCAATCACGCATCTCCACAAACCACCCCATATAAACCCCTTCATCCCCATCAACCACTGAAAAAAACAAAAACAAAAAATTGAATATTATTGTACATGTAACACCGCCACCGAGTAGGTTTCAATTGCAAATTCAGATTTGACCAACCGTCACTGTTGGCATTTATATAATTAAACGTGCATGTGTGTGTGTGTGTGAAATCAAACTGGTATTTGTATAATTTTGTATGATTATGAACAGAATGAAACCAATTCAAGATATTGTGACATATTCGATGGGGACAGAAGGGGTAATTGCGTCATTTAACCGTTTGGGACCTTTTTGTCCTTTATCTTTTTGGTGGTTATTCTCTTCATTAGTATTTGAATTACTTTACCTTTTTCACCTGTTAGTATGATGTAATCCCAATTTTATATAAAGCTAGGCTCTAGATTGTTCTTTTTGTCCTTTTCCCCTTTTTATGTGCTGCCCTAATCCACAATCCCCTAGGCGGCTAGGCTATATAAACAATTATACTCACTCCTTTTGAGGATCATGATATTATAGAAAGAGTGTACTCTAATTTGTACTTTCTCTGATTAAAAATTAAGTGAAGATATTGCAGGAGAAATTAATATTGTGGTAGCAAAGGAATGCTAGGCACTATCCTCAAGAGAAGATTCCATTCCTCTAGGATAGTATCCTGGTACAAAACAGACTTTTGTGCTTCTTCCCCTCTGGGATCCAACGACTATGAATTTGTCAAGGTGCACTCCCAAATACAAATTCCTATTCTCGTCATGACCTGAATGAGATCTACATATACTCAACATGAGGCGTTAGGAAATATGCTTTAAGAATAAATTGAAAACTAGAACGGGCTAGGCAAATCAGTAAGCAAATTAAAATAATATTTTTCTACCATGAAGCAATACCGAATCAGTTGCAAAGTCTTAACACGAGACATGTTCTTTTGGAAAGTTTCAAGTTTGTGAGATATAAGTCAATGATGTATTGAAAATGGGAACCAGAAAATTGAACAATTTTCCAAGGGAGAAGGACACAAAAAAGTTCTCTTCAAAACTTTAAAGTCAATAAAGTTGGCGTTGTGAAAACCAAACAATGAGGACAAGGGACCCACAAAAACTTAAGAGCCAAAAGGAGAAGCTAATATTCATATATATTTTGAAATATGCATAATATACAACAATCCCCCACTATTTCAAAAATATATATGAAAAGGACATTAGGATTTGCAAGAGAAACACGAGAATACAATGCGCCAAAATTGTTGCCTTTAGGCCTATGAACCGGTCTTAGGATAATATATCTTGTTCCACAAGAACTTGGTGAAACAATGTTTCTATGAACTAATGAGCAAAGGATGTGAGACCACATTATACCGTGTGTATCGTTAGTCCGAGTTTTTGAGTTTTTTGGCCCTGCGCTTTCTTGAATTTCATGAGTGTTCTAGAGTGCTTGCCAAAGAAACTGACCTCTTCCACAACCATAAAGGTGGATTTCCATCAAGTGTGTATTGTCGTTATACACACCACCTCAATGCTCAACCTAACCAACTCCAGAAGAATATATACAACACTAGCTACACGCCATAACAGGCACCTAAACAGTGCCGAGAGAAATCGAATGGTTATCTGATTATTGAGGTGCATATAAATGCATTTATCTTAAATCTTTTTATGCTTATACTTGTGTCATTATAAGCTTGTCTTGGGACCTAGCCTTGATGTTGTTATTGAGACCAAGAAATTCCTAGCTTTTAAATTTGATATGAAAGATATGTGAGAAGCTGATGTGATTTTAGGAATTAAAATTATTAAAACATGTAATGGTCTAATTTTGTCACAGAGCACTATGTAGAGAAGCTGATCCCAAATAATTGGGAAAAGGCTTTGTTGAGTTGTTGAGTTGAGCACTATGTAGAGAAAACATTGAAAAAGTTCGGGTATTTTTAATGTAAACCAGTGTCCGACATCTTGTGATGGTAATACCCTAAAGAACATAGTGTCTCTTAATGTGATTATGCCCAAATTATTGGTAGCTTAATGCACTTGATGAATTGTACAAGACTCCACATTTATTACGGTGTATGCAGATTTGGTAGATATAATCAGTATTTGATACTAATACTTAGGTCATTATTAGACTGTATGTTAATGATAAGCCTATCTTGGGACTAGCCTATGTCATTTTTAGCTTCGTTCAAACGACGTGCCTATGTTGTTCGAACAACCCAAAGAGGATTTTATTTTTATTTTCTTTTTGTTTTGTACCTGCTTCGTATATATGCTGATATCATACTATTTTGGTACTTCTGGGTTGTTTGGACAGTTTATATACAGTCAATATTTGATTATTCATGCTTGATTCTTATACTGCACTGATTCGTTTAGTCACGGCGCTCCTGATATTGATGATTTCATTTGTGTCACCGTTTGCTAGCTACGGTTTGTTATCTCTTGATTATTTTTTAGCTGGCCATATACTCATGTTTATCTAGATATACTTCATTGATTATTCTCATTCTAAATATGTTTGTTTATCTTTTTCTCTGATTGTCTATTCGAGACAAAAAGGGGGAGAGATTGTATGTGATGTAGGGGGAGTTTGTCTGTTGAGCACGTATGTTTTACATTGGTATCATGTCTTGATCATATTATTTATATATTGATATCATTGATTTGAGCTATATTGTTTATGTATATCTTTTTGGTATCATATGTTTTGCTCACATGTTTAACAAATGGTTTGTTTTTCAAATTTGGCATTTTATATCATTTGTTCCTCCATACTTCACTGGGTTTTTTGTCTGTTTCGTGTTTCATGTGTGTAGGTATGCTTCACAGATTCAAGATTTTGCGTCTACATCACATTCAGACAGCTCATGCTAGCCGGACCTGCATATACTATTCCTTGTCTTGTATTTTTTGTTCTGAAGTTTTATGGGATGGAATTTAGGTGTCATATGGCTTGACGGCCCGGCTTAGCATTCATTGTTTTGGTTTTGTCCCGGAATAGTCTAAGGGGGGAGATTTGTAAGGATTTGTCCCGGAATAGTCGAAGGGGGGAGATTTGTAAGGACAAAATTTCCACTTGAGTTAATTTGTATATAATTGACTTAAATTTCGGACAAAACTTGCTTGAGTCATAGATAGATTTTTATCTTGTCACGATACCCACGTAGTCTATGACGTGTTGTGTTGAAGACATAGCAGCCAAGCTTCAAAGATATATCATGCCGTGTTTATTGGTGCACGTTTCACGTCTTCACTTAACATTGCATTCCGAGATACTCTCAAGTATGAACGCATAATGTTTATGGGACTCGAAGAGAATATTTTAAGGATGTTATTTTGTTTATAAATGTTTTTAAAATGTTAAAAATGATTTTAAAAGATTTTTAACTTCGTGTTATCTGAGATAAACACTGTTTAGAGTCGTATGGTTCCTTCCCTTATGATTTGGAGGATCAAACGACATATGGATATCATTCTAACGGCCTGCCGACTTAAAGTTTTTTATGTAAGGCATTCTTTTTCATAAATTCAAAGTGTGTAGAACCAAAATATAGTATAGCACAGTTACGTTTTTCTGCACTGGTTCACTAAGGATTTCAAAGCTAAAACAATCCTTATTGTTTTAAAAGATCCGAGCTTTCATATATATGCTATAGAGATCTTGTTTACACCATTGGTTTGTTCATCCATATTGAACAAGTTGTTTCGTTGGAGTTTTGGGGTGAAGAAATGGTAAAGGCTGTGTTCTGAATCGTAGACGGTTACTAAAGCTGCATCGGTGGACACCGAGGCACTCGTGGACGCGTGTGTTGTGGACGAGTATCGTGGAAGAATCTCTATGTGGGCACTGTGGATGAGCGGTTAAAGAGAAGAAGTGCGTCAAGGCTTGTGGGAATCGAGTCCTTGTGTAAGTTTGTCCGTCTTCCTTTGTAAAACCGTATCATAGTGATTGTCTGGCTTGGGTTGTCCGACGTTTTTTCCCTTAGTGGTTTCCTCGTACATCCGGCGTTGCTTTTGTGGACTTGTTTATTTTACTTGCTTTAATCACCTAAATGCATGTTTAGGATTAAACAAGATAAAATTGAACTTAAGTAAAATTGGTTAACAAACTTGGTGCGTATTAAAATTGGAAAAAAGTTTTTTGAAAGACAAGTTGTTTTCACCTAAAGCACACTTTGAAAAAGGGGCCTACAATATATATATATATATATATATAGTCCTGCTCTTGTGCGGACTAGTCCGCATTTTAAAAATGCGGACCGGACATGTGTCACCTGGCGGTGAGCCCAGAAAAGAGAGAGTGTGCCTATAATTTAGGCAATAATTTCTAGGCGGCACCGTTAGGTGACACATGCCCGGTCCGCATTCTTAAAATGCGGACTAGTCCGCACAAGAGCATTATTATATATATATATATATATATATATAGAGAGAGAGAGAGAGAGAGAGAGAGAGAGAGATTTATACGCTCTGTACATTTATAGCAGTGGACGAAAAGATGAGAGTAATTACAGTTTCGGGGGGTGGATGGGTGGTTTGTTTGAAAATGATTCAAGGTTGCTTTGGAGTGTTTAATTTGGGGTTGGATTTATCCACAATCAGACTAGGAAATTTAAACTTCAATTTTGACTCGATTGAGAGTATATTGGTCTATTTAGCATGCTCCGTTAATGGAATGGGAAGAGTGAAACGAGTAAAAACTACAAGGGGCCAAAATGTCAAGTCAAAAGCCTGGAAACCCAAAATAGTTCAGGGGCTTAATGCTATTTACCCAAGAAAAATGTCTAACCTTGGTGATTTATGTATCCATTCGATTCAGATCATGAAAATAATATAAAAACATTCTCAGTTAAATATGATCACAAAAGACCCAAATTAATTCAAGTCACAATTAGTTTCATATAAAAGTATCATTTAAAATTTATTCTTTTTTGAGTGGCAAAATTACTATTAGTTCTAGTCCAACTTGTACATACAAAATAAATATATCTATCTAATAAAGTAGCTTATGGATGGTAGAAATGTATGTATGATATTTTTGCTTTTTAATGTCTGATATTTTATGTATTTGATGCATGCATAACATACATACATACATACATAACAATTGGGCTGGGCTAAAAAAATGGGCTGGGCTATAAAAAATGGACTGGGCTGAAAATCGTGCCATAGGCACGGGCATGGGCTGATATATATATATATATATATATATATATATATATATTGACCCTGTTCATTATTTTTTTGTTGAACCAAGGCTACAATTTTTATTTTTATTTTTGAACTTGGGGCACTCCCCAAATGGGGATCTGGGCGGACATGCATAGCTGGCCGAAGGTCAAAAACGGCTCTGTTTTTAATCTGTACCAAAAGCACAAAAAATAATTCGAAGGTCAACAGCTGCTCTGTTCTAATTTACACGAAAAATACATATGCATCAGACTGAATCTTCCAATTCTTACAAATACTTAACTGTTAACAAGTCAACACTTAATAGGTGAAAACTCAGAAATAAGGTGAATCGATTAACCTAACAACCACAATAGATATAATAGCTCATATCATTTAAAGCCCTTTCAGTATTTTTAAACACTGATTTCACTTGCACAATATCTTTAAGTCAATTAACATCCCACTTTAGTCAGCAACCTAAAATCTTCAAGCTTTATCTCTTTAGATCATTTTCAAAATGTATGTGCTGCTAAGGTCCTCCAAAAAGACTACTGTTTTGAAAACGATAACTGAATGTATCGAACTCTACTTTCTACCAATCTCAGATCATTTTCAAAACGGCTCTGTTTTTAATCTGTACCAAAAGCACAAAAAATAATTCGAAGGTCAACAGCTGCTCTGTTCTAATTTACACGAAAAATACATATGCATCAGACTGAATCTTCCAATTCTTACAAATACTTAACTGTTAACAAGTTAACACTTAATAGGTGAAAACTCAATAAGGTGAATCGATTAACTTAACAACCACAATAGATATAATCGTTCATATCATTTAAATCCCTTTCAGTATGTTTAAACACTGATTTCACTTGCACAATATCTTGTCAATTAACATCCCACTTTAGTCAGCAACCTAAAATCTTCAAGCTTCATCTCTTAGATCATTTTCAAAATGTATGTGCTGCTAAGGTCCTCCAAAAAAGACTACTGTTTTGAAAACGATAAGATAACTGAATGTATCGAACTCTACTTTCTACCAATCTCAGATATTCTTACTCCCTCCGTCCCAAATTGATAGTTGTTAAGCATATTATTAAAAAAATTCCAAATTTATCTCCTAAACATGATGGATGATGCCTTTGAATACAAAACATGCACTTGGATCATTGTTCAGGTACTGTTCAGTAACTTTGTCATCTCACTTTATTTTATATACTATTTTTAGAAATAGGACTATTAATTTGGGGAGGACTACAAAGGAAAGCATGAATATCAATTTAGGATGGAAGGAGTATTTCTTTTCACACAATGAAACCATTTACCAGAACGATAATCAAATAAGGATACATTAAGATTGCTTATTGATAAGTTAAAAAATGGTGGTAGTTTCTCAATAAATTGGTCACTCTCATACTCGAGTGCACTGAATGATGAATATAAAGAAAAATTATTAGAACCACCAATAACTACTCAACCAAAAAATATCTGGCAAGTCAAATTTTTATCTCGCAAAAATGACCCAATGCTGGATTTGTATTGATTTCTAGCTGATGTTATTAGTTAACCAGAACCCTGCTTAATACAGATATTTGCTAAAAATTCTAGTGTAAAAATTGGATTTTAAAAAAAATAAAGGGATTGAAATTACAGGCTACAACTATACACTTGGCATATTTGTTTTGGCAACTGTAATATCCGTGTTCATGTTGACAGGAAGCTCTTTCCTAAACCAATATAAAATCTATACGAAACTTAATTTAACTGGCACTCCTGAAATTATAGAACACAAACCCATGGTGGAAACAATTACTCTCAGCAAACAATTAATAGACCGTACAAGATTACTCTTAGCAAACAATTAATAGAAAACTCCACCAGACTCCATCTCTTAAAACCACAAAATATTATTTTCACGGCACCTAACAATATATAAAACCACAAATTTATAATAAAGTTTCCTGTGTAATTTGACAGTAACTTAAAACGTCCTAAGAGGATACCTAAAACGGTTGTACCCAGTGCACAAGGCTCTCACTTAACTGCAAGGTCTAGGAGAGACGAATGCCGGCTGACCTTACCCCTATATATGGAGAGGCTGCTCCCATGTCTCGAATCCAAGACCAACCGTAGCTTGGATGAGGAATTGATGTTTAGATTCTAAGTAAAAGGCAACTAAAGTTGCATGTCACTACCTAGATCCTATTTGAGTAAGAAGAAGAGCAGAAGAAAAACCTTCTGATAGTCTAATAAGTTCTGCATCACACTTTTATCATGTAATTCTTCTTTGTTTGAGCATGTATGCCCTAGCTTGCTGTCTACATGCATACTTAATATACAACAGCCCCAACAATTTAATATTTCCACAAAAAAATACTAATTATAATGCCAACCCTTTGCCATTAAAATAGTAATCAACAAAAGAACAAAAATTCTTTATAGGGTCTACTTACAGCTCTGATATAAGGAGAATCTGGATGGTTTAGTAGGCCATGCATTTGCTTGGCAGTGAGTTTCATAGTGAAGAATTTATAGAGAAGACAGAATGCTGTTGAAGGGCCTCGACAGTTTCCAGTCATCCATGGTTCCACATGATCAACTTGATTGTAGATCTCATCAATGACTTCATGATATGTTTTTAAACGGTACAGCTCTTTAAAATAATCAGAAGAAAGAATGTTCATACAGAGGACCTTCTCCAGAAGCTGATCAATTGGCTTAATCTGTATCTCCATAATGTATCATCAAATGCCCGCACCCTCAAATGGCTGGTTAAGTATTGGAATTTAGAGAATTACAAGAATGCTATGATCGGAAAAACCTCATATCTACAACGGGGGGAAAAGAGAGGCAAGCCTGTTATTATAATGAAATTCTAAACAGAAAAACACATACACATACAAAATAAAAATGTGCCTAAGAAGTGAAACAATAACAGAGAGTCAGAATTCATACAGTCTTTTAACTTTTTAGGAGTATCTGATAGAGCCAACTTATGTTTAGGAATTATATTAAAGAGTCTTTACGAGTTGTTGGGATTACTTTCTTCATTAAAACAGGAGTCGCATTAATAATATAGTTTCGCCTCTAACGATCCGTTTGATTGGCGTTGATTGGTTTTTCATGGAAAATATTTAATTTAGTTCATTTTCACTTTTGTGTTGCTCAATTCAAATACATTCTATGAAAACCATAGTTACAGATATGAAGAGTGCGCCATAGTTTTATCATTTTCCATTGAAAATATTTCTTACCCGCCCCCGAAAGATTAGGCCTTGTTTAATTGTGGAACTCAGGGCCGTTTTTGGAAGAAGAAAAAAATCTATGAAAATAGAAAAATAACGAATTCAAATGTCTATTTTTCCACATTAGAAAACTGTTTTCTAGCTTTCTGGTTTTCCAATTTTCCAGAAATTTGGAAAACACATTTAGACTGTTTCGCCAAATAATTCCTTTAAACTGAAAATTTATTTTAAACTTACCATCACAACCTCAACCTTACCACCACAGCTGCATTGGGGGTGTTGTTTGTGTAAAAAGGAGATAAAATGGGCTTTATTTTCAATAATTGAACCCATGTTCATGGAAAATAAAAATTAGAAATAGAAAACTTTGAAAATATTTTCTACAACTAAACATCAGGATAAGAGTCTGTTTATTTGTGGAAAATATTTTCAATCAATTTCCAATCTTGTAACCAAACACACCCTACCCTTCCCTTATTGTTCAAAGCAAAAGCCACTTTTGAGTTATTTTCTTTGAATACTGTCAGTTAGTTAACCTAAAATTAGAAATTAAAGAAACAGGCACATATACATACACATTTTCAATACGTAATGAAGAAAAAAGGTTCTATTTGAGAAAATTTTAGCATCCTAGATATGAAAAGGGAATAACAGATATAACACTCAAACCAACCCTAGAAATTAATGTTGAAAAGAGCAAAATTAAGAATTTTGTTTGATATGAAGATTAGAATCATCTTACACTGCCGAAGAACGCCTGCGAAGGGGAGATTTAAACCCTAAGAATAGAAAAAGAAAAATGAGTTTGCTGTGTTTTCTGCTAATTGTAACCTCTTTACCTTCGATTCCAATGAGAACAAGCACAACTTCGCGACGTCTAAACTGCCCATTAGGCCTTTTCCATTGGGCCCCCTCTTAGACCTTCTCCAACACAAGATAAGGGTTAAATCCAAAACAAATATGGTAATTCATTGATTTTAAATTTAATTAGCATGAAGGTCACGCGATGCGTGGTCGAATTTAGAAAAGTTTTATTATTTTGTCATTGTGTTATTGTGTCTTTTTCACATAATATATTTCATGAATGAAAGGAGATAGAATTTTAAATTAATATAGCATGTAGGCGACGCGATGCGTGGCGAATAATTTATAAATGATTATAATCAATTAAAAGAAGTAAATTTATTTATCTAATGACTGAAAAAATTATATGTTACCTTTAAAGTGAGAGCTCCAAAAATCGAGGGAAGCCGAGAGCATCCTTGACTACCTCAGTAACCCCATGCGCCTTGACCATCATCTGCAGACATGTTTGCACACCAATACATATACAAAGCATAATTAGTGTAAAACAAAAAAGAAAACAATCAATCAAGCATGAACTTACACCCATTTTTTAAGCAGTAGTGTCGTGAAAAGAAAACGAACTCAATTGCATGCACTTCTATGAACGTAAAACAGTTCACTTCGATCGTTTAAAAACAAAAGGTCATTTATACTTTAACGATTGTAGTTAGTTAAAATACAATTTAATACTGCTTGGAGACTGCCCTTTTGTTAAAACCAACGAAAGTGATTATACAGATGTATGCACCCAATTAATACATGGAGTCTTTTCATTTCTAAAAAAAGAGTGAATCAAGGCAACATAAACTGGAGCTATCAACATAAACTGTATACATAATAAATTATGAAAAACTCAATTCTTAAACCATGATTTACAATAAAAAAAATCCTTAAATCATATGAAAAGGTATGAGTCATTGGGATCTAACGTATGGGAAAAAAATAAAACCAAATTTCAGATTTGTTGACACAAAAGTGCAAACAACATTCAACAATCAAAATCATTAGGAAAAAAAATCAACGCTAACAACCTAGTTCCAAAAAAACAAAATAAAATGAAATGCACATCCAAACTCTAGAGAACAATATAAAAAAAAACCAACAACATTTCTAAAGTATGAAAGTAAAAAATAAATTATTATTAGATGTTATTTCACACTATTTGATGTAATAGCTTCTAACAACAAAATCTCTCATTTTGACACTCAAAAAATGGGTAAATGTATAGCAACTGTATATATTAAAGCTTTTAGATTCATAAATTTTAATACCCTCACCTAAATATAGAATTATAGGTTTTGAAACTCGATGAATTGCTTCCATTCCACTTCCTTTCAAAAAACATGACATAATTTAAAATCATCAAACACAAAATTAGATGAATATGTTTTGACGGGTTCTATGTTTTGACGGGCTAGGACCACACGAACTTCGTGTAATGTCATTTTTCTTTGCTTGTTGTTTGAAGTTATTAATAATAAAAATCTACAATTTAATAATATATAGCAATTTTACATTAGCAGTTTTCGTTAGTGGTTAAAATCATCTGAAACATGGTGACTAAAAGAGAACATAATTAAAAGAGAAGAGAAAGTGTTGGATTATATTACCTCTAAAATGATGACAGCCTTCCAAGATACCACCTACTCCAATACAACCAATTCAAAATAGAAGAAATGGAAAATACCCAATATATTTTACGCATCTCAACGTAAACCAAAATGTATATATATATATTCATTTTTTTATATTCTCCTACGGGAGATCGCTTAATCACAAAGTGATTGATATGAAATATGAGTATAGGTAAATTGCATTAAACCCTATATATACTATTTGTTATTATATGAGTATACTTTGAGTAATTTTAAGCTAATATGAAAATGTGAACAGAATGCGTCTTTCAAAGCAAGTTCACTGAATGAGTAAAACTACTCCTGTGCATTTGAGAGTAGGGAAAAATATAGGAGTACTTTTGCCAGGCTAAAAAAGTAGAAAAAGCCCGAAAATAAAAACAAAAAATTGTACTTGAAAGCAGCTCGGTATGCGTGTGGGGAATCCAATAGATGTGAGGGGAGATGAATTATATGTATATTTGTAAGTACATGAATGTAGGCATATTTGTAAGTACATAAATGTGAACACTGAGATGAGTTGGAAATTGTGGAGTAGCATAATTCGTGAAAGATGGAGAAACAAACATTGATGATAAATGCTAGTAAGCCTTTATTATTTATTTTCGCATGTCAGCCTCGTAAGATTTGAGCCTTTATTACTGTCACGTGTCAGCCTCACACGATTTGGGTCTACAATTTTTATATAGTTATATAGATTTATTTGATAATTATAGCATCCACCGACAGGATATATTAGTAAAATCAAAAATTATAAATTTATTAAGGGGGTATCGCAATGCATTTTTAGTTTATATATGTAAATTCCTCTTAAATGTGATCTCCGAATTATTCCCACACTGATTTCCCAATCTATAGATATTATTGACCCAATAAATTGAATCTCATCCATATAAAATAAAGGCAATAATTATGGCTCCATTTGGTTGTCCTAAAACTATGAATTGATTTATTTACAAATTGATTCATTATTTGTGTTTGGTTTCATTAATTAGCCTATTTTAGCTCGTGTGTAAGTTTGAAACTGGATCATTTCACAAAAAACGTGAAATGTATCAATTTAAAATAGGAGTCACATAAACCCTTCGCTTTCCCTCCCTTCCCCCTCCCCCTCCCCCTCTTTTTCATCATTTATTTTTATTTTTTTCTCATGGAACCTTAATATAAATTTCAAATTTCCAAACATTGCGTAAAATTAGATTTAACTCATTTCAAATCCACTCATTTACAATTCACTAATTCACAATGAATCAATTTACATAATCAAACAATTTGTGCATCCAAATAGGGCCTATGTGAATATTCCAATCCTTATATCCCTTAGAATTAAGAATTTCTGTGTCATTTGCAAACTGTGACATTGTTCAAGTTTAATAGTCAACACCTTGACTCGAATCTCACCATTGGTTATATTTATCATGTACCGACTTCCTTGAACTATTAAGAAAATTCACAATCCATATGACAGGTTCCTGTAGTAAAGATAAAATAAAAAAATTATACACATACTTATCTCCAATACCGTCGAAAAGAAGATCAAGGAGGTTGGTGGTGGTGTTTTGCTTACTGCCTAAGTTTGATTGTCTTATTTTGTTTATTTCTTTACTATTTTCATGGTTAATCTGAACTTTGGTCAGATGAAGTTTTGTGTTGGATTACTGCTTAGATGTTATTTTGATTTTAATTAATCGCTACTTCATTTATTTATTAAAAAAAAGTTTACCAATATGATGTCAACTCCCTACCTAGGTTGTGAACTATTAAATCATACTGGAATGGAATTGTGATCTTCTATGATCAATCCAAACTCAACTCGCCAGAAATTCCTACTAAAATATAATTGATTAACATATACAATATATATATAAGCAAATATAATGCTTTCCCACAAACCTAATTCATTTTTCAAATGAGCTTTGACAATCTTTTAATAAGAAATAATAAATGTCATAAATCGTGGTTTTAAGAATAAAATCCCAACATCAAGGATAAAAGTATGTCTCTTTGTAAGGTAACCAAAGGTGGCCTGTTTTATAATTCTAAATACTATAGGGTCATTATTATCACTAATGATCATTACTTAGAGGATGATTATATAATGTATTATAAACCCAATAGTAAGTTGATCTTATAAGAGCTAATAGGTCAAGACCAAGCAGCTTTTTTCAAACCACAATTACCAAAAAAATACAATATAATAAATATAATACACTACCTAACGGTAATGGGAGTATTGCCAATGATCAAGATATATGTACCACTAATAAAGGATTACAAGTGGAGCCACATCATAGTGGAAAGGCCAAACGACAGTAGTCATGCTAAAGTCTATCAGAATTCTTATATATATTGTGGTTTATCTTGATTATAATATTTGACAAATGGACATTAAGACAGTGTTCTTATATGGCAGTCTTGGCGAGCGCATCTATATGGTGAAACCCAAGGTATTCATAATAATATCTATGAAAGAGATGTAACCCCCGACCCGAATTTGGGCTACCATTGGGTCAACTCGCGCCCGAGTCAAGGTGTTAAGGGGGGGGGGGGGGGGGAGTCCAATTATATTATTTAAGAAAATTCTTCAATTTGCACCATTTTATAAGGAACAAAATGCAATTAAGCAAGTTTTAATTTAAGAAATAGGTTGACGCATTAAGTGATTAAGTTAATTAGCAAAATTTATTTAAGAAATTCCGTTAGATCTAACAATGATAATAATAAAGGAAATAAACCATAAATTCATGTATTATTACAACACATGGCCCAATGCCCGAATAAAATAGTGTTTAAGTGCCATAAATTCAAATGTCCCAAAACACAATTTTTTAAAGTGCCATGGTAGAGCTCTAAAGACTATTCATGCCCTCTGGGGTCTTACCAACGTCCTTGCCAGCGTCCCTACCGAAAGTACTCGGGGGCGTGGGTTTTAACATAAAAAGTAGGGGTGAGAAAAGCGCTCAACGGGGTGGGAAATACTAAATAATACATTTTTAGACGAAAATACTTACGTATAACGTTTATTTTAGCAATTTCGAAAACATTATCATTTAACAAGTACAAATGCAACTACCATGCAATGCAACCCGAGCTATGTGCTCATACCCACACTTGTCCATTTTACATCAACCTTTTCACATAATTAGAGACCATTTAATCATCTTTATTCACTAATCCCCATTTAATATTTTCATTAGGTTGTCTTTCTTATATTTCCTAATCACAACATTATTTATTTCTATTTCCATCATTTTGTTATCAACATTATATTTTTTTCTCGAAAATTTATCAAATAACTGCGTACTTTAATGGGCTCCACACTGTCGATTACGCTACTATTTGCTTTGGCCAGTGATTTGGGGTATTTCACTGGCTCCAAGCCCTTCTTAATTATTTCCCAGTTGCATCCGAGTCCATATTAATGTGTTTTAATATTTTATCAAATGTTCACATTATTCTACCATTCTTACAGTTCACATTTATGTTTTACACTGCTTCCATGCCACTTTATTCGTTTGACCCGTTTTTCATAAAAACGACCAGTAAGGTCAAATGAGGAAGTCTAACTACTAGGACCCTCTTTTTTTTAATCAAAATTACTATTTTACCATTCATTCTGTCCACACATTGTGAAAAACATATTTTCATCATTATGACATCAAAAATCCTCGTTTTATATCCAAAACCCATACTTCACAAAACTCCAAGAAAATTCAATTTCTTCATATTTATTAACAAGAAATACATTTAATATTTTGAAGACCATTTTTACCGAAATATCCATTTAAGCCTTATAATCATATGTTGTTTTAAACATCATTTTATCAATATTTTACAACACATTTAGGGGCGGAAATTTTTAACTTTCTTATTTCATTTTGAAACTCATTTTTATCTTCATTTATCATGCTTGTAAGTCCTTTATTAACATGCTACAAGATTCTACACATGTGAGGATGTATTTCAACCTAAAAATCCCGTAAATATGAGTATAAACAAGATATTAACATAAAATTATATTTTATGTGCAGATTCATCATATTTCAAGATTAAAATGATATGTGTTCCTCAAAAACCCATTTAAGCTTAGTTTTCTTTAAAACTTGCATTTTTCATAAGAAAAAAAATTAAATAAATGTACTAGAAAATAATTTTGTAAGATTACCTACATTCGAGCATGCATCCTAACATATAGCTTAGCTTTTAAACATGAAAACATAGTGAGAAAAACTCAACCTTGAGTTTTAAGAGGAAAAACTAAGAATGATGACTTGAAAGCTTCTAAAACTGCAAAAGCTCCAAGAAATGCACCAACTTGTAATACCCCGTAATTTTATTGATTTTTATTTAATGGATTAATTGAATTAAATGAGAATTAATTTGGAAATTAATCCGGAGGTAAATACTAGCGAGATGTGAGTTGGTATTTGATTATGATGTTAAAATAAAATATTATTGAGTATATATGGTAATATATGAATATTGAAAATATTAAAATTGTCGCGAGGCAGAAATACGACAATTTGGGGAAATTAAATTGGGACGCGCGTGTCAGTCGCGTCAAGAATGATATTAATTAGATTAAAAAGTAAATTATATTTTTATCAACTGAATGGTCATTTTGAGTGAGCCAATGTGTTCGTAAGGGTCGAAATAGTCAGAAAACACTAGCCGGGGGTTTAGTTTGGGTCCCGGGACATTTTTAGGCCAAACCGGCAACCCATAAGGGTATTTTGGTAATTTTAAAAATTGAGGAATTAAAACCCACGAATTTTAGAGTTTAATTATATATTATTAGAGAGGCCACTAAGGCCATTATCATCCAAAGGCAAGAGAGTGGGCTACGGGGTTTTTGAGAGAAGTTAAAGAGAAGTTACAAGATGTTCCAAACCAAAACCATCACCCATCACCACCATTTTGGAAGGATTTGTGATAAGAAAGAGGAGAAAATCAGCCTACATTCACCAACAACAAATCTGAAGAACAAACGTAAGGCAAGTGATTTGATGTTATTAATTTCAATGAATATTTCCTCCATGTTTAGTGTAGAAACTTTATATACCTTGAAAGTTTTGATGAAAACTCAATAGGATTGTTGTGGAACTCATAATTTTGGATAGGGATTGCATGTAGAATGGTTATGGACGAATTTAGTACCCAAAGTATAACTTTTGATGATTTGAAAACGGATTAATAAGGAGTCTTTGTATTCAAGTAAATTCTGGGTTCATGTTCATAAGGTTTGGGGAAAGATTTGGGGATTTATGGTTATTACATGTTGATTAGTAAGATTTGACCCCAAAAATATGTTAAAAAGTGACCTAGGGTGACTTAGAGTAGTTTAAAAACATTAAAACCTAATTGGTATGAACTTAGGATGGATTTAGAGAAAGAAAAATGGGGAAAAACGAAGTTGGGAGAAATTCTGGGCATTCTCGGAATTTTTGTTAGAAGACCAATCCAGGTCATTCGAACAAGCTTCTAACGAGATTCCAGTAGCCCTTCTAATGAGTTGGTGGTTCGTTCGAAGCCTTTCGTTCGATCGAACTCATTTGAACGACCTCGTTCGAACGAGATCTCAGAAACTTCTAACGAGATTATAGAATGGTCTTTTTTGGTCCGATTTTAGTTTCGAACTTTTCGTAGACTTATTTAATTGAGTGTTATTCTTCCCTTGTTGATTAGTGGGTATACATGTGAGATTGGAGTACCTTGAGGATTAAAACTTGGAATTATATAAAAGACCTGGTGACTTCTAGGGGGTAGGTTGTAAGTACTTGAATTTGCGACGTGAGAAGTGTTGGCGAACTATATTGTATATTATCCGGGGACTTGTAAATGTACAACATTTAATGACGATATAGAAATGTAAAATATACATCTATTAATATTATAAGATATCTAGGATGTGTGAATGCTTAGTATATGGACTTATATGTGTATAACATACCTACCATACTTGCTATCACGGGAGGTCGGCTTTCGATCAGGGCCATCTAATATTTGTATGCCTACGGGGGGATTTAGATTGGTACCTCAAGGACATAGGTCAGAGAATGACTTATTGGTGAGTTAATAAGTCAGCTGACCATGGGAGCGTAGGTATGTGCGTGACCCATGGGTATGTGAACTATGTTCGCCTCTATTATGTGTGTTTGTTACTTATTGAAACGTTTCCTGAGAGATTCGGAACACATGGTCCTTATGTACTTGATGTACTGGGATTCGATAACAGAGTATGTGTGCACCGCAGCTTAGCCTAGGGGTGCCATTATTGTATATTTAGGATGAGATTAATATACTGATAATTGAGATAAACTGTTTATTAAAGTGTAAGTGTGAATAATTGTAACATTTTTAGTAGAGTTAAAGATGGAAAATTCTTAGTAATTCTTATAACTAACTCTGAGTAATAAAAGTAAGAGTCTCAGTTTATATTAAGATGTCGGGAATTGAACTTTGAATTGTAAAGTAAAGTCAGGTTATGGATTGGACTAGTTAGATAGGGAGATAACTAGAATGGGTACGGGTACGTTAGGAGTGCATAATTAGTTGAGAGGTGAGGAACTCATGTGAGTGCACGCACTATCATGTATTTTATATTCACTGTTTAATAATATTAAACACTTGCTATATTTTAAACTGTTTTCACAATCGGGCTCTGATCCGTTTGCTTTCAAATCTATTTTCTTGTAAAAACCTTTTAGGTGCCCAGCCACAAGGACACCAAGCTTAGAAGTTCCATTCCAGTGACGTACTGTAACTGCTGTGGAAGTTATAGGGCCTCGATAGTAGACGCCTCCACTTTTCGCTTTGACTCCATTCCAGATTTATTCATCTGTAGGGAATGTCGCCCCTTCATTCTTAGAGACAGCTTATTTATTCAGTTTTATTTCAGTTGTGGATATAATTAATTAGTGATTCAGACTTTATATTTGGTTTTATTCAGTATTCAGATTATTCAGAGGAGTACTCCTCCAGAATTCATTTTATTCCATTATTATTCTATTGTGACTGTGATGTGGTTGTGGTATCATTAATCTAATTTGGTTAAAATTGACAACTCACTTTTTAAATATTAGGTGGCTAGTAATTGTTAAAATGTTTTTCGACAGTGATGCTATGAACTGAACCAACTTGACATTTTGTATTAATTTGAATAAAGGAGTAGCTACCCGGTATTTAATTAGACGGGGTGTCACACAACTTCTCTTGAAAGCGCCAAGAATAATTCTTCAACCTAACTTCTTCCTTGGATAGGGCTTGAAACGGGTCTTATAAGCTTGTAAAATGGCCTAAATATTACTAAAAATGAAGGTTTAAAGTTTGGTAATGGATGAACTAGGGTATGGAATGGATAAGAAGGCTTGGAAGTGTAGAGAGAGAGTGTAAAAATATGATGAAAATGGAGAGAAATGGGTTCTCTCCACCACCCACCTCTATTTATTCCCCCAAACCCTTAAACCCTTTAACTTTGGTCCATCAAAACTTTAACCCCCGTTTGATATGATCCATTGGGATCTTAACAGATCAACCATCCAACGGTCCACGTTGTGGCAGCGCAAAATTTTTGTAAATTTTCTGAATTTCTACAGTCTCGTTTGAACGAGACTAGACCTCGTTCGAACGAAATCACATCTCATTCAAATGGGGTTATAATGAGGATCTAACAGAACTAAAAAGACTAACAAGTGTTTTTCGTTCGATGGTCGTTTGAAGCATTCATTATAACGATGACCCTTTCTCGTTCGAACGACCAAGCAGTTCGCTCGAACGACTCCAAAACTTTTCCTTACAAATTTCAGGCCATTCAATCCCATTTAAATTGCACGAAAACCATAAAAATAGTTTAAGATAAACAGTTATCCATCATATTAAATCTAAGGCCAATGGTCATGCAAATTATAGGGAAAGAAGGTACAATTTCAGGCACTGTCGTCACATTCTCCCCTCCTTAGGAGATTTCATCCCCAAGATTAACACAACAATCTAGGAAAAAAGTTTCGGATGCTTCTCATGCATTTCTGACTCACGTTCTCAAGTCGCACCTTCTATACCTTGGAACTACCAAAGGACCTTAACTAACGGGATGAGCATGTTACACAAGACTTTGTCCTCGCGATTCAAGATGGACACAAGTCGTGTAGGAAACGTAACGTCTTCCTCCACCTCGATGTGGTTCCAATTGATGACATACCGAGGATCTAGGATATACTTCTTTTGCATAGATACGTGGAACACACAATGAACGTGGGATAACTGAGGAGGTAACGCCAAGCGATACATTACTTCTCCGATTCGTTCTAGGATCTCAAAGGGACCAATATACCTATAACACCCCGTATTTATGAATATTTAGAATTCATTTAAGTCAGTATTTTTAAATTACACGCGTGGCGTAATTTAATGGAATTAAATATTATGTGGTAATTAAAATATTAATCGAGAGAGAAAATGATTAATGTTTATTGAATATAATTACTAAGTAAATAGTAAAATATTATTTTACGTCACAACGAGTGATAGTGACATGATAATATTTTATCTCAATCGGGAGTCGCGTGTAGACTATTTGGGGTCGAGATAGGAAATTAGAGTAGAGTGACTCGTATGGTGATTTCGAGGTCATGGTTGATTCCTAATGGACTGAGATGGTCAAAATAGTGTACCCATGATAGTAATTTGGTCCTGAGGCCTTTTTAGTCATAATCGAACCCAGACGGGGGTATTCGGGTCATTTGGGCTTGGCTTGTTAACCTAATTTCAGGATTAAGGATTATAAACCTAAGTCTAATCCGTTAGGGCAGCAGCTAAACACATTTTAAATCCTAAGGAATCAAGAGAAGGCCATTAGAGAGGATAAAAGAGAGTTCTTGGAGGTGCAACATCTCTCATCTTCACTAAAATGTCGAAATTATGATAGGAAGCAAGGAGAAACACCTTCATCACACAAAGAGAATGAAATCAGACCTGCAAATTTAAGACAAGTGTTTATCTTGCATGTTTTTGAATAAGTTATAATACTGATGTAGTGTAAGGCTTATAATTTCATGATTTCAATTATGTTCTTGGGATTTAAGTGAATAAAACTCATGATTTGGGGATGGGATTGCATGCAGAATGAATCCACATATGTGGAGGACACGAAATCATAATATATGTGATAATTATTATGGAAGAAATCTGGGTAAATGATTGATTATGAATGAACAACACATAAAGTAGGGCTTTAGTAGAAATCTGGGCTTTAATCCGTTCATGTGTATGATTAGTATGGATTTGATGTGTGATTAACGTTAGAAATTGTTTATATACCCTTATTTGATGTTAGGTTAGAGCGTGCTGGAGTTTTTTTATGAAACATGAAATTTATGATGAATAAAAAAGGTGGAAAATGCAACAGCGTAACGAGGAAGATGACTTATAGCATTTCGAATCGATTCAGTTACCCAGATTTGCCCGTCTCTTTTGTTTATGCCTGGAATTTGTGAATAATTAATCGAGAGCCTTTTGGTTTATTCATAAACTATAGTGAAGGACATAGTGAATTTCACCTACGATAGAGTTTAGGTTTAGCCGAAATAGGAGAATTAAGGGTATTACCTATCGAGCATAGCGTGAAACTTAATGAATTTGCGAGAATAAGAACGGGTTGCGAAGAGTGTAAGTAAACCCAATTTGTGAACCAGTAGGATAGAGATATATCAACTACTTATATTAATTAAGTGGTAACTAAGACCCTTCGGGTAGCGAGTGATACTCGGGAATATATGAAAAGAGATTATAATGAGTAGATTGAGTATACAAGAGATAGATACTACATATGGGTGTATATGATAGGTTGTGTGTATACCTACTAAATAATATGCATGTATAGGTTAAGTGAATACCTATTGTTGTGATTTGATTATATGTGTGAATATACTTACGTTGCCTCTATTACGGGATGTTCCGCACAGAGGGCGATCCCTCCTTGACGATTCAAGTGAGGTCTAGATGTATGCCCTAGAACATAGAACTTAGGGCGGCTCACTATGTCTTGTGTGTTAGTGGGATCGACGTGTTATTTGGGTACTTTAGGTATGTGCGTATCCCAAAGGCTTACAACTATATTCGCCTCCTCGTGTGTTGTTTGATTGAAGGTTTGAGGAGACATTCTGAATCGAAAGTCCTTGATTTGGTACGAGAGGTACATGGACATGATATCGGAGTATGCAAGCATCGCGGTGGCCATTCCAGGCTATGATATAGTTATAGATATTATAGTGTGATTAGTATATACAAGTGTGATAAATCTACTTGTGTGTGATGGTAGAATTAATAGATTGTGTATATCAAAAAGTAATTTAAGTAAAGAACCTAAATAATGATTCAATGATAATTTGCGTGTAATATTAATGATTGCTAGTACGGTAGCATATCGTATGTGTAATGTGAGGGAGTTAAACCTTTTATGATTAGTTAAATACGTTATCTAGTTAGGCTGGATAGCATAGCTGTGTAGGATGCGTTAGGTGTGCACTTTAGACGAGAGGTGAGAAACTCAAGGGAGTGTACCCATAACTAATACGTGTACCTAATAACTGTTTTTAACCTTTGATTTAAATACTTGCAAAATATTTTCAAAAGGTTTTGGGGATTTGACCCTTGCCAAATCTATTTTCCAAAACATTTTAGGTGTACAGCCAAAGGGACGTCCAACTTGATGATTATTTCCAGGAATGCATAGATGCAGCATTTGTGGAGGCTTACAGGAGTTTGCTTAGACACTTCAGTTATTCATTACTAGACTAGGATTTACTTTTCAGTATTTCATTTAGGCAAGTTTCCCCTTCAGATGATTCAGTATTATAGTTATTCATTTATCTGCGAGACTATGTTTGGATTGAGTTTATTACTTTAAACTTGTAGTTGGATTACACTTTGGGAACCGATGGTTTATTCGGTATTATTTATTCAACTATTTTTTGTGTGACGAATTCAGATTATTATGTTTGTGTGAATGGTTTGGTTATTTTATTTTATTTTGCATGCTGTTATTATGAAAGATAAAATTTGACACCAGTTTAATTTAACATAGGTGGTTAATAATTTAAAAAGTTTTCGACAGTGATGCTTAGAATGAACCAAATGAGATTCCTATCTGTTTTAATAAAAGAGTGATCACCCGTGGTTAATATAGGCGGGGTGTCACAATATCAAGGGGAAAGATTCCCCTTCCGTCCAAACCTCTGATTGTCGGTTCTCACCCTAACCTTCAACAACACATGGGTAACCACCTCAAACTCCAGAGGTATCCGCCATTATCAGCGTAATTCTTCTGTCAACTCTGAGCTATCACGAGTCTCTGTTGAATCACCTGAACTTTATCGATCATCTCCCTGACCATATACGAAATCGTGAGATGCTTCTCACCCACTTTTGCCCAACAAATATAAGAGCAACGTGACCTCCCATAAAGAGCTTCATAGGGAGCCATACTAATGCTGGACTAATACCTGTTGTTGTAGAAAATTTCCCCCAGATGCAAATTTTTTGTATAACCACCCTGAAAATCAAGCACACAAGCCCTCAATATATATTCCAAAATCTAAATGGCTCGTTCTGACTGCCCATTTGTCTCGGGATGGTGAGTTGTGCTCATGTTCAAATTGGTACCAAATTCCTATTAAATCTTCCACCAAAACAAAGACACAAACTGGGGATCCCTGTCCGAGACAATTGACAGCAGGACGCCATGAAGACTGACTATATTTATAATATATAACCTTACCAATTTAGCCACCCTGTCCATGACATTCATTAATTAACAAAAAATATGCTCACTTCGTAAGCCGATCCACTATAACCCGAACTGCATTATGACTAAGTTAGGACCATGGTAAGGTTGTGATAAAGTCCATCGTAATGTGCTCTCACTTCCATTTCGCTACTAGTAGTGGTTGTAACGACCCTGTCGACTTCTTGTGCTTTACCTTCACCTACTGGCAAGTATATCACTTAGCCATATACGTCGCCACACCCTTCTTCATACCAGACCACCAGAAGTCTCTACATAGGTCCTTATACATCTTAGTGACAATCGTATGTATGCTGAAGCACGAGTGATGTGCCTCTGTTGTCACCTCATCCTGAAGTTCATCGATGACAGGAACAATCAACCATCCCTTTATGATGCACACCCTTATCCTTATCCACAGTAAGACTGTCGAAAACCTCACTACTTTAGATGCGATCACGGTAATGTGCGAACTCGGGATCGAAAGAGTGAGCTTTCAACACCTTCTATTAAATGATAGGCCTAGCTACCACTCCCAAGAGATATGCCCTGTCGTAATCCCACTGGACATGAAAGTCGAACTTTTGTAATGCGCCGAACCTCTTCGCTCGGTAACATTCCATCGCCTCTATCATGAGGCTAGACTTCCGAATAAGAGCATCTGCCACCACATTGGCCTTACTGAGATGATACTCCAAGGATAACTCATAGTCTTTCATCAACTTAATACATCTCCTTTGTCAAAGATTTAGAACGCACCGAGTGAAAATGTACCGTGGGCTCTTATGATCCTTATACGCCTCAACCGTTCACCGTATAGATAGTATCTCCAGATCTTTAGCGCAAACACCATCGCAACTAACTCCAAGTCGTGGGTGGTTAGTTCCTCTCATGCACCTTTAATTGATGGGATGCATAAGCGACCACCTGACCATTATGCATTAACACTGCGTCGAGCCCTAATCCGGGAGCATCACAGTACGCTGTATACCCCTTACCTCGTTCTAAGAGGAGAAGAATGGGAGCCAAAGTCAACCTAACCTTTAGCTCCTGAAAAGTTGACTCTCAATCCTCTAACCACTCGAAGTGAACATCCTTTTGCCTCAACAGAGTGAGAGGAAACGCAACCCTCGAGAAATCTTGCACAAATTTCCTCTAGTAACCGATTAAACCCAAAAAATTACACACCTCCATAATTATCTTTGGCCTATCCCAACTTAAAATAACCTCGACCTTAGATGGATCAATGGAAATCCTGTCACCAAATTTTATATGCCCAAAGAACTTGACCTCGCTCATCCAAAACTCACACTTGCTAAATTTTCCGAGCAACTAATTCTACCTGAGCACTTGCTGCGTCGTGTGAAGATGTTCCTCATAGTTCACATCCAAAGATGAGTAGACCAAAATATCATCCACAAAGACCACCACAAATTGGTCTAAATATGGATGATAAGTACGGTTCATCAAATCTATGAACGCTACCAGGGTATTCGTCCAATTAGAAGGGCATCACTAAGAACTTACAATGCTTATACCACGTCCAAAACGTTTTCTTAAGAATGTCTTCCTCCCTGACACGTGGTTGATGGTATCTGGACCAGAGGTCAATCTTCGAAAACCTTCCTGAAACATGAAACTGATTGAACAAATCATCGATACGGG
Source organism: Sambucus nigra (assembly GCA_949130495.1). Lineage (NCBI taxonomy): Eukaryota > Viridiplantae > Streptophyta > Magnoliopsida > Dipsacales > Adoxaceae > Sambucus > Sambucus nigra. Next base: position 186,776,736 of record OX422207.1, read on the forward strand.
GTAACTGGTACTTATTCTTCACAGTCACCTTGTTTCGGCTACCTATAATCAATACAAATCCATAGGGAGTTATCCTTCTTCTTGGTAAAGAGGGTTGGAGCTCCCACAGGGGATACAATGGGACGAATGAAACCATTGTTGGTCAATTCTTCTAACTGAGCCCTCAACTCCTGTAATTCTGCTGGAGCCATCCTATGAGGTGTTATTAAGATAAGCAAGACACCCCAATGCACTTTTATAACAAATTCCACCTCCCGTTGTGGGGGTAGACCAGGAAGATCATTGAGGAACACATCGAGAAACTCCTGCACCACTAGATAATCCAACAACATCCGATCAGGCTCCTCTTGAGCCACCATACTACTCAACCAATCGAAATACCGCATCTGCTCTCGCACGGTAGAAAACTTGCAAGGATAACCCATATCTTGCTCACTACTGAAACGATGGCAAAATTCATCTAGGAGAGACACGGAGACACTATGTCGATGGTATTCGATGGTAACATCAAAGAACGACAGTCAATCCATATCGAGGATCACCTCGAACCCATCAATGTCAATGAAAATCAAGTCATACTACAGAACATAATCTCTAACCATGACTATGTAACTGGGACGTACCCTATCAAGAACTATACTGTCGCCAATCGAAAGTCTTATGAAGATAGGAGGATAAAACTAATTTACCTCTAAACCTGAGTTGAATGTTAAAGAACTCGAGATAAATGAATGCAATATACTTGAATTGAATAATACCTTTACCCAAGTGCTGAACAATAAAATCATACCTTCCATAACTAATGGATCACCGGAAAGAGTTACAAATTAGGACATGGCATAAGTGCGTTTGGGGTTGAACCTAGTGCTTTAACCATTAGGTACCTAACCTTGTCCACGACTACCGTGTCCCTAGCTGGGATGTAAATCGTCCACATTGTGCCTCATTGGCTAATGATACCCGAATGAAAATTATTGTTACTGTGTGGGGCCCATGTAACTAGAACTCCTACCAGGTACATAATTGACAGTTTGCTGATTATCGTGCTAGTTCCCAGAAGCTCTCTATGAGCAGTCCCTCTTAAAATTGCCCCGGGACCCACATATAAAATACATCCTTTTAGTAAGGGCTATGGGAGTTTTGATCACTGTTACAATGAGAAGAAGATGAACTAATACCAATTGCGGCCTTAATCTTCGCAAATAATCCTCAAGCACCACTCCTAAACTTCTTACGACTACTACCTTGGGACCCACTGGTCTTCTTCTTCTTCTCACGAATAGCCTTACCATCCTCTGCCTCAAGCTCAAGCCGAATGACCTTGTTAACTACCGCCCTAAACTTTGGTAGATCTAAACTAACCATAATATGTCAGATGCTAAGATTAATGCCTCATCCTTCTAAACTGTATCCACGTACTTATACAGGCTCTAAAACTTGAGCTAGTACTCGTTGACGAACATCTTTCCCTGAATAAAATTAAATAATTCATCATTATTGGCATCTTTAAATGCTTGAGGGAAATACCAGTCCAAAAATGCAATCCTGAAACCTTTTCAGTCTACGGTCTCCATCACGTTGACTGAGTATGCGCTCCACTAGCGTTGAGCTTGCTCAGTGAGCTGAAAGGTCGCTTTCCTGAACCCATGCCTAGTTAGCATGTTAAGGATGTCCATGACCTTGGTGACCTCATACAACCACTCTTTTACGGCATCGGGTCAAGCTGCCCCATTGAAGGTCGGTGGGTTTAGCCTCCCGAACTCATTCAAGATAAAGACTGAAGTGGTGCTTTCAATTGTCCCACTATAATTGGATCTATGCTTCTGAGAGAGGGATTCGACAAGCTAACACGTGGCCTGTTCCATGCGATTGAGCTCGTTGTTTCTAGATCCACTAGCACCACCGCAATGTGTAGTCATCTACACCAAAAATAATAGTTCAATACAACAATGGTAACAAAAACAAAAGTGAAAACTATAATGGAACGCATAAGGAAATGAACTAAGAAAGCATAAAACACACTGTCACACATGAGGATCCTACCCCGACCCAGATTTGGGCTACCGTTAGGTCAACCCGCACCCGAGTCAAGGTGTTGAGGGGTGGAGTCCAATTTTATTATTTAAGAAAATTCTTTAATTTGTACCATTTTATAAGGAACGAAATGTAATTAAACATGTTTTAATTTAAAAAATAGGTTGTCACTTTAAGTGATTAAGTCAATTAGAAAGATTTATTTAAGAAATTCCGTTAAATCTAACAGTGATAATAAGAAGGGAAATAAACCATAAATTGATGTATTATTACAACATATAACTCAAGGCCCGAATAAAAGAGTGTTTAAGTGCCATAAATTCAAATGTCCCAAAACCCAATCTATGAAAGTGCCATGGTAGATCTCTAACGACGATTCAGGCCCTCTTGGGTCTTATCAACGTCTTTGCCAGCGTCCCTACCGAAAGTACTTGGGGTGGGAGTTTTAACATAAAAAGTAGGGGTGAGCAAATCACTCAGCAGGGTGGGAAGTACTAAGCAATACATTTTTAGACGAAAATACTATACGTATAAGGTTTATTTTAGCAATTTCGAAAACGTTATCATTTAGTGAGTACAAATGCAACTACCATGCAATGCAACCCAAGCTATGTTCTCATGCCCACACTTGTCCATTTTACGCCAACCTTTCACGTAATTAGAGACCATTTAATCATTTTTATCCACTAGTCCCCATTTAATATTTCAATTAGGTTGTCTTTCTTACACTTCCTACGCACAGCCTTATTTATTTCTATTTCCATCATTCCACTTTCGACATTATTTTTTTATCTAAAATTAACCAAATAATCGTGTACTTTAGCGGGATCCACACCGCCGTCTACGCTACCATATGCTCTGGCCAGTGATTTTGGGTCTTTCACCGCAGGGCTCCGGGCCCTTCTAAATTCTTTTCCTGTTGCATCCGAGTCCATATTAATGTGTTTTAATATTTTATCAAATGTCCACATTATTCCACTGTTCTTATCATTCTTACGGTTCACATTTACGTTTCACACCGTTTTCATGCCACTTAATTTGTTTCATACGTTTTTTGCAAAAAATAACCGATAAGGTCAAATGAGGAGGTCCCACCACTAGGAAAATTATCATTTTACCATTCATTTTGCCAACACATTGTGAAAAACATAATTTCATTATTAGGACATCAAAAATCCTCATTTTATGTTCAAAAGCCATACTTCACCGTTTGACTCCAAGAAAATCCCATTTCTTCATATTTCTTAACAAAAAATACATATAATATTTTGAAGACCATTGTTACCACAATGTCCATTTAAGCCTTATAATCATATATTGTCTTAAACAATTTTCCTCATTTTATGAACATTCTACAACGTATTTGGAGGCTGAATTTTCCAACTTTCTTATTTCATCTTGAAATTCATTTTTATCTTTGTTTATCATGTTTATAAGCACTACACCAAAACGCGCCCTTAGTAACGGTATTTTACTGTTACTAAAGATATTAGTAACGGCATTTTTTCGATAGAAAAAAGGCACGGGGCACAAAATTAGTAACATAATTTTACCGTTACTAATAGTAACGGTAAAATTCTATAACTAATTCTGAATTTACCAATAGTATTTTATCGTTATTAATTTTGATTTAATGACGGACTTTTGTGTTACTATTTTAACCTTACTACACCATTGTTATAACATTTTTGTCTGATTCTGTAACGGTAATGATCCGTTAGTAATATTAATACATATTTTAAAAGATATTTTTCAGAATATCCCAAATTTAAACAAATTCAATTATTCTTACCATACTATTCAAATCTTGAGAACATATGCAAAAATAGTCCACATAAGCAAGGGCATTATATTCAACGTTAACATTTTATATAAGTCTCCAATATTTATTTACAAAAGAAGCTTAAACCAAACAAATGAAACAAAGTGATACAATCACTCCAAAAGTTACATTATTTTCATAAATGCATCCAATATAACATCTGAATACAATCAATCCGAAATGAGATGTTTTATATTATAACCAAGCAAATGAAATATAAAAAAAAAGTCCATTGTTGTTGACTATCAACTTTCGTTATGTTATCATCGCCATCAACGCCGCGACCCGCAACTCTGGAAACTTGATGAGGATCCAAAAATGGCATTCCGTCAAACAAAATATAATTATCATATTAGTTATAATATAAACATTTAGTCCTACAAAATTAATTTAGTAAAAAAATTAATTTTGTATCAGATGCATAGTCTTGATACAATCTATCTCATACAATGAACTTATTAACAACAACATTGCACAATTTGGAAACACAGAGGATGCCATTGAGATTTTATTTAATGTGCCTAACCCAAATTCATCCTCATGGAATTCGATCATAACCAAGTATGAAAATCGGGATTGTGCACGATAAGCCTTAGAACTTTTCAGTAAAATGCATTTGCGTGATGTAGAAATAGACCAATTCACATTTTCAATCCTTTTGAGTGGGATTGCGGGAATATCTGTTCTTACGCGGGGGAATGTGATTCATTATTGCACAATAAAGCATTGATAAATAGAAAAATTAGAAGAAAATTATATACCTAATTAAAACTTGATTTATTACAAGTCCAAGCGATATGTGACTTGTAATAAATCAAGCTTTTAGAATAATTCCCCAGAAGTTCTATGTATAATATTCTGAAACACCCGTAGCAGGTTGTCCCATCTTTAGTGAATCGTAAGGAAAAATATATGAAATACCATTAAACTAAAAATCAAGAGCATAAACTAAAAGGCAAAGAAATTGAGGTGATCACCTGTTAAAGATTTTTAAACGATTTCACATTGTTTTCTCTCCTTTGCATCTAAGCATAAGAACTTTATAACAATCTTGTAACAATCAATTTGGGTAATCAACCATAGGAAATGTAAGAAATTCTTGCCCTCGTGTGTATCTACATCATTTTCAGTGCACCAAAATGCATCCAATTTAATTTACCAATATAACTTAGTTCTCAGTAATGTAGATGTTGTATAGATGCCATAGAGGCTATCCATTGCTGACACTGGCAACATCAAATAATTAATAAGATAAGTTATAGATGGTTAACAAACTGATAGACAAATTACCTGTGGTCTCCCATCCCATAAAGAAGTAGCCTAGGCAAGTGAAAAACTTTGGAAAATCTATAATGAAAGTCAATAAAACTATGAAGTGGGTGTTCCATAGAAGTGTATGACGGATGGGGCACTTTGAAATCAAGCACCACAACACACTGTAAACCATATAATAATGGACTGAAGCATATCTATAACATATACCTCCCATCAATCTACATAAGTTGTTGAAGGCATTCCAAAGTCTTTTCTGAATTTGAAAGATCTTGATAAAACTATCAGTAAATCAAATCGCCACAATAGTATATGTTAAAACTACTTGACATGTAAACCCAATTGGTGTAAGAAAAATAATGGCAGATTCATGTTGAAGATGAACACATTAGGTATTATAAGATGTAGCCAAATTGTTTAATGTAAGTTGATAAAAATGTATGCAAGTGAAAACGACTTCAACATATCCAATGGCAATGATGGTGGTGGTGATATCAACTACAAAATTCTAAAAATTGGAGCATACTCAACCCAAAATGGATATTTCCTTGACTCTCAACCATGCCCATAATCAAACAAAAGCAAGAAGCCTAAGAATGTGAACGCGGGTAATTTCCACATTTTAATAAATCTTCAAACAAACTCCAGGAAATCAAAAGATGTAAAGGTCATGATTGAAGTTGAAAATGACTTCCAGGGGGTAGGTTATAGAACATGCCTATAGAGTACAACAATGAGATTAAGGAGACTAATACAGACATCCAGGGGGTAGGTATTCATCTTCTAGATAGTTATGGCAGGGGGCCTTATCACATTTACTTCTTTAAAATGGTTGTGAATTAAATGGGTAAGCTGGTGCCTAGTGGATAAAACAAGAAGTATAGTCTACTGAAGACAATCAGTTAGTTACCAATTTCTATACATTTCCAATTTATCAGCTGATGAATAAAAGTTTAGTGACATCAAGATTATCCTTGAAATGTTTAGAGTAGCACCATGATCGAGGATTAACATGTACATGCGTTTAATTTCAGGAATTAATTATCATGAAAGAAATCTGAAATATCCAGTGATTTAAGATATGTTAGTATAACCTCACAAATACTTAAATGTGAAGCATTGTTACCAAGGAATAAATCTTTCAGGCTATGAAATTGAAATATAATTTTAACTCCTAACTACAATACCCTAGGCTAAATACATGAGAATTATTAACATCTATTATCTATCTAAAGTTGATGTTAGAACTATTCACGGACAATGTAAACAATATTCAAAGGCAATATAATTTAAGCATCTAAAACAAAGTATAAGTCATTGTATACCTCAGGGTGTGATCTAAACAAGTACAAAAGTCAATCACGAAACACTTTCCTCAATCATAAATTCCCATTATCTAATTTCACTTTCTCATCACTCTCAAATGCATTGACATTCAAAGTAACATGAAGATCTGGTTTCATATAACTCGTACGCTCATAGTGCACGAGAATTTTATCTATCTCAATAGCCTCAGGTAATATAAACTTCAATCGAGCCAAATGAGCATGAGTAAACCTCCTATAAACCCAAACCAAATCCCAAATGACAAGTGTGGGATTGGCTTTGATGATATGAATACTTCCACTGCTAAATCTAAGATCGTGCTTTTGAGAGAGCCAAACAAAGCTAGGAATGTTAGAAAATGTCAACCTAAAAAGGTAACATTTATTGCGTCTACACTTTAACCCTCATGGTAGGAAAGGTCACCCTAGGCATTTTTGTTATGATCTTATAAAAGGTCCTCAAAAGACTAAGACTAGTATCACTAAAGTTTCCCAAGCCAAAGTCCATCACGTTACACTTATGTGGGTTAGGAGATCCGATTTGGAGGCTCTTAATGTTAGGCTTGTTGACTCTCGTATTATTTCACACGATTCATCACATGTTATATCTCATGAGTGATTACTTGCATGTTTGTCACACACTAGTGTTGTACTCTATGTTATATGTTATTGATAGTGTTATGACGTGTTTATCTTTTGTATTTTGATTTTCTATTTTTTGGGGTCTTAATGAGAAAAAAAAAAAATTATTGGTCTTTTGAATTTTTCTTTTTAAATTGTATTATTTTGAAAAATATCTAAAAACTCAAAAGGACTTTTTGGTGTGTTTGAATTCACTTCATTCCATGTTTTCATGTGACTAGGGCATTTGATTATAATTTTTAATGCTTAGAATAATTGATTCACTTTGTATATGTCTCCACACGCACATGCACGAGCTCTTTTAAACTTTAACTTCACATGTTATATTTTAGCCAAGTGAGATATTCTCACATCAATCTTGTCATCTACATATTTGTTAACTATGGGGGATTTGTGCATATAAGAATTGTTGCCCGTGAGTATGTTGATTTTTATTAAACATGTGAGGGTGCATGAGAAAGGGTTATGAAAGGAGAAAATCTCCTTAGGGAGAAATCCACCATTGGCAAGAGCCTAAAAAATGAGAGGAAAAAAAGAAAAGCTTAAAGGCCAATATGTTTTTTTGATTTATTTTCAAAAATAGAATATCAGATCTACGTAGTTTTGTCAAAAATGAAAAAGTTGGGGGCCCAAAGTTTTTAGCTGACTTAAAATGAGTGGTTAGTGGATCGAGTGGTAGTTTTGATGTGAGGTTTGGAATGTGTTTGGTCTTGTATGGATTTCCTGTGACACCCCGCCCAATTAAATATCGGGTGATCAGTCCTTTATAAAATTTAAAACAGAATGTTCGGTTGGTTCATTCTTAGCATCACTGTCGAAAACATAATAACCTTATTAACCACCTAATAATTAATTAAGCTAGTGTCAAAATATTTTCATTTTTAAGAATAATATTTCAATTATTAATTCGATAATATAAACAACATTCATCCACCACAACTAATTAATGTAAATACTAAATCTGAATCACAAACTGAAATAGATAAGGCTGGATAAAGCATTTCAGTTTTGAAACTGTAAGGACACAAATTTCAAATTGAGTCCTTTGTAGTTTTGGCTCAATTCAGGACAAAAACATTTGAGTCATAGGATAGAGTTCAAGTTTATCCATTCAAGCCTATGACGTGTTTGTTGAAGACGTAGCGGCCAAGATATTAAAGCTTCATCAAATGTCGTGTGTGTTGTGCCTCGTTTCTACGTTATCAACATGGTTCCATTGCTCCTAAGGTATGAATGCATTTTAATATATATATAGGAGCTTGGAACATTATTTATTGGGTGTATGTTAGAAATTTATTTTGGGTGTTAGAATTTTTTGGTAAACTTTTTTTGAATTCGTAATTCTAAATATTTTGTTCTCGGACACCTTTCAGTAAAAAATCATATCAAATCCAAAAAAAATCAAAAAAATACGAAACTGGCGGCCACGCGTTTATATCGAAATTATCTAGAACCATGGCCTGAGATCTCGTTAGATAGGTCATTCGAACGACTTCTCGTTCGAACGAGTTTTCAAGTGAGATTTTTTTTTTCTTTCTGTCTCTTCGTTAGAAGTCTCGTTCGAACGAGATTTCTAACGAAAAACAGCGGGAACAGTTTTAAGCCAGTTTTTTTCACTTTTCCACTACTTTGCCCCACTTCCTTTTTGACATACTTCTTAAGTGCGGGAACTAACTATTTGAAGACAACTTTTTCACATTCTAAGAGTCTTTTGAGAGCAAAACTTTTAAGAAAAAGTTCCATATTTTGTGTTTGATTTTTATGGATTAAATTCATCAAAAAACACATACACACCCATTTGTTTAGTTTATTCCAAGTACCTATTGATATATCATTGCTTGGAGAGTTTTTGCACCTGGTTTTCTCTACACCAACAAGAAGAGAGTTTGGGTTCTTCTCTACCCCCAAAAGGAGAAAAGTTTGTTGCGGTGTTCTCACTCGAAGAAAGGCTTCGCGTGTGGGTTGACGGTGACCATAGCCCCATTGGTGGAGTCCGAGACTATGGAGGAGTCCACGGTTATTCACTAGGCAGAGGTTGAAGACCGAAGGAGCGCGTCAAGCTTGGACGGACTCAAGTCAGTTTGTGTAAGTCCTCTTGTGTCGAGTCTTTATAAAAACTACTATACTTAGTGAATTCGTGGCTAGGGTCGTCCGAGGTTTTTCCCATTTGGGTTTTCCTCATACATCGGCGCGTCGTGTGATATTGTTTAATTTTATCTTGCTATATCACCTAGATGCATGCTTAGGACTAAAAGATAAAATTAGTTCAAAATCATAATCTATTTAATTTGGTGCAAATTTAATGTTTGGGTATGTTCAATTTAATTCAAGTGCAAAATTACTTTATCTAGATAATATGTAAGTTTAACTTGAATTGGATTAATGTATGTTTAAGTCGAAATGAAAATTGTGTGTGTAGTTTTAATTTCACTTTTAGTTTAGTTTTATTTTTTTTATAAGTTGGTTTGTTCTTTTTAAGAAAAGAAAATTTTAAATAACTTTTGGAAAATTAAAATTTGAACCATTTCATTATATTTGAATTTAAAAATTAGGGGCTTCCGCACTTGTAAATTGGTATCAGAGCCAAAAATGATAAATTACTTCGTTAAGATCCTTTAAATATTTTTGGCTAAAATGGAATTTTTCCCATTTTCTAAATTTCCTATTTTCGATGGTTCTAACTACGCGTATTGGAAAGCGCGAATGAAATCGGCACTAAAATCTATTGACGAGAGAGTTTGGTTATCTGTCGTTAGCGGGTGGTCCCCACCTACACATTTAGTAGATAATGAACGTGTTCCCAAACCCGCTGATAGATGGAGTGAGAATGAATTTTAAACTTTCAAATTTTAATTCCCGTGGTTTAAATGCCTTGTTTAGCGCGGTCACACCGGATGAATTCCAACGCATTATGACGTGTGAAATCGCTAAAGAAGCTTGGGATATTTTACAACTCACTCATGAAGGTACCAGTGTCGTTAAAGCTTCAAAACTCCAAAACCTTGCCACTCAATTTGAAACCATCAAAATGAACGATAAAGAAACTTTTGATGAATTTTATGCTAGACTTTCCGATATTGTTAATTCATCTTTTAATTTAGGAGAGAAAATATCCGACAACCGAGTAGTAAAGAAAATTTTAAGGTCCCTACCCGATAGATTTATTCCAAAAGTGACCGTTTTAAATTCTTTACCAACTTTAGCCTCTACAAAATTAGAAGAGCTCGTAGGTGATTTACAAACCTATGAACTGGACATGTTTTCCTCTAGAATCGAAAAGAAAATTGAAAAGGGCATTGCTTTAAAAGCCCGGAAAGAGGAAAAACAAGTTGTAGAGAGCGAGAGTGATAGTGACTCGGAAGATATGGCCTTGTTTGCTAGAAAGTTTCAAAAATTTCTTAAATTGAACTAAGATAAATTTAAAAATAATTTTAGGAAATTTGAAAAATCTACGCATGACAAGGCTGAGAAGATCCCTAAAACTATTAATGAAAATTTAAATAGGGACGAGTCAAATAGGTGTTTTGGTTGTGAAGGGTATGGCCATAGGGCTTTTGAGTGCCCCACTAAACTAAAGAGAGAGGGTAAGCAACCAAAGTCTTTTAATGCAACCCTTAGTGATAGTGATAATGAAGAGGGACCCGATTCCTCCTCTAAGCCCAAAATTGTGGCTTTTATGGCTAGTCATGTGAGTGATAGTGAACATTCTTCTATTGATGAAATTTTAACACATGACACTTCCAAGGTCAAAGTTTATGATTCCCTTGTTTTTTATGGTAGTGAGAGTGGAGAACAAAAAGAAAGTGAAAGTGAAGAAGAGGTTGATGTGAGTGAACTTCAAAATGCTTTTCAATAACTTTATAAAGAATCTATTAAATTAAAAAGAGCCAATTTGAAGTTAGAAGCGAGTCTAAGAGAGTGTGTCAAGGTCGTTGATGATAGTGCATTAGTGGAAGACCTTAGGACATGAGAGAAAACTCTTCGAGAGAAGCTTGAATATATAGAAGGCGAGAGAGATAGCCTGGAATCCTTGAAAAAGGAGATTCTTGCTTTTGAAGAGCGAAATGTTTTATTAGAGTCTAACATTTTAGAATTGCAAAATAAATTAAAAGACTCTAGTAATGTCAAATTTGATTTGGAGTGTCGTTCGAAAAAATTAGATAAAATATTAGGAACGGTCCAAATTAAAAATGACACTTATGGTTTAGGCAACAATACTTGTAATGAATTTACTCATAACGCCAAAACCAATGTTTTAGGAGAATCTACTAGGAAATTCTTTAGAGATCACTCCTTAGGTAAATCTTTTCGACATGTTTTTACTTGTACACATTGTGGTCGAAAAGGTCATCTTAGGAAATTTTATTTTGATCTTAAACGTATTCCTAGAAAATCCCAACGTAAAGTAACCAAGGTAGTTAAAATTCCTACACCCCAAGATAGTCATTCTTCATTAATTTGGATTAGGAAATCCGACTTGGTTGCCTTGCAAAATGGGGTTTTTGATTCTCATTTACTTTCACATGCTTCCTCCCTTGCTAAATCTAAAGGATGAATGTTTTAGTGTTTGCATACTTTAGCTTTTGTACTTCATGCTATATTCACATGCTAAATGTATGCTTGTTTAATCATTTTCTAGTCTATGCACCATGCTTATCACATGCTAGAATTATGATTTTTGTTTATCTTTTGTATTATATTTCCTTCATTTTGTTTGCATTAAATGAAAAATACAAAAAGATTTTTGTTTATCATTTGGATTTTATCTCTTGGTAATTTAAGCTTAATGAAAAATTCAAATAATTTTTGTTTGTGTTTTGAGTATATATTTTTTTTAATTTTTGGTTAAAAATTTCAAAAACTCAAAAAGATTTTATTTTGTGTGTATTTTAGTTTGACACACTTTATGTGGCATACACTTGTGTTTGAATCCCATCTTTTACGCTCTCATGTGGCTAGAACTTTTGGTTTAGATTGTCAATCCTTATTATGTTCTTTACCATGATTACATGGAGTAGTTGGATTTTGTGTTGATTACATGGATTCTATTTTTATATGCCTCGATTCACACATGCAATAGCTCTTTTGAAATTTTAACTTCATATGTATATTTGAGCTTTGTGAAGTGTTTTCCTACCAATCTTGTCATCTACATATTTGTGACTTAGGAGGACTAGTGCATGTCAAAATCCGTTGCTCGTGAGATTTGTGTGAAACATAAAAACATGATAAATACAAATGTGCACGAGGAAGGGCTCTGAAAGGACTTAGTTATCCTTTGCGATTGTAAGCCACCGTTTTTGAATGGACCTAAAATAAATACGTGGTTCAAAGGCCTAAAAACAGAAAATATGGCATTAAAAAGAAAAATAATTTGCCAAGGCCTATGCATGTTTGATTGATATATTCATTCAAATTTAATATAAATGCATATTGAGGGAGATTGGATGGTATATCAATGGTTTGCACAATGTCCATTTATCCTAGTTGCGTATTTCGTGTCATGACTCTATTGGTTTGTAGAATTATCAATATGCTAGGCTTGTATGCATTGTTTATGTTTGTTCATTGAGTTCAATTTATATTATCACATGAGGTTATATTCAAATGTGATGAAGTTTGCAATCAATTGAGAACTCCGTGAACATGTTTTAAGTGATTGGGTCTAAATTTAATCGTTACTAGTTCACACCCCAACACTTCCGTTTTCATATGACACATTTTTGCCATACGAGTGTGAAAGACTCCTATTATATTTTGTGTGTGTCATTTGTGTGTTTATATCTATATATGTGTACTTGAGTCTCTTTGATATATATTATGTATACATATATTTGATATTTTTGTTTAGTCTTTTTGCTTTGATTTCTAATCCATATATGCTTTAATTCATACTTGGTATCCATTTTATTGCATTCTTTGTTGATATCACATGCTTAATAATTTATATACCATATTAGTATCATTTTATTGCATCCTAGTTGGTATCCGATGTTATTGTTTAGATTAGTTGAACTTTTGTTGCCCATATGCTTTAACGTTCTCATCACTATATGCACAATTACATGTTTTAGCTTGTTATCCCATTCTTTTATCCCTTGCTTAGTTTAGAGGGTGTATATGCTTTATTTGGGGGAGATAAGTTACTGTTTTGATTCTTTAGCCTTTGTCTATTCCTGAACAAAAAGGGGGAGAAATAATGATAGGGGGAGAAATGGTATCTAATCCTATTATTATCGTATCTTAGTTTGGGGGAGATTTATCTTAGGGGGAGACGTCTTTCTAAGTAGGTCATTTGTTTGATAAAGGGGAGAATTTTTAGGGGGAGTAATTATGTAATTGCATTTAATATTTTGATATTCCCTATGCGTTTGATAGTTTGCTTAAGTGTGCAGGAATACTTCAAAATTGCAACATTCAACATCGGCAAAGATATTGAACCTTGGTTTATTTGAGTCAAGCATTGTATTTTTATTTTGAGTGGGACATTATTTTTGAGTCTAGTGAGCTTGACGGCCCTTTAGGATTTTTATTTAGTTTTTGTCCCGGAATAGACAAATGGGGAGATTTGTAAGGACATAAATTTCCAATTGAGTCCATTGTAGTTTTGGCTCAATTCCGGACAAAAACATTTGAGTCATAGGATAGAGTTCAAGTTTATCCATTAAAGCCTATGACGTGTTTGTTGAAGACGTAGCGGCCAAGATATTAAAGCTTCACCAAATGCTGTGTGTGTTGTGCCTCGTTTCTACGTCATCAACATGGTTCCATTGCTCCTAAGGTATGAATTCATAATTCTAAATATTTTGTTCTCGGACACCTTTCAGTAGAAAAATCATATCAAATCCAAAAAGAATCAGAAAAATACGAAACTGGCGGCCACGTGTTTGTATCGAAATTATCTAAATCCATGGCCTGAGATCTCGTTAGATAGGTCGTTCGAACGACTTCTCGTTCGAACGAGTTTTCAAACGAGATTTTTTTTTTCTTTCTGTCTCTTCGTTAGAAGTCTCGTTCGAACGAGATTTCTAACGAAAAAACAGCGGAAACAGTTTTAAGCCAACTTTTTTCCACTTTTCCACTACTTTGCACCACTTCCTTTTTGACATACTTCTTAAGTGCGGGAACTAACTTTTTGAAGACAACTTTTTCACATTCTAAGAGTCTTTTGAGAGCAAAACTTTTAAGAAAAAGTTCCATGTTTTGTGTTTAATTTTTATGGATTAAATTCATCAAAAAACACATACACACCCATTTGTTTAGTTTATTCCAAGTACCTATTGATATATCATTGCTTAGAGAGTTTTGGCACCTGGTTTTCTCTACACCAACAAGAAGAGAGTTTGGGTTCTTCTCTACCCCCCAAAGGAGAAAAGTTTATTGCGGTGTTCTCACTCGAAGAAAGGCTTCGCGTGTGGGTTGACGGTGACCATAGCCCCATTGGTGGAGTCCGAGACTGTGGAGGAGTCCACGGTTATTCACTAGGCAGAGGTTGAAGATCGAAGGAGCGCGTCAAGGCTTGGACGGACTCAAGTCAGTTTGTGTAAGTCCTCTTGTGTCGAGTCTTTATAAAAACTACCATACTTAGTGAATTCGTGGCTAGGGTCGTCCGAGGTTTTTCCCATTTGGGTTTTCCTCATACATCGGCACGTCGTGTGATATTGTTTAATTTTATCTTGCTATATCACCTAGATGCATGCTTAGGACTAAAAGATAAAATTAGTTCAAAATCACAATCTATTTAATTTGGTGAAAATTTAATGTTTGGGTATGTTCAATTTAATTCAAGTGCAAAATTACTTTATCTAGATAATATGCAAGTTTAACTTGAATTGGATTAATGTATGTTTAAGTCGAAATGAAAATTGTGTGTGTAGTTTTAATTTCACTTTTAGTTTAGTTTTATTTTTTTTATAAGTTGGTTTGTTCTTTTTAAGAAAAGAAAATTTTAAATAACTTTTGAAAAATTAAAATTTGAACCATTTCATTATATTTGAATTTAAAAATTAGGGGCTTCCGCACTTGCAGAAACTCTAAATCAAGTACCATAGGAACAATAAATCCAACAAAAATGAAAAGAAAAATAAACTGAATACAATCTCAAATAATTGTCTAAGGAATGGGTGACACATGCCCTAAATAGAAAGTCTATATAGAACGGAAATGAAATGATGAAGGCGACGAATGCGAAGACCTACAACTTCCACAACAACTGCAGCACGCCAAACAATCCGAATCTCTAAGGCTGGTGTCCCTGTGGCTGAGCACCTGGTATAATACATATATATAGCAAGAGAGAAAAGATACAAGAAACGGGTCAGAGCCCGATGTGTAAAAATATTTATTTTAGCAAGTATTTAAAATTTGCAGTAAAGCAAGTGTCAAATGCATGTTAGTTCGAACTCTCACATGAGAATCTCACCTCTCGTCTATTGTGCACGCCTAATGTACATCTATTCTCACCTAGCCATCCGTAACACTTCTAACTAGATAACGATTCATACTTCTTGTTATACCTCGTGGTAGCAACCCGTGATTCCCAGTTTTCCACATTATTAATACCATCATTCATTAATTCGTTTAAGTGTTAACACACTAAGTTAAGTATTCATAGCTTACGTCACTTAAGACTATACTATCCCAATAACCTACAATTATTTCACAGTAGGAATAACACAAGTATAATTATATTAACCACTATAATACCCATATATCAATACATCACCCCAAGGATAAACATGTAGTGCATTGCATACTCTGCTATCATGTCCCGGTACATCTCGTACTCTAATAAGGACTGTAGGTTCGGAAGTCTCCCACGAACCATATACACAAAATACACATAGTGGCGACAAACATAGTTCACATACCTACGCTCCCATAGTCAGCTGACTTATCAACTCACAAATAAGTGTTCACAGTACTATGTTCTGAGATACGAGTCAAATATCCCCCCAAAGGTCATCCAGGATAAGACCGTCTGTACACAACCTCCCGTGATAGCAAGGAGCTAGGTATGTCATACACATAATATTAAACAAGTAATAGGTATCCACACATCATATTAATATTTACGGGTATTCTCCCAACCTTCTGGTATATGTACCATACATATTTTCATTCTCATTATTACGTATTTTATTTTATTACTAAATTACCACAACTCTTTAGTAATTTCCAAAGTAACTCTTCTTTTCGGATTAATTTAAGTATAAAACTCAAATATTTTCTCGTGGACTTGCCTCGTTTCAATTATGTTAACTGGTAATTTCTCTCACTCGTAAAGACTTAAAAATTCTAAAACTGCCCCTAAGAAATTTCTCGAAAATTCACCCTGTCGCTCGAACCAAATGGTATGTTGTTCGAACGATTGCCACGTGCAATCTCACTTGAACGACTTTGCATGAGACCTACTGTTTCGTCTTCTACCCAGAATTCCAGCTTTTTTTCACCAATTTTAACCCTAAAACCTCTAAATTAACATCCCAAACTCCAACCAATCAATCCCAAATCGAATTCTAACAATTATACATGGATTTTAACATCCTAACATCATTATATCGTTATGAATCATCACAGAATTATGAAATCTCCAAATTATTCACTAAAACCCTATTTCTTTAATTTCTTATTCAAGAACACATGTTTCCCAGATTCGTTCTTCACATCAGTTCATCAAAACGTGATTTCTATTCTACATACATGGAGGGTTTCAATTAACTAAATATGAGATTCAATTTATACATCCTAATTCTCCAATTTCCATCACTTTTATGAACCAAAACATGTTTATAACATCCCTATACTAACATGAGTATGATAATTTACCTTGAATTAGTCTTTTGATTTCTTGACGTTGTTGGTATGGGTGTGTTCCCCTTGTCCCGATCCACACGGTGGTGGTGGCGGTTGTGCAAAGTGATGTTAATTGAGCCTTCCCTCTTGGAAATTGGTTCTCCCTCACACCTTCTATGGTCGTTCTTTACTTTCTGTAACTCTCAACCCTAATGGACTTTTCTTGGGTGATAAAATAACTCCTAATTTTCGTCCATTAATTAAGCCAAAAAATACAATTTACCATAATGCCCCCTCGGGATGCCGGTTAGACCTAAAATCACTTCGGGACCCAAACTAAACACCCGGGTATACTATTTTGACTATCTCGACCCTTCCGGACTCAACGGTGCACTCGAAATGACCATACGAGTTACTAAAATAATTAATATATTTATTCCATTAATTTAGTCCCGACACGAATGGTGCACTCGAAATGAAAATACGAGTTACTAAAACAATTAATATATTTATTCCATTAATTTAGTCCCGACACGACTCACACGCGCGTCTGACTTAAATTTACTAAACTGTCGTATTCTTATTCTTGACAATTTATCGAAGTATATAGTTCCATATTACATATCACACAGGAATATTCAATCAGTAAGTATTAACCCTGTCACGCTAGTTAATATTTATCTTAAATTTGGATTAATGAACAATTAAATTCTCACTTTTTAATTCAATTAATCCCACAATAATAATGAATCTCATAATTATTTAAATCATAAAAATATGGGGTATTACATACTTCTCCCCTAATAACGAAATTTCTTCTCGAAATTCAGAAAATAAGGTATACCTGGTACGAATAAATCTGGATATTTCTCACGCATATCCGCCTCACGCTCCCAAGTAGACTCCTCCACATTGTGATGCTGCCACTGCACCCGAATGAGTGGGACTACCTTTGACCTCAGCTTCCTCTCACTATGATCTAGGATAGCTATCGGTCTCTCCTCATGTGGTTGTAACTCAATCTCCTCAATCGCGATGTGAGTGTGTGCCAACTCATCCCGAAGATACCGCCACAGCGACAAAATATGGAACACATCATGGATACGATCATACGATGCAAGTGCTCCGGTAACCCAAGCCTGTAAGCAACTGGTCCGACCCTCTCTATAATAGGGAATGGTCCTATGTATCTCGAAGCCAATTTTCCTTTCTTCCTAAATCTCATTACTCCCTTCATCGGAGATACTCTCAACAAGACCTGGTCCCCCACTGCTACCTCTTGAAAGAATCTCTTAGCATCAACGTAGCTATTCTATCTGTCCTGGGCTACCCGTATACGATCTCGAATCATCCTGCTCGACGTATCCTGAATTACCTCTAGCCCGAGTAGCTTGTTGTCTCCCACCTCTAGCCAATAAGCTGGAGAATGACAAGGTTTACCATACAATGCCTCGAACGGGGCCATGCCAATCATAAACTGATAGGAGTTGTTATAAAAAAACTCTACTAATGGAAGATACTGCTCCCAACCTCCCCCGAAATCAAGGATATACATGCGCAACATGTCCTCGAGCATCTGATTAGTGCGCCCAGTCTGCCATCAGTCTATGGGTGATACGCTGTACTCAACCGCAACTCGGTACCCATAGCCTCCTGGAAGCTCTCCAAAAAATGAGATACAAACGTCTTGTCTCTATTCGAAATGATATTAAGAGGCACACTATGCAGTCTCACTATCTCTGTAATAAATACCTGAGCATACTTTCCCGCTGTATAATCTGTCTTGACTGGCAGAAAATGGGATACTTTCATCAATCAGTCCACAATAACCCATATAGAATTGTGTCCTCTCTGCGAAGTAGGTAACTCGGTAATGAAATCTATAAAAATGCCTTCCCATTTCCACATAGGGATCTCTAACGGCTGAAGTAAACCTGGTGGTTTCTGGTGGTCTACTTTCACTAGCTGGTAAGTGGTACACTTGGAGACAAACTCCGCAATGAATCTCTTCATTCCGCTCCACCAGTACTGCCGCCTCATATCCTGGTACATTTTATCCCCTTTGGGATGTACCATAAATCAGGACCCATGTGACTTCATCATCACTACATGTCAAAGGTCCTCCTCCTCTCGAACAACGAGTCTCCCATTGAAGCGCAAACTGCCCTCGGAGCTCACTGAATAAGACTCGGCTCCACTGGCTAAAATCTGCCTAATCTGATCTGACAGAATAAATCCGCTGCCTGTGCCTATACTACTCGCATAACAATCTGAGGCATAATCGTCATTGCAGACATAAATGATCGGGCCACGGCGTCTTGATGTCCTAATTCCTTCCACTCTACTTTCCACACCTCGGCCCTCTCGTCCACTGGCTTATAGCTCAACGCGTATGCTACCACGTTAGCCTTTCTGGGTGGTATTGGATTTCAAACTGATAATCCTTCACGAATTCGAGCTATCAACGTTGATGCATATTCAACTCTTTTTTACGTGAAGAGGTACTGTAGTGACTTGTGATCCGTGAATAATAAAAATTTCTCCCCCAAGATATAGTGCCTCCATATCTGAAGTGCAAACACGACTGTCGCTAACTCCAAGTCGTGGGTGGGGTAGTTTCTCTCATGTGGATTAAGTTTACGGGAAGCATAAGCTATAGCTTGATCCTCCTGCTGAAGCACACCCCCAAGTCCCAGTAAGGACGTATCTGTATAGACTAGATACTCCACTCCTGGCCTGGGCAGTGCTAACACTGGTGCTGAAGTCAACTTGTCTTTCAGCTCATCAAAATTTAACTGACAAGCATCGTCCCAGATAAATGGCACCCGTTTGCGAGTCAAATGAGTCATTAGACTCGCTATCTTAGAAAATCCCCTGATGAACCTCCTGTAGTATCTTGCTAGGCCTAAGAAACTACGTATTTATATTGGCGTCATGGGCTGTCCCCACTCCCTAACCGCTGACACCTTCCCCGGGTCCACGGATATCCTTCTATCCGAAATAATGTGCTCTAAAAATTGAACCTCTTTCAGCCAAAATCCACATTTCTCATACTTTGCATATAACTCGTGATGGCGCAGTGTCTGCAAAAATTGTCTCAAATGTTCGGCATGCTCCTCCTCGGTCTGGGAGTAAATCAGAATGTCATCAATGAAGACAATAACAAACTGATCCAGGAACTCTCTGAACACCCTATTCATTAAGTCCATAAACATGGTTGGGGCGTTGGTTAGCCCAAAAGGCATAACCCTAAACTCATAGGAACTATATCTCGACAAAAAAGAAGTCTTCGATACATCCTGCTCCCTAATCCTTAACTGATAGTATACCGACCTCAAGTCAATCTTCGAGAAGAAGACAACTCCTCTCAACTGGGCGAATAAGTCATCGATTCGAGGCAAAGAATAATTATTATGTATCGTGACTTTATTCAACTCTCGATAATCAATACACAACCGTAACGATCCATCTCTCTTCTTAACGAACAACACAGGGGAACCCCAAGGTGAAATGCTCCTATGAATAACTCCCTAGCCTAACAATTTCTCTATCTGATCCCGAAGCTTTCTCATCTTTACTGGGGCCATACGGTATGGTGCGCAGGCTATCGGTCGAGTGCCCACATCAAATCTATAACAAAGTCTATCTCTCTGCTAGGTGGCAATCCCGGAATATCCTGGAACACATCAGCGAATTCCCTCACCACCGGTATCGACTCAAGCGGTATCACTACCTCCTTAGAGGTCTCCTCCCCTATATAGTATAATTGGGTGGACGATCCTCCCTCAGGACGAGGCATCGCCACCAAGAACATCTCCTGATCAGGTAAGGCAAAAATAGTAGTCCTACTAAAACAATCGATGATGGACCTATATGCAACACGCCAATCCATGCCGATGATTGCATCATACTCGGACATCTCTAATACAAGCATGTCGACGGGTAAGGTAAGTCTCCCAATCTCTATACCCACCCCTCGACATATAAAGTGAATTAGTGAACCACTACCCAAAGGCGAATCTACAGAAGTAACAGTATTATCTGCTGTAACTAATAACCCCAAAGTACGTGCAAACCTCGTGGTAATAAATCAACGTGTGCCCCCTATAAAATAAAAACGCCCTATAGTCCCCTGGATAGAAAACATACCCTTAATCGCGGGTGGATCCTGTGGGACTGTGGCCTGATGGAGGTTATAAATCCGTCCATACTGAAGTTGCCCTTACTGAACTGGAACTGCTGGAATAACTGGCAACGTGGCATCTGAGGTGGTGATAGGAGGGCGGCGGGAAAAATCGGTCTCTGGGGCTCCTGTCGAGCACCCTGCTGCTGTTGCTGTGGGGCCCTTCCCCTCTCAGGACAGTCATGCTGCTTGTGGCCAGTCTTACCACATATAAAACACTTCCCTCCAAAGTTTCCCCCTCGCTGCCCTTGTTGTCCTCAACCCTAGTGGCCGTTTCCACCTCCCCCTTGGCCCTGCCTAAACTGCTGCTGGCCCTATTGGCCCTGGTGGCCATGCTGACCTTGCTGGCCAGGCCTAAAACCTCCGTGTCCCTGACGAAAACCCCCTGATCTGAATCGCTTAGAATCCCTCTGCTTGAAACTTTGGTCAACCTGTCTCTGCTGACCCTGAGCTGGCTGTGCCCCGTTGGCACCATTACCTCCTGTCCTACCCTGCTGGATGGACTCCCCCACTCATTTTCTCCCAGTCATATGGAAGAGATGGTCCTGGCAATGCAGCAGTGCTGCATTAAGCACATCAGAATAGGTCTGTAATGAGAGGTTACCCAGAAGATGCTGCCTGATCCTCCAGGTGAGGCCATTCATGAATATTTGAATGCGTTTATCCTCAGTAGGCACCTTATCCAGTACCATGTTTGCCAATCGCTTGAACTCCTCCTCATATTCCGCAACTATTCTCCCTTCCTGGGTGAGGTCTAAAAGTTTCTGCCTCATCTCGGTCTTGACGGCGGAGGGAAAGTACTTGCGATCGAACCGCACCCAGAAATCACTGATCGTTATCAAATCTCGCTCCTCAGTAGTAGTAGTGGATTCCCACCACTGTAAGGCTGCCCCTCTCAGCTTGAAGGTAGCCAAAACTTGCCTCTAAACTTCAGTGCACTCATACATACGAAGGTGTCGTTGTATGTCCTTCTTCCACTGACTAGCAATAACCACATTTGAACTGCCCATGAACTCTAGGGAACATGCCCTCTAAAAGGACTCTCTCACTCTTTCCCATGTAGTGGGAAATGGATGCACTGGAACTGGTGCTACTGCCTAAGCTTGGGGTGGGGCCTACAGTACCACCGCTATGGCTGCATTCGCCATTTGTGCAACTATTGCGGCAACCTCTGTTGCGTTCATTGTCCCCTGAGTCTGCGTTTCTGGTTGTTCTGGCTGGCCTGTCTGTTTTTTGGTGCACGTCAAGGAGGCATCTGAGAAGAGAAATAATTTTATTAGTACACAGTTATTACTAAATCTCAAATAGCGGAAGACGAAATCGCAAAATTAAGATCAGAATAGTCCTAAAGATAGGGCTCTATATCAAAGGATGTAAAGCTGAAACATAATAAGCCGTACAGATCCTAAAGGACTCTAGAACCTGATGCTCTGATACCACCTGTAACACCCCGCCCAATTAAATATCGGGTGATCAGTCCTTTATAAAATTTAAAACAGAATGTTCGGTTGGTTCATTCTTAGCATCACTGTCGAAAACATAATAACCTTATTAACCACCTAATAATTAATTAAGCTAGTGTCAAAATATTTTCCTTTTTAAGAATAATCTTTCAATTATTAATCCGATAATATAAATAACAATCATCCACCACAACTAATTAATGTAAATACTAAATCTGAATCACAAACTGAAATAGATAAGACTGGATAAAACATTCCAGTTTTAAAACTCTAAATCAAGTACCATTGGAACAATAAATCCAACTGAAAAAGAAAAATAAATTGAATACAATCTCAAATAATTGTCTAAGGAATGGGCGACACATGTCCTAAAGAGAAAGTCTATATAGAACGAAAATGAAATGATGAAGGCAACTAATGCGAAGACCTACAGCTTCCACAACAGCTGCAGCACGCCAAACAATCTGAATCTCTAAGGCTGGTGTCCCTGTGGCTGAGCACCTGATATAATACATATATATAGCAAGAAAGAAGAGATACAAAAAATGGTTCAGAGCCCGATGTGTAGAAATATTTATTTTAGCAAGTATTTAAAATTTGTAGTAAAGCAAGTGTCAAATGCATGTTAGTTAGAACTCTCACATGAGAATCTCACCTCTTGTCTATTGTGCACGCCTAACGTACATCTATTCTCACCTAGCCATCCGTAACACTTCTAACTAGATAACGATTCATACTTCTTGTTATACCTCGTGGTAGCAACCCCTGATTCCCAGTTTTCCACATTATTAATACCATCATTCATTAATTCGTTTAAGTGTTAACACACTAAGTTAGGTATTCACAACTTACGTCACATAAGACTATACTATCCCAATAACCTACAATTATCTCATAGTAGGAATAACACATGCATATTTATATTCACCACTACAATACACATATACTAATACAGCACCCCAAGGCTAAACCTGTAGTGCATTGCATACTCTGCTATCATGACCCGGTACATCTCGTACTCTAATAAGGACTGTCATTTCGGAAGTCTCCCATGAACCATATACACAAAACACATATAGTGGCGGCGAACATAGTTCACATACCTATGGGTCATGCACATACCTACGCTCTCGTAGTCAGCTGACTTAGCAACTCATAAATAAGTCTTCACAGTACTATGTTCTGAGATACGAGTCAAATATCCCCCCGAAAGTCAACCAGGATAAGACCGTCTCTACATAACTCCCTGTGATAGTAAGCAGCTAGGTATGTCGTACACATAATATTAAACAAGTAATAGGTATCCACACATCCTATTAATATTTACGGGTATTCTCCCAACCTTCTGGCATATGTACCATACATATTTTCATTCTCATTATTATGTATTTTATTTTATTACTAAATTACCACAACTCTTTAGTAATTTCTAAAGTAACTCTTCTTTCCGGATTAATTTAAGTATAAAACTCACATACTTTCTCATGGACCTTCCTCGTTTCAATTCTGTTAACTAGTAATTTCTCTCACTCGTAAAGACTAGAAAATTCCAAAACTGCCCTTAAGAAATTTCTCAGAAATTCAGCCTGTCGCTCGAACCAGATGGTATGTCGTTCGAACGACTCCCACGTGTCGCTCGAGCGACTTCGCGCGAGATGCAATCTCGCTTGAACGACTTCGCGCGAGACCTACTGTTTCGTCTTCTACCCAGAATTCTAACGTTTTCCCACCATTTTTAACCCTAAAACCTATAAATTAACATGCCAAACTCCAACCAATCAATCCCAAATCGAATTCTAACAATTATACATGGATTCTAAGATCCTAACATCATTATATCATTACGAATCATCACAGAATTATGAAATCCCCAAATTATTCACTAAAACCCTAGTTCTTTAATTTTTTTAGTCAAAAACACATGTTTCCCAGATTCGTTCTTCACATCAGTTTATCAAAACGTGATTTATATTCTACATACATGGAGGGTTTCAATAAAATAAATCTCAGATTCGATTTAATAATCTTAATTCTCTAGTTTTAATGACCTTTATGAACCAAAACATGTTTATAACATTCCTATACTAACATGAGTATGATAATGCTAAGGTACAGCAAGTAATAAACACTTGCCTCGAATTAGTCGTCTGATTTCTTGACGTTGTTGGTATGGGTGTGTTCCCCTTGTCACGATCTACACGGTGGTGGTGGCGGTTGTGCAAGGTGATGCTAATTGAGCCTCCCCTCTTGGAAATTGGTTCTCCCTCACACCTTATATGGCCGTTCTTTACTTTTTGTAACTCTCAACCCTAATGGACTTTTCTTAACTGATAAAATAACTCCTATTTTTTGTCCATTAATTAAGCCCCAAAATACAATTGACCATAATGCCCCCTCGGAGTGCCGGTTAGGCCTAAAATTTCCCCGGGACCCAAACTAAACACCCGGGTATACTATTTTGACTATCTTGATCCTTCCGGACTCAATGGTACACTCGAAATGACCATAAGAGTTACTAAAATAATTAATATATTTATTTCATTAATTTAGTCCAGACAAGAACGGTGCACTCGAAATGACCATATGAGTTACTAAAACAATTAATATATTTATTCCATTAATTTAGTCCCGACACGACTCACACGCGCGTCTGAATTAAATTTACTAAACTGTCTTTTTTCTTATTCTTGATAATTTACCGAAGTATATAGTTCCATATTACATATCACACAGGAATATTCAATCAATAAGTATTAACCATGGCACGCTAGTTAATATTTATTTTAAATCCGAATTAATGAACAATTAAATTCTCACATTTTAATTCAATTAATCCCACAATAATAATAAATCTCATAATTATTTAAATCATAAAAATATGGGGTATTACATTTCCCTTACTGTTATGATCGATTTTTTTGTGTCAAATCGATTTGTCCCTCTTTCCCATAAACAGGTTCAAGGAAATAATTTCTTCAATCGATCGAGATTAAAGCTCGAGAAAATGTGACTCTGTCGAGATCAACTAGGGTAGCCGCCCCGTCGGAGTTTATTTTGATGACGAAGTAGGGTCCTCCCTTGTTGGGTGTAAATTTCCCCGCGGGAGTCCAGGTAGGCTTGCTATTCTCTTTTATGACTAAGTCCCATTCTTGCATGTTTCGCTTCTTGACTCTCTCATTCAATGCTCAGGTGATATGCTGCTACTAGCCGTCACTGTGATAAGCAACCCTTAGTCTCCTCTCGTCAGGGATATCTAGTTTATCGTAATGGGCTTGGATCCAATCGGTTTCAGCAACTTGTCAAAAAAATTGAGTGAAAAATATATGATATCTTTTTAGCTTTTGATGGTGTTATACTTGAAGAGCAATGAATTTGAACACTGAATCCTAGTTATGCTTATCATGTCATGACGCTATTGATTTGTAGAATCATTAAAAATGTATGCTTGTGTGCATTGTGCTTGTTTGTTCTTTGAGTTCACTTTATCTGTTATTTGAGGCAAAATATTAGTTTGATAAAGTTTTGCGGTCAAATTGAACTCTGTTGACATTTTTGAATGACTGGGTCATAATTCAGTTGTATCTAGTTCACGCCCCTTCACTCCATCCCACATGTTTAGACACATCAATATTATGCTAGTGTGTAAATCTTGTGTCTTTTGTGTCATTTTGTTGTTATTTATACCTATGTATATGCCCATGGGCGTACCTACATTGTCCCGAACGGGGGCGATCGCACTCAAGGAGTTTTCGAGATTTTCTTTATGAATATGGTTAAAAAACATTTAGGGGCTTGGATGTAGGTTTCTAGAGTTAAAGGCAATCATACATGAGTTTTCTAAAGTTGAAGGGCAAAAAATGTAATTATTCTATACATTTAAAAACATGCTTAGTTCTCAAATCGCTCTTTTCAAATATCAAGAAAAAAACCTAGGTCTAAGAAAAGTGCTCTTTCTCTCTTTCGGTTGTTCTCAAATCCCGCCCCTTCTCGCCCGATGTTTTTTCTCTTATCTCTAGTGTCCCGGCTAATGTGTGTTTGGTTAAGGGAACTGTAGGCCCCAATAAAAACCGTCTTTCTTGGGCCTACCGAGCCATATGTTTGCTGCTGTTGATTTTGTTAAAAGGTTGATGAAATGTATGTGATGTGATTTGGACCTTGTTTGTAAGTTTTCTTTCTTCGTTTCTTTCTATTTTTAAAAAAATATTTTTAATAAGTTTTGAATTTGATTGTTGTCACTGGTTAAAACATTTGTCAGGGCTAAATAATTATTAAAATACATTGACCGAATTATTAATTTGGTAATTTTTATTTGCTGAAAACTTACATACTAAATATTTGTTTCATTGTTTACTAATTTTTAATTGTTAAAAACTTATAGGCTGAGATTTATTTGTTGTAATTAGGGCTAAAAACTTGCTAAAAAAAAATTACCCCGAACGTCTAGTTTCACCACAACATTCATACCCACTGACCTTAAATTCTGGGACTGCCACTGTATATGCCTGTGTGTCATTGCTATATTTTGCATATTTATATATATGGTATCATTTTATTTTGAGTATTTGCATTTGTATGTAATCCATGTTTTCGATGTGCTTTTTCTTTGGATCAAATTGGCATGCTATATGATCATATTGGTATCTATTATTACTTGTTTACATTGGTATATCATGCTTTATTATTTGCATTAATATTGGTATTAATTGGTCATTGTTTGGATTATTTGTACTTGTATTTCCATGTTGAGTTTTGTTGCACTTTATACCATTGCATGATATTATTCACTTTGTCTATTCATGAACAAAAGGGGGAGAAATGATATCTTTCACTTTAGTTTTAGGAGGATATCGTTATTTTGAAGGGAAATGTCTTACCTAAGTAGATATTGTTAGACATAGGGGGTTTGTTCATATGTAAATTTATAATGTTTATATATTTTCTTTGCATTTGAAGGTGTGTTTAAGTGTGCAGTTTTGCAACATACGACAAAGATTATAAGCGAGCAAAGTTTCTCAGAGTATGTGTCTATAAAATGTTTGTACTTTTTCCTTTTGGGGTTGGAATTTAGTCTTTTAGATGAGCTTGACGGTACATAGGTTTTCGTTTTGTGTTTTGTCCCGAAATAGCTAAAGGGGGAGATTTGTAAGGACGAATCTCTGATTGAGTCAATTTATATATATTGGCTTAATTCCGGACAAAACATTTTGAGTCATAGTTTAGGTTTTGTACATTGACCTTTCAAGCCTATTACGTGTTTGATTGAAGATGTAGCGTCAAAGCTTCAGAGATTGCATTATTGTGTCATGTTTCGTGCCTCGTTTCATTTTTGTGTTTTCGAGATCTCTCAGGTATGAATGCGTAGGTATGAATGCATATACATTTTGATCCTTGGAATTTTATTTTTTAATGTTTGATTTTATAAAATATTTGGAATTATTTTTGAAAATTTTTAAAAGCAATTTTTTTTTTATTTAAGTCGTTCGAACAACTATATAGGTTTCGTTCGAACGAGTTTAGCATTTCGTTCAAAATAACTTCAAATGAACATGAAATGACATTTTTCTATTAGCAGAACAAATGTCATTCGAAGCTCGTTCGAAGTTGGTTCGAACGAGATTGGTTGTTCATTCAAATGAGTTTTGAGTTGGTTCGAACGAGATTGTGTTTTCTTTTAAACGAACCTTATTTTCGTTCGGAAGAGAATTCTAGAAAAACATTCCCCCTTGAAAAATGTGTTTTCAAGATCAAAGGGTTCAGACATTTATATTTAGGGTGAGTTTCAACAAAAATCGTTTTTCCATACATATCCATAAGCTCCCAAACGTTAGTTTCACCCAAACCTTTTAAGATCCAAGTTTCATTATAATATGTTCTTTGAGATCTTATTTGTGGGCACCATAGCTTGTTTTTATCATCGTCTTGATAGAGAAAAATTTCGTGTGGTAGATTTCGTACTCAATTTATTATTTACACACAGTGGTCTCCGTGGTGTGGTATTACGATAAATAATCGGTGCATCCATGTTCCATATCCGTATATGGCTATTAATCCTGGATCGATGGATACCGAAGCGTGTGTGGACTCATAATTGCTCTGTTCTAAAAGGCCCGCCTAGGCTCCGCCTAGGCCCGTCTAGGCTTGAGGCTTGAGAGAAACGCATCGCCTACGCCTTATTACGCCTTATTCTTGGTAAAATGCTTAAGCCACACTTTTCTTTTAAAAAACAAATGATTAGTTGACAAATATTGGTTATGGAGCATGAATATGAGAAAGATAGCTACCAAACATATGGATATATTTTCAAAATTCAAGGTATGTACTATTTTATTATATTACTAGCCTTAGAATAATTAAAATAATAAAAAAAGGAAAAACGCCTTTTTACGCCTAGGCTCCTAAGGCTTGAGGCTTGACCTCTACGCCTCGACCACGCCTCGCGCCTTTTAGAACCTTGATAAATTGTGGCAGCTTTACGGGTGGACCCTTGTGTGTCACTGCGCGGAGGTAGAGGAACGAAGAGCGTTAAGGCTTGCGAGGGCGTCGAGTCTGTGCTGTAAGTCTACTGTCGTATCCTTATAATTCCATACATAGTGAAATTTGTGTGACTGGGCCGTCTGAGATTTTTCTTGTTATGGGTTTTTCTCGTACAATGACGTGTTTTTGTTTGTTACTTTATTTTATTCTTGTTCACACCTACATGCATGTTTGAGGACAAGATAAAATTTGGTAAATTTACTTATCACAATAGTCTGTTTGAAATTGGTTCATAGTTTTAATTTGGGTAAACTTGTTAAATTTATATTTAATTTTAAAAAATTAAAAATTGAATTTTATTTTAACCACCCTCCCTACTCTTGCAACTTCAAAGGATGAGAATTCAAATGCGCTGGATTAATTGGTGTGGATTTATAGTCTCGAGTAATTAAGATGAGTGTACATATGTGCTTGAATTGCATATTAGTATACGAATGCGACTGATGGTAAATTCCCTAATGGGGGACCTCACCGGGTGTTAAGCCCGAGAATTCAGGATTTAAGGCAGTCCCCATCATGAGCCTACTGAACTGTTGATTTTGGGTTTTAAGACCGAGAATGTGGAATGTAATACCTCACAATGGGCTTTTTAAAAGGGTTTTAAGGCCGAGAAAGATAATGATATTGCGTATGCATTATTGATGCAAAAACTAGACTAGGCCTAATTAATTGATCACAGATAAATTAAGTAAAACAAATAAGATAAAAAGATTTTTAAAGTGGTTCGGCTCAATAGAATAGCCTACGTCTACTGTTATGTATTGAATGCCTTGTGTTATTTTTTGGCCCTCTTCAATGAGGGTGATAAAATGTATTTATAGACCAAGAGGGGTGTTGATAGTTGTCGTGTGAAAGGATGGAATGCTTTCATTTATTAGGCATTTACATCAATACATAATGAGAATTAGATATACAACTACTGTCGCTTCATTGACAATACATGTTGTAGAACTGCCATCGCTTCATTGGCTATACAGGTTGGATTTCTAGCTGTTGGTCGATCTTCCCAGTTGGTTGGGCTTCCCTGTTAGTCGAGATTTTTCATCATGCTGACTTGGACTTGTGCCACATTAGATGACATGTGTTGGCTTGTAATTGGTCCACGTAAGGTGGTAAATTTTGGTATCAACATAAGTCCCTAATGTTTCATACTTGGAGCTGATGCAAAAGTGTGGAATATTATGCTTTAACAGTAGTTCGGCCTGCTTGGTTGGCTGTAGACCTTCTAGACTTGTAAAATTTATCCAGTTAATTGACAATTTTTAGCGTGAATGGCAGTTTTGTAAATATTTCAAATTTTAGAGAGAATTTTTTGGGGTATCTTAGTATTTTCTCTTATTAGCCACCGTAAACTCAATCTTCTTTCACTTTAATCATTACTTTTCCCAGTTTTCGAGGCGTCTTATAAAAAGAGCGGTAAAACTTCGATCATCTTCTATCTTTCATTTATGATTTTGCTGTTGTGTTCTTTGAACTTTCGTGCGATCATTTTCTTTTTTGTCTTCATTTCTTGCTGAATCCTTAAACACCCTTGTAAGAACTTTTCTCTCTTCTTTGTTTCTTCATCATGATTTATTCTATTGAGTCACTTGATAAGTTCAGGAATAACCTTGATATTCCATCTTGGGTTGTACTAGAACATCCCACTTTTCCTTCTGATTTTTCTCTCTTGCTGAGGGCCATTGGTTCCCTTCCATCTTTATTGCTGAGTGTGGGTTCACATTTCCACCCAATCCCCTTGTGTCTCGAATTTTGTCAGTATTTTGACGCTGTACCTGCAAGATCATCTCTTAACACATGGAGAGTAGTGAATGGAGTATATAGGTTAATTCAAATCCGTGGAACCCATCCAGGGATTCTAGAAATAATGTTTTCTTATAAATGGGTAACTAGTAATACTACTTATTATTTGAAAACTAGGGCAGTTAGTAAAGCTTTAGTAGTTAACCTCCATGATTCTAATAGGGATTATTTTGATCGCAGGGCGGCTGTAAAAAATTCGCAACATGCTCCCTTAAATGGAGGTGCTAAATATCAAGGAACTAGATGTCCTCTCTTTGGCAACGGGATAGGTGATTCTGTGTTTTAATAATTTTGCTCTGTTTTAATACTTGATAAAATGTCATACTGGCTGTTACTTTATAAATTTGATTGTAGTTGATCGGAAAAGAAAATCTCTCTGGTGATTGATCTTGATCAAGAAGCTGTTGTTGATTCAGACTCTCCTATTTCTGATATCACGAAGAAGAGAAAATTTCCTGATCTTCTTAGTGGTAGAACTTCTGCCTCCCAAGAACCTACAGAGGGAGCCAAGAAGAAAATAGGAGATGTTATTAAAGAGCCCCCAGCCCCCAATGACCCAACTCCCAAAGATGTAACTCCTAAAGACGATGCACTTCCTTTGAGGATACTTAAAGAGGGCTTGTTCATAACCAGGTCAAACAGGCGATCGACCAACTGATCTTGGTTTGATTACCTTCTTCTGATGCTAGTCCTCCAGCAGTTATTACTCATGGTTTATCCAGGAAGTTAATCAAGTCTGGAACTCTTCCAGACCACAAGGGAGTGGATGCCATGCTACCCCGAGTAAAGATTTCTGAATTGGCTGCTCAGAGCCTTACATCAGTAAGTGATTTACCTCTTTTTGGTTTTGTTGTCTTTTATATTTCATACATATTAACTTGATCTTCTTCTCTTGTAATTCTTGGTACATTTCAATAATATGCTGAAGAATGATGACGCAAATCGGGCTTCTTCTTTAAATGATATAGAGGAAGCTTTGGTTGGCTTGAAGAAGTCTTTGATCGATTCTTAGTCAGCCTTAGAGACTGAGAAGAGTACTTGGGTGAATAAACTGGAGACAGTTAAAACTGCTCGATAGACATCTGAGGAAAATACCCTTGAAGCTGAGCGCATAACAAAGGAAGCTGAATGCAGGGCTATGGAAGCTGAGCGCAGGGTAGAGGAAGCTGAGCGCAAGGCTAAGACTGCTGAGGAGCTTGTGACCTCTAAAAGGTCTAAGAGAAAGTCTGTTATAAAGTCAACTTTCAGTGCTGGTTGGGACAAGGGCTGGAACAAAGCCATTTCTGCTGCCTCTGCTCAGATTGAGTACGCAAAATAAAAATGTTTCTGAGATGGTTGAGTTTCTGCTCTTTAGGAGTTAAACACCATTGAAGGCTCTAAACTTTTTTAGAGATATGCTCACGGTCCTCTTCCAATCATTGAGGATAAGATTGAAGATAAAACTGGTTCTGGAGAGTCTTCTCTAGTGGTTGAATTTACTTCTGACCAACCTAAAATCACTGAGTCTTCTCTTCCTCTAACCAAGAAAATCAAGCAACTCCAGTCTGTAGCTCCTTCTTCTGAAAAGGGTAAGAAGGTTGAGAATGATAGGGAGAAGGTGTAAGGTTGTTCAGTATTTGCCCTTTTGCTTTTTTCTTTCTTTTTCTTTATTTTTATTGTACATAAACTCTTTGTTATCAATAAAAGAAACCTTTTGTCCCTTTTTATCTCTTGTTGATTATGCATGTTCTTTAATCTTGTGTTGATTGGTGGTAATTTATTCTTGCTAGTTTATAGCGAAGATGGAACAACTGTCTTCCAATGATATCGAGCTACTGAGAAAATGCAATGCTTTTTTCAAAGCAGGTCATACAGACTTATCCGAGGAAGAAATTATTAAATTGCTCGGTGATGATGTATCAGAGTAGACTAAAGAGGCCTACAAATATTTGAAGTACTTACTTGATCGGGCAGTAGTAAACAATATTGCCTACTACGAGAGGATAGAAGAACTTCAAGATCAACATAAAGAATCCACTGCGCTGTTGCACCAGGGCTACGAGCAGAAATATCAAAGCTTAGGTGTAGGTTGGGGTTTTAATAACTTTGTTTATGTTTATAATAAAAATGAAGCTTTACTTAAGCTTTAAGTTAAAAAAACTAGAACTGTTGCCAAACTTTTGGAAAAGGAGAATAATAATTTGAGGGATAAAGTTAATCTTTTAAAGTTTGCCTCTGGAGCTGTTGTTGCTACTACTAATGAGGGGTACTCCTTTTTATAAGCTGAAAATGCAACTTCAAGGGGTGAATTGGAAGCCTTAAAGAAGATTAAGTCTGCATCCTCTTCCCGAGCAAGAAATAATCTTGGCCAGGGAACCACAAAAGAAATTAGGACCCAACAGGCCCTTGCCAATGAAGCTATGCAGTTAAAAGCTAAAGATCGAGCTATTACTAAGATGTCCCAGAAGTTTTAGCCTTTGTCAGAATAACTATCCACTCAATCTTCCCACTTACAGGCCAAGGATGGAGTACTGAAGAAGATGGAGTCTCAAGTTGATAAATTAACCTTTCAATTCAATAAGTAACCAAGGGAGGTTTGTATGAATGGGTATAATGAAACTCTGGGGCATTTTGATGATAGACTTCAACGAGCTAAGAATGAGGCCTATAAATCGGGTTGGACGAACGCTTTGACCGTGATGAAGGTGGATCAGAATAATTTATTGTGGGATTGGTATAAACCAGGCTTTCTTGAGCTTGACAATCCTCCTTTCAGGTTAGACGTCAACTAGATTCCTATTTATTGTATTCCTCAATGCTTGATTTCAAAGTACTTAGGAGATTTCGAGCTACATGATGAACTAGAGATCACCCGACCTCATCATCTGCTTGATAGTTCGAGTAGCAGCAATACCCGGATGCTTCAGAATTTTAACTTCATCAACTCTCCTTATACTTTGGATGATCCTCCAACTGGCATATATCCTATTTCTAAGGCTGCAGAAAACTCCCTGTTGAATAAGGTTTTGTATTTTAAATCTGCATGTTAAGCGACAATATGTAATCATTTAATTGAATTAATGAAAAGCTTGTTTTATCAATCTTTGATTGCGAATGGATTAAATTTTAGTCAATCTCTGTATATGAATGTCTGCTTTGTCTTTGACTGTAAATTGATCAACTTTGAGTCAATCTCTAATTTTGGATTGATGATTTGTCAATCTGTAGTTTTTCACTCGTTCTATTGATACCCTTAGGATTATCCTAAGTATCGTACCAATTACCAATGCATCACCATGGTTCTACTAATGCACCTAAAGTTTTTAAGTAATTGCATTAGTTACCTTGGTTCCCAGGCGTGAGTGGAGCATTTGTCCATCTTTTAGCCTAGTTTAGATGAAAATTATTCATCTGGGTCTTCGTTAACCAAACATTTGGGACTTATAATTTTGCCTTGCATGGTTTTTTATGTATTGACAACCAACTTTTTTGGTAACTTTATTAATACCGACCAATATTTCGTTGGTGGTTTGTTTTGACAACTAGTATTATTGGTGCCTTTGTTGATGCCGACCAACATTATTGGTGTTTTTATTGATACCGACCAACATTTCGTTGGTGGTTTATATATTGATAACCAACATTGTTGGTGCCATTATTGATGCCGACCAACATTATTGGTGTTTTTATTAACGCATTTGCAGTCTAGTGCATTGCACTAGGACTCCGAAAAAAAATGATAATTTTGGGGAAATCATATTCTCATCAATATTAAAATGAACTGAGTACAACATGACTACATCACTGATAATATTTCCTCAGATGTTCTGCATTCCACGGATTCTTGAATTCTTCTCCTTCCAAAGTCTCAATTCGATACGTGCCTCGTCGGATAACTACTGTAATGCTATAAGGCCCATGCCAATTGGCTTCAAGCTTATTGTTTTTCTAAATCACCTTCTTCAAAACATAATCACCTTATTTTACGTTGCTCGACTTCACCCTTTTATTATAGAAACGTGCAGTCCGTTGCTAATAGGCTGCATTTCTTAAAGTTGCATCTTCACGTACATTTTCCTGCATGTCTAAGTCCAGCCTTCTCATCAAATCGTTGTCTGGGGTATAGAAGTTAAGAACTTTGTGAGTAGGTATGCCTAGCTCGGTAGGAATTACTTCTTCAGTATCAAATGCTAATATGTAGGGAGTTTTTCTAGTAGCTGTTCTAGGGGTTGTTCGGTAAGCCCACAAGACAAAATTTAATTCATTGATCCAATTCCATTTAGCATTTTCCAGCCTTTTCTTCACCCCGTTTAACAAAGTTCTATTTGTTACCTCTATTTGGCTATTACTTTGAGGTTGGCCAGGAGCATAATGGATTTTTTGGACATTGGACTGGGCACAATAAGCAATAAATTCATCGTTATCAAATTTTGTACCACGATCAGTGATAAAAGCGTAGGGCAAACCATACCTGCATATAATATTCTTCTAAATAAACTGATAAACCTTTTCATAAGACATATAGATCAAGGGTTTCACTTCCACCCATTTAGTCAAGTAATCAACAGCTATAACCAAATACTTAAACCTTCCTCGGGTGGTCGGTAAAGGCCCGACCAAGTCAATTCCCCACATAAAAAAAAAGCCAAGGTGAAGTTATTGGTGTTAGGAGAGGTTGTGGAGTCTTGTGTATGCTGGAAAACCTCTAGTATTTATCACATTTTTTGGCAAAAACTGTACAATCTTCTCGCACAGTTGACAAGTAGTACCCCTGTGTATTGATTCTTCGCAAGAAAGTTCTCCCTGCTACATGGGCTCTATAAGACCCTTCATGAACTTACTCATTCAAATATTTTAATTCAGATGGATGCACACAGCGTTGCAGTCCAGTAGTCAATCCTCTTCTATACAACACACCATTGTCTAACACATATCTCGCAGCTTTGTATTTTAAGTTCTTAGCTTCAAGTAGGTCAATTGGTAGAATTCCATCTTCAATATAAGCTCTTATGGGATCCATCCAAGATGTCCCCATATCAACTGCAATAAAATTAACTATCAGATCTTCATCAATGATCCTATTAGTAAGTAGGTCAATAGAAATAATTCTTTACAGCTCAATTCTGGTTGTTGACGCTAGCCGAACAAGTGCATCTGCTCGAGCATTTTTCGTTCTTAGAATTCTGATCATCTGAACAGCTGGAAAAGTAGTTCTCCTTTAGCTTCATATAGGTTCAACACCTGATTTACCACCAACTATGAATCACTATATACCACAACTTGCTCAGTATTAAGTGATTTTTCTAGATTTAAACTAACAATCACAACTTCATACTCTGCCTCATTATTGGAGGCTTGAAATTGGAATCGTAGAGCGTACTCTAAATCTATTTCGTCTGGATTATTAAGGATGATTCCTGCTCCACATCCAGTTGGACAGGATGGCCCATCAACATACAAACTCCATATTGGAATATCGCTATCAAATGCTTGGTTTGTCAGAATCCCTTGATGGAATATTTTATCTTTTATCTCCTCATATTTCTTTTTCATCTACTGTCTCTACTGGAGGGTTTTAGTTGTTCGACGGTAACTTGTTCTGTAGTTTTCTTTGCTTGTAGTTGGTCGAGGATATCTCCAGTAGGTCTGTTGACTCCTGAATGTTGCTCGACAGGAGTCCCTTATTGCTCGGGAACCTCTGGGTAAGTGAATTCTGTAATAAAATTTACCATTGCTTGGCCTTTTAAATTAAACCTTAGTTCATATACAAGATCATATTCCACTAACTCCATAGCCCAATACATCAATCTTTCGAATTTCTCTGGCTTATTCAAAGCTTGCCTCAGTGGCATGTCTGTGTATACCACTATGGTATGAGCTTGAAAATATGGCTTAATCCGTCTATTAGCCTTAATTAAAGCCAATACTAACTTCTCCAGCCTGGGATATCTAACTTCTGCTCCTCGAAAAGCTTTACTAGTGTAATAAACTGTCTTTTGAACTCGATTCTCCTCTTTGATCAAGGCAGAGCTAACAACTGATTAAAAAACTTCCAGATACAAATATAACTTTTCTCCCAATGCTGGACGGGAGAGTAGTGGGGGTGCTCCCATCACTCCTTCAATTCTAGGAATGCTTTTTCACATTCATCGTTCCATTCAAAGGTTTTTCTGAGCACCTTAAAGAATGGTAAACATCTATCTATTGCTTGGGACACAAATCTGTTGAGTGCTGCTACACGCCCTGTTAGCCTTTGAACATCCTTTTTACTGATCAGGGATTGCATTTTTATCAAGGCTTTGATCTTATCTGGATTAGCTTCGATACCCTTTGGTTTACTATATACCCGGGGAACATTCTTTCCTGAGCTTCAAAACGCATTTGGTTGGGTTTAACTTCATTTGGTGCTTTCCCAATTGATCAAATGTCTAGCTGAGGTCGACAATATGATCAACAACTTTTGTGCTTTTTGTTAGCATATCATCAACATATACCTCCATAATTTTGCCTATCTGCTCCTCAAATACTTTGTTCATCAGTCTTTGATAAGTGGCACCTCCATTTTTTAGACCAAACGACATAACATTATAACAATAAGTTCCGCGAGGAGTAATAAAGGAAGTACTTTCTCTATTTTCTGGCTTCATTTTGATTTGGTTATAACTAGAATATGCATCCATAAAACTCAGTAGCTCATGCCTCAAAGTAGCATACACTAGTTGATCAATTCGTGGCAAAGGAAAATGATCCTTTGGGCACGTTTTGTTCAAGTCAGTAAAATCTACACACATCCTCCACTTATTATTTTTCTTTTAGGCCATAACTACGTTGACACATCTTTAATAAAGGAAGCTTTTTGAAGCTTCTCCATTTCTTCTTGTATAGCCTGGTTCTTCTCCGGGTTAAAAACTCTTCTTCGCTGCTTTACATGTTTAATCTCCTTATTAACATTTAGCTCATGGCACAGGAAATTTGAATCTATGCCAGGCATATCCTCATGGCTCCATGTGAACACCTGCTTTCTTTGTCTCAAGAAGGCCACCAACTCTTGTTTAATAACCGAATCCAATGACGCTCTTATTTGAATAGTTTGCTTTGGTTTATCATCATCTAAAATAATGTTTTGTGTTACCTTTATCACCTGGCCTTTTATGAGATCTGATTCATATCTTGGATCTAAGGTTTTAACCTCATATTCGTTATTTGGCTCAAATATATCCACTTGATAAGTGGTTGTTTTCCTCTTTACTTCTAGCATATCTTCCTCCTCGGTAGATGAATAGTAATATTCTCGAGCTACTTTCTAATCTCCTTTCACTACCCCAACTCTAAAAGTTGGTCGAGAATTTCATGTATTGATGAACAATAGAAGGTACAATTTCAAATTTCTTCAGACCTACTCTTCCCATGATCATGTTGTAAGCAGAATGAACATTTTTATCCACTATAAATAATCTTACTTTCTCTGTCCCGCTCGCCGGCCATGTCCTGATCAACACATCTAACTTAATTGTTCCTAATGGAAATACCTTCTCACTAGAGAATCCATTAGGAGGCCTATGGCAAGGCTCCAGTTGGCTGAGTTTTAAACCCAAACTATAAAAATTAGGATATAACATAATGTCCGTCGAACTAACGTTATCCACTAATGTTCTTGCTACTAGTACTTCTTTCATCATGACTCTGATCACTAAAGGATTATCATGATGATACAACACTCCAGATAGATCGTTCTTAGAAAAGCCAATTACGAGCTTATCCTTGTTAACTTTTCTTGGTCAGTCTTCCTCGATAAGGTTGATTCGTTGGATATAGGAACAAGCTTGAGACTCATTGAGGTAAGCCTTCCTTTCAGCTGTATGATCTCCTCCTCCTACATCCCCACCTGTAATCATATGGCAATCAAAATATTCAAAAATGAGTGTGAATACCTCGCGTTTAGGTTGTTTAGGCTTCTTGAGGAGATCATGATCGTCTTCTGGATTATCGTCATGGTTCCTCTTCTTGTCTTCTCTAGGCTTAACAGGTGATTTATATCTTTATCGACCTCTACTGCTAGCTCTGCTACCAGCCTACCGATCAACATATCCATCTAATTTTTCCCTTCGGATAAGTGCCTCTATCTCATTCTGGAGAGTAATACACTGGTTGGTCGTATGGCTATGATCTTTGTGAAATTCGCAAAACTTGGACTTATCCCTCTTATTAGCAGGTGACCTTAACTTTTTAGGCCAACTCAAATAATTATTGTGCTTGATTTCTTCCAAAACATGATGTATATTCACCGTTAAGGGAGTGTAATTGGTAAATTTTTTGAGCCGATCTAGGCTTTCTTTTACTTTCGAATTCCTGCGCTCATTGTGATTCTTGTGCTCCTTCTTATCCGACTTCCCTTCTGTCTTTTCTTTTGCCTTTGCATCTGAATTTTTTTAGCTGCCATAGCTTCCTTGGTGTTCATAATCTTCGCTGTTTTGGCCATCAATTGTGTCATCGTCTTCGGGGGATCTTTTGCCAAAGTATAATATAGTTTGCTGGGGAGTAAACCACTTATGAGGGCAGTGGTTGCAGTCTTCTCTTCGTAATCAATGACTTCTAATGTCTCATTGTTGAAACGATTAATATAATCCTTAGTACTTTATCCCACCTTTTGTCTCACACTAAGTAAATGAGCTACTCGCTTTACTGGATTGGCCTCAAAGTAAAAATTACCAATGAATAGCTCGATGAGTTATTGGAAGCAAGAAATCTGCCCTCGAGGAAGACTATTGTACCAGATTTGAGCAGATCCAGTAATTGTTCATGAGAATGCCCTGCACCTCATCTCATCAGGAATAACATATATATCAGTTACAGCTTGGTATTGCTCTATATGAAGAACTGGATCAGTCTTCCCATCATACTTGGGAGTGCCCACTGGAGCTTTAAATTTGGTGGGTGTAGGAAAATCTATAATGGTTTGCACAAAGGGATCTCCCTTAACTAAACTTCTATGGAGAGGATTATTGGCTTTGGCCATTTCTCCCAATTTATCTTACAGACGCTGAATGGACCCCTTCCAAGCATCATTGTTAGCACCAGATCTATTGGTGGCATCTCTTTTATATTGACCAACTGATCGTGCTGAGCTTTCCTCCTGCGAACCTTCTCTTTGATTGGACCGAGTAGTTCGTCGGGTGTTTAATCTGAATTGGAATGGGCCTTCCCTCAAATCGCTTGGTCGTCGAGTATTTCCCGACGCGACTCGAAGGGCATTTTCTTGGGGTCCCAAATGATCGAAAGGAGAGGCCCCACGTAGCCTTTCTAAGACACTCAATCTTTCTAGGATAATGGACTGTCCATCAGAGGAATTAGTAATCCTAATTGAAGAAGTTACTCCAGGATGGTACGAAGGATCCTTTGAAGTTCTGGAATGGCTATGCCCAACACTCCTTATTGGCAGCGGTGGCATACTCCTTTGATTGAATTGTGCAGGAACTCCAGCTTGAAGAGTTTGGGCCTATTATCTTATCGTATCCTGCATAGCCTTTTGACCTTTGGCCAGGCTGGCCAAAATTCCAGTTAAATTGTTATTATTTGGAGGGGCAGATGGATTAGGTGGAATTCCCCATTTTCTGGTACTTGATTCAGGAATTTCAACCATGGGTGATAAATTAGTGAAAACGCTTGGCAATACGTTCCCACAGACGGTGCCAATATTAATTGATCAACAAATAAATTAAGTAAAACAAATAAGATAGAGATATTTTTAAAGTGGTTCGGCTTAATGGAATAACCTACGTCCACTGTTATGTATTGAATGCCTTGAGTTGTTTTTTTATCCTTTGCAATGAGGGTGATACAATGTATTTATAGCCCAAGAGGGGTGTTGATAGTGTCGTGTTAAAGGATGAAATGCCTTCATTTGTTAGTCATTTACGTTAATACATAATGAGAATTAGATATACGATCGCTATTGCTTCATTGGCAATACAAGTTGTAAGACTACAGTTGTTTCATTGGCTATACAGGTTGGATTTTCGGTCATTGGTCAATCTTCCCAGTTGGTCGGGCTTCCCTGTCGGTTGGACTTTCCTGTTCCTCGGGTTTTTGCATCATGCTGACTTGGACTTGGGCCACATTAGATAACACGTGCTGCCTTGCAATTGGTCCATGTAAGGTGGGAAATTTTGGTATCAACATGCATATTTACATGTTTTTAAATCATGCATAGTTAATAGTGAATTGTGTGCCGTGAGTGCATTCAGTAGGCAATTCCCTAATGTAGTTTATGTTTAACA
Source organism: Sambucus nigra (assembly GCA_949130495.1). Taxonomy (NCBI): domain Eukaryota; kingdom Viridiplantae; phylum Streptophyta; class Magnoliopsida; order Dipsacales; family Adoxaceae; genus Sambucus; species Sambucus nigra. The sequence continues at coordinate 186,817,865 of OX422207.1, forward strand.
TTTCACGTTATTGATGTCCATTCCAGTGTCATGTCATGAGGGAGAAGTAAAGATGATGAGAGACTTTAGAGTTTCATTTTTGGATTTGAATTATGTCCAGTTGTATACATTTAGTAATAATGATACATACGTACTTACTTTGGGGTAAATATGCTTGTAGACTTATGGGTTGGTTTTGTAAATAGTTTAAATTTTCACTTTGACATTTATATGATGTTAATGCATTAGTTAATGTATTGTGGGATTAATTGTGGTTGAATCACACTCACCAGGTTATTGTATTATATATTAGAATATTAGTGGAGGCGGGTGTGACAACTTTTAGTATTAGAGCCTAGGTTTCTACTATGCATAGTTGGATTTTGCATGGTCTGGTAAGTGTGTGTGAATTTAGACTCACAATGGACATTAGAGAGTGTGTTTGAGAATTAAGAGTCAAGGTCATATATATATATATATATATATATATATATATATATATATTGTGTGTGTAAAAAACAAAAGGTTACATGAGAAATGCATGGAAATAAGTGGATTTTAAAATCCATGAATTGTGGCAAAAGCGGGAATATAGTACTGTATTCGATTATAGGCATGTTGTTTATATTTAAGTAAATGTGTTTATGACATGTGATTAAATATAAGTCATACAAATAAAAATGTCAAAATTTGATATGCAATAAATTGAATGGAAGGATATAAAAGGGAAAAATATGTTCAATAGATTAATATTAATAATGGGTGAACTGAATAATAAGTAAGGATATAAATTTATGTTGATAAATGTTTGATGTGTATTCAATTATGAATTGAATGAAATGGGTATACGTGGAACTAAATATAGTTACAAGTGGTTAAATATCATTTGAATGCTAAAGTTAAGGTATATAAAAAAGCAGGTGTGCTGTGATTATAAAGTAGTGGGTTTTAATTTGCATAAAATGCAAGAAGTAAAAAGCTATTGTATATTGAGCTTGTCCTGGTCTAATAAGATTGATTTTGCATAAATTGGGGGAATAGTATATTTAGTGCGATGATTATTAGTATCATTTACTACTTAATGAGTTTTGATCCTTTACGAGGATATCATGGCAAGGTATTGAAAGATTTAATTTCTTAAATCATATTTGTAGAAAATATGGTGGGAGTAAAAAGAGATTTAGTAATTATAATTTGGCCAGTCATTATTATATGATATTTGTTATGTTTGAGTAAAACATGTAGCATGAATAAAAAGTTTATAAAATTGGCGTGATGAAATTATGAAAATATGAATGCATTCAAGTTATAAGTGGGGGAATGTTGTCTTACTATAAGTTGGAATAGTATGTATGATATTGATTAGATAATGATAGTTTCATAAAGTGAAGTTGCGAATATTACTTGCAATATTAGATATTATATGCAACATGATTGATTATGTATATGATTATAGAAGAAACTTAAAGAAGAAAGTAAAAAAATGAGATTAAAAGATATTCCTAATAAGAATACGTGATGAGGTATAAACGTAAAAAGATGCATGAATGCATAACTATTGAAAACATGATTGGTAATAAAAGAAATGATGTTTGAATAATGAAAGGCATAAAAATTGTGATTTTGGGTTATTGTTTATATGTATATGTTACTAAGGCGTATCTAAAAGTAACAATGAATTGTTAGATGATTGTAAATGGTGTGAGTTATAACTAATGAGTTATAAATAGATGTGTTAATTATACATAAATAGAAATGTATTATGACATCAATGCATAATTTGTATAGAAATTTGTAAGTATAGATTAGAAGGGATGATTGGTTTGAATCGAAGTTAATATAATGTGTGAAAGGTGATTTATATCGGGAAAAATGTGGAATAATATGATTCAAGAGAATATAATAATAACATGTGAATTGTGTTGAGATAGTGGAATCATAATATGAAATAGGATTGTATTATTGTATAATGGCTTTTATAAATTTAGCACGTGAACGGGTATTATTGTTAAGTAAATCCAAAATAATTAAATCACATGATATGTATGATGAAATGTGATGGAACAATGAACTAAATCTAGGTATGGTTGTGAGCATGAGATGTGTAAGAACCTTAAGACAAAATAATGTGTAGGAACTGAAAATGATGTTATCTTAAGTAGTATTTTGAGTAATATGGAAATGTTATATGATTATTCTTGAGAGTGCGCTACAGTTCAATGGTTCAAACTTATTTAGTTAAATGTCTTCTTTAACCAGTTTTAAACCATAGTTCATGCAACTATGTGATTGAAAGCAGTAAATTATATAAACATGCAACCAAACAAATAAGAAGACGAATTTCAGAAAAAATCCCCGCATGGAAAAAGCATTTCTTATTTCACTATTATATACAAATCGTAGCTTACATGTACATACAGAAATACAAACAGCGTTTAAGATGAAAATCTCGTAGGCGTCGCTTCATCTTCCTCGGCAGTAGTTCCCACAAGAACTACAAGTCCAGTAGTGGAGACACCTTCTCCATAAGAGAAATTCCAAGAATGGAATATGTGTTTATGAGGGTTTCCGTAGAGATTCACAAAATATTTAAATGGGAGGTTGTGTGAATTAAAAGAGCTTTTTGGCCTTTCTAAAAGAAAATTATTTGTGCAGCAGCTCTGCAGAAAGTTAGGTTTTAAAAGTCTTACGAAATACCTACAGTAAGCAAGTTTTTATTGGCAAACACGAAAATCGAGGCGGCATAATGTCATTAGAACGAGATTAAGAGGTCATTCGAATGAGATGTTAATCTCGCTAGAAGCGACCTTCTAACGACCCATTAAACGACCTATAAAAACTAAAACAGTACACCTTCGTTTGAGCCATATTCGATGTAAGCCATCAAACAATGTATCAAACGACATCAGCATGTCGTTTAAACAACAGAAGGCGAAAAATATTTTTTTATTAAAAATCCAGCCTCATTTTTATTAAAATAAAACCAAATAAAATTTAATAAAATTCTCCCAGAAATATTTATGAAAAAAATAAGAATTCTAAATAAATAAAATACCATAATGGAACGTGGAGTTGCTAAGAATGGTTGAAGTAAAATGTGATGCATATTGAAGATGAGTGGTGCATGGTGATGAGCACGTTGCTAATGATTCGAATTGTGGACATAGTGGATGATCGTGTAGACGTGCCAATGTAATGGGATACGCCATATCTCATGTAATCTAGAACGCTAAAGACAAGTATTAGATTTTAGTGTACAATGACATAAAATGGCCTTAAAAATCTCCCCCTTATGGCTATGCCAATTCATACATAAAAAATTCTAAGACATACAATATTCTAATTATCCCCCCAAACCCTCAAATGGAAAGATATCAAAATACATAGTCATTAAATCTTTAAATCTTAAAAATCTTCAAATCTCCAACTTTGTTTGTCTTCATCGAGAGTATCGTGAATATGATCTTCAAATGTACCTACACACATGAGACAAGAAACAAAATACCCGTGACGCGTAGTTTGAAGCATAAATGATAATTATAAGAATATACAAGCAAATCATCAAATCATCAAACCTTTTTCATTCCCCCATAATTCGTTCTCCCCCCTTTTATGATGTCCCAAATAGGCAAGAAAAACAAATATAAGCAATAAGTACGGGTGTCACAAACAATAAACAACCATTTTTGAAAATTTTCAAAACTGTTCCAAAAAAAAAAATACACAAAGATAATACACACCATGAACTAACACTAAGATAACCAAGTCGTGGAAGCTAAATGAATGGGTGTGAACAAATTTGATAGGAAATCAACTCAAACAATCATAACATATGTGCACGATGAATTTTGGATACTCCTAACAAATGAACTCAAAATCGTCCATAGGTGTAAAAATGTTGAATTCATATGATATCGACATAATGTAATCAACAAATTAAAGTCTAAAATGATTTTCACACCAATAACGCCTAAAACTATGTAATACTTTTACGATACTTTTTCATGATGTGCAAATCCATTAATCTTCTACTTAACTCCTTTAAGACACACATAAGAATATTTCACCAAACTATTTTATTTTGAAGAAAGCATCAATGTTATTTTGAATTTGGCCTAGCACTTTGTAATTATTTCTTTTGAGTGCTTTTAATATTTTAGGCTCTTTTCTTTTGCAAATAGTGGCTATTCACGTAAAGATATTTTTACTTTCGTAGCCCGAGCCATTGCTTTTAAATTAACACATTTACTGGAGATATAAATATTTAATTTTCCAATCCGGGCAATGATTCTTACATGCACTACTTTCATTATCTCGTATTATCGCATCTGGTTCGTTTTAAAGGCGATGAAAACATTTTGACCAACATGCGATAAACAAGTGCAATACTCAGATAAATTCATGCATGTGTGCATTAAAGGAGACAATGAGTCAAACATGTAGAAAGTAATCACTAATCACATCTCAATTACTCCAAACATTATAAAGCACGTGGATGAAATGAAGTTGTGTCTCAAAACACTGTCAAACACTGTCAAACACGTGGATCATGGAGTGATATTGTGACTTGGCAATCCTAAATGTCCATCCATAAAAGATGTGAACAAACTACAAAAATCTTTTTTTTTTTTTAAAATTTATAAAACGAAAATCTTTTTTCCCTTTTCATTTTTCTAAGAAAAATGAAAAACTTTTTTGAATTTTTCTCTTTTCTTAAAAAAATAAAAAATCTTTTTGTATTTTTCATTTTTTTCTTCTTAAAACCCCAAATCTTTTTTGTTTTTTTCTAAAAAATATGAAAAAGAAAGAAAAATTATATAAGAATAATACAAATAGTACAATCTAGCAATAGGAAGCAAGAATATGAATGTGAAAAATCATCATATACTAAACAAAGTAACCAACTCCGAGTCAACTGTGCAGATACCTAAAGACTTCCTAAGACTCTCGAATCTAAGGGCATCTAAAGGTTTCGTGAAGATATCGGCTAACTGGATGTCGGTGGTCACCAAGCCCAAGGACAGAACTTCTCCTCTACTAGGTCTCGGATAAAATGCTCGTGTATCCTAATGTACTTCATGCGCAAATGATAGACTGGATTTTGGGATATATGAATCGCGCTTATGTTATCACAGGAAATAGTCATGATGCCCTGTGAAATCCCATAATCCTCCAACATTTATTTTATCCACAAAAGTTGCGTATAATAATTCCCGACGACGATGTACTCAACCCCCGCAGCGGACAAAGAGATGAAGTTCTGATTCTTGCTCAACCAATAAATAAGATCATTCCCAAAATGGAAACACCGACCCTAAGTGCTCCTACATCCATCTATATCCCCCAATCCAATCGACATCCGAATAGGAGGATAAACGGGCGTCAGTATCAAAGGAATACCAAATGCCATATGAGAGAGTCCCACTCACGTATTTGATAATAAAATTAAGAGCATGTAAGTGCTACTCTTTCGGGGACGCTTAATATCGTGCACAAACTCCAACACTAAAGGCGATATCGGGATGACTGATAGTTAAGTAGAGAAGACTACCTATCATACTCCGATATAAAATTTGCTCTACGTCCTTGCCCAAAGTGTCCTTGCTAAGCTTTGTCGAGGTACTCATAGGGGTGCGTGAGTGCTTAGCGGAGTCTAAACCAAACTTCTTTATGAGGTCCTTTATTACTTGGATCGGGAGATAAACATACCATCCTCTAACTGACGAACCTGAAGACCAAGTAAGAATGCAAGCTCACTAACTATGCTCATCTCAAACTCACTCTTCATCTTCTTCTCAAAGTTGTGAGCATGTTGGGAACACGTAGATCCAAAGACTATGTCATCCATATAGACTTGGTCAATTAAAATAACACATTTTCCTCTTATAACAAACACCGTATTATCTACTCCCCCTCTCTTGAAGCCACGGGTTAAGAGATTGGAAGTAAGCCTCTCGTACCAAGCACTAGGTACTTGCTTCAAACCATACAAGGCTTTCCTAAGATAGTAGACGTGGCCAGGGTGCTTAGGGTCTTCAAACCCTTTCAGTTGTTCTACGTAAACCTCTAAAATGCCATTCATAAAGGCACTCTTGACATTCATCTGATATAACTTGAAGCGCAGATGACATGCGATGGCGATTAGTAAGTAGACGGACTCGAGCCCCATAACAGGAGCAATTATCTCCTCAAAGTCCACACCCTTAATCTGTGTGTAGCCCTGAGTGACCAACCTAGCCTTATTACGGATAATGGTACCATTGGCATCCATCTTATTCTTAAAGATCTACTTAGTACCAATTACATTTGTCTCACTAGGTCAAGGAATAAGTCCCTCGACATTATTTTTTCTTAACTGAAGTAACTCTTCCTTCATAGCGGATATCAAGTGTTCATCTTTGAGTGCTTGTTTAATATTCCTGGGCTTGAATTTAGACGTATAGAACAAAAGCTTACAACATTCTCGAGTTAAGCGCGAGTCTTGACACCTAAAGTAGGATCTCCTAGAATGGCGGAAGGGTCATGACTTTTACGAACCCTGGCAGGGTGTCCCCTAAATCAGGAGTAGGGTCCGCCCTAGGTGTGCGAGGAATAATGGGATCATCACTAGGGGTGCATCATCCTCACACAAATAAATAGGATCAACAATCTTCGGTGGCTCGTCAGCTTTAACAATGACGTTTATTAATTCTATAACCTTAGAGCTATTCAGGTTAAAAACCTAATAAGCTCTACTTATCTATGAATACCCTAATAGAATTTCTTCATCGCTTCGAGAGCCGAACTTTCCTAATTGCTTTGTATCCCTCAAGATGTAGCATTTACTCCAAAAGACACGAAAATACAAAAGGTTGGGCTTATTCCCTGTCCACAACTCATATGGCATCTGAAGTGTGTGTGGATGAAGATATACCCTATTCACCATGTGGAATGCAGTAGACACCGCCTCTGCCTAAAATCGTCTAGACACACAACGACCGAGAAGCATGGATCTATCCATCTCTTGAATCATTCGATTTTCTTCTCAACAATCCCATTTTGCTGAGGAGTTTTCACAGCCGAAAATTCATAGTCTATTCCAAGGCTATCACAGTAATGATCCACCTTTGATTCTTTAAATTCTATGTGGTTGTCACTATGCATCTTATTGATTGTGACATCGTGTTGATTTTTTTGGACACAACACTTGGTCATAAGAAACTCTACGACATCAGATTTCTCTTTTAGGAAGCCAACTATCGAATTGTGAGAGAAGTCATCTACCATCATGAGAATACAACTCTTACCACCTAAACTCTCAGTGCGAGTAGGACCCATGAGATCCATATGTATCAACTCAAGCATACGTGTAGAGGTAATGAAATTTAACTTTCGATGGGGACTATAGACTTGTTTTCCTTACTGACAAAGATAAAAAATCGTGGAAGTTGGCTTTCCAAGCGACGGTAAGCCACGTACTAGTTCTTTTTTAGCTAAACTCTCCAAATCTCTAAAATTAACGTGACCTAGACATTGATGCCACATATCCATATAAGAGATCGTAAAATTATTGCACATAAATGAGGACTTGGGCACAATCCCATAACAATTATCTTATGTCCTCACCCCTTGCAATAAAAGTTTATCGGCTTGATAAAAAACGTTACACTTGTTCCGGCCAAACTTTACAACAAAATATGCGTTGCACAGCTAGCTAATGCTGACAAGGTTTGCTTTCAAACCTTTAACATATATATGGATTGCAATTATCCCCAAAAATTTGGGTCCCTACGGATACCCCGGGTCGGGTATGGGTATTAAGTTTTGGGGATCAGGGCGAGTTTGGGGAGTTAAAAAAATTCCCCAAAAATTTCTAGTCGATTTAGGGTATTGCCTCGAGTCCCCACAAGGATACCCGAATTATTAATATATAATAAAATACGTTTGTATATATTATAATAAATATATAAGAATAAAGAAAGGGAAAGGAGGGGAGAATATAAAAAACCCAAACTTAACTTCCGTTCTTCTTTCTTCCACTTCCCACTCTAAAAAACCTCCCCCATCTCCCCCATATGTCGTTCTGCCTCCCTCATCTAAAAAACCTCCCACGAACCTGCGCCTCTCGCCTCTCTCATCCCTGAAATCTGGTAATGAAAGCGGCGGCCAAAACCTCCCTGAAATTTGGTAACATTTTTTTTACATAAATTAGTAAGCGTAACGTGAAATATTAATAAAACTAGATTAGAAGCATTATTTAGGGTGTTTTATTGCACTTCATGATTAACGCGTTGTTCAGATCGGGTTAATCCTTTATCAACCCTTAAATTCGGGTTGGGGCGTTACAATTATGGTATTCCCGATACAATTTCACTACTGGTACTCCCCAGTCTAACTATTTATACCATATGATTTGAAGTAGTGATCAATCCGCCCTAATCACTTTACTCCAAAGTAATCCTTTATTTCCCTTGCCATTTCATCTTGACATCTGTAAAGCAGTTGCCCTTCTCCCAATAATGTTCCAACACAATTTGGCACTATATTCTAATCGCTATATCCTTCGCTACCTGGGAAAGGCCCCCTATTCCCCAGATACCAACTTCCCTCCTTTAAATCATGTACTCCCTTCGTGGGAGATATATGCAATCACACCCGACTATTCACATCAGACTTTTACATCTACAGTTGGTTATACCATAACACTCATAATTTTACTCCTCTAATCAGAGTAGTTCCTGATTATCCTCGAAAATCTAAAATGTACCTTCCTTGTACTTTTCAACACTGTAATCACCCATTTTCGTCTACTCTTCGATTTTTGGTGACATGCCTTGCTCACATTATAACTACATTATATTTGTCTCATTCTAGTTTTGTCTCTAATTTACTCATGCATATACGTTTATTTCATACGTTTCCATGTATTTTACTCGTGAATGATACTAAAAATCTCAACCAACTGGAGTGCCCATACATCCCATGTCCTATGTATTTCTGCACAAATCAACTGAATGTAATATACTTGTTTTAAACTAATCCTCGCCTACTGGGCATGAACGTATAATAAGGTTATACTCAACCACCCTACTAATTGGAACTTAGTTATTATTTAGGTTACCCCATCAATCTACTCGTGGTGCAAATGTTCTAGACTAGTTTTCACATCAGGATTATACGACTCTATTGACCTTAAATCATAATATAACTATCAACTCACAATTATACTCACGTATACGTACAATAACTAAGGTACCAAATCCTTGTCCTAGTGACCAAATTTATCCCAACGTCCAATGCTCGCTACGTTTCATGCCTGGGTTGTCTCGCAAAGTGAAATTGATATAAGGAAACCCCCGATACACTACTCTCTAACATTGTTGGTGCCATTAGGCCCTCAGACCATAACATGTACCCCCGAATTCCCGTCTACTGACATAAAAAGTCTACTCATCCACTCTCATGTCACTAAAGATGACATACAACACGCCACTCCCATTATTGCAAGTCCTTAACGCTATATAAATATTGAGTTATATCTCTCCGCCAACAAAGAACAAGAGGTATACCGAATCATATTAGTAAATGTCCTTACTCATCGAGATCAAATATAACAACGCAACATACTCACCAAAGTCTTCCATACTATAAAATAATACATTTACACGCACAACCCTCTTTCATGTGATGTCTCGTGAAAGTAATATATCTCACCTTCAAAAAATGTGCACTAGTCTTATCACATAATTTACTACCGCTCAAACCCTCGGTATTCAATCACTACCGATGATTATAATAAATTCTACTTTCATAAATCTAAAAAGTAGTAAAACTAATTACACACTACAAGAATCCTCCTAGTGTATAGACCCTCACCTATGCAGGAAACACCAAAGAGCTTAGCTACCCAACAGTAAATATATACCTGATAAGGCTGACACTGCCAAGGCACCCACTAAATCTGACTCGCTCGCGAATTTAAGTGTTAAAATAATCATATAGTGTGACACACACATGTCACCCGAACTTATCCCGTACTCACAAGGGTAAAACACAAATATTACCTCCATTTTCCATCTGCCTCGGCTGATCGTCGAGTCCCTGATCATAACTCCCGCACCAAAACTGACCCATGATCTGCTATAATGGTTTTATATCTAGGATCTTGTCCTGTAGTGTCCCTTGCCTCGCTTTGGGGTAGTTCCTTTTATATAGTCTATATACCCACAAGTGAAACATCGACCCAAAAATCTCTTTGCCTCTAATCATGGCCCTACTAGCCTCCCCCATTATTCCTTTGGCCCTGTTAGCTCAGAAGAACTGGATGCTACTACTATTGAGAGCCTTGTTGCTCCTACCTAAACCCACCATTCTCGGGTCGGTAACCTCTGGCCTAAATATCTTATCCCTATTTCCCTGTCGAAAATCTTATTCCTTCTACTTTGTTCCCCACTGACACCGTTCCTATCTATTTTCCCAGTCTGACTGGTCTCACTTTCTCACTTTGGATGCATTCAATACATGTGACCCTACTGTCCACACATAGGACACCTTTCTGTGCTATTCTCCTATCTCTAGCCCCACTGGACATGTCTGGGTGTCCCTCTCTCGGACATAGTAATATTTTTCCCAATTACTACCACTGCCCTTTTTGGCTCCGCTGGCCTTATGGAACTCGTTTTAACCTTGACAACTCTGACTTTATCTAACTTCTCTTGGTAGTATTGCCATTAATCTCAATCATTTAAATGGCCCCCTCCTAGGTATCCCTCATGTGGTGTTTCACTATCACTGTTTACTCTAGTCTTGCTTGCCGGTTATATTCTCTAACCTTCTTGGCTCCCTTCCCATGGAAGTGTTATTATGAACTTATAGATGTACGACCTTGACTATACTGGCACTAGTCATCGTAGACGAATTTACCATCTACGCTCCTATATTCTACTCATAAGTCTATTATCAACTTACGGAACCTTTTATATTCTACGTATCCCCTTCGTCGAGTACAATGTTTGCTAAACAAGTCAACTGCTCTCTCTTGATTGGTCTCTGTCTTACCCGCTTATGATAAATTTTGAAACTCCATTCGCATCTCGGTCAAAACAGGTGATGGAAGATCTTACGATCAAATCACACCCAAATTCCATGTTCAATTCTACATATACTTCTTTATATGTGGTGACTGACTCTCATTACACTATGCTGCTCTTACGGGCTAAAAATTTATTTCGAAATTTACTATTGGTTGTTGCTATGCTCCACCCTACACAATTATCATTGGGTTATCTCCTTTCATTGGACTATTCCAATTCCTCTCTTCCTCGAGTCCTTATAGATGGATCTTCGAAAGATTCCTTCTGACTTCCCCACAACTTTTCTACTACGGTGGGTGAGTCTGATATTGTACCACCATTATCTATGACAGTTCTTGGGGTAACTACTGTTCCCAATTGATTATCCTATTGTCATCTGCCTGAATAATAATCATGGTGACTTCTATAGCGATCATCATTTCTATAATAATTTATCTTCTGTTGAGCCTCTCCTCCTGCAGTCCTTCTAACGACCCTCGTTGGTCATCGTATATTATATGGTGCATGAAGTCCCACCGAGCTCATATATAAATTACATCAACTATACATAATAGCAAGAGAACATAAGTCTCATACGTAGAGGAATACAACAATATTATAATAAGGCTCTATACCGAACAAATGATATGTTAAAACGTAAAAAGTCGCACAAATCCTAAGGACACTAGAACCTAATGCTCTGAAACCATCTCTGACACCCCTCCTATTTAATTATCGAGTGATCAATTCTTCATAAAAATAAAACATGAATCTAATCTCGTTCATTCGTAGTATCACTGTCAAATATTTTAAGTGACTAGCCACTTAAATTTTAAAATAAACTGGTGATAAATTTTATCTTTCATTAAATAAAAACATGCGAAAAATAAATACAATCACCAAACCGTCCACGCAGTATTAATATAAATCCATCAAAGATAGGCATTGAATAAGATAATACCGAATAAACCAGTGGTTGCCAATACAAAAGTCCAACTAAAAATCAACTGAAATAAACTCAGTCCACAAATGCAAAGTCTGATAAATAGAATAAAAGAAAATAAATGAAGGGGATACATGACCAAATGGAATAACTGAACCTGAATCATACTCTATGAACGAAACAACTGAAACATCTAGTCCAAATCCTGCAAGCATCCATAAGTGGTGCCGCAACGCATCCTTGGAACATATATTAATCTCGGTGTCCTTGTGGCTAGACACCTAAAAGGTTTTGAAAATGATTTGCAAGACGGGTCAGAGCCAAAGAAAACCTTTTGAAAATATTTAGCAAGTATTTACCACAGTTCAAATCAGTTATTGATCACACATGTTATTTCAACGTATACTCCTTTGAGTTCCTCACTTCTCAACTAATGTTCATGCCTAACGTCTCCTACCTAGCTATGCTACCAAACCCAACTAGGTCTCATCAATAACTAGCTATTTGTTAAAGAGTTAGGCTCTCCCGTAACGCGCATACAATACGTTATCGTGACGCTATTAAATAACATATCTCATACATTATTATTAACCCAAATTAACATCTCACTTATATTATCGTTAAACCATTGCATTAAGTTACTCTACTTAATTCATTTTTAAGATATAAGCTATAAAACTTTATTACCATCACACACTAGGTAGACTATCTCTTAATTACATCACATTTAGATATACGTTATCTACAACTACTACTTTCACACACAAGTAGGATAACACACATGTATGTATAGATATGTCACACAATCTATAAACATAACTTCAACATCGTCGGGCAAAGAACTCTGCATACTCTATTATCAAGTCCATGTTCCTCTCGTACTCAAATAAGGGCTATTGGTTCGGTATTTGTCCTCGAACCGAAAATAAATCAACACACAAAATGGAGGCGAATATGGTTCTAAACCTTTGGGATACACACATACCTAACATTCCTAAATGTCACGCCAACCACATTAATACACACACATAGTGATCCACCCTAAGTTCCATGTTCTGGGGCACAAAGGTAGACCTCATTGGAATCATCAAGGTAGGAGCGCCCTCTGCGCGAAAACCTCCGGATAGCAGGCAGCGTAGGTATATTCACACACATAAGAATTAACATAATATGCATACACACCACCTATAAATGTAATCAGTATAGGTATACACACAACCTATAAATAACATCCAAGTAGGTATAAACACAACCTATAAATATAATCTGTATAGATATACATACAATCTATAAATATCATCCATGTAGGTATACACTCCACATATAATATATTCTTCATTGATATTCACTCAATCTATAATATAATCCGTATATGTGTATACTCAACCTATAATTACCAATCATACGTAGTATATATACCTATGTAGTATATATAACTTGAATACTTACCGTACTTACCAATTTATGATTATTACTCTTTGTCATAAACTCTCGAGTATTTGTCTCAATTCAAAGGGCCCTAGTTACTCCCTTACGTTAATTCAGTAGTTAATTCTCTCATAATCTACTGGTCTATATAATACATCCATTTAAAATACCCGTAACTCATCCTCGAGCTCTCGAATAAATTTCCTTTTCATTTAATTGCGATTAATCCTGGCCTTAATTATATTATTAAGACTAAGTCACAAGCCTATCATAGTCCTCCTATCATCCAATATGACCCTCATTATATTATAAGTATGTACCAAAAGTTTCCCCATTTATAAATCACTTTTTAAAGTCTTAATAATGGAAATAACAAAAATCTGGGCAAACCGAATCGATTCGCCCTAGGGACGAATCGATTCGCCCTAGGGACGAATCGATTCACAAAGTGGCAGTTCATCATCTTCGTTCAATTCTTTCATTTTCACCATTTTTATTTAAAACAAACTTCATGTTTAGTCACCAAACTTACAACTAACATTTTCCAATTTGATATACATGTACTAGGATGATTTCCAACATGAATTTAACATCAAAACATTACGATTTCTATTCAAGACTGGATCAAATCAGTATTCATGAAAACTCTAGATTTTCATGTTCTTCATTCATACTCAACATATAAAATCCAAAATTTCCCATCTAAATCATAACATATCATCTAGTTTCATATTATCTACATACATGGAACAATCTACATGTAATCCTACCCAGGATTATGTGTTTAATTCATCAATGTTCCAAGAATTTCATTTAAAATCATCAAATATAAAACCCTACGCTACAGGTATTATAACTTCAAAGTAAATTGCAATAAACACTTACCTCTATATGATTCATGATCTGAATTCGTGATTAATATGATGGATTGCGTGTCTTCTCCTCCAATCCTCAATCCAAAGTTTATAGGCTGTAAGAACAATGAAGAACACTTCATTGATCATCTTCAAATCTCCAAGAATGCTCTTTTTTCCTTCTCTAATGGCCTCCCTTGGCTTTATAATATCTTAACCCTAGCCTATCCCATCGGCCAGTTGATAGAACCTTTGGAAATTCGTATCTCTATTAACCCTAGGCTACCAAATGACTAAAATGCCCTTATACGATGCCGATATAGTCTAATATTGTCCTAGGACCAAAATAATACCCATGGGTATACTTTTCTGATTATTTCGACCCTTATGGACACACTGGCGCACTCAAAATGACATTATGAATGACCCATAAATAAATCACCTTTTATTTCATATGTTTGAGTCTCGACACGACTCACATGCGCATCCCGACTAAATTACCGTAACTATCGTATTTCTCACTCACGACAATCATAATACTTTCACATCAATTTATTACTCGTTCATTAAGTAATACTCAATATAATTCATACAAATAGATATCAATCCTTATCACGCTAATTAATATTTATTTTAATCCGAATTAAGTTCCCCTTTTAATTTAATTAATCCCCATATGAAGACCATGGAAATGTATAGGTGGTTACGATAACTAAATTCATTACCATCTATACAAAGTCTATAACAATGGTAAGTTTATTTTTTTAAAACACTTTGGTCAGGTGCCCCGCCCTTCGAATCTTGTACCTCGCCCAGCTAAGTGATCAGGTGGTAATTAGTATATTGGGTGAAGGTAAGTATTATAGTATTTCATAGCCTAAAAGGTTCGGTGATCAAATATTAGTAAAATATTTAAATGGGGAAATAAGTGTAGACACCCCATTCTAGCACCCCTAACCTCTCCTTAGGTCCCAAACACCTCCCTTCATCACTACAAACCTAAGTCATACCCTGGGTACTGACCTAGAGGCCATCGGGCACTCCCAGACTCAGTTTAACCAAAAGTCAAACTCTTCATCTTAACTAATACTGAATGAATTTTTAAAAGGCGCTGAAACCTCTTTCCAACGGTCCGTCCCGTGCGCAATTCTGACTTACGGTGCGGACGAATGACCCGTTTTCCCTCGAAACCTAACCTAGAGGCCACCGAACGCTCTCATGCTCCGTTTGATCAAATTTAAATCTTCAACTCAACTGAGAATGAATGAATCTTCAAAGGTCGCTAAAATAATTTTCTAACGATCCACCCCGTGCGTGATTCTATCTTACGGTACGGACGAACGATCCGTTTTACTCCGAAAGGCCACCGAATGCTTTGAGGCCCCGTTTTTCCGAAATTAACTGCCTAAACCGAGTCAAAATCTTTGGATTGTATAAGTACATATCATAACCTTTCCAACGGTCTTCCCTGTGCTCAATTCTGACTTACCATGCGGATGAACAATCCGTTTGCATCCGACGATCCCTTGTCCAAATGACCGACGAGCATTTCCAAGCCACATTTGTCCTAAAGAAAAATCCCAGAATCGGGAGAAGTCCAAAGGAATTTCGAAGGTATCTGAAGTACCTTTCCATTGGTTCACCCCGTGAACGATTCAGATCAACGATTTGCATTTTACGACCATTTTTTTAAAGGAACCTAAAAGAGACTACCAAACGGCAGGTTCTAAATCCTGCCTATTGGCAGTGTGCCTCAAAACACCTGTTGATTGGCAGGACCAGGACTATGCTGATCGAAAATTCCCTAGGCCTATATAAAGGAGGGCCTCATTGCAAAATGACCCAAAATATGAAATCCCTCACTCTCAGTGAACTCAGAAAACCTCTCTCGAAGTCAGTGTGATTTCCACATCCAAATCCTTTTCCAACCTTCACTTTTCATCATCTTTTTTCACCAAACTTGGTGAATTAACTACTCTTCATCATCGCCCAAGTGCAAGGGATGCTCTCCGACATTTAAGATCAAGCTCAAGATCTTCAAGAAGGTCCAACATTCTCAACTCTCTCTTCAATTTGCCCTAAATTCTCTTTAACTTATTTTATTACTTAGTACTTTTATTCTCTCCATCTCACATATCCTAATATACTGTTTATTTAGTATTATTGCACATCTCCTATTTTTATATAAATAAAACCTAAAAAATAAGAAAAAGAGGGTTTGCTCATAAATTCCAATCGGGAGTTCTCACACTTTTTCCAACACTTTTTTACACACATATAGGAGAAGTCCCCGGTTGGATTTATGGGATAAATCCCACCCCTCATTTTTCATACGAACTACGTGGACTTTGATGCCTCTATAGGCTACGTAGGCTTCTTGGGGTAAAACCCGAGACTCGAGTCCCACTCTTTCCTATTTTTCTATTTTTTCTAAATTCTTTAACTTATTTTTCTTAGATTTTATATATTTACATATACATATATTTGTTCTTAGTGGCGTATTATTCCACATGCGTTATCGTTCCATTATAATGATCAACGCAAGGGTAATCGCGTAAATCCTATTTTTTAATATTACTTTTAGGAACATTCCTATAGATGACTCGCTTTATCTCTTCCATGATACAAGTCGATGATTTCTGTCTCCACTAAATATACACATACACACATATCATGGGGAAGTAGAGGAAAATAACAACAATCCATAAGAGACCGCAAGGGCGGAATGGGTGCCTAACACCTTTCCATTCCATAACTTAGCCTCCGAACCCTATTCGAATCATTTTTGGTTTTGTATGTATCAATATGTCTTTGGATGTTGTCCTTCAGGATGGATCCACTTTCTTTTGTCTGTTTTGAGTAAAATAGACTGGCGACTCCATCTCTCTATATTTTTCACCTCATACATCTCCGGCGACGGCCGAAGCGCTCCTGAGAGGGATGCGCGGGACCAAGATCCTCTCACCACGGAGATGACCCCCTCTTCTTTCTCTCTCCGTGAGGATCGGGGATGGACACAGTGGCGACTCCACTTGGGAATTTTATTTAAGAGGGCTAGACTCTATTTACATGGGTGTTTTATTTTCTTATATACTCCCCTACTTTACATTTTCCCCTTTTCATGTGTACCTCATTCTTATGCTTCTATTCACACACTTGTAAAAGATTCTCCATGTACACTTCGTCCCCCCCGTGCACCTAAGATCGCATATATCCACATGTTGCACGCATCACTTATCCATGCTTGGTATACTGTTGGTACTTGGACTTTACTCCCTATTTGGCATGATCAAGAAAGATACTTTCATCATACGATACTAATAAGAGAATTATGCATGATTCACACGACATCACCAAAGAGCATTGTGATTTATTGAATTTTGTCCAGTAACTGGAGGGTCACTTCGTGATGGGCGCTGGTCCGGCAGGGTGCAGTTAGCCTAAGCGATATGACTCTCATCTTTCATTGACCAAGTACGTTTGACATATATCGAACGGTTCCCCCGTATCGTACCGCTTGATCGAAGTCATGATGGGAGGTATATTGCAGGGAACTCGTTCAGGTACGCCGAGTATATCGAATTTGCTCTCACACGTACCGTCCCCACGAGGTATATTGCGAGGCAATTCATGTACACTCAGGTATATCAAATGGCTTGTCCACACGTACCGATTGCCCTCAAAATCAATACGTATATCGTGGAAGTCACGCCAAAGGGGTAACCCTTTTCAATTCACCCAACCAACTGCATACCCGCATATATGTTTCAAGCCTAGGACACACATGTTAGATTGTCGATTTTGACCTGAAACTCTGACGAAATTTTGGGTCGCCCTGCCGCCTAAATTTTTGCGCATTTTTAAAATGGGACCCTTCCCGTGAGCCTGATTACAAGTCCAACCATAGCTTTACATATGTTACAAACCCAACTTTTCCACGCTCGGGTCCCGTCCGGCATTTCATTTTGCATTTAGGAGAATTTAATACAAGTGAAAACATAATAATTATAATAATCATGAGACCCGTCTCCCAAAAATATTTCTCCTTTTCTTTATCAAAAATCCAAAACATTTCTCCCCTCCTTATCGAAAATTCAAAAATATTTTGTCTTTTAATCTAAAAAAAAAAAGAAAAAAATGTCAAAAACATTTTCATTCCTTTTTTTAAAATCCCATTCTACGCCTTCTCAGATCGATTTCACGCCCTTGGCCTGGTTTCTTATTGTCTTTGGTCTTCAGTCAAATCACCCAGGAATTCTGTCTGTTCCCCTACTATTTCTTCCGAGTCCGGAATCCATCCGCTTTCCATGGAGAACCCAAATTAAGTACCAGTTGTGCAGCCAGATCTGATGTTAGTCTTAGCTCAGCTCGTGTCCAAGATTGACAACCTCCAGACTGAGGTCTGAGAGATGCAACGAAACCAGGTTCTTGTTCCTCAAGGGCCCTAGGCCCTATTCACGTGCACTATGGGTCCATCGAAGTCAATCTGGGTTCCCTAAGAGTATCAACACACTCTACGTCCCCCTTTTACTAATGGGCTGCCACCGGCCCAACTTTCTATGCCAAACCTTACCCAGCCTGGGGCTAACTTGCCTATGATCATGGATCCAAAAGAAGAAGAATTTAACAAGGTCAAAGAAGATCTCAAGATGCTAACTAAGAAGTTCTACCAAGTCAGAATCTTTGGGAATTACAAAGACTACACCCACATGTCTCCTTATCCTAAAGCGAGGTTACCCGAGAAGTTCAAGATGCTAAATATTGAGAAATTTAGAGGAAGTGGACCCCCAATTGTTCATCTTTGTAGTTATCACCGTTCCATGACTCTCCTAGGGGCTTCTGAAGAAGTGATGGCCCAATTATTTCAGTAAACTTTGAAGGATAGCGCCCTCCGATGGTTTTTATCTCTCGAGGAATCCAGAATCTGTAGCTGGGAGGATGTAGCCCGAGAATTGATGTCGCAGTACAAATACAATGAAGATCTTGAGGTCCCCCATCTTGATTAAGAACTATTCAAACAGAACTCTGGGGAATTATTCAATAACTTCATAGCCCGATGGAGGGAAAAAGTAGCCACTATGACCAATCGGCCATCCGATGAAGAAAAAGTCAACATAGTGAAGAAGAATTTATTACCCCATGTGCGAGCAACAATGGGAGGACAATACTATCCCCACTTCTGAGTTCTCAGAGAAGAAGGAATAGAAATCGATGAAGGTTTTGCTTAAATAGAAGTTGAACCAAAGAAAATGTCCGGGCAGTTCACTCCCAGAAAATATGACAAACCTGTCAATGCTACAGTCTCAACCATCAACAACATCTCTGAACCAACCACCTCGTGCGCACCAGAAAGCCCCCTGTCCCAGTTCGAAAGGAATATACCGAGCTCCATGCTCCTCTCTCCAAAGTTTATCATGCCTTGCTAAGCTGAAACCTTATCAAACCCTTGGACCCCTGTCCATTGCCAAATCCACTTCCAAGAAATTTCAAGGCCGATGCCCATTGCGCCTTTCACCAAACTACTGGCCATACCACCAACCAATGCTTTCACCTTCGAAACATAATCCATGGTCTAATTGATCGGGGTACCATTGCCCCACCAGCCAATCCTAAGACAAACACTACTCACAACCCACTCCCAAATCATACCAATGCCATATGTAATAGTTTTTATTTTTTTTATTTTTAAGATTTAACAAAAAACCTACATTAACAATTTTTTTTTAGATTTTTTTAGATTTAACATAAATAATATATCATTAACTGTAATTTTTTTGAAATTTGTATAGGTAAAAATGTCTACATTAAAGGAGATTCAAACGCCAATGGTGGATGCACAATCAACTCCACCAACAAATGAGGTAGCTTCTAATCAAACACCAATTAATATATTGGAGGATGATAATGAAAATTATGAGATTGATTCCCATGATACCGATGTTATAAATGAAAATGGAAAACGACCTCGACGATCATGGGTATGGGACCACTTTGATTTGAAGAAAATCAACGGACAAAATAAAGAGATTTGTAGATATTGTCAAAAAATGGAACATCTCATTTGGGGGGTCATTTTAAACCTTATCCTCGATGAAAATCAATGGATATTAAACAAGCGATTTGAAATCAAATGCAAAGGCTCGATGGAGAGACTTAACTAACTAATTTTTCATTTGACCAAGAAGCGACAAGGGATTCTCTTACTAAAATGATTGTTATGCATGAGTATCCCCTTGGTATAGTTGAACATCAAGGGTTTAGGGAGTGTAGTAATTGTTTTCAACCATTGTTCAAGGTTCCATCTCATAACACTATAAAAAAAGATATATTCAAAATTTATGAGTTTGAGAAAAGTAAAATAATGGAGATGTTTAGAAAGAATCGGGGAAGAACTGCAATCACCATGGATATGTGGACTTCCACTACCCAAAAGAGAGGATTTATAGCCGTGACATCACACTTTATTGATGATTCGTGAAAATTGAGAAGTCGGATTGTGAGGTAATTTTACATTTAAATAATGTTACTTTTCATTAAGTAGTGCTATTTTTTTTCATTAAATAGTGTTATTTTTTCATTAAATAGTGTCCTTTTGGATTTAATAGTGTTGTTTGTTTCATTTAATAGTACTGTTTTTCATTTCAATTTTTTTTTTGTGTTTGTAGGTTTATATATGTTCCATGCCCCCACACCACGAAGGTACTTGCCGAGGCTTTGGTTGAATGTTTGAAGGATTGGAATCTCGATTTGAAGTTATCTATGGTAACTTTAGATAATTATAGTAATAATGATGCAATGGTGAACATTCTCTTGGATAAATTACCCTCTAACCCTTTATTATTGGGAGGTAAAATCTTGCACATTTGTTGTTTTGCACACATATTAAATCTTATTGTGAAAGATGAGTTGAATGTAATTGGCAATTCAATTGAGAAAGTTCGTGAAAGTGTAACTTATTAGACAACGACTCAAAACAGATGGGAAAAATTTGAAAAATTAGCTCGTGAATTAAAAATCTCATGCAATAAGAAACTTGCCCTAAATAGTAAAACGAGATGGAACTCAACCTATATAATGCTCCACACTGCCTTGAGTTATAAATATGTCTTTGGTCGCTTGAAATTAAGTGAGTTTCAATACAAATGCATCCATTTTGAAGATAATTGGTTATTAGCAAGTGAAATTAGTGAGAGATTAGAGATATTGTTTGAGGTGATAGAAATATTTTTGGGAACTAAATATCCAACAATCAATCTATTTTTCTCGAAAATTTGTGAGAGGAGAGAGTCACTTAATGATTGGACTTTCTCAAGTTATGATGAAATACGACTCATGGCATCTAATATGATAATAAAGTTTGAAAAATATTGGAGTTCACTTCATGGAGTGATGGCTTTGGGTACTATCTTTGATCCTAGATTTAAGATCAAAGGGACTGATTTTTACTTTCCACTCATAGATGAAGCACCAAGAGAAATTGAAAGGGTGCGTAACCTTTGTTTTGAAATTTTGGGAGAATATCAAGTGATGAGAAATTAAATAAGAATGCTCGTGGTAATAGTGAATCTTCAAGTGGTACATCATCACAATCTCAAGGAAGGAGTCGGGTGATTAATAAATTTGATTTGTTTGTCTCGAGTACCTCTAATACCGAACATGTTAAGTCAGAGTTGGATTACTATTTGAAGGAAAGTGTTTTGCCTAGATCCGATGATTTTGATATATTGGCCTGGTGGAAGTCAAATGGCCTTAAGTAAATGACACTATTTGCTATAGTTAGGGATATTTTTGCCATTCCCGTATCAAATGTTGCGTCAGAGTCGACTTTTAGCCCTAGTGGTAGATTTGTGAGCCCACATAGACTTCATCCAAAGACTTTAGAAGCACTCATGTGTTCTAAAGATTGGTTATGGGTCGAGATTCAAGGTAATGATAATGAACATATTTAATAACTTTAACATATTGAAATGTTAATTTTTTTTATCCTTTTTACCTTTATTAATTATTGCATAATTATATTATTATGTGGGTTCGAGTTCTTATGCAACATGATTTGACAGAGTTACCATAAATGAAGATAGCGATGATGAGATAATAGTTTAATTATTATATTAGCATTAAACTTGTTAGTTTAGTTATAGTTGTTTATATTGTTGTAAATTAATACGTCATCTAACTCGTGTAGGTTGAAAGTTGTATGACAAATGGTTGAGGTGATTGATTGAAGATAAAATTTAGCATGACCAATGGATGAAGAAGCAAGCAAGGCTAGGAGAATATTGCGAATTAATTTTATATGTTATCTTGTAACTGATTTAGTACACTAGTTGTTGATTTGTTATGTTGAAACATTGGACTTTATTTGATTTGTATGTTATGTTGTAAAACTATAAACTATTTTGGAGCTTTTGGAGTTATAGAGTTTGGATTTTGAACTATTGTACATTGGTTGTGTTTAATTATTTCTAATTGGGTGTAATTTAAATGTAATTTTTACTTAGGTGTTTAATTGTGTTTTTTCCTTATGCATCTATGCTCATCATCATGATGAAATGAATTTTTTTATATTTAAAAAAACGGGTTTCCCGTGGCGAAATCGATACCCGTTTTAAATGGGGTGGGGATCCCCGAACCCTTTATAACAGGGAATGGGGCGGGGATGAGGAATAATATTTCTAATGGGGATGGGGATGCTTTCCCCTACCCCGAAATAACCCATTACCATCCCTAGACGTACAAAACATTATCTAGCTTAGGAAATCCGGGTATCTCTACTATACCACGTCCTTTAATGCTAGATTTACTCCCATCTCCTAAGGTGACTTCACCGTCCTTACGATCCTCAAGGTTGGTTAAAATGAGACGTCACCGATCATATGCCTGGAGCAATCATTGTCAAAATACCAATAGGAGGAATTATGAGCCTTTAAAGCAACATGAACAACGAGGGCTTTCTATTCACACTTAGGTACCCAAGTAGTGGTGACCTTTTGTTTACCCTTGTTGTTGTTGGCTCTAGTCGGAATGTTAAAAGTATCCACTGACAATTAAGACATTTGTAGAAACATTTCCATAAAATTATGAGAAGTGGCGATTAGACGCTCAACCTTCTCTCTAAGAATAGTAAAATTGCTAAAGTGGTGCGACGAAGTATGTGTATATCGAGTCCGACACAAAGGTGCTTTATCAGGCATTGTCTGAATGTCCTAGTTATGTTGCAATCAATCAAACGGGAGCCACCATGCACTCCTTTATTAAGTGGAGGAGGTATTGGTTCAGGGACTTTGAGCCCACCCCAAAGGCAGAAAGTTAGAGCAGGGCACCCAAAGGTCGGGATGGCCCCAAAATGAAGTCTCCCTCTCACTTGACAACTTTCTTTGTTACTTTCTTGAGAAGATTTCTATTTCAAGGGAGGCCAAATTACTTCCTCGTGAGTTATTATTTTATCTCTCGATTAGACTTTCTCAATGAAAGGATGTTCCCCTCGTAGCACTCACACTAGGTTTTATGTATACTTAGTTGGATCGTGCTCTCGTAGATATGGAACGATCTCATGGACGCTACGATGTTAATAATTTTATAAAATCTTTCATTTTGATGGGGTTTTTTGTGCAAGCGATTTCCTAACTTTGCTCCCGAGCCTCGCTCATTACACATCAACGTCACTCGGATTACCACGTGGCATAAGAAGTACCCCAAGAAACTTTGAGTTCTTTGATTGATAACATTGATCAATTCTTATTTTACCCCTACACCAAATAAGTGGGTGACATCTTATCGTGGAGCTTCTTTACAGTTTCTGCTGATATCTATTATCATCCTACAAATTTAGAGTCAGTACCTGATTGCCCTTATATTTATGTTATGTCCATGGTCTTACCTTGTGTGCTTCCCTCACTGGATGAACTTGGCTAAGGGGTTGAGTTTTATCACTCTAAACGAGTGAGGAGGCAATTTAGATACGATCAGGGAGTTCACACCCCAACTTATCCCTCAAGGCACTTGCCCACAAAGCTATATTTGGAGGCATATGCCAACTTTACTTGTAAGGGGATGCTCTAAAGAACTGATAGCTTTGGTGGTTTCTTTGTTCGTGCTCATAATTATCCCTCTCATTTAATCGCTCGTGGTTTGGCCTATGGCAACGCCAAATTTTGCTGATTAAGAATTATATACATGACATTCCCCATTAAACCATTCCTACCAAGACTCCCAATAATGATAAATACTTGGGTAAGAGAACCCAAAAGGAGCTTTGGTTTCACAGTATTGTGGCAAGGAGTACCCTTGAGCAGGTCACCCCTATTTTGGTGAGATCTCTATGCGAGGAGTCCATTTATGCTAAACATCCCGGGCGCAAAGGTCAGGCATCCAAAGGAAATGGAAAGGGTAAGGTTAAGCCTAAGGCCCCCTCAAAAAGGAAACATCCAGACACAAATGTATCAAACTTTATTCCACCTCAGGTAGAGACGGATACTCCTCCTCCTTCACCTGTGAGGACTCGAGCAAGCAAATAAAAGAATAAGAAGGTGGCTGAATCCACTGCTCCCTCTACTGTACCAGACCAAAATTCAAGACCCAGACACTCTTAGGATTGAAGAAACATTTTTAACTGTTACGCGATTAGGGGTATGGGGCTTTGGGAATTCTTCTTTATGAACATTCCACCTCATTCACCCTCTCGTAGAAGGTACTCTAGTTAATTCTTTTTCATTTAGTAAAACTGTAAGTAATGGGGTTTCAAATGCTGGTTCCTCGTCTTGCTCATTTGAAGAGGAAATTATTGATTATGGAATCACCTCATCCTATGATAATAATAGTTCTTTTTCCAATGGCATTGGTGTTATTGACAACCACCAAGATCATTCGCCTGACGCTTATGCTTCGTTGTCAGCTTCGAGAGGTTTTGATGGCGAGTAGGATAATATCGTGATATACTCTACTTCCACCACCAACTGCTCTACTAGGTGGTTACCTTATGTCCAGGCCCCTCATTCAAGCATTGTAAGTTCACTGTTATTGTCTTTTCTTTATTTTCTTTAGCTTGACTTTTGCCATATATATTTTTTTAACTTTAACTCTGCTTTTTTGAATAGGTTTCTTCCATGAGGATAAGTGGCCCCTCAAGGGTGAGGGCCACCCCCCATCTGCACCTCACCAAATTCATCGAGCATATTGTCTCTCAGAGTGGAATTCTATGCTTGTCTCCTCTTTGGGACCTTCTAGGGAGGTTTGTCTGCCAACTCCAGGATTTAGATTTTCTTTACTTTTCAATATTTCCTAAATTTTTTCATATTTGTTTACTTTGCAGTTTTCCTTTGTGTTTCCTACCACCACGAGGGTCTCCTCGGTGGCTTCTCGCTCTGCACATGTACTCATTAATCTTTCTTTGATATCTTTAAGTCTCATTACTTATTGGCTTTAGATTTGTTCCAGTGAACTTGTTTATATATATTTGCCTTCTTTAAGAGATGACTGTAGCCCCAAGTCCTCTTACCATAGCTCCTACCTCTTCTCTAGTTGATGATTCTTCAGCTGGGCCTTTTATCAATTTTTCTCCAAAGGTACTTTTCTAATATTTTCCTCTACACATATTTTTTCTCAAACATTGCTTTAAATTTGTTACATTGAGATTTTATGTTGCAGGGCTCTCTTTCAAGCATCCCCTCTACTAGTTGGGGGATATATCTACCCACAGGGGTTGTTATTCCTGGGTTGCCCCCTTCTGGAAGGATATTTATCGCTAGAGTTTGCCTTCTTATCGATAGCAGACCACTGATCAAGCTACTTCCCACTAAGCCCATTTACAGCGTGGCTATGAGTGGACCATTGGCCTTTTTTCTAACAACTTGTTTTTATCAGGTTAGTACAATCATCCCTTCCACCTCTGTTGTTGATTTGAGACCCTCTCCCCCTCCAAGGGTCCAAGTAGCTTATATTTTCTTATTTATTGTTTTCAACGGTTAGCTGTTCTATACCTTACTTCAGTTGTGATTTATTCTTGGTTTGTCTACGTTTTAGGGTGGAACGAGCATCTCCTCGCTGACCATTTCTATGGTTGATGCTCAAGTGAGTAGTTTATCTACCTCGTCTCCTCAGGTATCTATTTTCTAAACCTTATGTTATTGGTGATAATAAAAGTGTGTTCATTTGCGAGCGCCGTGGATCATGACTTTGTCCTTCTCTTTAAGTAATTCCCTCATAGGTCCCTACCACCGTGAACCCTGGATTGAGTCTTCCCTTGAGCATCCCCTTAGTAGGGACTCCTTAGGTAGATATATTATTATACTTCGTACTTTACCCCCTTACTTTCTTTACTGTGTAAAATATCTTGGTGACTTACTTTTTATTTCTTTATTTTCAGACTAGTGTTGCTGGAGTCCCTTTGCCTATGGTACACATTTCAAGCACCGCAGAGGAGGGTCTTTAGGTTCTTATTTTAACATTATTTTATTTATATCTTTCTTTTTCTACGCAAGTGTTTGCTAATACTTTCTTATTTCCTTGCTCTCAAGCAAGTGTTGCTGAAGTCCCTTTGTCTGTGGGATACGCTAAAATCACCATTAAGGAGGCTCCCCACGTGCTTATTTCAATATACTTTTCTTTCTAACTTGATTTTTGTGTGTAAATGCTCGCTAGTATCTTCCTATATCCTTGTTCTCAGGTTGGGGAAGCCTCTGTGAGTGAGGTATCACACCCTCATACCTTTTTTTTTTTAATTTTTCATTCCTTGTTTTATAGTCAAATTACTCACCATCACCTCCCAGTTTCACTGCTTTAAGGTTAACGAGGCTAGCGTTCATATGCCCGTGGAACAAACTGTGAGTGTCTTAGCGAGCACTCCTTAGGTATTATACTCTCATACCTGGTCTATTTTTTAGTCTTGATTTTTTAATAAGAAAGAGTTTGATTAATATCACCTTCTTTCTTCTTTACCAGGTCAGTACAATGGATCAAGTAAGACCTTTTAGGCTGACTAGTTGTGCTTGGGGGTAGGATCCTTCCCCTTCTTACTATTTCCTTTCTACCACCCTCTCTTTAGTTGTATTGCTTCAAGTTATTTTCCTTCTTCTCCTTATCTATTTTTTTACGTCTTCGTTTTCAAGATCATATGGGTGAGCCTGCGGAGGCAACTGAGGATAATGAGGCCAGTTCTGAGGCCACTCAGTTTAACAGGGATAAGGGGGAATTCTAGCGAGGAGCCATCTCTGCTACTTTCTGAGCCTTGTTCTGTAAAATTGGGTAATGATGAAATTGAAGTGGAGGCTTCTAAGATCTTTATAATACAATTATGGCGCGAAGAGTAACCAAACAAATATAGACCTCATGAGCGGGAGAGTTTAGACTTGATTCTTGAGCACCATCCAAAGACTTTCACTTCCCACAACGTCCTCAATATTGACAGTCTTACCATTTACAATTTGCCGGCCCTTACTAGTCATGTGCTAGTTTTTTATTCACTACTCTTACTGACCTTACCAGTGCGAACACTAGGCTCTTCTTATCATCCATTCATGACTTGGAGACTTTCTATCACTTCAAGATGGATTGACTAAAGGCTTATGTTGATCCTCTCATTGGTATTCCTTATAAGAAACTTGCGAAGGCAATATCATCCATGCGGACTAAGAGCAAGCAACTTTATGTTAAGGTCACTCGATTACATAGCCAAATTCAACAACTAGAGGCCAGGCTAGCTAAGGTCATGGCTTGTAACTCTGAAGATGATGCTTTCCTGGTTAGGATGAAGGAGGAATTTGTTTAGGACGCTGGCCCCACTTTTGTTGATTTACATTTGCGAGAGAATCTTCTTTTTATTTTATCGAGTTGATGTGTTCTAAGAAGAACTGTCTATGTGCATTTTATGTTTCTTGCAAATGCGAAGACTGCTCCATTTTTTAGAAAGTCTTCAATATTAATGAGAACAATTATTTTGCTTCCATTTTCTATCTTTATTTTTCCTTTGGATTATTTCTGTTTAGACTTGAATCTGTTGGTTGCGAACTAATCCTTTTTTCTGTGGGAGTATTTGCACATGATCTTGGCAAGCTGCATGTTAAAGCTTCTAGGTAATCTGTGGCGTACTTGTTCCACATTTCATTTAGAACTTTTTAGGAAATGACTTAGAGGGGGGATTGACCACCTCTCGGTGTTCCTAAATAATTATTTAAATAAATAATTAATAGAATAAAAGTGAAGATACTATATCACTTTTCAAGATTTTTTTCTTAAGATAAAATTAAAAATTTGGAAATTCTTTATCTTGATAATGGTTAAAGAGAAAACTATGTGTCTCGTATTCTGTGGGGTATTTTAATTGTTATAAGTAGACGGACTTTGCCCGCTGCCTTTTGGATGTATATACCTCCAAGTATAATAAGTAAATTTCCTTACATTCTCGACCCTCTCATACTTGTCTATGAGAAAACATATGTTTCTTTCTTTCTTTCTATCAACTTTAGGCATATATTATAAGTAAGAAAATATGGGTGTATCCACTCACAAATTATTAGCGAGTGAGTTCTAAAAAGATACTGGATATAAATACAGGTAACTATAATAAAAAATATTCTCATGTGTGGCTAATGAACTTGTATTCATTCATTTCTATGACATATCATTTGTTTATGCCATTTACATTGATTTCAAGCTCAAGATACCTTTTACTAAAGTAGTATCTATTTAAGAGCAACTATTAGAAATCATAAAAACAAAACTTTAGAAAATTCAAGGATGGTAATTTTTTAACTACTTACAGTTAATGGACTGGATACACTCACATTTAGGCTCTGATATCTGGCAATAACCTGACTTTCCTACTCCTTGCACCATGAAGGGTCCTTCCCAGTTTGGCTTGAACTTCGATGCTAACATACTTCTCAAGTGATGAGTGTATGCTTGCAAGACAAAATCTCCTACTTGGAATTCTCTAGTCTTAACCAAATTTTCATAAGCCCTAGACAACTGCTAGGTATAAACTTTGAAATTTTCCTTGTCCTTATCTCAGTGATCATCTAAAGCTTCCTGTTGTATGTGCCCAAGGTCAGGTATGAGGCCACTACTTAGAGACACTCTAGCCGAAGGTATTTCTATCTCTATTAATAGGACAACTTTGGTCCCATAAACCAGAGAGAAAGGGGTAAGCCCCTTTGGATTTATCTTTGAAGTTCTGTAGGTCCATGACACCATTGGTAATTTTTCATCCCAAGCACCTGGCATATATTTGAGAACATTTTTTAAAATATTAATCAACATCTTATTCGTAGCCTCTGCTTGGTCATTCCCTTTAGTACAGGAGATAGTTGAACTTTTATGGACAATCTAGTACTTATCTATTAGGAGCGCCATCTCTTTCGACACAAACTGTTTCCCATTATCTGTGAGGATTACTTTGGGAATGCCAAAACTCCGTATTATATATTCTCTGATAAATTGCATCACCACTTGAGCTATGACTCTTCTCAAGGGGATTGCTTCTGCCCATTTATTATATAACTTTGTAGCAACAATGATGAACGCTTTGCCATGAGAAGCTGGACTGATCGTACTTACCAAATTGAATGCCCAAGCGTGGAAGGGGTAAAGGGATGCTAGGATCTATAAGCTTATTGATGGGGCATGGACTATGTTGCCATGTAATTGGAATGCCCCAACCTCTTCACGAAGCTGTTAGAATTAGCCTCTATTATTGGCCAACGATAGCCCAATGTCATCAACTGATCATACAATTTAGCACCACGAATGTGGTAAGGTTTATGAGCCTCTTTCATTACCTTATCCACATATCTCTTAGCCACGCACTGCAGTGCCTTATCATTATAACATTTCCTATAAATTTCCCTTTCCACCATATAGAAATGGGCAGCCTTTTTCTTCAAATATATCTCATCTTCTATTTCAGTTGGCAGCTCTCCATCCTTGAGATATGGTATATAAGGTTTTCTCCAATCCTCAATTTTTTTACAAAGTTAGCTTCAGGTGGTTGATCGAACTGGGTTTGTCACTTTAAACATCCCTATTGCAGGCGAGCAACCTTTGCGCTCATCATGGGCCAATAATAGCCCCTCGCTGCAGCCGCCGGTAAAGAGGAACATCTGTATCCCCGCAATGCCTCTCGTGTATTTCATACAACCTTTCTTTTGCTTCTTTATCTCTTACACATCTCACTAGGAATACCCCAGGGTTTTCAAAATAAAGTGTCCTCCAGAGCAAGTGGTAGTTTATCAGCTCGAACATCTTTATCTTACCTTTTCTTGTATCCAACTACTTCACTATTAGGCACCTCCAATCCCCTAGCTCCTTGCTTAGTAATAGTGACTTCACTGTTATTGGCACTGTCCTCCGTCAGACTGTGATGGTGGCCTCTTACTTTCCCATCTCTAGTTTTCGGGCTATCATTGCCATTGCATCTGGATGTCTATTCATTATTCGCGTGTGCCTCTCTATCGTTACTTTTAGAACTAACTAAGTAACCTTTGAATGATTGAACTGTACGAGGTTAAGTTGGCATGCTTGAGGGAAAATTAACTTATTACACCACTAAGTTAGAGTCTCTTCGTATACATAACACTCTGATTCCTCTTCTTAGTACCTCCAATAAGCTAGCATGAGATCCTCATACTCTGCCTCATTGTTAGAGCATTTAAAGTCCTGTTTGAAGGAAAGATTGACTTTCTCTTTTTCATTTGAGAGGATGATGTCAGCCCCACCTATCCTTTGAGCACAAGAACCATTAAATTCCATCTTCCATTCTTCCATCTCCTCCACTAAGCAGGCTTAAATTTTTTTTCCTGGTAATTCTTCACTAGGAGGCTCAAAATTCTAACTTGGGAAGTTAGCCAATAGATCATCTACTGCCTGGATCTTAATGGCGTTTGGTACAACACACTTCAAATTATATTCCGAAAGAATTAAGAACCACCTTGCTGCTATACCTACTAGGATGGTTCGAGCTAAAAAATATTTTATTGGATCACATTTGGTGACAATGTGCATAATGAATGCGAGCAGATAGTGTCTTAGCTTCTATTCAATGAAAACTAGGGCCAAACAATGCCACTCTATACTGGTGTATCTAGATTCTGAGTTTCTGAGATTACTCGTTACATATTGTACATAGTCTGCTCTATCCCTACCTTCTCTTGGGCGAGCAATGCTCCTATTGATCGATCTATTGAAGTTAGATAAAGAAGCAAGGGTGCACCTACTTCTGGTGGTATTATTGTTGAGAGGGAAATTAATATTGCTTTTATCCTCTCAAAGGCCTTTTTCCATTCCTCCTTCCAAGTCCACTTAGCTTTTTATTTCATGAGAGGGGCAAAGGGGTGGGTGACCTCCGTTAAAGATGGTATGAACGTTATCAAGTAGGAAACCTTCCCCAAGAAGCTCTTGAGTCATCTTTGGGTCTTCGATAGTGGTATCATCAGAATGTATTTTTATTTTTTCGCGTCTACTTGCACCCCTTTGCTGTTTACAACAAAGCCTAGAAATTTTCCTTCAGTTACTCCAAAAGCGCACTTATAAATATTATTTTTTGTTTGTTCTCCCATTGGAGGTTGTCTCAATTCATTGATTATGATTGTTGTTCTATACTTGGATGATGAACTACGAGGTTATTTTAAAAGGGTTTGAACCTCAATAAGGTGTAAATCGTTCGAACGAGATTGGTTTGTCATTTGAACGACCCTAGGTTTTAGGCCTTCGAGATGGATCTTTTCGCTGTGAACGCATGGCCGTCAATTTCGTAGTTTAAACTAGTGATATTAAATAAGCGATAAATAGGATCCTTAGAGTAGTGAGAGATACTCGAAATTATGTGAAATGGAAGTCTAATTGAAAATTATGGTACGTTGAATATACGAATGAAATATATACTACGCACGAGTTGATGAAATTAGGTTGTGTGTATACCTACTGAATAATATATAAATATGTTGTGTGAATGCCTATAGATA
Organism: Sambucus nigra; assembly: GCA_949130495.1. Taxonomy (NCBI): domain Eukaryota; kingdom Viridiplantae; phylum Streptophyta; class Magnoliopsida; order Dipsacales; family Adoxaceae; genus Sambucus; species Sambucus nigra. The sequence continues at coordinate 186,850,074 of OX422207.1, forward strand.
TGATTTGATTATGTGTGTGAACATACCTACGCTGCCTTCTATCAGGAGGTTTACACGTAGAGGGCGATCCCACCTTGACGATTTCAGTGAGGTCTGGATTAGTGCCCAGAGCATGGAACTTAGGGCGATCCACTATGTGTCGTGTATTAGTAGGATTGGCAGGTCATTTGGGTACGTTAGGTACGTGCTTATCCCAAAAGCTTAGAACCATGTTCGCCTCCACTATGATGTTGATTTACTTTAGGTTCGAGGAAACATGCCGAACCAATAGTCCTTTATTAAGTACGAGATGTATATGGACTTGATAGCAAAGTATGCCAGCATCACGAGGGACCATTCCGGGGATGCTATATGTGTATAAATATTGTACGTGTGATGAATATATATACCCGTGTAATATACCTACTTATGTGAAACAACAGAATTGATAAATGATGAATATCTAAAAAGGAAATTAAATGGTGAAATTTAAATAAGTGTCTCAATAATAAAATGAGAATAAATAATTTATCATTGAAACCATAGTACTGTATAGTATGGGGATATATGTGAGAATTAGACTTATCGAGAGTAGTCATATACCTTAGTTAGTTGGACAGGGGATATTAGTTAGGTAGAATACGTTAAGCGTGCACATTAGTTGAAATGTGAGAATCTCAAGTGAGTGTACGTCAAAAATACACGTGTAATAAATAACTGATTTAATTTGTGATTTAAATACTTGCTAAATATTTTCAAAATGTTTTACTTGGGCTCTGACCCGTGTTAAAATTTTGTTTAAAACATTTTAGGTGTCCAGCCACAAGGACGCCCAACTTAGAGATATTATCCAGTGACACATAGCTGCAGCGGTGTGGAGGCTTGTAGGATATTTCTTAGACTCTTCAGCTCATTCTTTCTAGATAGGATATTTCATTATCAATTCATCTGGGCGTGTTTCCTTCAGACTATTTATTTATTTCAGTTATGCATTAAACAATATTCAGACTTTATTTACTCAATTTAGATTATGGTTGGATTATTTTATGTTGAGAACCGATGGTTTATTCGGTCTCCCTTATTTAATTATTTATATCTATCGTAAGATTGTTCAAATTAAATTAATGTGTGATTGGTTTAATTCATTTAAATTATTGTTGCATGTGTTAATAATAAAAGATAAAATTGGCACCAACTTAATTTGACGTAGGTGATTAGTAAATAAAAAGTTTTGGAAAATGATGCTAAGAATGAAACCATTAATGATTCTGGTTTAATTTTATAATGGATTTATCACCCATAGTTAATTTAGGCGGGGTGTCACAGATTTGACTGAGTCTTTGAGGATGACTTTGGGGCTTTTGTGGCAGCACCACATGTCGACTACTCAGTCATCCTAATCTGTTGGGGAACCTCGGTTTATATTTGGGGGTTGTTTGAGGAGGTTATGAAGGAATGTGGTTACAAAGTTTTGTACTGAGGAAATTAGGCAGATGTGGCTTGTGATGTTTGGTGCTCAAGAGGAGGGCATTATGTTTTTGTCCAAGTTGATTAAGGCATATCATCGCATGGAGCGCATAAGAAAATGCTATCGGGACTGGGATTCTTGGGGTCCTCCCGGTGATAATTGTTATGATAATGAGGGGGGACCATTTGGTAATTGAGGTAGGTTTTATGATCCTATGGGGTTAGTTTGGTAGAAGGTGTACTTGTGTTTGGGTAGGCTAGGCCGTAGGGCTGGTATGGTTATGAAAGTATTTTGGAATCTACTTGTCACCGATACTTTATGTAATTGCTATGTTTTGAATAAAAGAATGAAGTGATACTTTATCCTATTTCGTTGTGCCTTTTGAAGAATCTTATTTTTGTTTGAATTATCTATACTCATCGTTAAGGCATACGTAATCCTTTTTCTAATTTAAATGATGAGAGAGACTAGTGTTCTCGGTAGTAGAAGATAATATCATTTTGTGAAAAGGCGATTTTAAGAGGATCGAGCCTAAAAAGAGAGGAGAGAGGAGTTTTTTAGAATAAAAAGGTGAGAAGAGTTGTAGCGTGGCGAGAGTTGGACTAAGGGTAGAATTTCTTAAGATGGTCCAAGTTAACTGGATGCGCCATCTCTTATTCGTCGAGGTCTGTGAGCATAGCGACGCCACCTAACAAAATCTTCTTCACGAGGCATAGCCCACTCCTGTTAGGCTTGAACTTTCCTCTTAGGTCCCAGTTGGATTCTACAAATTCTATGAGAGCGAGATATCCTTCTCTCACACATGCGGTATTTGACTTTCGTATTGAATGATCACGCAATGTGGTGGTAGTACCCTTTTATATGGTATAGAGACTTTAGTCTTCTTTCATCCAAACATGCGAGTTCGTCATAACGACTTTGTTGCCAATAAATTTTATCGACTTGATTTTGAGCATAACCCGTAGATAGGTATTTTGAGTTCAACATGTATAACTGCTTCGTTGCCGTATACCAAGGAGTAGGGGGTAGCTCCAGTAGGTGTTCTAATAGAGGTGCCAATATCTGTAACTTTTAGTCATATTACTAATTATGGATTTGAGGCTTTTGTTATCAGCTTTGACAACCCTATTGGTTTGCGATTTTTAGGGAGAGGGCTTGTGCCTCTAAATACCATACTCATCGGCTATGTCTATGACTTCAGCTTCAAAATGGAGCTCATTATATGATACCAACTCATGGGGAACTCCGTAATGGCCGATGATGTTCTTTTTGATGAATTTGGCAAGTTTCTTCTCATTCAATGTGACATATGATTCAACTTCAACCCATTTGGTGAAATATTCAATGGAGACTAGGATGAATTCATGCTCGTTTGATGCTTTGGGAGTGACGTCCCCAATGATGTTAATGCCTCAAGTTGAGAAAGGCTAAGGTGAATTTATGTTGTACAACTCTTAAGGAGGCAAGTGCTAAAGATTGGCAAACTGTTGGCATTTGAGGAACCTTCTCACATAAGCAACATAGTCTTAGACCATAGTGGTCAAGTAATATCCCTGATGGATGATCTTTTTAGCAAGCATATGACCTTTCATGTGGGTACCACATTCCCCATTGTGGATTTTCTTCATCATGTCTTCGAAATAAACCCCTACTATTCATTGCAAATGGGTTATGTTGAAATTTCTCTTAAAAAACACTTAGTCATAGATGATGTACTGAGTAGCAAGCCTGCGAAGAGTCACGCAGTCTTTCTTATTACCCTCCTGGGTATATTTACCATTCTTGAGTAGGCACTAAATATTTTAATACCACAGTCCAACTATGTATGGGTCTTCTTTTATTGTGAGCTGGACATGGTAGTAGGGAGTGGGTGCATACTGCTTTTGGACTAGTAAGGGAGCCATTGTTAGTCCCTCGAGCATGTCGACCATTAAGGTCAAGGTTGCCAATGCATCAGCAAAGCTGTTCCTTGAGAGGGGAAGTTATTGGAAGGAGATAACCTCAAATTAGGGGCGAGCTCTTTAAGGTGAGCGTAAAATGTTAGGAGTTTCTCATCTTTAATTTCCACTTTAAGAGGACTTATCCTATGATGAGAGCTGAGTCTCCATAGACATCGATGCATTTGATTCCTTTCTCAAAGGTAGTATTGAGACCTATAGTTCATGCTTTATACTTATCATGTTGTTAGTGTAGGGGAAGTCCAACTTGATGGCGATGAAAGTGTGAGAATTTTCAGGGGTGATTGTATTATACCGATGTCATATCCCCTCTTGTTTGTTGCTTCATCAAAGAACATCTGCCATCAAAACTCTTCATGAGAAGTATAAAGAATATCTTAATTCGGGAACTCAAATATTCATACATTGACTTCTCCCATGGAAGTCAGAGATGACTCTTCCTTTCACGAATTTCTGAGTGACACATGTAATGCCGAATTTTGGTTGGTAACATCAAATAATGAGCCATGCGACTGGATAAGGAAGACTATTTGTAATGCCGCGACTCGGATTTATGGGTTACCCGTGAGTCAACCTGGTCCGGCCCGAGCGTTAGGTGTGAAGTGCATTGAAACAACCTAAATAATGTTGCTAGTTCTGTTTTATTTTAATTAACATTTCACTTGTTAGCATGAGATTTCAAATTTCAAGATGAACTATGCGAGGGACCCATGGGGAGCACCCCAGAGTCCAAGTAAACAGAGCTACTAACGTAAAACATAAATATAATATATTTACCTGTATAGCACTCTCAAAATACCAAGCCTTTCCCAACCTGCCGTAACAAAGTGGGGATGTGAGTCTATGCCCAATGGGATTTATACAAAAGTATAGAAACGAACGACAAAAAGTAATACTCACACGCTACAACCATGCATGCGAAAATATATATATATATCTATATACATATACCTTTGAAAAATACATGTCCAACGCGTTAATCAATTTATTTCCGAAAATCTTTACTTTCCCAAATTAATTGACCTTAATCTTATTTAAGGTTTTCTTTAATCATACTTAGCATTCTCACTTGTTTAACGCAACTGGTTCAATACCTGAAACCTTTCCACTTGATTTATTAAAACTATTCCCTTATCGGAATTTGCCATTTTATTCATTCCAATACCTTATTAGTATTTTCATTGAAAATCGCCATTTCAACACACGTAATCTCCATGTTAGAAAATACTTATTTAATCTTTGAAAATCCTTTTTACGACACATTCTTGTGTTAAATATGGGTTTACCCATTTAGGTTGCTTAACCACCCATTTATTTACTTTCTTTAACCCTTTTTCCATTCCTTTATGGACATTAACAGATTACGTATTTACTTGTCCATTTTACCTTTACCGGAACATTTATTACAATCATTCAAGTTAGGTTGTATTAATACATTTTACCACACAACCCATTTATTGATATGTCCCATATTTCCTTTTTCTTTTCTCGAAATTTTCCTATACCGCATACTTACACGGGCTCCATACCGACAGCTATGCGCACCATATGCTCTGACCATTAATTTAGGGCTTTTTACCCAAGGGCTTCAGGACCTTCTTACTTTATCCTGGTGTCATTCGAGTTCCTTTTATGTGTTTTAACATTTAACAAATGTCCACATTATTCAACTCTTACCGGCTGAAGCCAAAATCCCAAACTTAATCATCCGTTTTTTCCATTAACATTTGGAAAATGATTTCTTTCTTCTTTAAGTCCCTTATCCACACACCCGTGATTTATACTAAAATCAGTAGTGCTTTAGGACTTAATTTATTATTCAACCCACACTAGTGTAAAATCATTCTTTGATATTTTTATACCATACAAAAATCCTATTTCAAGTAAATTACTAATTTACCCTTCATTTGCCAAAACTTACTATTGGGTCCTTATCAAGCGTTATTTTCCCAAAATGGTTATTAAGTTCCCACTTAACATTTTAAATACCTTTTAACCATTTTAACATTTGTTCAATATCATAATTAATCCCACTTTCTTAGTTACTACTTTAACATCTTTAATACATATATCACACCTTTCTAGATATTAAAGTCACATTTTCTCAAGATTTGAAATACACACTTTATTTATGAAAATTGACATCTTAACACCCACTTCACTACTATTTTATGTAAAACCATATCTTTCATACATTTCAACATTTAACCCACTTTACTTTCTACATGAGTTTCACACACTTTAATATTTATCAAAGTGAAAAGTTATCCTTCTCATATTCATCTTCATTTTCAATTAGAAAATCCCCTCTTTGTCTCATAAAATGGTTCATACAAGTCTAATGCATTTATATGCATAAACTTACATCACTTATACTTAAACACCATTCTAACACATTTTATCACCTAAAATGTTTAGAGCACATATTCTGAAAATTTCTACATTTCAAAAGCCATTTAAAAATCATCTTTTTGGAACCTATTTTCTAACAAATGTTAAGATAATCATGAATTAACACTTAGATGAAAACTAACATCAATCATACATATATTTAGCCTAGTATATGTAAATAAAAATGATGAATTTACACTATATTAAACAAACTTAAATCAGGTAAGTTTATCCACCTTAATGAGCTCCAACAATGGTGGAAATGGTGAAGAAGATGGAGGATCCCTCACCTACAAAGGTGGCCTTAAGGGGATCTCTAAAAGCCTTTTGAACTTTACTCCATTGTTACTCCAAGATTTCTCCACATAAAGATTCATTAAATTACTTCTCCCTTCTTCAAGAACACCCTTCTTCAAATACCCATACAAGCACCTCAAGAACATCATCTTCTTCCTTTAACAAGTTATCTAGTGTTTACAAGGGTGAGATGAGGTTTTTTAGGGGTTTCTAATGGTGGTTGTAGGTGGTGGAAGTGATGGGGGTGTGTGGTAGGAGTGTGGGGCAGAAGGTGTTCTTCCATGGGAGTTCTAAGTTAGAGAGAGAGTGTGTTCAAATCTTTTGAAAATGGAGTGTGGGGATGGCCTCCGCCATACGATTCTCTCTCCTCTTATACCCTAACCACAAGCCTTTATGGATTTAAATAGAAAGGTTCTCATCATAACATGTTCCCATATCAAGTATTAAGTCCCCACACATCAACTCATGTTATCCTAAGGTTATAATTTAGACAACACTCGCTAGAAAAACAAACCGGCCAGATTGCTGCTTGGGTTGGTCGATCGCGCCGGTCGACCAGGTCCTATCTTCAAAACCTCTTATTTTTCTAACTTTGATCCCTTGGTATTTTTATATACATTTTTAGCACCTCAAATGTTTGGTCAAATTATTTTTTTATCATCCTCGAGGGCTTCTACAAAAATCACGCAAGTTTCCAATCTTATGTGTCGCATGTTGTCAAAGTAGGCATTGTATTTACTAAGTCCATGTCATGTCCGTTCCTTGACCAATTCGTGCCTCACTACATTAATATACTAATTGTAATTATACGAGTTCAAATGTACATCCATGCAGACCATGCAATGTAGAATTTTCTTGTCAACCCCTATGCGCGAGGCGTCACTTTTTGTACAATTTGGCCTATTTTCTCATGCATTTGTTTCTCTAATAATTTTTCTCCTAATAACAATTTAATTATAATAAAATTATTTATTTATATGGCGGGGTATTACACTTTTCTAACAGGTATTTCATGGGATCTATTTAGGATACCAACTTGATGGGTAATGCAAGCATGTAATGCCAAAGCTTTTGAGTGACCCAAACTAAGGTGACACACACCTTCTCTAATGCAGTGTAGTTCACTTCATAACCTGCTAGATTTTGACTAGCATAGTAAATGGATCTTTCTTTATTTGACTCTTCAATGCATTGATCTATTATATCTTTTACCATGGTATCAGTGACAGTGAGATATAGAAAGAGGGGAAGACCCTGTTGTAGTGGCATGAGAACTGAAGGTCGGGTAAGATACCGATTGATCTTATCAAAAGATTCTTATCATTACTCATTCCAGACTTTGGTCGAATCTTTTTAGAGAATATTGAAGATAGGTTCACAGATGGAGGCCCAGTGGATGATGAACCGACTAATGTACTAGAGTATTTTTAGGAAGATGCGAACTTCCTTATCCATCCAAGGTGGCATCATTTCATGAATTTCTCCAAGTTTGGTAGGGACTGCTTCAATACCTCCCTCACTGACCATGAAATTGATGATTTTTCCTTTTGTGATGCCGAAGATGGATTTTTGCGGATTGAGACGCATCTGATATTATCGCAGTCGATTAAATAATTATTTCAAGATGGGGATATGACCTTCTTGAGTTTTGGATTTATGATCATATCGTCAACATATACTTCGACCTCTTTATGGATAAGATTGTGCAAAATGGTTCCAGCTGCCCTCCGGTAGGTAGCTTTAGCATTTTTGATGCTTAGAGGCATGGCGGTGTAATGAAAGGTTCCCCATGGGTAATAAAGGTAGTTTTCTCTTGGTGGTCGGGATGCATCTCGACCAGGTTATACCTGGTAAAATAGTAGACAAATGACTTGAGGGCATGACAAGCAGTGTTATCAATAATCATGTTAATGTTGGGTAAATGGTAATTTCCCTTTAGAGATACTTTGTTCAGATCCCGATAGTAGACGCACATGCAAATGTTTCCTCCTAATTTTGGCATGGGGATGATGTTCATGAGCCATATAGGATATTCGACCACACGGAGGAAGTCTACGTTGAACTGCTTGATCACTTCATCTTTGACTTTGAGGGACCACTCAATCCGGAGCTTTCTTAATTTTTTCTTGATGGGCTTATTTTGTAGATGAGTAGGAATTTCATGCGGCACGATCTCTGGGTCAATGCCAGGCATGTCGTTGTATGACCATGCTCATTGAGGGTAGAACTTATCCTAATATCATGTGTATTGCTACTAGAACCGAGATTAATAGAAATATTATCATCATCATTATTTTTAACGCAATTAAGAATTTTAATTTTTTCCTATTGAGATATGTTAAGAATTGTTCGCTTATTAGATCATCTTCATCAATTTTTTGATTAGACTCAATGCAATTAATATAAGACATAAAAAGTTACTCAAAATCTTCATTCATTTAATTTAAAATATTGTTTGGAAATACAACATTGAGAACCTCATCAAAAGAGGCATCGTTTATATTGATATCAATAGCAGAAAAATAAGGGACAAATTTAGGTTCATTTTGAAGAGGGTAAACAATAGGTTTTTGGATGGCTAGAGTTGGGTTGACAGGAACACTGCGTCAGTTGAGGAATGGCTTTTCACCAGGGATGATTTTTGCAGACGGGTCAAATATCTTAGCCTTAGTATAGATCATGCAGAGATCCAACCCTAGTGTGTGGAAACCAAACACCTCATCGCTATCAATGCTCTATGAACTTTCAGTTCTTAAAGATCTTGAATTCATAGATTTGATGGTTAGTGGTTTCACTTCATGTTTAGGGTCCTCAGTCCAGGCGATCTTATCTTTAAAGAAGGTTTCTAATTCTGGTTTCAAATTTTTCTCAATAGGGTCGTACCATAGTTCCGGGACATCACATAAGGGGAAATTCTCACCTTCCTTGGTAAACTGCATATTGAAGGAGTCTCTTGAGATGACCTATTTTCTTTTCAACACCCTCTTCCACTATGGATGGAGGAGGGCCATGAGTTCAGCTGGTGATGATTGGTGACCCAGACCGCAAGGGAGAAAGATTCTTTCAAAACTATCTATACAAGAATCCACCGATGAGGATAACCTATCCCCATTCCGAGCATGAATTGCATATTCTTGAATATCTGGATCATATTAACATTGCCATGCGAGCTTTGCTTTAGACATACTCCGTATTTGAAGTTACCCCTGCTGGGACAGGAAATGGATCAATCTTAAAACTTGAGAGGAGCATGGCATTGGCCCCATGTTGGATTTCCAAAATAGGGTTATTTGTGCCGATGCCATCAGAGTTGTTGTCATCCCCAATGATAATGACCTGATTATTGGCAAATGATTTCATCTTTTGATGGAGGGAAAAGGACACAACTACGATACTATAAAGCCAATGACGACTAAGGATTAAGTTGAAATTGGTTGGTATATCGATGCCCCGAAACCTAATTTGGGGGCATAGAGGGCTAACCTCTAGTGTGAGATTTATTGAACCCATAACTTCTTGATGGGTGTTATCATAAGTGCGCATGGCGGTGGAAGTGAGGGTAAGATCACCGAATTTTATCCCTAGAAAATTGAGAGTTCTTTAGGGATATACATTCAAACCGTACTCATTATCAACAAATGCCAACAAAATCGCATTTCCTATGACTTCCACCGAGATGTTGAGAGCATAATTATAGTAAGGACTGATTTTAGGAATTTATTTATCGGTAAATGAAACATGTCTTGTTACGGTCAGAGATCCAACCATGTGCAAGAATTTTTTAGGGGTAATAGTAGGAAGAACTGTGGGTTCTGTGGGGAGCTTAATCAAAGCACTTTGATGTAATTGGGAGGACATGAAACCCCCCCACAAAGTGATGGTGGATCAGGTCTTCTGGATTTGTTCAAGGATTTTACTTTCTTCGACCCACATCTCTGGCATCGAGCGGTCTTTAGCAACTCTTTTCTCTTTATCTATATGTATACTCGATGATGAAAGGATCGGGTCTTTGTAGTATTGCACTGACCGAATCACATTATTTATGGATGTGGGGAAGAAAAGAAACCCCATGTCCTTGTACACTTCAGGCATGACATATACTTCATTGATTATAGATAACAATTCTTAAAAAAAATCATCCCACATAAGAAGGCAACTATACCGATATCCCTACTATCTGGTTCATCATTTGAGTTGTTGAAAAGGTCTGAGTCATCACTCCACCCGGTGGCAACAATATTGTCTCATACATTCTCTAACTCCAACTACTTTGCCATACAAATCTCCCCACTCAACGGAGAAGTGATGAAAAGTGGGAATCGAGTATCCTTTGAACCTTAGGATGGTGAGCAGTCTGGAAGTTCTATATATTTCTTTTTCCTTAAAAAACTCATCAGACATGACCCTCACGATACTGTCTAAGCTTAATTCCCTTGATAACACAAACCAATCATCTGATTGTTAGGCCCATTCTCGGGCTTCCATGTATCCATCACTAATTCTTTCATAATAGTCCTCTTCGAGGGTAATCCTTAGTGGTAGTTCCAGTCTAAAGTCTTTGAGTTTATTCAAAATAGCCAATAGCTCCATACTCCCTATTTCTGAGGAGGTTCGAACAATGATGCAGACCCTTATCATGAGAGATAAGGCTCGACCTGGTACATTTTATTGGTGCAGAAGCAAAAAGGGTAAATTTTAAGGGATTTAGGGGAACTGGCAGATATAGAAGGTATATTAGTGTGTTAAATTCTAGTAAACGGATTAATACCTTGATTCTCATCTAGAAGAATGGCGTTCACATCAGTCGGGTGTTCTAGTAGAGGGTTTTGAGTAATATTAGGTTTAAGATTGGCTGGAGGAGCAATAACCCCCTAATTCACGAGGCCTTGAATGACGTTCTTCAAGTGGAAATATTGGTCAGTGGTGCGATTTGGTGTAAATCACAATGAGTGTCATGCTTGAAGTTACTTTTAGGTGGTGCCAGGTAATGGGCTAGAGTTCAAAGTATTGATGAGGTTTCGAGATAGGAAAGATTTTTAAACCTTTGAGCGGGGAGAGCGAAGCTCGGTGTATTCCCTATTGACTGTTATAGGATGATCTTCGGGCGACCATGGTGTTGTAGGCTGAAAAATGTTATTGATGGTTGAGGCAGTAGTGTTAGATGGCGTGTCATACTTATAAGGAATGTACTACCCCGTTGGCCTTTTCGGCCCAGATTTGGCTTTCTGATTGATGACACCTTCTTTGATATCGACCCCTACCTCCTGGAGGGCTCTTAATTGAAGGTAGTACTGGCTTCCCATAGAGGTTCGAATATGAAATAAGAAATTCTTCTTCACAATGCTCACTTGTTCTTCCTCGAAAGGTTGGTTTATCATGGTAACGACATTTTCTCTCCACCTATGGACAAAGTTGTTGACTGGTTGCCTGTGATTCTACTTGAGTAGCTCAAGGTATCGATGAGTGACTTCTAACTCCTCATAGTATTTGTATTGTGTCATGAATTCTCGGGCTATACCTCCTAACTACCGATTCGAGATTCTTCTAGCGATAAAAACTAGGAGAGAGCGCTCTCTTTAAGGGTCTGTTGGAACATATGTACATGAAGCATGAACTATGTACATAAAGCATGAAGTGTATAAAAAGTATGATGGTATATACAAAGTACAAGACAAGTGAATATACGTAAGTGGGAGAAAGGTATGTGCAAAGTGAGAGTGACATGGGGATATGTGTAAGTGAGGGAAACATGCAGTTATATACAACTGAGAGTAATGTTGAAGTGTGTGCTAGTGAGACTACGCATGGATGTATATAAGTGGTATGTGAAGCATGTGATTAAGCATGTGTATATATACAAGTAAGAATCAACATGGATATCTACAAGTGATAGGGATCATGTGAAAAAGTAAGTAAGTGGATTGAAACATGGTAAGTACATACAAATGAGTGAAACATGAATCATGGGATAGAAAAGATGATATATCCATATGATGAGAGAATAAGCATGATGGAGAGAAGAATATAAAACATGTGAGCATGATATTAGGAAGAAAATATAAATGAAAATATATACACATGTAGAAAAATATAGAAATAGAAGAGAGAAGAAAATAAAACCCATTTAAATATTCTAAAAAGTCACCACTGTGGTCAACCCCAACATAGTCACCACTGTGGTCAACCCGGGATTAAAATGGGGGAAAATCCGATCTGGGTTCACCCCGAAGGAAAGTCGCTAGGTCGTGGAGAATGTGGTCAAGGAAGAGAACATCCCTTTCCACCACTCGCGTGGTATTCGCGAGCTCCCACTGGCATAAATCGACCATCGTCGAGGGGTAAGAATATAGAGAATAGAGTCGCTAGCCTATTTTTCTCAAAATAGGAAAAATATATAGTTGTCCTCGAAGAAACAACATCACAAGACAAACTGATACATATAAAATCAAGTAGATCATGGGCCCGAAGACTAAGTTACGAAATGGGAAGGTGTTAGGCACCCATTCCACCCAATCAGTCCCTTTCTCTCTTAAAGTGAGTAGTGTGAAAAGCGTGTATATATATATATATATATATATATATATATATATATAGAGAGAGAGAGAGAGAGAGAGAGAGAGAGAGATAGAGAGAGAGAGCCCCTCCTATAAGGAATCCTTATGGTGTAGGCCCCGGTACATACCTTTTTTAAACGTAGTAAAAAATTAAATTTTTTGATGAAACTTCATGGATATGATCTGAACGGTGAGAATATCATCTCCAATTTTTTCATCAAAAAATTCAATAAAAAAAATGTTGATATGCGGTGATATATAAAAACAGGTATAAATATGCATTTTTGACCGTTGAAATTTTGATGATCATCTCACCTACTTTTTGATGGAATTTTTTAATGAAACTTCATTGGTATGATATCGACAGTGAGAAGATCATATTCATGAAATTTCATTAAAAAATTCAATTAATCAAGTGGCTGGCACAAACCCAAAATCTCAATGATCGAAAATGCATATTTATACAATTTTTTGACATATCACCTCATCTCGACAATTTTTTTTATTGAATTTTTTGATGAAAATAATTGGAGATGATATTCTCACCATAGAGATTATACCCATAAAGTTTCATCAAAAAATTCATTTTTTTACTATTTTAAAAAAATGGTATGTATCGAGGTCTGCATCATAAAGAGTCCTTATATGAGCCTTCTCATATATATATATATATATAGGAGAAGGCTCACCTACATCATGCTCTATACATCATCCATACATCACACTTAGTTGTAGCCCCTCAAAAATCATTTTTTCCAAAATTTTTATTTTTCACTTGAAATTAACCTTCCAATAAACCCATGTTAAAAAAATTAGGTCAAAATACATTTTGTAGCTATTTTTAAAAAATCCACAAAAACTGCTCAAAATACCTCATTTATAAGGGTCTGCGCCAGCAGTTTTTTGTATTTTTTTAAAAATAGCTACAAAATGTATTTTGACCTATTTTTTTTGAATATGGGTTGAATAGAAGGTTAATTTCAAGGGAAAAATAAAAATTTTGGAAAAAAAGTTTCTTAGGCCCTAAAACTAGATGTGATGTATACATCATGATGTAGGTGAGCCTTTTTTCCCTCTCTCTCTCTCTCTCTCTCTCTCTCTCTCTATATATATATATATATATATATATAAGGAGTGATATCACCATCTCCGCGTCATTGGGATGATGAGAACGGATTAATCGAAGGAGTGTGAACGAATGATATAAAAATATGGATAAAAATGAGAGCGATGCATCTGATTGAACTCATTATAAACAAATGAGCACACGTGTCAATGGGATCTCTAAACGGGAAAAAATTGATAAACTCCTATATATATATATATATATATATATATATATATATATGTGTGTGTGTGTGTGTGTGTGTGTGTGTGTGTGTGTGTGTGTGTGTGTGTGTGTGTGTGTATGTTTAAAAGATAAAAAAATAGTGACATACAGAAAAGAGGACTCGAGTCCCGAGGTGAACTTGATTGCCTACGTAGATGAAATTCGCATCAAAGTCCACGTAGTTTGATAACACCGAAGGGTGGGATTTAACCCATAAACCTAAAACAAGAATTTTCTTATTTCTTATTTGTTAAAAAATGTGCACAAGTGGAGAAAGAGTAGGAAAAAGTGGAGGAACATTCCAATTTGGGGTTTAAGGATTAAACCTTTTTTTTGTGTGTGTGTATGGGGGGGGGGGGGGGGGGGAGGGGATTTATGAAACTATATTTTTGTGTATATAAATATGAAAAAAGGATTATTATGGGTGGGAAATTAAAACTAAAGAAAAATATATGCTAAGAGTAATGAAGTGCGATAAATGAAACTAGTTAAATGCGCTAGAAAATGATAAAATTGGACCTTCTATGAAGCTTTTGCTCTTGATTTTGAAGTGATGTAGGCTGTTTTTTTATGGTGACGAAGTGGTGGTGAAACGGATGGCAAAGGTAGGGTGAAAGTGATATAAGTAAATATAGAGACAATGTTTGGAAAATGATGTTTTTGGAAGGCGACACACTGATTTCGAGGCAGGAGCTCTCCAGATTTTGAGAAAAGGGGTCCATGAGAATGCGATCATGGCCTCGTTAAATAGGAAAATTTTATGGTTAGGGGATCTGCCGATCGGTATAGGCCTAGGCTTGCCTATTGGCATACCCCCTGTCTTGAGATCTAAGTAAAGTACCACTATGTTGATAGGCTGAGGGCCAGAGGTGCCTATAGGTAGTCCAAAAGGGATTTTTCAAAAAAATGCAAATTATAAGTCCGAATCGCGCACGATTGGGACTATTTGAAAAGTTATTCAGATTCCTATGAAAGTGCATTGAGGTACTCCCATGTCTGAGTGTTGACTAGGGATAAACAAAGATCGAAAATGCCCAATGGCCTCTACGTCAGGGTTTGGAGTAGAAAGGCAAGTACACGCAAACCGTAAGGTTGATTCTTGCATTGTATGGATCTTTGGAAAGGGTATTCAGACCCTATGAAAGTACATTAAGCTAATATTGATTTTGAGAGTTAATTTATAAGAGTAAGTTTTATAATTGCTCAGTTTATTTTTATTTCGGCTTATCCCGTTACACATACATAACACCTTCATGACTCATTCTTTTGATTCGAAGACTAAGTTGAACACTTTTGGAAAATTAGAGAATTGTACATCTTAACAACATTTAGAAGAAGTTATGGATGCATTTGGTGAAGATTTATATTTCTAGGGATTATAGAATTTTTAAGAGTTTGTATTTTAAGATGTGTTGGAACACGAGAAGGCCCCTATTTTAAAATCTTATTACTTCAAGAAGAGTAATTTCCTTTTATGAGATGCGAAAGCGTAAGATGGTTCAATTAAACAACAAATTCTAATTTCTTTTCAAATTAAAATTAAACAACGTGAAATTAAATTGAAACATACACACAATTTTAATTTCACTAAAACATAATTAATTCAATTCAAGTCCTAGAAATTTGCCTAAGTCTTATTTTCAATATTACCAATTTAGGCCAAACGAAATTTTATCAAATTAAATTATATGACTTGAATTAAATTAACTTAAACATTATCCAAATTAATCTTGTAGCACCAAATTAAACATAAGTAGTGAGTATTTTATCTTTTTACCTAAGCATGCATTCTAGGTGAATTTTGCGAAAGATAAAATAAACAATAAATCACTACACCGCGATGTACGAGGAAAAACCCACAACGAAAAAAAACCTTGGACGACCCTAGCCTTAAGTCCACTAAGTATGGTTTTACAATTACAAGACAGATGACTTACTTCCTCGACTCGACCCCTTTTAAGCTTTAATGCGTCTTCTTGTAAACACCTCCGCCTAATCGACAACCCCGGAGCTCCACTGAAATTTTGGAATCCACCAATGAGACAATAGGTACACCGTCAAACACACATGGTGACTTTCACCATGTGAGAATGCCGCAGCAAAACAAACTTCTTTTTCTTTGAGGGATTTAGAAGAAAACCCAAACGAACTCTTCAATAGGTAGAGTAAACCGGTGCCAAAACTCCAAGCAATGTATATATATAAAGGAAGCTTGGTATAATAAACAATGGGTGTAAAACAAAAGTGTTGTAAAGATTTTTCTTTGAAAAATTAAACACTCAAACACAAACTTATTCTCTTTTCAATTTTTCTCTCAAAACACTCTCTTGGAGGTTGTAGGATATGAAAAAGTTGAAAAGAAAAAGTTGGTTTTCGCACTTAATTAATCAGGTAAAAAGTTAGTGGGAAAAGAAGTGGGAAAGTGGGAAAAACTGCTCAAAATTGACAAAATAACTGTTTCCGTCAAAACTCGTTCGAATGAGATTTTCGTTCAAACGAAGTCTCATTCGCCTTCTAACGAAGTTCCAGTGTGAACTCGTTAGAAATCTCGTTGGAAATCTCGTTCGAACATCATTATCGTTCGAACGAGACTTCGAACGATATTCTAGTGGCCAATGTGAGAACTCGTTATCAAACTCGTTCGAACGACAAACTCGTTCGAACGACAATTTCGAACGAACTTCCAAAAAGTATCCAAAAAGTATAAAAATTTGATTTTAGCCCAGAAACTTTATATACTTTATTTTAAAGTTTTAATAAAATCTTTCTGAAAATAAACAACAGTTTTAACACAAAATACACCCAATACAAATTATTCCAAGCTCCTATATATATATATATATATTAAAATGCATTCATACCTTAGGAGAAATGGAACCATGTTGATGATGTAGAAATGAGGCACACTAAACTCGACATTTTGATAAAGCTTTAAACTTGGCCTCTACGTCTTCAACTTTAAAGTGTCATCGGCTTGAAGGATGGTCAATAACTCTATCCTATGACTCAAACGTTTTTGTCTGTAATTGAGCCAAAACTACAAAGGACTAAATTGCAAATTTGTGTCCTTACAAATCTCCCCCTTTGGCTATTCCGGGACAAAAACCAACAAAAATACTGAAGGGCCGTCAAGCTCTACTAGACTGATAAAAATGTTCCACCCAAAATAAAAATACATAGCTTGACTCAAACAACCCAAGGATCAATATCTTTGCCCGATGATGAACGTTGCCATTAAGAAGAATTCCTGCACACTTAAGCAAACTATTAAACGCATAGGGAATATCAAAATATGAAATGCAATTAAAATAAGTACTCCCCCTAAATTAATTCTCCCTTTTATCAACTATGATCAACCTAAGAAGATAGCGCTCTGCCCCTAAGTAAAATCTTCCAAACTAAGATACGATGACAATAGGATTAGATACCATTTCTCCCCCTATCACTCTCCCCTTTTTTGTTCAGGAATAGACAAAGGCTAAAGAATCAAAACATTAACTTATCTTCCCCAATTAAAGCAAATACACCCCTTAAACTAAAACAAGGGAGAAATAAAATGGGATAACAAGGTAAACATGCAATAGTGCATAAAGTGATGAGAACATTAAAGCACATAGGTAACAAAATCATAACTAATCCATACAAATGAATACCAACTATGATGCGAAAATAAATGATACCAAATTGACAAATAAGATTCTAAGCATGTGATATCAAACAAACTACGCAACAAACAAGGTATCAATTATGAATTGAAGAATAAATGGAATAGCTAAACATGGCAAAGACTTAAACAAAATATCATATATATGTATACACAATATATACAAGCTAAGCATAAGTACACACATATAGATATAAACACCGAAATGACACAAAACTAAATAACATAAGATTTTCCACACTCTTATAGAATAAATGTGTCATATGGAAACGAAAGTGTTGGGGTGTGAACAAGATACCAATGAATTAAAACCCAATCACTTAAACGTGAGTTTTCCGGTGTGAACAGTAGAAATTATGATTTTTCCGTTGAGTTTTCCGGTATGAATAGTGTCATCATGAATTTTCTGTTGATTTTTCTGGTTATACTGTTGATCAGAAAGCTATCGTAATAGTAACCTACCGGACAGATGAACATGGAAGTCTGAGACTCCGTTCACCTGAACAGTAGATTCCTATTCGTAATAGTAACTGTTGATGTAAAAAACTAGATTACTCTAATTATTCAATCACAGATAAATAAATAAGACAAAGATTTTTAAAGTGGTTCGGCTAGGAATAAAGCCTACGTCCACTGTTATGTTATTGCAGAGTGTTTGTGGAATTCTTGATTACAAGTTCTTTCAAGAAATTCCGGTCCCCTTGAATTGAGGATGATACAAGGTATTTATAGCCTTTAGGCTGTACATGAAAGGTCCAATACATTAAATGATATACATATGAAAGGGTAATACATTTAATGCAGCGTGTGCGTCAAGAATATAATGAATAGTTGAACAGTTGTCCGTCTGGTAATTAATGATACGGCCGAGATGCAGTTCGGACCGCCTTAGTTGCTTGTTGATCAAGAGTTCCTCGGAATACTTAGAGTATCTCGGGATGATAGAGTTCCTCGGTGTGATAGAGTTTCTCGGTGTATTCTCGTTGTTCGGAAGGAAGCACGGTTGGTCGGGAAATGATCTTCCTCGTTGCTATTGCGCCATGTAGATTGACACGTGTCTTCATCTTATTCGTCCACATCAGCACATTAATTTTGGTATCAACAGAAGCCCCCAATGTTTCATATTTTGAACTTTGAAGAGTATGGAACATTCTTTCTCGGTATATGGCAATATTAAATGTACTTCCCGGGTTTCAGGAACATTGTATTCAAATTTCCTTCTTATTTCGCAGTTTCCGCCTTTTTGATAAAGCGCTTTGATATTCGTGCAAATTTTGTCCTTTTAGCCGCCGGAAGTTTAGTAGTTTCTTTTTGATAATCATTTCTTTCGCCGCTTCCCAATGCAAAGTATTTAAACTTCTTTGGTAACCATACCGTCGTCTACGTTTTTCATTCTCTGCATTCAAGCTTTCTTTTCTCTTCTTCTCTTGTGCGTTCATCCTTGTTTCCGTTCGTTGTCAACACATCTTCTTTCTTTCTGTAAGATCTTCTTTCTTTCTTCTCTATCTCTTTTATTCAATATGGTTTATATTGTGGAGTCTGTTGAGAAATTCCGTTCTGATTTTTCCATTCCTTCGTGGGTAGCTCTAGAGGTTCTTTCTGAGCCTTTAGATTACTTTCGATTGGCTGAGGGACATTGGTTCCCCAGTCTTTTTGTTGCTGAATGCGGTTTTTCTTTTCCACCAAACCCATTATGTCTTGAGTTTTGTCAATATTTTGATCTTGTTCCTGCAAAAATAGCCCCCAATTCATGGAGAATAATTAACGGGGTGCACAAGTTAAATCTAACTCATGGGACTCGTATTGGGATCCCTGAAATTATGTTTTGTTATAAATGGGCTGTTCTAGATAATATTTATTATTTAAAAACTAGGTATTTGAATAGGGCTCTTGTAGTTAATCTCCCTGACTCAAATAGGGATTATTTTGAGCATGGGTTGGTCATAAAAAATTGGCAACATGCGCCTTTATCTGGGAATGAAGTATACAACGGTCCCAGATGCCCCCCATACGGCAATGGGATAGGTTTATTTTTCATTTTATTTTACTTATGAAATTATGCTTTCATCATGTTTGACAAAATGTATGACCGATATTCCATTATGTATTTATTTGCAGTTGATAGCAAAAGAAAAACTCCAAAAGAGTCAGAAGTGAATATCAAGCATTTGAAACTTATCTGGAATTTGCATAAGACCATTGCTGACGAGCATATTAGATCTGCTTCATATTTACTACAGTATAAGAGTTACACAACCTCTTATACTGCTCGCCCTGTTGAACCAGCTTCAACACCAGAAAGTTCATCTTCAGATTCTCATATCCCCCTATCTCAGAGAATGGGCAAGAAAAGAGCTCCTCCTGCTCTATTTGGTGACACTTCTTCTGCTGTTGGAGCCCAGAAAGGCAAAATTGATGTCCCAGAGGGGACTAAAAAAGTAGATGCTGGTTCGTCCAAAGTTGCCGAGAAGCCCCCAGTGGCCCCGAGCAAGAAAGATGCTCCTGCTGATGTAATTGCCATTTCTCCGACCAAGACTTCTTCCTTGGTTGATGCTGCTGACCGTCCTTTGAAGAGATTTAGGAAATCATCCTCAGTTAATCTTGCTGGGACTACATCTTCTCTACCCGCTGGTGGTAGTAGTGTTTCAAAAATTATTCTTCCGAGTTCTTCAACGAGCTCAGTTATACCCGAGGTTCTCGGGGTTGATGAAAAAATTCCTAGGGATACACTGACATCCCTAGCTGCTCGCCATCTTTCTTCAGTAAATTTCTCATACCTTTGGTCTTTCTTTCTTTTTCTTGAATTCTTGTATTTGTGTTGACTCTATTGTTTTTCTTATATTTCAGCTGGTGAACTGCTTCAATACCATCGTGAAGAAAGATCAAGTTATTAAAGCTTCCACTTCCTCGTCCGATGTTGACGATGCTTTGTTGGGTTTAACCCAATCTGTGAAGGAATCTCGCCAACAGTACATCGAGGAGAAAACTGTTTGGGAGAAAAAACTGGCTGTGGCTGAGGCTGAGAAGATGAGGATGGCTGAAGCCTCCAAGAATTTGGAGGAGAAAGTTAAAGTTTTGGAGGTTAAGCATCAGGAATCTGATGATAAATTGAAGAAGGCAGAAGAAGAATTATCTACTCTGCGAGATATTAAGGTTAAGAAAGAGGAACTGGAGGTGAAGCTCTCCTCGGAGAAATCGAGGAGAAAAGTTGCAATCAAGAAACATTTCAGCGTTGGTTGGGAGAAAGGATGGGAGAAAGGGATAGCTGCAATGACGTCCCAAGTCCAATATGGGGAGTTGAAATACTTCCATGATGGTTGGGTAGCTGCTCTGCAAGAGCTAAAAGTCCAAGACGATTCTGAGCTATTCCAACGGCATCTCCCTGGTCCTCCTCCACCAATTGTGGAAGAAGAAGAAGATGAACCTGCTTCAGATGAGTCTTCCATGGCTATGGGCGATCAAGTTTCTGCTTCTCAACCCTCTGCCACCGAGGACGTTTCCTCCATGCCTCCTCCTCCCGAGAAGATTCCTACCGATCAAGCTGTAGTTATCACCGAGCAACCGAGCTCCTCGTCCCAGCCTCCCGAGAAAGTCTTGGGAGACAAGGAAAAGGTGTGAAGTTGTTCGGTAGCCTTTCTGTATTTCCTTGTAATCGAACGATGTAACTTTTTGATGATCTAATAAAATATATCTTTGCTTATCTCTGTTGTTGATAACTTGTTTTTGTTGATTGTTGTCTTTTTCTTGTCATTAGTTTGTTGCTAGAATGGAATTGATCTCTTCTCATGATACCGAGCTGATGCAGCAATGTCATCAATACTATAAGGCTGGTCATACAGATCTTAGTACATCGGAAATTGCTGATATCCTTGGTCACGGTGCTTCAGAGCAGGCTATTGAAGCTTATCAGTACTTGAAAGCTTTACTCGACCGAGCAGTGGCCAACAATGTCGCTTACTATGAGTTGATTGAAGAGCTTCATGGTTCCTTAGAGGATCTTCAAAATCAACATAACGAATCAATGGCTTTGTTACATGAAGATTATGAAAATAGATACCAGCAGCTCTCTTCAGAAACAGGCCACAAGAAGATCATTGCTGGGTATGACGTCAGGGAGAGGACCCTAAAAGGTGAAATTGAAGCCTGTAGACAAATCGCCGAGATCTTGGAGCAAGAAAATAATAATTTGCAGAAGAAATTAGCTCAATATGAATCTGCTGCTTCATCCTCTACTGCATTAATACCAGTTACTGATGAAGGCTTCTCGTTCTTAGAGGTCGAAAATGCCAAACTGAGGCAAGAGCTGGAGGACTTAAGAAGATCTGCTATTTCTGGAACTGCTCGGGGACGAGGAAGAGGTTCTCGGGGGCGAGGAAGAGTCAGCCAAAATGTTGAAGTGGCTCGCACTCAGTCTACTCTGGAAACTCAAGCATTCCAGTTGAAAGTAAAAGACCGTGCTCTGACTGAAATGCCCAATAAAAATCTGTCTCTGGAAGATCAGCTGGCGTCAACGAAATCTGCCTTGCATAACAAAGATCTCTTTGCCAAGAGCCTTCATGAACAATTGGATAGATTAACCTTCCAATTCCATAAACAGCCAAGAGAATTCTGGATGGCAGGATACAATGAAGCTCTCGTTCATCTGGATGCTCGCATTGAACATGCTAATAATGAAGGTTACAAGCAAGGATGGTTAAATGCATTGGGTGTATTAAAGTTGGAGCAAGGGCATTTTTTATGGGACTATCATGCTCCATCATTATTAGACCTGCCTGTACCACCTTTCAAATTGGATATGGCATGGATTCCAGCTCGTTCTATTCCTCGCAGTCTAATTTCAAAATATCTTGGTGATTATAGCCTTCACTCCCAAGCTGAATTATCTCGTCCTGAGCATCTTTTGGATACACCTTCTGTTATGAACGTCAGAATGCTCAGAGATGTTAATTTCATCAATTCTCCCCTTTGCCTAGAAGACCCTCCTGCCGGCGAGGAACCTGTTTCTAAAGCACAGGGCAAAAAACCAATAGAATAGTAATATCCATGTAACAATTTAATACCTTCTTGTAATTTGTAATTCATTCTAGATTAATGAAAAGATTTTCATTTTCTGTTTGCCAATTTTGTTAGTCTTGTGTTTATCAAGCACATTTATATTTGTACATATGTATCTATGTATCTGTTAAAAAGATAACAATATTATTGTTCAATAAGCAACTTAATAAAAAGTTACAAGTATTAGTAATGTTTCTCGATCACTTAATAATAAAGTAATGAGTAAAAACGTTCAAACTGTTTCCAACCAACCAAGGTGGGTGAATAATGTTTGTCGACCAATTACAGTTGATGGGTTTTTATCCCCGACCAACTATACTTGGTGTATTTTTTAAACATTTTGTTCTTCAAAGAACTCATTATAATAATATTACCTCCCGACCAACATAAGTTGATCATGCTGGTGTACACTTTCTGGCTCCTTAAAGCTTTTGGCTCCTTAGAGCATTTTTTGGCTCCTTAGAGCATGTCCTCCTAACCAAAGGAGGTTGGCTACTTATAGCACTTTTTGCTCAATAGAGCTGTCCTCCTAACCAAAGGAGGTTGGCTCCTTAGAGCACTTTTGCTCCGTAGAGCTGCATTTTTTGGCTCCTTAGAGCATGTCCTCCTAACCAAAGGAGGTTGGCTACTTATAGCACTTTTGCTCCGAAGAGCTGTCCTCCTAACCAAAGGAGGTTGGCTCCTTAGAGCACTTTTGTTGTGTAGTGTATTACACTAGTATTCCCCGAAAAACTTTCATCCAGAAAGAAAAATGGTGAAACATCTTCGTTTTATTCATAATGAAAGAAATGCTTTACATTTGACATCATTGATAATACTTGCGCAGGTGTTCAGCATTCCATGCATTTTTAAATTCCTCTCCTTCTAGAGTTGCTATTCTGTAAGTTCCTGGTCGAACAACTTCTGTAACTCGGTAAGGTCCATGCCAGTTTGCTTCCATTTTATTCTGCTTCTGAATGACCTTCTTTAGCACATAATCCCCTTCTTTTAAATCACATTTCTTTACCCTTTTGTTGTAAAACAGAGCTGTTCGTTGTTGATAAGCAGCATTCCTAATGGCTGCCTCTTCTCTGACTTCCTCGAGCATATCCAAATCCATCCTTCTCATCAAATCACTGATCGGAGAATTGAAATTTAACACCCTATGTGTTGGTAGGCCCAACTCGGCAGGTATCACAGCCTCACTTCCAAATGCTAGCATATATGGTGATTCTCCTATTGCTGCTCGGGGAGTTGTTCGGTAAGCCCACAAAACTGACTGTATCTCATTAATCCAATTTGCTTTAGCCTCACTTAACCTCTTCTTCAACCCATTTAGTAATGTTCTGTTCGTCACTTCAGTCTGCCCATTGCTTTGGGGATGGCCTGGTGCTGAATGAAACTTCAAGACGTTTGACTGATGACAATAAGCAGCAAATTCTTCATTATCAAATTGCGTTCCATGGTCTGTGATGAATGCGTGGGGGAGACCATATCGACAAATGATATTCTTCCATATGAACTGATACACCTTCTCGTACGTCATATCAATTAGTGGTTCAGCTTCCACCCACTTAGTAAAATAGTCTACTGCCACGACGAGATACTTGAACCTTCCTCGGGTCGTCGGCAGTGGTCCAACCAGATCAATCCCCCACATGGCAAATGGCCAAGGTGATGTTATGGGTGTCAACAATGCCTGTGGAGTTCTTCGGATGGAAGAAAAACGTTGGCACTTGTCACACTTCTTAGCATAGGCTATATAATCAGCTCTCATCGTCGGCCAGTAATATCCCTGTGTCATCACCCTTTGCAGTAGAGTCCGACCTGCTACATGAGCTCCACAAGATCCTTCATGGATTTCTTCAATCAATTCTTTGACTTCTGATGGATGCACACATCTCTGCAAACCTGCCATAATGCCTCGTCTATACAAAACACCATTAGTTAACACATACCGAGCAACTTTATACTTCAATTTCTTGGCAGCTAGTTTGTCCTCCGGTAGTACTCCTTCTTCAATGTATGCTCTGATAGGATCCATCCAAGATGGTCCTAAATCAAGGGTAATAATCTTCACCGTCAGATCTTCTTCTATGCTCCGAATTTCTAGTACTTCAATTGGTATTGTTCTTCGCAGTTCGGTGCGCGTAGCTGACGCTAGTCGGGCCAATGCGTCTTCTCTAGCATTCTCCATTCTCGGTATCCTCACCAATTAAATAGCATCAAATTCTTTCAATAACTCCATCACTTTTGCATGGTACTTCACCATTAACTCTCCCTTCACTGCATATATTCCCATCATTTGATTCACAATTAATTGAGAATCACTGAAAACAATTACTTGACGTGCCTCCATAACTTTCGCCAAATGAAAACCTGCTATCATAGCCTCATATTCAGCCTCATTATTGGAAGCTTTGAATTGGAATCTCAAAGCGTACTCCATGTCAATATCATCTGGAGAATTTAAAACAATCCCTGCTCCACAACCAGCCGTGCAAGATGATCCATCTACATATAATCTCCATGTATGTAACTCGTCTTCAAATTTCTTATCTGTTAGAGTTCCTCGGTGAAATATCATCTGTTTTCTTTCATCATCTCCGGGTATCCTTCGTTCCTCGTCGGTCATTTGTTCGCGCCCCTCTACCAACCGGAGTTGGTCGGGGTTTGAATATGATGATTTTTCTACATCCACAAGTCCTTTTACCAACCTTGGTTGGTTTGGATCTGTGTCTGTCGATCCTGTATCGTCCACAGGTAGGTCAGCAAGCATCTTTTGCTCCTCGGGGGTATCAGGGTATGTGAACTCTGCTATAAAATCTGCCACGGCTTGCCCTTTCAACGATGATCTGGGTTCATACACAATATCATATTCACCGAGCTCTATTGCCCAGTACATCAATCTTCCTGATTTTTCTGGCTTGTGAAGGGCTTGTCTTAACGGCATGTCGGTATACACAATGATGGTATGGGCCTGGAAGTATGGTCTCATTCTTCTACTTGCTTCAATTAATGCCAGTGCCAATTTTTCCAGCTTTGGGTATCTGATTTCCGCACCTCGGAAGGCCTTGCTTGTGTAATAAATTGGCTTCTGGACTCTATTCTCCAATCTGATCAACGCCGAGCTAACTGCATTTTCTGATACTGCCAAATACAAGTACAACTTCTCTCCAGTTATTGGCCTAGACAACAATGGTGGGGCTCCCAAATACTTCTTCAGATCTTGAAAGGCTTTCTCACATTCATCAGTCCACTCAAAACTTTTTCGTAGTGTTTTGAAGAATGGGAGGCATTTATCAGTTGCTCGGGATACAAATCTGTTGAGTGCTGCAACTCGTCCGGTAAGACTTTGCACTTCTTTCTTCGTCGTCGGGGATCGCAGCCCTAAAAGAGCTTTGATCTTTTTTGGATTTGCCTCAATACCTCGTTGGTTGACGATGTATCCGAGGAACATTCCTTCTCGTACTCCAAAGGTACATTTCGTCGGGTTAAGCTTCATCTGGTATTTATCCAGTTGATCAAAAGTTTGACTCAAGTCAACCAAATGATCTGCAGCTCTCTTGCTTTTGGTGAGCATGTCGTCGACATAGACCTCCATATTGCGGCTGATTTGTTCGGTGAATACCTTGTTCATCAAC
Organism: Sambucus nigra; assembly: GCA_949130495.1. NCBI lineage: Eukaryota > Viridiplantae > Streptophyta > Magnoliopsida > Dipsacales > Adoxaceae > Sambucus > Sambucus nigra. Next base: position 186,876,393 of record OX422207.1, read on the forward strand.
CGCTGATATGTTGCACCTGCATTTTTTAAACCAAAAGGCATAACATTATAACAATAAGTTCCCCTCGGGGTAATAAAAGAAGTACTTTCCCTGTCTTCAGGTTTCATTTTGATTTGGTTGTAGCCAGAATAAGCATCCATGAAGCTGAGTAGCTCGTGTCCCGAAGTAGCATCTACTAGTTGATCAATTCTGGGCAATGGAAAATGATCTTTTGGACATGCCTTGTTGAGATCAGTAAAATCAACACACATTCTCCATTTGTTGTTCTTCTTCTTTACCATCACCACATTCGCCAACCAATCTGGATATTTCACGTCTTCAATGAATTGGGCTTTTTGGAGTTTCTCGACCTCCTCTTGTATGGCCTGGTTCTTCTCGGGACTAAACACTCTTCTTCTTTGCTTCACAGGTTTGATCTCCTTATTCACATTGAGTTCATGACATAAGAAGTTTGGATCTATTCCTGGCATGTCTTCATGACTCCAAGCAAAAGTATTCTTCCTGTTTCTCAAGAAAGTTATCAACTCCTGTTTTATTGAAAAATCCAACGACGACCCTATCTGAGTTATTCGTTCAGGATGCTCGTCGTCCAGGATAACAATTTCTGTAGATTCCACAACCTGTCCTTTTACGAGCTGAGATTCATCCCTAGGGTCAAGAGTTTCAATTTCTGTGCCTTCCTCCACTTGGTAAGTAGTAGTCTTTTTCTGTAATTCTTCAAGTTCCTCTTGCTCGGCAGACGAATAATAGCATTCCCGAGCTACTTTTTGATCACCTTTCATAATTCCTACTCCAAAATTCGTTGGGAATTTCAAACACTGATGAACTGTAGATGGAACTGCTTCGAACTTCTTCAATCCAACTCTTCCCATGATGATGTTGTAGGCGGACTGCACATTCTTATCCATTACAAAAAAACGTATTCTTTCTGTTCGACAAGCAGGCCAAGTTCCAATGAGTATATCCAACTTGATCGTCCCAAGTGGAAAAACTTTCTCGCCAGCAAAACCCAGAAGGGGTCTGTGATAAGGTTCTAATTGAGATAATTTTAAATTCAAGCTATCAAAGCATGAATAATACATGATGTCTGCCGAACTACCATTGTCTACTAACACCCTTGAAATGACCACATCCTTCATCCTCATTTTGATCACCAGAGGATCATCATGAGGGTAGAGAACACCTGTCAGGTCGTTTTTTGAAAAACCAATCACTAGCTTCTCTTTGTTTACCTTCCTCGGACGATCATCCTCGGCCAGGTTTATTCGCTGAATGTATGAACAAGCTTGAGCCTCTCCGAGATAAGCTTTTCTTTCTGCAATAAGGTCTCCTCCTCCTGCATCTCCTCCTGTAATAACATTACAATCAAATGACCCAAAACGTATGGAAAATACCTCTCGTTCAGGTTTCCTTGGTTTTTTGGGAAGATCGGGGTCATCATCTGGATCCTCTTCATGGTCCCTCCTCTTTTTCTCCTCTGCACGACGAGGAGATCTAGATCTCTCTCTAGTTCTATCATCATTCTTCCTCTCACTCCTGCGATCTACGTACTTTGATAATTTTCCTCTTCGGATGAGTGTTTCAATCTCGTTCTGAAGGGCTATACAATTTTTGGTCATATGGCCATGATCTTTGTGAAACTCGCAATATTTGGTCTTATTCCTCAGGTCGGGATCTGTCTTCAGTTTCTCTGGCCATTTGATTTCCTCGTTATTCCTGATTTCTTCCAAAACATGATTAATACCCACTTTCAATGGAGTATAATTATCATACTTCTTTAGGGCTTCCAACTTCATCCTGTTATTCTTGGAATATTTGTCACCACCATTACTTTTCTGATCTTTCTTCTTAGAATTGTCGACCTCCACTTTAACTTTTTTATCCATATTCTTCTTCGCAGCCATAGCCTCCTCGGCATTCATGATTTTGGCCGCCTTTTCCATCAACTCCGACATATTTTTAGGTGGATCTTTGGCCAAAGTGTAATACAGCTTGTTAGGCAGCAAACCACTCATCAGAGCAGTGATTGCTGTCTTTTCTTCATAATCTATGACTTCCAACTTTTCGTTATTGAAACGAGTTATGTAATCTCTAGTACTTTCACCTGATTTTTGTCTAACACTTAGCAAGTGTGCTACTCGTTTTACCGGCTTTGCTCCAAAACAAAAATTGCCAATAAACAGCTCGGCTAACTGAACAAAAGTTAAAATCTTACCCCGAGGAAGATTATTGTACCATATCTGTGCAGATCCGGTAAGAGTTCCCGAGAATGCTCTACACCTCATCTCGTCGGGGACAGCGTAGATATCTGCAGCAGCTTGGTACTGTTCTATATGAAGTACGGGATCTGTCTTCCCATCGTACTTGGGAGTCACTACGGGTGCTTTGAATTTCGACGGTGTAGGGAAATCCACAATGGCTTGCACAAAAGGTGTTCCTTGAACAAAAGTTCTCTGTAAGGGGTTTCTCGCCTTAGCCATTTCTCCCAGTCTATCCTCCAACCGTTGAATGGAACCTTTCCATGCTTCATTCCCTTCCTCGGGCCGCTTAGTCCGAGCAGCTGATTGCTCTGACGTAGCTTCCTGAGATTTATCTCGACGAGTGGTTGGTCGCGATTGCGCAGATCCTTCTCTCAAACCTGGTGGTGGTCGAAAACTTCTTGATGGAGCCCTAGGTGGACTCATGTTCCTCCTTGGTCCTAACCGACTGAAAGGAGATACTCTACTTAACCTTTCCAAAGCGCTAGTTCTCTCCGGAGAGAGAGTGATACGTTGATCTGTATCCGAAGCCCGTATTGATGAAGTTCGCCCAGGTTGATAAGAAAAATCATTAGACTCCTCATTGCGATATGACCCAGTGCGTCTAGATTGCGATTGCCTATGATCACTCCTTTGCCCTGAATAGGTAGGTGCACCGCCCTGAAGAGTTTGAATGAGTTGCCTCATAGATTCTTGCATGGCGGTTTGTCCTTGAGCCAGATTCGTCATAATTCCAGCCAGATCTGGGGATGCAGATGGATTTGGATGATTTCCAGTATTTCCAACATTTCGATTACTGGATTCTGGATTATCTGCCATTGGTGACAAATGATTTTTATGAAAAACGATAATAACAGTCGTTTCCCACAGACGGCGCCAATCTGTTGATGTAAAAAACTAGATTACTCTAATTATTCAATCACAGATAAATAAATAAGACAAAGATTTTTAAAGTGGTTCGGCTAGGAATAAAGCCTACGTCCACTGTTATGTTATTGCTGAGTGTTTGTGGAATTCTTGATTACAAGTTCTTTCAAGAAATTCCGGTCCCCTTGAATTGAGGATGATACAAGGTATTTATAGCCTTTAGGCTGTACATGAAAGGTCCAATACATTAAATGATATACATATGAAAGGGTAATACATTTAATGCAGCGTGTGCGTCAAGAATATAATGAATAGTTGAACAGTTGTCCGTCTGGTAATTAATGATACGGCCGAGATGCAGTTCGGACCGCCTTAGTTGCTTGTTGATCAAGAGTTCCTCGGAATACTTAGAGTATCTCGGGATGATAGAGTTCCTCGGTGTGATAGAGTTTCTCGGTGTATTCTCGTTGTTCGGAAGGAAGCACGGTTGGTCGGGAAATGATCTTCCTCGTTGCTATTGCGCCATGTAGATTGACACGTGTCTTCATCTTATTCGTCCACATCAGCACATTAATTTTGGTATCAACAGTAACCTCCGTTCTTCGGAATAGTCGTTTACTATTCACACGATGTGTACAGTATAAACTATTCATTGTCAGAAATCCATATTCAATGATAATAATAAGGAGTGTTATTAGTCTATATATGAACATGGTGGAAGACTCGATATACTATTAAAGCCAGTCTGAGTAATTATATGAACATGGTGGAAGACTCCCCTCCAGCCCCTGAAAACATGCACGACCCAGCAAGCCAGGTTGTGAATCTCAGCTCCTTAATGAAACAATTTCCTAAGGCAACTGAGCAGGAACTCTTGAAGAAGATCATGGAACAAACCCAGACCCAATTCAAGAAAGCTTTCGGAGAAAAATCTAGCCAAAAGATACCTACAGATGACGATGCATCCATGTCCTCGCTAAACAAAGATGATGACAGAAATCCTTTCTTTTGTCTAGCAGGAGAATCACAAGAACCTGAAGATGATCCTTCTGGTGAAGAACTCTTCCCTAATGACCCTGTCATGCAAGCGTTCTTCAACTCTCTTGATCAAAGAGCCTTTCCAGCAAGCCGTCTGGAGCTTTCCTCCTCAAACAAAGGCGCGGATGACCTAGATGACTTGAGGTAATTGGCCCACCTGGCACCTGTGCTTCGAAGATAGAAGTACTGTTTGTAGGTCCCACATGGTCCCACCTGGTCCCACATGGTCCCACCTGGTCCCACATGGCCCACCTGGCCCCACAGAAGATGACAGAAGACTCTGTCGATGTTGCTACAGTGGTGGACCCCATGGGCCCCACTAGGGGATTCCTTTTCCCCCTATATATTGAGGGCCAACCCCTCATTCGTATCATCTCTTTCTCTCTCTACTTCTCAGACTCTCTCCCTTCTCTCTAGAATTCTCTCTCTCTCTCTGGTTTGTAATAATCCGGTAACCATTCCGGCGACTCATTTGTAAGTTTTTAATTCTGTTTTTAATTATCAGTCTGTAATAATATTAGCTTAACGATCCTCTATTTCTTGGTATCAGAGCCATGATTGGTGGACCTGTTTACTTTGATGTTTTTCCAAACATTACCCTGTCCCTTACAGATATGCACCTTTGTAAAGCTCTAAGTCTTAGAGTACAGACCAAAGGTTATAACTTTCTTCCTGGTTCAGAAACCATTGGGATTGTCTATCATATTTATTACAAAGTAATGAATACCATAGCCCCAAACATAAAACAGTTTAGTCCTTTTGGTAAAACTGTGTTAATTGACACTCATCTTATTGATTCTAATGTTCACACACCTAGAACTATAAGTTGGGATGAAATTAATTTCCCAGAGACTTGGGTCATTGAGAACGCTGTTCCTCCTCAACCTAGTCATAATCATGACATTGAGGATATCATTGAAGAAAAAGATGGGGATGTCTTTCTAAATTTCAGGAAGCTTTCTAGGTGCCAATCTTCGGGGACTCGACTCTCTAGTAGTTCCAGGAGACCTTTCGTCACCTATCCTCCATCTACCTCTAGAAAATCGGTCGAAGAGGAAAAATCTCCTCCTTTGAATCCTTCATATCATGATGATATGAATCTTCATGGTGTTTTTACTCATGATAAAATACCACATGGTATTTATGAGAAAGCTGAACCTTCTCAGCGTAGAACTTCCCCTACGCCGTCTGAAATGAACGTCAGACTTTGATTCCTTTCCTTTTCATGGATTTTTCTTACAATAGGAAAGATAGAAGTATGGTATAACTTCAGAAGTAAGTATGCTATTAAAACTATGGAAGAAACCATCAGTTTAGATAAACAAGATAAAAAACTTGAATTATTTAAACTCAGTGATCTTATTAATCACATCAATGATAAAAATTATCATTTTATTCATGTAGGTTTAATTCAAATTGCTTTTAAACCTTTAACTATTGCTGGTATGAATGCCTGCCTACAAGCTACTCTACGTGATGGTAGATGTACGGACTTTAGACAATCATTAATGGGGGCTATAGAAACTAGCCTATGTAATGGACCTGTTTACTTTGATGTTTTTCCAAACATTACCCTGTCCCTTACTGATATGCACCTTTGTAAAGCTCTAAGTCTTAGAGTACAGACCAAAGGTTATAACTTTCTTCCCGGTTCAGAAACCATTGGGATTGTCTATCGTATTTATTACAAAGTAATGAATACCATAGCCCCAAACATAAAACAGTTTAGTCCTTTTGGTAAAACTGTGTTAATTGACACTAATCTTATTGATTCTAATGTTCACACACCTAGAACTATAAGTTGGGATGAAAAAGGTTTTGACGTGAGTTCAATAAGTAAATAGTGTATTATAAAGTTTAAGTGGTTTTTAGGGAAATAACCAGATTTGATCAGGAATAAGAAGTAAACTATTAATCGCAAAAATCAATACTATTAATGAATATAATAAGATGTATTCAATAGTCTTCCTATCCCATAATACATCCCAGCCCACGGGTCAACGATTCACATCGGGACACAGCCAGCCAAACACGGCAATAAGGCAACCCGAAAACGTAGCATATCCAACGTGGAAATTCTAGGGACAAAATTAGGAACTCATGAGTTTTCCAGCTCACAGTACTAACCCCCGGATATTAACACTATATTAGCCAATCATGGCTCTGATACCAAGAAATAAGGCCCCGATTGGCCTCAACACTTTATTATTTTTCACAGAAATGCAAATTCCTTGGATTTCTAGTTGGAACCTTCGTTGTCAGATGAGCAACCTTAATGTCCCCCAATTGGAAAGAGTATTCTTCTACCGTTGGTGGTCTGGTGTTGATATTGGTCACACCATTGGTCAGATTAAAGCCAGTCTGAGTAATTATATGAACATGGTGGAAGACTCCCCTCCAGCCCCTGAAAACATGCACGACCCAGCAAGCCAGGTTGTGAATCTCAGCTCCTTAATGAAATAATTTCCTAAGGCAACTGAGCAGGAACTCTTGAAGAAGATCATGGAGCAAACCCAGACCCAATTCAAGAAAGCTTTCGGAGAAAAATCCAGCCAAAAGATACCTACAGATGACGATGCATCCATGTCCTCGCTAAACAAAGATGATGACAGAAATCCTTTCTTTTGTCTAGCAGGAGAATCACAAGAACCTGAAGATGATCCTTCTGGTGAAGAACTCTTCCCTAATGACCCTGTCATGCAAGCGTTCTTCAACTATCTTGATCAAAGAGCCTTTCCAGCAAGCCGTCTGGAGCTTTCCTCCTCAAACAAAGGCGCGGATGACCTAGATGACTTGAGGTAATTGGCCCACCTGGCACCTGTGCTTCGAAGATAGAAGTACTATTTGTAGGTCCCACATGGTACCACCTGGTCCCACATGGTCCCACCTGGTCCCACCTGGTCCCACATGGCCCACCTGGCCCCACAGAAGATGACAGAAGACTCTGTCGATGTTGCTACAGTGGTGGACCCCATGGGCCCCACTAGGGGATTCCTTTTCCCCCTATATATTGAGGGCCAACCCCTCATTCGTATCATCTATTTCTCTCTCTACTTCTCAGACTCTCTCCTTTCTCTCTAGAATTCTCTCTCTCTCTCTAGTTTGTAATAATCCGGTAACCATTCCGGCGACTCATTTGTAAGTTTTTAATTCTATTTTTAATTATCAGTCTGTAATAATATTAGCTTAACGATCCTCTATTTCTTGGCTGGGCACGGGGGTCCCAGTCCCGAACCCGTCAGCTGTCGGTGGACTGCTCGAGCTGCTTCCGCGGCGAGAGCGGGTCGCCGCGTGCCGGCCGGGGGACAGACTGGGAACGGTTCCTTCGGGGGCCTTCCCCGGGCGTCGAACAGTCGACTCAGAACTGGTACGGACAAGGGGAATCCGACTGTTTAATTAAAACAAAGCATTGCGATGGTCCCTGCGGATGCTAACGCAATGTGATTTCTGCCCAGTGCTCTGAATGTCAAAGTGAAGAAATTCAACCAAGCGCGGGTAAACGGCGGGAGTAACTATGACAGTTTAGTCCTTTTGGTAAAACTGTGTTAATTGACACTCATCTTATTGATTCTAATGTTCACACACCTAGAACTATAAGTTGGGATGAAATTAATTTCCCAGAGACTTGGGTCATTAAGAACGCTGTTCCTCCTCAACCTAGTCATAATCATGACATTGAGGATATCATTGAAGAAAAAGATGGGGATGTCTTCCTAAATTTCAGGAATCTTTCTAGGTGCCAATCTTCGGGGACTTGACTCTCTAGTAGTTCCAGGAGACCTTTCGTCACCTATCCTCCATCCTAATAGAGTCATGACATTGAAAGCGCAACTAGGATAAACGAACATTGTGCAAACCATTGATATACCATCCAATCTCCCTCAATAAGCATATATATATTTGAATGAATATATCAAACAAAAATAGGCCTTGGAAATTTTTCTTTTTAATGCCATATTTACTATTTTTAGGCCTTTGGACCACGTATTTCTTTTAGGTCCAAACAAACGGTGGTTACTATTCGCAAAGGATAATAAATCCTTTCGGAGCCCTTCCCCGTGCACACACACACACACACACACACACACACACACACACACACACACATATATATATATATATATATATATATATATATATATATATATATAACATTTTTATATCACACAAATCTCACGTGCAACGGATTTTGACATGCACTAGTCCTCCTAGGTCACAAATATGTAGATGACAAGATTGGTAGGAGAACACCTCACAAAGCTTAAATATAACATGTGACGTTAAGGTTCAAAAAGCTCGTGCATGTGTGTAAAGGCATATAAAAGTGAATCCATTAAGCAAGTCAAATTTAAGCTACTCCGTGTAAGCATGATAAAGAACATTTTAAGGATTAAAATTCTAACCAAAAGTTCTAGCCATATCGAAGCGAAATGAGGATTCAAACACAAACATATGCCTCAAAATGTGTGTAAAACCAAAATACACACAAAATAAAATCTTTTTGAGTTTTTGAAATTTTTAACCAAAAAATAAAAATATATACTCAAAAGATAAACAAAAATCATTTGAATTTTTCATTAAGATTAAATTACCAAGAGATAAAACCCAAATGATAAACAAAAATCTTTTTGTATTTTTCATTTAATGCAAACTAAAATGAAAGAAGTCTAATACAAAAAGGTAAACAAAAATCATTATTCCAGCGTGTGATTTATCATGGAGCATAGACTAGAAAATGATTAAACATGCATACACCTAGCAATGATATATAATATGAAGCACAAAAACTTACACATTCAACCTTTAGATTTTGCAAGGGAGGTTTCATGTGAAAGCTAATGAGAATCAACAAATCTAATATCTAGCGCGTCTAAGAATGATTTCTGAACCCATATAGATGTATATTTAAAATGATGGGATTTGGAAATTAATGAAATGCTAGACATAGACTTCCTAGGAATTCTTTTAAGATCAAAATAAAATGACTTAAGGTGACCTTTTCTACCACAATGCAAGCATGTGAAAACACGAGGAATGATTCCTACGGTGTGACCTTTTCTAAGTCCTTGGATAAAGTCTACCCTCTAAAACAAACAATGGTCTTAGCTTTAGCAACAGAAGTATTTGAACTAGATGAGCTAGAACCATTACAACTACTACTCGAGTCTTGTAAGTCATTTTTCATTTTTAAAATATTGGACTCAAGTAACAAATTAGACTCCTCAATTTTATGGGACTCCTTCTTTAAATTTTCTATAACTCCTAGAAGGTTATCACGCTCTCCCTCAATGTGAGCAACTTGTCCCTAAGAGTCTTTTCTCGACTATCACTCTCTTTCTTGGACTTTTTTAAAATATTAAAATTGTGATTTATGTCCATGAGCTTTTCACGAAAAATATCTTTTTGAGTTAGGGAGATTTGCAAAAACTCAATTTACGTTTTAAAACAAGAATTTTCATTTTCGAGAAATTTAATTCTTTTTGCAAATCTCAAATTTAATTCTTTTAATTTTACATTACACTTATTAAGCTCATTAAATTCCTCTCGAATAGAAAAAACTTCATTATCATTAGAAATGGACAGATTATCATTAAGGCGTCCTATTGAGAGATATAAAAAAAATTGAGAGTGAGTAAAAATTGAACCACCTAAAAATACAAGGAGCACAAAAATTGTAAAAGCTAAAAAAACAGATCTTTGACGCGATAAGTTAGCGCTTCGGCTCTGATACCACTTGTTGGAACACGAGAAGGCCCTCAATTTTAATTTAAAAGCTTATTACCACAAAAAGATAATTTCCTTTTAAATACGAGGAAGCATAAGATGGTTCAATTAAACAACAAATTTTAATTTCTTTTCAAATTAAAATTAAACAACGTGAAATTAAATTAAAACACACATAATTTTAATTTCACTCAAACCAACTTAATTCAACCCAAGTCCTAGAAATTTTCCTAAGTCATATTTTCAATATTTTCAAACTTGGTCAAACCAAATTTTATCAAATTAAATTAAATGACTTGAATTAAATTAAATTAAACATTACCCAAATTAATCATGTAGCACCAAGTTAAACATAAGTAGTGATTAAACCCAATTTTATCTTTTTACCTAAGCATGCGTTCTAGGTGAATTTTGCGAAAGATAAAATAAACAATAAATCACTACGCCGCGATGTACGAGGAAAAATCCACAATGGGAAAAAACCTCGGACGACTCTAGCCTTAAGTCCACTAAGTATGGTTTTACAATTACAAGACAGATTACTTACTTCCTCGACTCGACCCGTTTCAAGCCTTGACGCGTCTTTTTGTAAACACCTCCGCCTAGTCGACAACCCCGGAGTTCCACCAAAATATTAGAATCCACCAATGAGACAATAGGTACACCGTCAACCACACATGGTGCCTTTCACCATGTGAGAATGCCGCAGTAAAACAAACTTCTTCTTCTTTAAGGGGTTTAGAAGAAAACCCAAACAAACTCTTCAATAGGTAGAGTAAACCGGTGCCAAAACTCCAAGCAATGTATATATATAAAGGAAGCTTGGTATAATAAACAATGGGTGTAAAACAAAAGTGTTGTAAAGATTTTTCTTTGAAAAATTAAACACTCAAACACAAACTTATTCTCTTTTCAATTTTGCTCTCAAAACACTCTCTTGGAGGTTGTAGGATATGAATAAGTTGAAAAGAAAAAGTTGGTTTCTGCACTTAATTAATCACGTAAAAAGTTAGTGGGAAAAGAAGTGGGAAAGTGGGAAAAACTGCTCAACACTTCCAAAATAACTGTTCTCGTCAAAACTCGTTCGAACGAGATTTTCGTTCGAACAAAGTCTCGTTCGAACGAGGCTTCTAACGAAGTTCCAGTGTGAACTCGTTAGAAATCTCGTTGGAAATCTCGTTCGAACAACATTCTCGTTCGAACGACACTTTGAATGAAATTTCAGTGGTCAATATGGGAACTCGTTGGCAAACTCGTTCGAACGACATTCTCGTTCGAACGACAAACTCGTTCGAACGATAATTTCGAACGAACTTCCAGAAAGTATAAAAATTTGATTTTAGCCTAGAAACTTTATATACTTTATTTTAAAGTTTTAATAAAATCTTTATGAAAATAAACAACAGTTTAAACACAAAATACACCCAATACATATTATTCCAAGCTCCTATGTATATATATATATATATATATATATATATATATATATATATATATTAAAATGCATTCATACCTTATGAGCAATGGAACCATGTTGATGACGTAGAAACGAGGCACACTAAACTCGGCACTTTGATGAAGCTTTAAACTTGGTCGCTACGTCTTCAAATTTAAAGTGTCATAGGCTTGAAGGATGGTCAATAACTCTATCCTATGACTCAAACATTTTTGTCCAAAATTGAGCCAAAACTACAAAGGACTCAATTGGAAATTTGTACCCTTACAAAATGTTTTTAAGAAATGTTTTAAAAACTCTCCAATTCATTAAAAAGAGAATGTATTATCGTTCAAATGAACTATACAATGTTGTTAGAACGAGTTTTCTTAGTTCAAATGATATTTGGAACGTCGCCTTTGGTCAAAATTTGAAATATCTTTAGAAGGCTCGTTAGAAGTCGTTCCAATAAGAGTAGGCAGGTTGTTAGAACTAAACTTCCAACGATCGAATGAGGTGTTTTTTCATCAAGCTCTGGAATTTCGTTTGATATGTCCTTAGAAACCCGACCAAAGAAAAATGTGTGTGTCATTCGAATGAGGTACCTGCCGTTCAAACGAACACAATAGATTTAGTTTTTTAAATTAAATCTGATCCAAATCTCTAGTATTTATCCTTTTATAACTAATTTCCTTATAAATAGATATGCAGGATTAGAGTCTCCAAGAACTCGTTTTGAAAGATTTTCACTCTTTTTAGTTCTAGTTGTGATCAAACTCTTTTAATATTATTCCAAATCCCTTGCAAACTTAGAGATCATTTTATCAAATCGAGAAGAACCTTTCCAGTTCAAACACTCTTATAGAGATTAATCTCTACTACTGATTTGTGCAGCAAAGGATCTACTGCTGAAGAAGAAGGATGATCGGTGGATACCGACGGAAGATTACTTCCTGTGGGCGATGCTGGATTGTGCTGTTGATGTAGAAGATTTGAAGAACTGTACATCATACTTAGTTGTTCTAAGTAGTTTGTAAGTCTTCCGTGTTAATCAAATCGTGTATAATGTTGAATAAAGGTTTTTTCCTTTTAGGGATTTTTCCTTGCTTCTTCAAGTATTAGCATGCTTAGTTTGCTGAATTAAATATGGACCACATTTTTGTATGGATACTAAATTAAATCAAAGATAAAATTTGGTAAAATTGAATTTGTGTGTGGTTAACTAATATACCAATCATTCCATAGAATCCCTGCATTCTCAAATTGGTATCAGAGCAGGTTACACTAAGTTAATATGTGATCCGTTAAAATATTGGATTTTATGGATAATTTGTATGATAGGATGCTTGTGTTTGATGGGTCAAACTATGCTTACTAAAAATCTAGGATGAGGTCTTCATTAAAATCAATAGATGAAAGAGTTTGGCTTGTCTGTGAAAGAGGGTGGACACCACCCATAGTGACCGACGATAATGTTGAAAGTCTAAAACCTGTCTTTGCATGGATAGAGGATGAATTTAAATGGAGCAATTTTAACTCACACGGTTTGAGAGCCATATCTAGAGCTGTCACCCCTGACGAGTTACACCACATCATGACGGGTACCACATTAAAAGAAGCTTGGATACCCTCTAGCTCACTCACGAGGGTACAAATGCTATTAAAGCTTCCAAGCTGCAAATTCTCACCACACAATTTGATGCTATTACTATGATAGAATCTAAGTCTTACTATGGTGGGTTTAGAAAAAGGTCTCCCTAAGACCTATAAATCAGGATTGGTGGAAACCAACCCCTCAAATGATAAAATTAATATGGACCTTACCCAAAATAATTCGATTGAAATAGTCCCTTTTCAACATGATAGAAATGGCTCAAAGGATAGCACATCTTTGTTGACAATAACCAATTAATCTAACATGATTCCATCGTGTTAAAAAGAGATAAATTAGTTTTGCGCAATGATCTTATTGAATCTTCATCTTCTGATGAAGAAAATGAAAGTGAAGAAGATATGCATCCTTTAGAGCACATTGTCTCAAGTAGAGAGAAAACCCAACCTAGTAGTGTTCAAATTCACGATGATCGCGACATTGATTTAAATGTGGAAATCCCAAATATTGTCTCGAATGGCGTAAAACCTACTTTGAATCATGACAAATGGAATGTCATTTGCACGAAAACACGCTCAAGATATTGTAGCTCTTAAATTTATTTTCAAGGTTTCATTTTCTTTTATGCACGCTTTGTGTTATTTTGTTTTAAAAGTTTTCATTTTCGTTTGTGTATTCCACCGATGAAGGGCGTTTCTTCATCCCTATCCTAATAAAACTTTTTTATTTAAAAAAAAAAATCTAAATCTTTTGATAAATTTTATGCATGGTTGTCTGACGTCGTAAACTTTAGTTTAAATTTAGGTGAGCAAATTGTTGAGATGCGTGTAGTTAAGAAGATTTTGAGATCTTTTTCGTCCCATTTTATTCCAAAGGTTACCGTGCTTAATTCATTAGGGATTTTAGATACTCTTAGGTTAGAAGAACTCGTAGGAGACCTTCAAATGTATGAGATAGATATGTTTCCCAAAATTATTATACCAAGGAAAAAGAAACTGCATTTAAAGTACAATCTAAAAAGAAAGAGGAAGTATCGTCTGACTCCGAGTATGATTTTGACTGGATGATTAGCCCTTTTGCCAAAAAATTCAAAATGTTTCTCAAACTTTGAAAAGAAAATACTTCCAAAGAAAATAAAAGTTTTGAGAAAGATAAAAGATATATATTGGGCAAGAAAATTTTTGAAAAAGAAAGAAATATTACCCAAAGAAAGATGAATATAGATTTTATAAGTGTGAGGAAAAGGGTCACAAAGCTCATGAGTCTCCGACGACATTAAAGAGACAAGGCAAAGACAAAGCTGCCTTCAATGCCACACTTATTGAGAGGGATATCGAGTCGGTAGATTTTAGGGATGAATCACCATATAGACATAACTTCACCGTGTTCATGTTTAGTCATGTTAGTACACCTCGTGCACCTCATGATGACGAGAGACTTCTTCTATGGGAGCATGATCTCCACCACTCCGTAAGGGTGAAGAACCCAAATGGCTATGTGAGCATTGTTTTATTTATTATTTTTGAACATTTATTATTACGCTTTGAAGTTTTTTTTGTTTTATTTTTTTGCTGGGGATTTTTTTTTAATTTGAACTTTGCAGACTGACAACGCTCAGACGAGTATTCACTCTCGGGGAACGACGGGGAGAAAGAAAACGTGGAAGAAGCTTCCATGGACAGTGTGGATTATGGTGGATGTCCTTGGGTTTGGTCACCTTACGGAATCTCTTGATGACACGTAACGATCGACGTGGTCTTGTGCGGTGTCTAGGAAATCAGTAGTGGGACATCACCCATATATTCAACTTGGGTGTGGGTGAGATGATTATCACCTCGATTGACGTGCACCAAGTGACTGGGCTGGATTGCGAGGGGCATTAAATCTTGGTGGATATATCACTTTGTTTGACTAAGGAGGCGATCCAAGAAGCATTGGGGGACTTCAGGCAGATCGGTTCTAGAGAGTCGGTGAAGGTGTCATTGTTGAAGAACACTTTTTTTTATCGGGGAGGCTAGATGTTACGGATGGGCAGCAGGTGCGGTAGGTGACCTGCATGTTCATATTACTTTTGTTGGGGGGATTTATGGTGACTACGAGCGAAGAATTCGTTCATTTGTGGTTCCTCCCACTCTTTCAGATTGTTTGTGATATCTATACATATGATTGGGGGAGCTTAACATTGGCATCTCTCTATGAGTCTTTTGATGTTTTCATTTGGTGCTGTCGGCAGACCTTTATGAGGGTCGCGTACCTTCTGGAGGTAAGATCTTTTTGTTAGTGAGACGGTGCTCGAAATATTCCAAAATTTAAATTCCTAAACAAATTTCAATTTCTTTCAAAATTAAAGTGAAATTAAAATAAACACTTATTTAAATTTCCACTTAAACAAAATTAATTCAATTCAAGTTCTAAATTTTCCAAACAAACATAGCATGAATATTTCCAAATTAAATTAGTTGACTTGAATTAAACTAAAATTATCCAAATTTAAACTAGCACCCATTTACACAAAAGTTGTGATTTAAATAAATTTATCTTTTTAGGCCTAAGCATGCATCTAAGTGATTTTTCAAGATAAAAATAAAGACAATCACAACGCCGCGATATACGAGGAAAACCCACAACGAAAAAAACCTCGAACAACCCAACCACAAATCCACTAGGTATGATTTTACAAAAGACAAGACAAAATACTTACTTCCTCGACTCGACTCCCTCTCAAGCCTTTTATCTTCTTCTTGCTTCCATCTCCTCCTAGTTGATAACTCCGAAATCCACCGTAGTCTCGGAATCCACCGATGGGGCAAATCAACCGCCAACAACACACGAAGCCTTTCTCCGTATGCGCACCACCAAACTCCAAAACGGAATCCTCCTTAGGTTACTTTATATTTTGGGGTAAAGGTGATACTGGGTGACAAATGATGATATAAAAAAATATATATATTGGAACTTGTATCAAAGTAAACTTTTGGGTGTAAAAACTTAATTTTGTTCTTGAGATTAAATCATTTTGATTAACAAACAACGAGGTGACTTTTTGGGAAAAATTTTTGCTCTCAAAAGCACTTAGAAAAACTAAAAAAGTCACCCCAAAATTGTTATTCCCGTACTCTTAATAGTAGGTAAGAAAGAAGTGGTGAAGTGGGTGGTTTTTGAAAAAAACTGACAAAACTGCTGGAAAAAACCGTCGATCGTTTGAACGACTTTTAAATCTCGTTCGAATGACTTTGCAGAACGAATGTCGTTCGAATGATACTATGGACGAGATTACGAATGAGAATATAGGAAAAATAACTCGTTTGAAATCTCGTTCGAACGACCTCGTATGCATAAGAAAATGAAGTCGTTCGAACGACTTTTTAAAAAAAAATTAATTTTCTTCAAAAAATAAAAAATCATTTTCAACTGAATTTTAGTAAAAATATGACCCCCAAAATAAATATATCAAAGGCTCTATATATCATGTGCATTCATACCTTAGAGACCTTGGAAAACTTGAAAGGTTGATGAACGCACATGTTATATAGAGCCTTGGATATAGGCATCAGGGTGTAGTGCAGGGCTGCGGAGGTCCTGACGCTTCGACACTATTCCACTCCCTCCTATTACATTCAGATTAGTGAGGTCACAATGTGCCAATTCTTCATCATCCGATGGTGATACTAGACAACTTCCCTCATTTCCTAGGGGAGGATATCCAGTGATTGGTATAGTCTTTTACTCTTATTTCTCCATTTTAATTCTAATTTTTTTTATTTCTTCCTCTGTTACTGATTTGGACTCTTTTCTCGATTAATTCTTCTTGCAGATCATGCTTGTGTTGACATCCTGATTGTGGTATATCCAAGATTGGGTGATTTCTATGGCAGAGCATGTACGGACAATAGATCGATCTTTTATTGCACCACCAACGACATATGATAATCGCGAGCATGGATCAAGTTCTGGAAGTGGAGGGTCTATCGCTCGCTGTCGCGAGAAGAGCATTCTTAGAGACCATTGAGAAGGTGGTTAGGGTTAGGATTAGATTTGGAAAGTTTGGTCTACGCCCCAATAATTTTGATATTTTTTTTTTATTTTCTTCTTATTCTTCATTCTTGAAAAATGTAAAAGTTATGAGAGAGGTATGTAATATGGTGAATTTTTTATTTATCTTGAATTAATGACTTAGTCCACTTGCATTTTTAATTTTCCAATGGGGTTTTAATTTGAATGAAAAGAGAAAGGAAATGTTTTTTTTTAATATTTTTCTAAATATATTTTGAATATTTAAGTAAAGAAAATTGTCGAGAGACTCCTTTGTAAAACGTCAGTTTTTGAACGGGCTTATTTGAAAATGAAGGGAACAAAAAAGGAAAAGAGAATCTTTCCAAAATGGGGGATGTGCTGACTAACTTACCCCTAGACCCGACTCTTATATACTAGTACAATTATGGTTACTTTTTAGCCATCCAACATCCTTGGTACTTAGGATCTGTTGTTGCAGCAACAAGTTTATTATTTTTCTTCTTGTGGAGAATTTAAAGTATAAAAGGTGAACATTGGATGAAGTTTTAAACCACAATTCAACTTTTCTTGTGCTTCTTAAAATGGCCATTCCCATGACTGAGGATTTTATCACCTATCTTGAAGGGTTGGAGGCATGTGCTTATACAATATCAATTACGAGGCATTCAATTTACACCCGTACACTTTATGGCATAACCACTCAATTGACCGTAATCTTTTGGAGGTGGCTTTGTAATTCTGGTACACTGAAGACCACATGTTTCGCTTTGGCTTGGATGAGGTGTGTCCCACATATGAAGAATTTTTCGCTATTCTTGGTGTTGACTCTCGAATTCTGCAAACATGCCTGACCTTTCTCATTACCCTCCAGTGTCTTTAACTGAATTTCTGCACATTTCTCCTTCCGTCGTCCAACCAATAGTGTGCAGGGGAGGTATTAATTGCCCTACAGTGTTGAACTCTGTGCATCAAAGGGACTATAATGATAATGACTTCATTATCGCAGTGACTTTGGGACTGACGACTAAAATGCTCCTGGTGAAGGCTAACCTTATTACAGACCTTTAGGTGGCCACTATTGAATTATGGATGTCCTACCATAGCAATCCTGTTATTACTATACTGGCAAAAACTTTGAATGGTCTGGATGACTAGAAGGAAGATTGGTCCCATCTTTTGTGAGGCAATTCATGTGGTTATCAGAGAGTCTTCATCTGGTAGGCCCCCTGAATATCCTCTAACCAGTGTCTTGAATTTCTTTGCATGACATTTTGAGAGTTTTGACCCTTCTGTGGAGAACTGGGTTGACTGGCTTGTGGATAACGGGGCTAGACATCTCTATTAGTCCGTGCTATGGTGGGGAAAATTGTAGCCTATTTTATTATTGGACGACTTTTGTTATGCTTGATTAGCAGGCCTCTATCAGACCTTTTTCTACTTTCCTTGGAGACTTCTTCTTCGAATGGGATTAGATTAAATCATCCCTTTGTGCATAATCAATTTTTCCCTTATGGAAAATTCGACTGAATCTTTGAGGATGACCTTGGAGCTTTTGTGGCAGAATCATAGGCCGTCTACATGTCCATCCAAATATACCGGGGAAGTTGTTATGGTGTCAAAGGATTATCTGAGGCGGTTGTTGGGAAATGTGGTTATGAAGGGTAGAGCCAAGGAAATAGGGCATAGATGGCTCATGATGTTTGGGGCTATGAAGGGAGGCGTGGTGGTGCCATCTAACACTTTTAAGGCATACTTCTGCATGAAGCGTATAAGGAAGTGCAATTAGGATTGGGACTTTGGGGACCTTCAGGGCATAACAGTAGTGGTGGTGATGATGATGATGAGGTAGGGACTTCTGGTAACTACGATGGATTTATGAAGCTTTATTGGTGTAGGCTGGGTAGTAGGTGTGTAGGTGTTTATGTTTGGTATTGGAATTGGGTAGGCTATGTTATATGGTAGGTAAGTGGACAGTTTATGTAAGTTTTTAGGGACTTTTCTTGTCACTGATACTTCATGTGACTGCTATG
This sequence comes from Sambucus nigra, assembly GCA_949130495.1. Taxonomy (NCBI): domain Eukaryota; kingdom Viridiplantae; phylum Streptophyta; class Magnoliopsida; order Dipsacales; family Adoxaceae; genus Sambucus; species Sambucus nigra. The sequence continues at coordinate 186,895,371 of OX422207.1, forward strand.
TCTTAAAATAAAGATGTAATAAATGATGTTTTTGATATATCTTGTTGTGCCTTTGAAAGAATTTCCTTTTGTTTAAATCATCTATACTAATCACTAAGTCATACACAATCCTTTTGTTCATTTATAAACGATGAGTGAGACTAATATTTTTTGATGAGAGAAAATAATAACATTTTTTGAAGAGAGAAAATAATAACATATTAGCCTTCAGAACAGAGGCAGTGGTACCAATAAAAAATGGTCTACCAAGTCACCGTGTCCTCAATTTTAACTAGTCGAGAAGCGACCTCATGAGAAGGTTAGATCTAGACCCAGTGGAAGAGGTCAGAGAGCATGCTACACTTAGGGTGGTAGCATATAAACAATGAACTGCTTAGTTTTACAACAAAAGAGTGAAGCCAAGCAATCTGAAGGAAGGAGATTACGTGCGAAGAAAGTCATTCAAAAAGGAAATAAGTTGGAGCCCAACTGGCATGGTCCATACAGAATTTCTACTATTATTCGACTAGCGACTTACAAAATTAAAACCTTGGAGGGAGAACAATTCAAGAACCCTTGGAATGACGAACATTTGAGGAAGTACTATTAGTAATCACATGATATGTAATTTCTTTTCAACTCCCCCTAACGAATTTTAATTGATCAATAAAAATTGTTAATTCCAAGCGTATATTATTGCTCTTTTTATATTTTTTTATCGGAGTGGGAGATGCACGAAAAATTCAAAGAAATTTTTAAAAAAATCTAATAAACTAATAAAAAAGACTTCAGTATAATCTCATAAGGTCAAGAACAAGAAGTTCTTAATAAGAGACCTCATGTACGACCTCACGAGGTCAAGAACTCGAAGTTTACCAAACTAAATTAAGGAAATACAATGTCATTAGTAATATGGACAACAAATACCAACAATAACTGGCTAAAAGTAAGGACTACTCCTACCACATTTGGTCGCCCTCGGTAACTAATGTTAGAACTTGGTCATAATGATAATATCCGTTTGTACGATCAATAAGATAGATTATTTCACGTTAGTAGAACCTAAGGCAGGACAACCTAAGCTCATTTGACATCGAGTACTAGTAAGCTAGATCAGTTGGGCAACAACCTACGGTCTAATCATAATGCTAAACTACTAGTAGACCATTTCTAAATAACTAACAGTCAATAAGTTAATGCAGGGAAAAGAAAGATGTAAATTTTCATTATAACATAAAAAGTTATTACAAGAAGTTCTTACAACAAAAAGGGAGGAACACCGCTTTCACAAAAGTACATTAACTCTCACGAATGACAAAAAAGGCTTGAAGAAGAAGAGAGAGAGATTTTGAATTAAGGGTGAAGAAAACGTAAGAGGTAAATGATAATTTATTGACTCGTTGACATCTATCCAATTGCACACAGTTGGTATGATTAAAAGTATATGTCGTTTCATTTTTACGATGGTTAATTACCAAACGAGTTTTATTACCAGCGTACCATCGGACGCTTTGGATTTCTCGCTCCTATTTACAAAATTAGTACTGCCTCAAGATGTGAAGTCACTTCCCAAAAAATGCTAACTTTCAAAGATCGACTGTCGACCAAGCACCTCAACTAGCCAAAATTATAATTTAAAGCTTACAACTAAGTTTTCTTGGAACCTACCAACTCCTATTGGTTATACTCCACTAGCGAGTGCTAGCTTCAATCAGGAATGAAGTATTGGAGGCTTTTATTATACCATAAGACTGGAGTATGATCTGAACCAATAATATTATGACATCTGGCATCATAAGATATTCATTTGGGCATTGTCAGCAAAGTTATTATCTTCACCGACTTAGTATTCTCTCGTAGTCGGCAAGATGGGTGACCATCAGCAATTCAGACTATTTAGGCATCCGCTTAAGATGCACGTGGGAATGTGTACAGTCTCTTTATAGAAATGCACGTGGGTTAAACCTTCCAACTGTCTACAGTTATCTCATCATTGGTTGTCATCAAGAATGTAAAAAGGTGTAACTATCCGACTTATAAAGGCATTCCACCACTTTTCCTTATCACTCCCCTTATAAATAACACTAACATATATCATAGCTAGGACATGGAGAAAATGGTATGCACTAAACCCTAAAGAGACTATAGAGAACTAGTACCCTATCCTAAGACAAAAAACTTTGCAGTTATGGATATAGTCACTTCATTGGGCTGAACCACGTTAAAACCTTTGTCTTATTCTCTATCGCTCATCTCTCTTAAGCTCAAACTTTTTTCTTATATATATGTTATAGTTTATTACCGGTAATTCCTAGATAAGACTTAAAAATATCAATTTACTAGTTTTAGACATTAATAATTAGGAAGGTAATCGGACACGTAGACTTATACATATTTTACTCACACTTGTTTTATTTATATAAATACTTTTGTATGCGTGCATGTGTGTTCACGTGGATCTTTGGACTTGTTTATGAATTGCAAATAAAACTATTTTTGAAAATCTTAAAATTTCATTTCATCAAGGTTGTTGTGGTATGTCGTAGGACCTATGCCGCAACAAGGATTTTCCTCGCTACAACGATAGTGTCTCACTGGTCGAGTCATGTTCCAGAGATTTTCCTTTTTGGCTTACCTTGTTTCCTCACTGCAAGTTTGCCATAATGACGCAAATTCTCACTATAGCTATACTCCGACGATATGTATTAGTTTAACGCAAAAGTCAAATTTTGAACTTGATTGGGCACATATTTCTTGGTACTCATGCAAACTAATTATCAAACCACATCTTCTCAACTTTTTAAACCATAATACTTCATGTAAGATTACTCCTTACCTATTTGTCCCCCCAAGCTTCTCTTACAAGCTTGTGTGTATAAGTAAGTATTTTGGGCTTCATTTTTTTTTGAGTGAGTGTGTGTGTGATTTTGTGATTTGTTTCTGGACAAAATATTTTTGTCAAATATTTCTTGCCACAAGAATCACTTTAAGGGTGATCGATACATGAGAAAATGCATAGTCCTCATTTTCTTTCGTGCATTTTACTTTTCCAAATTTTTTTACTTTCATGGAAATTAAAACATTGTGTTTGAATAAATTCTTGTTTTTAGAAACAAGGGCATCAAGAGAATAACGTAGATTATATTCTTCATTATCACTAACACTATTATAACAAAAACCTTGGTATTGTTATAAAAATAATGATTTCACAAATCGGACGATGTAACAAGTTCAGTGTTTGCATGATCATTACTAGCTCCAATAAAATTTCAGATCTAGTCATGCATGTTAAAGTCCATGTCACACACACTAGATCTTCCGCAAGCTGTTTAAACCAATACAAATAAGGTATATCTATGATACCAGTTGGGAGTGAATGTGATCAAAATCTATATTGGTGGAGGGTGCCCAAATTAATAACAAATGTCTATAAGAGACAAAATTTTCTTTTAATTCATTTTAGGTCACAAGAAGAACAACTTAGGTCATTGTGACAAAATATTTACTATTTATATCACACCAAATTTATATTCAATTTTAGAAGATTTAATCTAAATGCATAGAGAGTAAATAATTCACATAACACCAAGTCACACGAGGAAAACCCCACAACGAAAAAAAGCTTAGGCCGAATGAACGATACATGAACTACAACGAAAAAACATGGGTTGAACGAATGACACATGAAATGTGTTAGGACTTACAAAGATGGAACTACATTCTTCTAACATTAATACTTAACTTCATCTAATGAACTTTCACACCATATCTTTCGCTATAGGAATGCGCCAACGGCTGGAGAACATTTCACAACCGCCACCAGTTTTGTTCATAACTAATGGCTTTGTTTTCTAAAGAACACAAAATCCTCCTTTTGAAGTGGAAGATTAACTTTTGTTCCAATGCAATTGTAACTAGACGGGAAGCCCCTAAAGTGTGAATAATAGTTTATAGGATGTGATAATCCAAAACGTTTGAAAGTGTATAATTTTGGCTTGCTAAAAAATTCTCAAAATATTTTTGAGATAACAAAAATCTAAAATCACCCAAGAGAAAATTATAAAGGAATTTGTTCAAGGTTTTAAAAGTAAAATCAATAAATTACTTCAATGAAATTTTAGATTGAAGTAAAATACTCAAATTATCTAAAAAATATAAAGAGGTATATATAAGAAGAAAAATAAAAAATATTTTTCTCTTAATAATCCTCAACTATTCTTTTTCTCTATTATGGCTTTAATGCACTAAGGATAACTTTTATAGAGAAGAGAAAAACTAACCCAAACCCACACACTAAGTTACAAAAGAAGGTATGGGGGAAAAATAGGTAAGAGCATCCCATAAAGGAGATTTAGGAACTCAAATGTTAGAAATATGGCAAAAGTTATTATTATGCACAAACTTCCATAAAAGATACACCAAATCTAGTAAAAAAATAGCTTTTTGCACAAACAACTGCGTACAATGAAAAGAACTTCGCTGCAGGAAACTTGTGCTTCATTATAGAGAGGACACATCAGTGGAACTCGTGGCATATAAGGCCAAAAGCTTCGAACCACTCTGTGAGCAACAAAGCACTATTGCTATAATGAAGAACTACTTTCCTGCAGCCACACCATTACGAGTTTGCCAATAAGGCCTCTATATTAACTTTGAATAGTGAAATTCAATTTTATTTAATATGATATATTTAATGAAATGTTTGTTAAAATATATATTTAGTATAAAATGAGTGCATTTTTAGAAGATATATCATTATTCCATGAGTCATAAAGAGATACACACACAAAAAAATATATTTTTGCAATTAAGAAATAGTTACTTAAGTATGATAAAAGGTGTAAAGAGTGTAATGATTTTATTTTAAGTCACTTTACATTTTCCTAAAGTGCCATAAAAGGATACAATGTTAGAGAAAGAAAATGGGAAGGTCCGTTGAATGTTTTGTATGAAGCTTTGCTAAAACTAACTCAAGGACGAAGACTCAAAGTATATTTGTGAAATGAATTAAGGCAATCTAACTGAACGGAGCACAATGAGTATATTCATATTCTTACAATATCAAATAAATTGGTTTGCTTCATTCAATCTTAAGACTTATATAGGACCTTAGAACATCTCTTCAACCATTCGTGGATGAATAATAACTTGTAACAAAGCTACCAACATTATAAATAACAAATAACATATTAACCAAAAGAACTAGGTTCAAGAAGATTCTTAGAATGACAAATATTAATCCTGAAAATTAATCTATGTTCATGATCCTGTCGTTCTCTACGTACTTTTAATAAATAGCTAAGACATACATAAAATAAAGATCTGGAAGTTTAGATACCAATTTAACAAACGGTATATTATTCAAATTTCTATAGAGAGTGATGCAACTATTTTACTAAACAATTTTTGGGCATACCATAAAACATGAGAATGGAGTGTTGAATAATGGGTTTCCAATGACCATGAAAGGGGTAGTATTAATAATGTCATCACCATCAATAAATCCAAAGTCATCAAACACACAACAAGCCACGTGTGAGTGTGGCGCATTAAGAAAATCGATTCATCGTTTACATACAAGCCTCATAATTTGGCATATTATAATGTATGGGGTGGACATAACTTTGTTAAGAGGATATTAGAGTTATAAGAAAGTGATAATTCAGAGCATCACTTGAATACAACTTAATTGTGAATTGGGTTCTTATGCATTGACCTTTTTGTAGGGGTTTTATTCTTAAAACCATATATGACGTTTATTTTTCAATAAAGGCGTGTGAGGTTCATTTTGAAATAAGAATCATTCCTTTTAGAATGCCTTATATTTTTCCTAAATATATTGTATATATATGTTGGTCAATCGAACTTGTGGTGAGTTGAGTTCGACCTGATCACGAAAGATCAAAATTCCACTTCTAGTTCAATTGAACAATCCACAGATTAGATAGGGAGTTGATATCCTATAGGTAGAGTTGCGAGTACAAACTTAGTAATTCATCTTGACTATGGAAACATATTTGATAGTTCAGTAACTTGTCTAATAGTACAATGAAGACCGTACTTGTACATCAGGATTGTATTGAATAAGATAACGACTGAGATTCAAGTCTAGCTGTTGACCAAATTAGACCTGCACAATATCATAATATTTGCAAAGGGCTCATAGATTTGTAAGGATTGGAATGTGTATACAATTATTTCTTTGACTGTTATGGGGGCAATCCAATTCATCGGGTCTAAATATCCGCAGGTTGGGTAATCATTGTAAGTATATGTCTGAGATCATTCTAGAGGAATCCACATCTGGAAAATATCCTGCATTGTGATACTCTCTTGATAAACTTATGAGTTTTTATTCTACCAGTTAAACACGATCGGTGGATTTTACAATTAGGTAGATTATCAAATAAGTTAAGTTTGAGATCTAGTAGACGTTGTTGAAAATCGATAAGTAGCTTAAGAATGCGGGATTCTATGGAATGATTCGTAGACTAGGTTACTCACACATAAATTCCAACTCTAATGAATTACACACAATTAAAAATACACATGCAAAGAAAATAAGGCGAAATCCCTAAAATGAGAAAAACCTTTATTCAACACTATAGATTAATTGACAGAAACGGTTGACCTACAGATTATTTAGAATGACTAAGTATAACGTGCAGAGTCTTTAATTTCTTTTACAAAATACGGCCCAGTCCTGTGCTATCCATAGGAAGCAGTCTTCCCTCAGTATCCACCGATCAACCTTTTTCTTCTTCAGCAGTGAAACCTCAGTTCCACTAGTTAACAATAAAGATTGACTCTACAAGGGGTTTAGGCAAGATATATGAAAACTAGGGTTTCATAAATATCATAAATCACCTAGGTGGATGAATGGTTTATGAAAGTAATAGTGGTTTTGGAAAACAAAAAAAGAAAAACTTTGAAATAGGTATTGGAAAATAGTTTTCTCCAAAGTCTTCTCAAATTTCTGAACAAAACAAGTTTTTATAGCAAAAACATGAATTTCGAGATGGAGGGTTTGTTTGAAGGAAAACAGACCTCGTTTGAACGAAAACACTAGTTTCGTTCGAACCAAATAATATTTCGTTCTAATGATAACCATATCTCAGTCGAACAACCTTATAATGATGTTCTAACGAGATTTCTATATCAAGGCAGGGACATTTCATTTGAAGGTCATTTAAAACTTGTTATAACGAGACTGCACATCTCATTCGAACGAGACTCAAGCTCATTTGAACGATACCAAATAAACTTTTTTCTATTTAAAAAAAATCCTTTTTATCAAATAGCCTCGATTTTTAAAAGAAAATCATCCCAAAATATGATTTAGAAACGTCTATGAAAAGCACAAGTTTTATACTTCCATAAAGTGTTGGTGATGAATCCATAAACGGAGCTCGGTCACTAACGTGTCTTCGAATGAACTTGGAGATATAGTGTTCAGTTCAAGACACCGATTTGTAAAGGGAGATGTCCAAACTATAAAATAAGCCTAACCTATGAGAAATTATAAATCTCCCCTTTGGCTATTCCAATACAAAACAAAACTAAAAACCAAATTGTAATAAACACTCGAAGACAATGAATCATAATGTCCTTCTAACCCTAGAAACAGAATGGCATTTGAACTTTGTCTTCAACTGAACTCGTTCTCTCCTTGGCTAGCTATGACTTCATCTTGTGTTATCCATGATATCATCATCAAAGTAGAAGAGACCTATAGACATGAGACAAGAAATACCGTGATGCGTACGTGTTTTGAAGAAAAATAAAACTCCCCCTCAATTTGTTCTCACCCTTTTTGTCCGTAATAGATAAAGGAGTAGAATATAGTCATCAACATTAATCATCACATTAAGAAGAAAATATATCATCACAAAGATAATCAAGTAAAGCACATGCAATGATAATCTCAAAAGGCATATGTTCCCCACTAACTATTTTTGAAACTTTTTCAAAGTCTTTTCAATTATAAGTATAAAAATTACATAAAGGTACAAAAACACATAGTCACCATGGAATTACACTAAAATATCCGAATTTTGAGAAGGAATATAGTTGTGTGAACATTTTTCATAGTCAAATAAACACAAACATTCATAACATAGGTGCACGAAGTCACGAGACATTTCTAAAGAAAGAACTCAAAGTCTACCTTAGGTGTAAAATTGTGAGCTCAAATGAAATTGAATTAACTTATGCAATATGCCATGAACTTAAATGATTCTCACACTAATAACGCCAAACTATTTAATGTTTTTCAAGAAAGTTCTTTGTTCAAACCCATTGATCTTCAACTTTATAACTCCCTTAAAATCTCTCATGCATAAGAATTCACTATAAAATATTTTGAAGAAATCATAATGCTCACATGTAGCGAAGCATCAACGAATCTCAAATAAAAGGCCTTAGCACTTCTATTTTTGTGTGTCGTTAATCTTTTCAGAATTGTTTATGGAAATGGTGGATTTTAACACAAATAATATTTTGATCTTTTGTAGCCCCTTTCCTTTGCTTAATATTAATTATTGTTTTTTAGGAAATGAAATCCGGACAATGGTTCTTACATGCCCAACTTATCTCTTTTTACATTTGGTTCGTTATTTAGTAGAACTGAGATGACAACATCTTATTTGACATATGATAAGTTTGTAGACACACCACCTTAGGACCACCCTAAGCACCTCCTTAGGTCCCTAGCACTCACCCATCCACCATAAACCTAAAGTCATACTCCAAGTATAGATTTAGAGGCCACCGGGGACTTTTGGACCTCGTTTGATCTGGTAAACTCTCTAGCTTAAGAGAAAGCTCAATGAATCTTTTAAGGGATCTAAATACCCTTTCTAATGGTTTATCCCATGCACAAATCGACCATACAGTTCGGATAAACGGTATGTTTCACTACCGAAAACTGATCTAGAGGCACCGGGTGATCCTAGGCCCTTTTTGACTCTGGTCAAATCTTTGGATTGAGAAAATCTCAATGAATCTTCTAAGTTCTATGATTCCCCTTTCCAAGGGTCTATCCCATACAAAAATCATCCTTACAGTACGGACGAACGACCCATTTTACTCCGAAAGGTCCATGGACGCTTTTGGGCCCAGTTTGACCTCAGTTAACTCTGCGAACCAAATAAAGCTAAATGAAATCTATAAGGGCACTAAATACACTTTCCAACGATCCATATCATACGTGAATTAACTTTACGGTACGAACTAACGACCCATATCACTCCGAAGGGTCACTAGGCACTTTCTTCTCCCATTTGACCTCGATCAACTCTTTGAACCGAATGAAGCGGAATGAAATCTCGAATGGCTCTAAATAACCTTTCCAATAGTCCATCTCGTGTGTGAATAATCCTTTTAGTTAAGATAAACGATCCGTTTCCCTCCAAAAACTTCATATCCAGTGACAAACGGGCGCTTTCAGTCCCCGTTTGACCTTAGTCAATTCCTAGATGCGAGAGTGGCTCAATGTATTCTTAAAGGGCTCTGAATACCCTTTCCAACATACCACCCCATGTGCGATTATGACTTACGACTTGAGTTTTATGCCTGTTTTAAAAGAAACTATCCCAGAATGCCAAATGGCACCCCAGCGACCCTGCCTATCGACAGTGAGCCAGAGGTGTTACGTCGATAGGCATGTCAAAACTCCTACTGATCAGTACTCCCTTTGGCCCTATAAATAGATGTCATGACCTCATTTTGAAGAGGACCCTTGAACACCCCTCTCAGCAAGTCAATGAACATTCTCTCAAATTCAAAGTTGTTCCCTTTCTTAAAAAAACCATTTTTCACATTCCCTTCCATCACTTTTGTAAGGACAAATTTTCAAATAGTGTCAATTTGTATGTATTGGTATTATTTCAAACAAAAACTACTTTGAGTCATAGGATAGATTTTTCTTATTATGATTTTTATTAAGTCTATAACGTTGTGTTCAAGATGTAGCGACCAATCTTCAAAGATTAATCATGCCATAGTTTTGGTGCACATTTCATATCTTCACTTGGATTTTCGAGATTGTCTTAGGTATGGATGCATATTCGTTTATGGATACTCGATAAATATTTTCTAAGGATGTCATTTTATTTAAATCAAATTTTAAAATGTCTGTAAAATAATTTTTTAAGTTATTTCATTTTTAGAGTCATATGAAACACTTCCTTGTGTTTGTGTGGTTCAAACGACTTTAACAATCATTCAAAAGACATCATGTTGTTATTTAAACAACATGGCATTATCGTTCTAACAAGATGATCATATTGTTCGAACGATTGGCTGATGTCATTCAAATGATGCGCCGTCCTAATTTTTTTTTATTTAAGGCGTCTTTTGCTCAGAAAAACTAGAGGGCAGAATATAAAGAACATAACAGAACCCAAATGTATTCTACATTTGTTTACCAAATGTTTCCAATGCATAAAACATCCTTTGTATTTACAAGATCCGAGTTTTACCTAACCATATGTTATAGAGATCTTGTGTTTGTACCATTATTTCATTCTTTATCATTCGAAGAACCTGTTTCGTGCGGTGGACTTTGTACTTGCTGATTTGACGATTACTAAGGTTGTATCAATGGATACCGAGGTATGCGTTGAATCGTGTGTTGTGGACTAGGTGTAGGTGGACTCATGCGTTGTACTGTGGAGGAGCGATTGAAGAGAAGAAGAGGCGTCAAGACTTGTGGGGATCGAGTTATTGAGTAAGACCATAATCATCCTTTGTAAAACTGTATCATAGTGATTTTTTGGCTTGGTCCGTCCAAGGTTTTTCCCGTTGTGGTTTCCTCGTACATCGGCTCGTTTTGTGAGCATTCTCTACTTTATCTTACTTAATCACACTAAATGCATGTTTAGGGTTAAGAAGATAAAATTGGTTTAATTAGTTTGGTTCACAAAATTGGTGCTTGAAAAAATTGGAAAAAGTTATTGAAAAGAAAAATTGTTTTCACCTAAAGGACACACATAGAGGGACCGTCGCATTTACAAATTGGTATCAGATCTAGAAACACATTTTATTGTGTGAGTGATCCCACGTGTCTTTGGGTATTTATATAGGTTTTAGAACACCAATTTTTGATGGGTCAAATTATGCCTATTAGAAGATGTGAATGAAGAGTGCACTTAAGGCCATACATGAGCGTGTTTAGTTAGTGGTTGAAAAAAGGTGGACACCACTAGTCACGAGAGAGAGTGAGGACACACGTTTAAAACCTATTGAGTCATGGACCAAAGAAGAATTCATACTTGCATAATACAATTCCAAAGGTTTAAATGCTATCTCCTCCTCTGTCACCTCGAAAGAGTATAATCGTATGATGATGTGTGAAATGTCGAAAGAGGCTTGGGATATCCTTGCACTTAATCACAAGGGAACTAGCACCGTTAGAACATCTAAACTCCAAAAAGTCATCACCTAATTTGAGACGATTAAGATGTTAGAGAGTGAGACGTTTGATGAGTTTTACGCTAGGTTATCACATATTGTAACCTCTTCCTTTCACTTGGGAGAGAAAATATCCGACAACTGAGTTATAAAGAAAATCGTAAGGTCGTTGCCTAGTAGATTTGATCCAGAGGTGATCATTTTGAACTCTTTGGGTTTACTTGACTTAACAAAACTTGAAGTGATTCTAGGTGACCTACAAACTTATAAGCTTGACATGTGTACCTCCAATCAAGTGCCAAAGAAAGAAAAGGGCATCGATTTGAAATCCCGAAAGGAGATAACAAAATTTTATGAGGATGATGAATTCGACACCAATTTTGAAGATGTAGCTTTGTGGGCAAAGAAGTTCAAAAAGTTTCTTAAGTTCCAAAAGTAATCGAAAGATTCCAAAAGACTTGAGAAATTTAAGAACAACAAGGCCGATCACGTCCCTAAGAATCGAAGTGAGAATAATGAGAGGGATGAGTCGAATAAGTTCTTTGGTTGTGAAGGTTAGGGCCAAAAGGTAGCGGAGTGTCCCACTAGAATTAAGAAGGAGGGAAAGAAATTTATTGCATATAACTCCACCCTTAGTAATAATGAACCGGAAGAGGGAGAGGATACCCCATTGAGTGCAACTACACTTCATTCTTGATTTTTCATGTGAGCGATGATGATAAATCTTTTCATGAAGATACTCATGTGAATGACATTTCTGGGGCCATAGTTTGTGAGTCGTAAGTGATTAAGGGTGAAGAGAGTGAGGATGAGGATGTGGAGGAAAGTGAGTTGCAAGTTGCCTTCTGTGAATTATATGAAGTAACGATGAAGGTGAAGAAGGCAAACTTGAAGTTGCATGCTAAGTTGAAAGAACATGCCATAGAAAATAACGATGCATTGATTAAGGGTCTTAGGGCATGAGAGAGGACTCTTCCAGAGAAACTAGAATACGTTGAGGGTGAGAGAGATGGTCTTCGTGGTTTGATAGAGTCTATGAAAATGGATATCTAGAGTTTGAGAAGTCTAGGAATTTTCTCGAGTCTAGGATTAGTGAACTTGAGGAGAGATTGAGAGATTCGAGTAAGGTGAAGTTTGATTTGGAGGCTATGTCGAAAAATTTGGATACCATCCAAATCAAGGATGATAGGTGTGGTGTAGGATTCGATGATCATATCGCTCCCATTCCCAAAGCCAGCACCAATAGTGTGAAAGATCCGACTAGGAACGTTAAGAGAGGTCCACATTTAGGTAACATTCCTTGCTGTGTTTACACTTGCACTCATTGCGGTAGGAAGGGTCAACTTAGGCGTTGTTGTTATGACTTTAAAAATGCTCATAGGAAGTTTAAGAATAAAGTCATTTTGGTTCCCAAAATCCCCATGCGTCGTTATACACATACTTGCGGTTAGGAAATCGGGCTTAGAGTCTTTAAGAATAAAAATTCATGACTCTTGTTTACTTGCATATGATACTTCTCATGATATTTCTTACGAATGATTATTTTAGCATGTATGTCATATGCTAGTTGTGCTTCATGATATATCTTTGCTAGTGTTATGACATGCTTATCTCTTTGTATTATTTTTTTAGTCTTATTGAAAAAATACAAAAATATTAATTTTTTTTTGAAAATGCAAAAAGATTTTTGGTTTCATATATTTTTGAAAAATACAAAAATATTTTGTTTTGGGGTCAAAAATATTTTTTGAAAAACACAAAATATTTTCGATTTATTTTTATGTCGTGAGTTTACACTTGATATGGCATATTGGTGTGTTTGGACCCCCATCATTTCATCTTTCCACATGGCTCATACAGTTGGTCATAAATTTGGGTATGTAGATTGATTTTAACCATAGGTTTTAATGGGGTTGTTTCGAAGTTGACTTAAATTTAGATTCGACTATGCATATGCCATTGCACACATGCACGAGCTTATATGAATGTTTAACTTCTCATGCATATTTGAGTTTGGTGACATGTTATCCTCTCAATTTTGTTATCTACGTGCATAATAAACTTATGAGGAGTTGTACATTTAAGAACCGTTGCCCGCGAGGATTTATATTGTATATAAAAAAATAATGAGTCTGCACGGGAAAGGGCTGCGAGAGACAGGTTAACTCATCGTGAAAGCCACTGTTTAAAAGAGTCCAAGAAAAAATTAAGTCAATAAAAAGAAAAATATGCCAAAATGGTTTCAATAGGAAATTTATTAAAATAGAAAATAGATCTCTAAAAAAAAATATGAATAGAAAAGAATTATCATATATGCTTGAGGGAGTTTTAGTTGAATGTCAACGGGTTTACACAAACAAGTCCTAGGTTGAAAAAGTCATGTCATGACGCTATTGTTTGTAGAATCGTTAAAATTTTGGACTTGTGTACGTGATGTTTGTTTAGTTCATTAAGTTCAAGTTTAATTGTCACATATAGATAAAACGTAGTTTGATGATATTTAGTGGTCAATTAGAGCTTTTTGAACGTACCTTTGTGTTTGGATTGTGATTAATTTATGTTAGTTACACCCCTTCATTCCATTCCATGTTTGAGCACATTGATACTGTGTTAACTTGTAACTCACATGTTTTGTTTTAAGTCTATTGTTTTTACCATTTTTGTACTATTAGTTGCTTTTATCAGATTTTTTTTGCTGGGTAGATGTTGCATAAAATTTGAGCTGGAATTGAGGTTTTGATAAGTTATTAGAACGATTTTGGGCTCTCGTTTCAATAACAAGTCCATGTCATTAGATGGATGGATCAAATGACGTATCAAACCAGATACAGTCGACGTACAGGTATGGTCGTTAGATAGGTCATTAGAAAGATGTTTCTAACGAGGTGATACTGTTTTAGATCGTTATTAGCGAGCTTACACATGGTTCGACATTCATTTATCTTTTGAATGACCTTATATATCGTTCGAACAGTCTAGTTCACTTTTCGAGATTTTGATCTATTTTTTTACTTTCTTGATATATATTTTGATATTCCTCTGTTGGTACTTCTATTGTTTTGGACAGTCTATATGCAGTTTTCATTGGATTATTCATGCTTGATTATTACACTGTATTGTTGTTTGAGTTTTGTTTAGTCACATCTTTCCTGACATGGATGATTTCTCCATGTGACTGTTTACTGGATTTGATTTGACATATATTGATTCTTTTTAGTTACTTTATCATGTTTATCTAGATATGCTTCATGTTATACTCATGCTAGATATTCGTGTATATGCTTATTTTTCTCACTAGTTATCTATTCGAGACAAAAAGGGGGAGAAATATATATGTGATGCAGGGCGAGATTTTTGCTAGTATTTTTTAATCGGCATCATGTTGTTTATATATCATTTGTTCCTCCATACTTCACATGGTATTTGTTTATTTCGTGTGTATAGTGATTGGTCAGAGATTCGATATTTTGTGACTACATCACATTCAGACAGTTCATGCTCATTGGTCGTCCTACATTTGATAGTCCATGTCCTGAATTTTCTTTTGGGTTTATGGGATGGGATTTAGGTCATTCGGCTTGACAACCCGACTTAGGCAATTCGTTTTTTTGGTTTTGTCCTGGAATAGCCAAAGGGGAATATTTGTAAGGACAAATTTCCAAATAATGTCAATTTGTATTATTGGCATTATTCCAGACAAAAACCACTTTAAGTCGCAGGATAGATTTTTTTTGTTACGCTTCCCGTTAAGTCTATAACGTTGTATTGAAGACTTAGCGGCCAAGCTTCAGACATAAATCATGTCGTAGTTTTGGTGCACATTTCACGTCTTCATTGGATTTATGAGATTCTCTCAGGTATGGATAACAAGGTATTCATGGACTTATGTGTTGTGGACCTGACATAGGTGGACTCCTACATTGCTGTGTGGAGGAGCGGTTGAAGAGAAGAAGAGGCGTCAAGACTTATGGGGATCGAGTCATTTAGTAAGAATATAATGTCCTTTGTAAAATCGTATCATAGTGATTGTCTGGCCTGGGTTATCTGAGGTTTTTTTGTGTTGTGGTTTCCTCGTACATCAGCATGTTTTGTGAGCATTCTCTATTTGATCTTTCTTAATCACACTAGATGCATGTTTAGGGTGAAGAAGATAATATTGGTTTAATTAGTTTGGTTCACAAAATTGGTACTTGAAAAAATTGGAAATTTTTTTTCAAAAGAAAAATTGTTTTCACCTAAAGGATACGCATAGAGGGACCATCGCGTTTACAACTTTGTTACCTCACTTGGTAAATTCCCCTCACCTCTCCATACCACTTCCATACCATTACAAGATCAGCATATATGCATCCAAGGTTAACATCAAGGATTCATGAGGAGGTTAAATTCTCCACCCACACACCCCACTTGTAGTTGATCCATGTATAGGCTCACAACCACACACTCACTTGTAAATATTCACATGTCACTCACTCACATGTATATATCCCGATTACCATGCGTAGTATAGTCTCTATGCTTTATCTAGATTTACTTTCCATGATACATTTCCCTTTACTCATCCCGCAAATAAAAAATAAAAATTCCTCTCTCTCCATAATATATTAATTAAGATTCATGCGTTTTTTCACACTATATCACCATAGCATGACAATATTGACCAAAATTTTGTCCCGTACTAGGGGTCACTTTTTGATGGGTGCTGGCTTCACGAGGGCATGGTTAACCTAAACTATATGACTCCCACCTTCCATTAGCTGCGTACCTTCCACGTATATCAAACGATTACCCCTGCGTCGTAATACTTGATCGAACTCATGACGGGAGGTATATAGCAGGGAACTCATTCACGTACGTCTAGTATATCGAATTCTCTCTCACACGTACAGTCCCCATGAGGTATATCATGGGGAAATTCACTTACACTCAGGTATATCAAATGGCCTATCCACACGTATCGATGAGTGACTGCCCTTATAGGAAATAGGTATATTGTAGAAGTTGTGCGAAGGGGGGAACCCTTTTACTAACCCAATTAGTGCATAAAACTCATATAGGAATCAAACCTAGGGAACTCATAATTAGTTTGTCGGTTACCATGCAAAACTCTACCAAAATTTCGGGTCGACATATCGCCCGAATTTTTGTGCTATTTCCCTTTATTAAAATCAGGATCTTTTCGTGAGCCTGAAAATAAGTCAAACTGTGTCTTACATTTTTAACCCTATTTTCCCAGTCTCGAGTCCTGTCCAATATTTTTTCTGCATTTAGGCAAACCTAATACATGTGAAAACCTAATAATAATAATGATAATAATAATAATTATAATTATCATGCTGAGATTCTTGTCCTTTTCAAAAGACCAAAAATACCAAAACTATTTTTCTCCTCCTTCCAAAATACCAAAAACATTTTCCTCTCATTTTCAAAAAAATACCAAAAAAAATTCCCTCTTTCTTTTAAAAATAAATTTAAGCCGTTTCCCTCTCAGGTCGATCGCATACCCGATTTTGGCTTGGCTCCCTATTGGCTTTGGCCTTTCGTCAAACTGCCTCGACGTTTCGTCACTTCTTCTGATTCTTCATCTGAGTTTGGGATCTACCTCCACGAGCTCTACATGGAGAACACCGACCAAGCACCGAATGTTCAGTTAGATCTGATGTCCGTCCTATCCCAATTCAGCGCCAAGATTGACAACCTTTAATTCAAGGTCCAAGAAATATAGCGACACCGAGCTTAGATATCCTAAGAATCTGAGGTTCTTTTTTCTCGTGCAATGGGTCCACCGATTCCCAAGCCTGTCTAGGTATCAGAAAAGTACCAGCATATTTCGTGTGCCCCACCTGCCAATGGATCGCCACCCGCTCAACTCCTCATTCTGAACCATGCCCAGCCAGGGGCTAATCTGCCAGTTACGTGGATCCCAAAGAGGAAGAATCGAATAAGGTCAAGGAAGGCCTGAAACTATTGTCAAAGAAGTTCGACCAAGTCAAGATATTCGAGAACTACATGGATTGCGCCCATATGTCTCCTTATACCAAAGCTAGGCTGCTAGAGAAGTTTAAAATTCCACACATTGAGAAGTTTGAGGGAAGCGGACCCCAGATTGTGCACTTTCAAAGCTACCATCGAGCCATGACCATTTTTGGTGCCCCCGAAAAGATAATGGTCCAAATGTTTTAGTATACCTTGAAAGAAAGTGACCTCCGATGGTTCTTGTCTCTTAAAGAATCCAGAATACGTAGTTGGGAAGATGTGACTTGAGAATTCATATCTCAATACAAGTAAAACAAAGAGTTAGCGGTCACGCACCGAGACCTAGAGCTGCTCAAACAGAACCTTGGGGAATCAGTTAGTAGCTTTATTTGAAGGTAGAGAGAGAAGGCTGCCACCATAACCAACAGGGCCTCCGAGGAGGAACAAGTTAGCATTGTCAAGAAAAACTTCATGCTTCATATCCGAGAATCCAGGTAAAGATAATACTGCCCACACTTATGAGCCCTCCAAAAGGTTGGTGTGGAAATTGAATAAGGTGTCACCAAAGTGCACTCTGAACTGAAGAAGGTTATCGAACAGTTCACCCCTCGAAAGTATGAGAAGCCTGCTAGTGCTACAGTCTCAACCATCCACAACATATCCAAACCTGTAACTTCTTGGGAACCCGAAAGTCTCACCAATCTTGCCAGAAAAGAGTACATTGAGCTCAATGCTCCCCTGTCCAAAGTCAACCAAGCTTTGCTAACCAGAAATCTTATCAAACCATTAGAACCCCGTCCATTACCAAATCTACTCCCTAAAAATTTCAAGATATATGCCCGTTGTGACTTCCACCAATCCGTAGGTCAAACCACTGACTAGTGCTTCCACCTTAAAAATGTGATCCAAGGTCTAATTTACCGGGGTATTATTGCCCCACCAGCTAATCCCAAACCTAATACCACTCACAACCCTCTTCCAACACACGAAACTAGCACAAATGCCATTTTCCTAGAAAGTGACTCGGAGTTTGAACCTTCTACCCAAATTATGCCCATCAAAGCACCCATCATCCCTACCGTCTCACCTAAATGTTTTAAGGTTTGACAATCTTTTCTCCTAAACGCTACATGCTTCGATGATCAAGCTCTGTCACTCCTTATAAGGGCCTGCATTGTCGTTCGTACCCTATTTGAGCAGAGAGTCATGGAGATACCTGTTGTATTGAACCAACTCTAGAATTTGGGTAAAAATTGCCCATCAAAATGTTTGTCGATTATTAAAAATTCAGCAGCTTGTTCACGAAAGGCCCAAAGTGGCCTCGGGAACCAGATGAATGGGTAGTGCCTGTTTAAGAATTCAGACTAGATGATGTGGTACTGATCATGGATGATATGTTTCTCCAGACAAAGAAAATCTATAAAATCTCTGAGTTTCCCACTGTTTGGAAACCTCATGGACGGTTGGTCCCTTCACTCCCGCATTTCCCCAATGAGTGGGAAGACTTATATGATGAAGTTGTTGAGGTGGTAGAATTTATTGATTACTCTTAGCACGAAGACATAGTCGCCACTGGATGGGGGAATGATTTTGACAACTCAGATGATGAACCGAGTCATGAATAAGCCAATCTAGTTGCCAGCTTGTGTAAAATTATCTCCTTTGAGGATTTATTGGGAGAAATTAACAAAGTATCCATTCAGTCCAAAATAGAAGAAGCCACAGGATTCTTATTCTTCCCCACCTTAGTGAACCACATGACCAGATCAGGGCGGTACTATAAAGATTCGATTTCTTATGCAACCAAAACAAATAAAAGAAAGGGAGTGGCCAAAGAACTTCTAATGCCAGAAATGACAGTTGAAGAGCGCAAAGTCCTCGATCAACTCAAGAAGACCCAATCCAATATCACCCTATGGGAACTTTTCATGTCCTCTCAGTTACATAGAAAACTCCTTACAGGACCCATAGTTTCTCCTTATACTACTCCTGAAGAAGTCGTAAATATAGTTGAATCCCTGACCTCTTCCAGACTCCTCTCCTTTTCACAATTATGCTCTCAGCATCTTCGTAAAAGTCTTGTTAAAGAGAGTACCGCTATCACTTATCGACAATGGATCCTCTCTCAATGTCTGTTCGTTAAAAGCCTTCAACTTTTTGGGACTAAAAGTCAGTGATATCACTCTCATCTCTTTCGTCGTGCACACTTATGAAAACACTCGTCGAGAAGTAATGGATTCCATAAACTCACACTAGGGGTTATCCCTATTTATCATCTATTAGAATTCCAGGTCATCGATATACCTGCTTATTTTAACCTACTCCTTGTCCGCCCATAGCTCCATAATATTGGAGGGGTATCTTCTTTTGCCCATAAAAAAACTAAAGTTCTTTGACAAAGGACTGATTATCACCATTTTGGGGGACGACGGCAGTGTAGATAGTGCAGGTACCAGCAACCTAGTATTAGAGATTCAGCATGGGACCAATGATATGCTACTCTCCTATTTCATTATCCCCTCCTAGTCCCAGTGGGGGATAATTTCAAAAACCCTCGCGAAAATGTCAATATAATTCAGACGTCCAAGAACATGCAATTCACGCCTAGAATGATGCTATGACGACGTCAACAAGGAATCCTTAATCCTATAGTCCTGAAAGAGGCCTTTCCCCCAAGTGTCTTGGGTCACCAACCTTCACCGAATGAACTCAATGCACTCCATTGACTGAGACCGAAGAGAAAGATGATGAAAAAACTATTTCAAGAGACTTTTTAAACAAAAGATCTGTAAAGGAGGGTGAAGACTTCCCTTTCTATAGATTCTCATAATTTTGGTATGACCACATTGACAAGAAGATGAAGTCAGGGATGGAAATTTTCTTTTAAGACAATAACTCTTGGGAGAAAGACTAAAAACATAAAGTGAAACCTCTCACCGAGCAAACCATAGCAATTACCAGGAACTCTCAGGAAAGTGAATTCAAAGAATCCTTTAACTTGTAGATACTGGGATTGAGTCTCTGCATGGTTCTTCTCAGATCACGAATGTTGATATGCATCTCCTCAACTAGCATTCCATACCAGTCCAATATGCTCAAATTTAATCAAACCTTGTTGTTTAACCTATTCAAGTCTCTTCACATATTCTTATTTTTCCTTTTCTTGATATTAATGTAACTTAGACCTCTTTTGACGAGGTTCTCAACGTAGTTTTTCCTGAATATGAAATAAATAAAGATATTAAGTATCTTGATGTGCCTTACATAATTGGTTTGATTCTAATCAAACTCTTGATGAAAGTGACTTTATAAATGAATAATTCTTAACTGATCTTAATAAGGAAAATAACAAATAACATAATCACATTCAAACTAATGATGATGAGATCGTTGTCATTAATATCGATTCTAATAGCCATCAACGCGAGGTTAAGATAAGGTCCACCTTTAATGAGTATAAGCGGGCACAATTTAAAGAATTACTAAAGGAATTCGCAGACGTCTTCGCATGGTCCTACCATGACATGCCTGGCATTGACCCAAAAAAACTCAGCATGAGATCCCGACATCCCCAAAATGCAAGTCGGTTAAACTGAAGCTAAGAAAACTCTATACCGAATGGTTGCTCAAGGTCAAAGAGGAAGTGGCCTAATAGTTGAACGTGTGGTCTAATACCCAACATAGCTTGCCAACATCGTACCTATGCTGAAGTCGCGAGGAAAAGTATGCATGTGTGTCGACTACGAAGATTTGAATAAAGCATCCTCAAAAGATGATTACCCATTACCTAACATCGACATGATCATGGATAATAAAACCAACCATACCCTCAAGTCATTTATCCATGAATTTGCTGGTTATAGCCAGATCGAGATGCATCCTAACCATCAGGAGAAAACCACCTTCATCATCCCATGGGGAACCTTTTGTTATACTATCAAGCCATTTGGACTCAAGAATGTCGGGGCTACCTATCAAAGGGTTTCCACAACCATCCTTCACGATCTTATCATAAGGAGGTCGAAATCTATGTGGACAACATGATTATTAAGTCTAAGACTCAGGAAGATTATATTCCCTCCCTTCGAAAGTTTTTTAAACTGTTGCGACCATACTACATGTGGTTAAATCCACATAAGTGTGTTTTTCACATCACGAAAGGAAAACTCTTGGGATTCATGGTCAGTGAGAAAGGAATCAAAGCGGATTCTGCCAAATTAAAAGCCATACTTTATATCCCACCACTACAGATAGAGAAGGAAGTCCGAGGATTCCTTGGAAAATTATAGTACATTAGTCGATTTATCAGACAATAGACCTCTATTTACAAACCCATTTTCAAACTTCTCTTATAGGGTTTAATTAAAGTTTGGAATTAGGCCTTCCAAGAAGCCTTTAATTAAGTGATACCTCACCCGACCTTCTATGCTCATGCCTCCGCTTCCAGGTCTCCCGCTCCTATTATACTTGACTGTCACAGATATTGCAGCCAAGGATTTGATAGCCCAATACATTTGAAGAAGCCCACAAGAAAAGAGCCATCTATTATGCCAGTCAGAATTTGGTCGGGTACGAAGTCAACTACACTTCTTTAGAGAAAGCATGTGTCGCCCTGGTCTAGTTTGCACAGAAGTTACGATACCACATACTTGCCTTTCCCATCAGACTAGTATCCCGAATGGATCCCATTAAATACTTGCTGAAGAAACTCGCTTTGTCCAGCCGAGCGGACTGTTGGATAATGTCACTAGCTGAGTTCCACATCGTGTATGTCATTAAGAAAACCACGAAGGGGAGGTCCATCTCTGACCTCCACGTCGATTACCCTATGGAAAGAACCAATGTTTGGGTCTCCAAATCCCCAGATGAAGACATACTCTACACCTCTCATGAGGACCTTAGATGGAATTTTTTTTTGATGGTTCTACCAATAAGAAAGGATATGACATTGGGATATTCCTGATCACCACTGATGACTCTCACACACCCATTTCCATCAAATTATATTTCTATTGCACCAATAACATGACCGAATACGAGGCATACACTGTAATAACCCCACTTTTATATGTTCATATATTGTATTATTTCATATGTGATATGGATAACGTTAATTTATTATTTTTAGTCTAATCCTTCTTACATAAATAATGAAATATCAAATTAGTTACAAACATAAAATTTTAAAGTTTTAAGTACGAATGTTCATAATAGATACTAGTTTTGGCCATTATAATATAACAATTGACTTCAGGTAAAAACAAAAAAGTTGTAGACATATGAATTAGGTTTGTAACACAACAAACAGTGTGTTAAATGGAGGTCCGAGCAAGAAGTTATAACGAAATTACGAAATAAGAACAAATTTGTCCATCCTTTAAGTTGTATTTTGTCCTATTACCACACCATTTGTTATATTTTGATTGGTTGGAAGGGGAGGCTAGTTTGGCCGACTTAAAAACTTTGAGATAAACTCCTTCATCAAAATTGATTAAATGAAAGTCATATGGCATATCCTAAGCTAAATGATAAGTTTTGGGGTAGAAAATATAAATTTATGAAACATTAGGGACTTGATTTTAAATAATAAAAGTTTTAACGACTAAAATGAAAATATATAAATGACCATTTTGTAAATAAAATGATTTCAAGGGCCTCTAAGAAATATTGAAAATGTATGGTGTAAAATTACTAAAATACCCGTCATATCTAAATTGACCCTTATACCCTTAATAACTTTACACCTCGGTTTGTATTTATTTTACACCACACCTTACACGTGTCATCCATATATATAAGGATAAAACAAATGTCATGCATTTAAAGAAGGCTAAAACTTGTGTCGCCATTTGGTGAAATAAAGTCTCCAAGACAGCCCCGTTCGCGACACGTCAACGCTGACTCACCAAAATGGAAGCTTAGTCACCCAGATACATGTCAACACCCAGATAACTTTGAGAAACTATAAATAGAAGCCTTAGGATCGGTTCTTACAGGAAATTCATTCCAAAGATCAAAAAGAAAGTATGAGATAAATTGTGATGAAGTTTAAGAAGTTTCATCTTAAGATTAACGAGCGATCCAAGACTCTGTATCTGTAACTTCGGACTTATGTTCTAGGTGAGTAATCTATGACATTCCTTCCGTATTTTGATTATATAATAGTATGCAAACTATATCTATTTTGTGAAATGTTTTATCCTCAAAATACATCTGATACCGATGATTCCGTCGTTTGTTATATGTGTATATCTCTCGATATATACATCTGATTTGAATTTTGAAATTATTGATTCGGCCTATAGAAACTCTCTTACTACGTTGGCCCTGACTGCCAGGCGGAAGTATTTGGGTGGCACCTTCCCAGCTGGTCTATCGGTGGTGTGCCCTAAATAAGGTGTTGTTTCAGATATCAAGATTTTCTATCTGTGTTGTTGTTGGGTGGAAACATTTGGTAACACTATCTGTTTATCTGGGTATTAGAACGTACATGGCCATAAAATAAAATTGAATAATTGACATATTGCTCAATTATTTTATCTGTTATGTTCTGAACTGTTTATTCTGAAAATATTTAATGTCAATTACTTTATATATATATATTACTGCAAATTCGTGTCTCTATATACATGCGAAAAACCCAGGAATGTCTGGAGATTGAATCTCACTCGGATTTTAGTTTATGTTTTATAAATAACCATTTTTCAGGAAATAAGTAGACTCATGGAGAGCACATACAAGGATTATGTTGAAGATTTAACTCTAGAGCTCTTTTTGTTATTATTTTGGTGCATGTCTGGCTCTCTTGTAATAAGTTTTTAAATTTTTTCTTAAGTTGTAATTAATAGTTACTTTTAATATAAATGAAGTTTCCTTTTGAAAGATCTGATGATGTAATTCCTTTACTTTCAGTATTTTACGATTCATAACCATGTGATTGTATTTTTTTGCACTTATTTAAGGAAACAATTTAAGTCAGAATATATATTGCCTTGGTGGCATGTCAAGACACTCATTCCCTACTACTAATTTGGGTCGAGGTTGTGACAGAGGTGGTATCAGAGACTAGGTTATGAACCCGTGGACTACTGAACATAAGTTTAGAACATTATCAATTTTAAGGTTCCACACATAGGATATAGGATTAAATATCCGACTCATGTGATAACCCTCCATATGTCTTACAGTCTACTTATAATTATTTATATATAATTGTTCTTCTAATTTGAAATTTTGAGATAATATAATACATCTTACGACTGGCTATGACTGTAAAAAATGACCAAGACAAGATAAACTGCGGGAACTAGTGATTCGAATATGGAAGGACTGGAAGGTTCATACAAAGCGATTGAGAGTCAAGCAAGGATTGTGGAGCATCAGGTGAATAATGGAGCACCAATGAATCTTTAACTAACTAGCTGTACCATAGAACATTTCAAGAAGTTGAATTTTCCTTCTTTTAAAGTGTACCAATGAACAAAAGGGTTTCATTTGCAACATTTATGTTAAAAGGTGAAGCCGAACATTGGTGGAGAATGACTAAGAGAATACACGGGGAGAGGAATACTTACATAGGTTGGAATGAATTTTTGGTGATCTTTTATGAGAAATATTTCCCTGAAATGGTGAAGGATGAAATGGAAGCTGAGTTCATGAGTCTAGTGAAAGGGAATATGACGGTTAGTCAATACGAGGCCAAGTTTACCGAGTTATCCCATTTTGCACCTTATGTTGTGGTAACTGATGTTTTGAAATCCAAAAAGTTTTAAGGTGGGTTAAAGTTGAGCATTCGTAGTTGAATTTCCATCCTAAAGTTGACATCATATAGTGACGTTGTGGCTAGGGATACGATAGCTGAGAGGGATGGCGAGGAGTACAATAGAATTAGAGATGGTAAGAGGAAGTTTGGGGAATAAATAGGGAAAAGCCTAATTAATGGAAATAATTTTAGGAGTACATCCGATGTTGGGGGAGCTAGTGATAATAAACAGTTTAATAATAAGATAAGTCAGCGATGTGGGAATATGCATGGAGGACAACCTTGTTACAAGGATATGGGAGCTTATTTTAGATGTGGACAAAAATGGACATTAGATAAAAGACTACCCAACCCCAGCAAGGATTTCGATCTAGCCTTTAGGCGAAAAGAAGAACCAAGGCAGACAGGGTAGATCTTTTGTACTTTCGGATATCCAAGCTTCTAACGCAGTAGTGTCTCTTACACTTTCTATATATGCACAACCTTTTTAAGTTTTAATAGATCCTGGTTCTACCCATTTATTTGTATCCGTGCATTTTGTTGACCGCTTTCCTAATATGCCCGAACCCTTAAATCATAGCATACACGTTTCTACTCCTTCGGGTGAGTTATTGATCGGAACATTAGTATATAAGTATTTCCCTATAGATGTTAGTAGTCATAAACTATTCGCTAATTTGATAGTTTTAAACATAAGAGACTTTGAAGTCATTTTAGGGATGGATTTGTTAGCATCGTATCATGCTAAGGTAGATTCTTTTGAGAAGAGAGTTAACTTCTAAATCCCCAACCAACCAGAATTCAGTTTTGAAGGAACTGGCATCCTATCTCCCATGCGTATTATCTCTGTAATGCAAGCTTGTAGTTTTCTTAAGAAGGGATGTCAAGGATTCCTTGAAAGTGTTATTGATCAAATAAAAGAGCCTATTTGAGAAGATATTCCTATAGCTAAACTTTTCCAGATGTTTTTCCAGTTTATTTACCCAGTCTTCCTCCTAGTAGAGAAATAGAGTTTACGATTGACCTTATTCCTAGAACTATACCAATCTCGAAACCACCTTATCGTATGGCACCTTTAGAATTAAGGGAATTAAAAGTTAAATTACAGGATTTGTTAGACAAGGGTTTTATTAGACCAAGTGTATCCCCTTGGGGTGCTCCGGTGTTATTTGTTAAAAATAAGGATAGGACGATGAGGTTATGTATAGATTATCGTGAACTAAATAATGTGAACATTAAAAATAAATACCCCTTACCTCGTATAGATGATTTATTTGACCAGCTTCAAGGTACGCAAGTATTTTGAATGATTGACCTTAGGTCAGGCTATCATCAATTGAAGATTAAGGAAGATGATATTTCGAAATCAGCTTTTCGTACTAGATATGGTCACTGTGAATTTTTTGTGATGCCATTTGGACTAACTAATGCACCAACCGTTTTTATGGATGTGATGAATAGAGTGTTTAGGAAGTATTTGGATCAGTGTGTGTTTGTTTTCATTGATGACATCCTTATTTATTCCAAAATTATTAAAGAACACGAAAAGCATATAGAGACAATGTTAAAAATCCTTAGGAGGGAAAAATTATATGCAAAATTAAAGAAGTGTGAGTTTTGGTTGCTAGCGTATCTTTTCTAGGACATATCATTTCCAAGGATGGAGTGTCGATTGACCCTCAAAAGATCAAAGCTATACTGGATTGGCCTAGACCAACTAATGTAACGTAGATTCGCAGTTTTCTTGGATTAGCAGGTTATTATCGAAGATTTTTCGAAGGATTTTATAGTATTGCCAAACCTCTATCTAGGTTAACCCAAAAGAAGGTGAAATATGAATGGTCTGAGGAAGTTGAGAATAGTTTTCAAGAACTTAAGGATCGATTAGTAACTGCCCCAATTTTGACTATTCCTTCAGGTACAGGGGGATTGGTGATTTATAGTGATGCTTCTAAAAGGGTTTGGGATGTGTGCTAATGCAAAATGGAAAAGTAGTAGCTTATGCCTGGAGACAGTTAAAAGCACATGAGCAAAATTATACAACCCATGACCTTGTATGGTGACAACTAAACTCAACACAAATTAACAAGCAAAGGCAATCACCAGAATAAGCAAAGAATTCAAAGGAACTACAATCATACACAACACAAAGATATACATGGTTTGGTAAGAAAGCCTACGTCCACGGTGGTGCTCTCAGTATTTTATTTCTCTTTACTCCAGGGAGTGTTTACAGAAAGAATACATGCCCTTTGCCCCGGGCTGAGGGTTTATTATATACATGTTTTTTTTGGAGAGTGGGGGTGTTGGAATCCCCCACGTTAGCCTCTAATCCCCAGAATATCTCCTTGAGAGATGTTAGGAATTGAATAAGTCACAACTGAGTTAGTAGATGCGCGAGGCCTCTAGACTTTGGGCCGTGTTTAATCGGATAACTCGTCTGGGCCAAAGTGACAAATCGAGGTACCCACAATTGCCCCTAAAATTTTTGGGTCACAATTTGGACTCAATAATTTTAAATTGTTTGCCTTAATGGAACTTTTTTGAATCATGTAACACTCTTAGGATTGAAGTGCCCTTACCGAATTGATTTAGGCGGCAGATCGCCTCGTTACCAGTGTGTTATGATTAGAAAGGTTTAAATCATCTTGGAGTGGCCATTCCCTGAACGTCGCTTCAACCTTCTTCGCATTATCTAAATTTCTCCAAGCTTTCACTATAGCTCTCTTATTCTCAGGTCTCATCTTCCATCTTCAATATTCTTTCTCATCTTCTCATCGTCCTTGCTTGTGACTTTGCCTCATCCCAAGCTGACTCTTACTTCGTAAGTTCTTCTCACTTCTTCTTTTTCCTTTTTCTGTTGGAATTTCTTCATATTCACTACTAGGGTTTTTCTTTTCCGATGATGAAAATAGGCAATAGGTCGATAACCGAATTTAGGAAATTCTACAATATTCCAGACTGGGTAGACAACGAATGTGTCCCTATTCCTCGTAATGTCAGAGATATTGAGGACGATCACTAGATACATGTTCTCTTGTTATCCCAGGGCGGTCTTACTTTTCCCCCAAATAACTTGTTATTGCACTTTTTTGGTTACTTCAATATAGTTACTGCACAGTGCTCACCCAATGTTTGGAAAATTATCAATGGTGTGCATAGAATTAATCAGCTCTATGGCACCAATCTAGGGCTTGCTGAAATCTGCTTTTGCTACTCCTTTTCCCGAATAAGCTCTGGTCTTCTTTACCTCAAGGCTAGGAGTACCGATAGGGTATTGGTAGTAAATCTACCTAATTCCCACAAGGACTACTGGCATAAGGTGTTTATTGCCAAAAATTGGCAGTTCCCTTCCCATACTTAAGGGTCGAGGTCTGGGAGATTTGTGATTCCCTTTTATGGGGAGGAATACATAGGTAGGCATAGTTCTTGTCTGCTCGTTGATCCTCTATTTGTGTATGGGTTTTCTCATATCTTTTTCTCTTTCTTTTTCCAGCGAAGACGAAGAACTTTGAACCAGATCTTTACGAGATTCGAGCTATCGAACTGATTAAAGCCTAAAAAATTAGGGAACTTTTAGCTGATGGTGAGCATCCTCGATCAGCGGTGTTCCGTCTGGAATACAAGAACATTGGGTCCAGTTTTATTGCATGACTTGTGGATAGAATTCCTGAGCTAGCCATCTTAGAAGAGGTTGCTGCTGACCCAATCCAATTAGATGAGGAGGAGACCAGCTCTGGTGAGGAGAGTGAGGGTACTAACAGGGGCAGTGCTGAAGGTAATTACAGTGAGGAGAGCTTTGTTAGTGAAGAATCTTCCATCTCGGAAGAGGGTTCAGAGGTTCAGGAGTCTTCGGGTGAATCAAGTAGCTCCAGCGAGGAAGACATGGCTCTTTCTAAGGAGAATTTGATCCCAGATGATGATAAAGACGATATGATTCTCTCTCGCTGGTTGAAGAAGCAGAAATCTGGCAGTGGGGATGTTGCCACTAGTTCTCAGTCTGCTGCCCATGAGCAGGAGAAGAAGAAGAAGGAGGAGGAGCTGGTGAGAGAGAGAGGGAGAGGAAGAAGGAAGAGGAGAAAAAGAAGGTGGAGGAAAAGAAGAGAGTTGAAAGGGAGAGGAAAGAGAGAAAAGAAGAAAAACAGAGAGAGGAGGTGAGGACAAAGGCAGGGCACTCTATGGTGCTCGTGTTTTCTTTGCTCGAGGGGGTCTCTGTTGCCCTCTCCCCTCAGTTGGCTCTTGCGGTGCTCAAAAGAGCAGTTTTGTTGACTGATCGTCAGAAGGCGATGAGGACTGACCAGTTAGTCCTGAAGTCGAGTCAGAGGCTAGCCTTGGTAAGTCCGTCTTTACGTTTCTATTCTTGAAATATTATGTTGACTACTTCTCTTGCTAACATTTCTCTTCTCTGTAGTTTGTGACCGATTTCGCTGTCCTCTACCGCAGCCACGACGAACTGGTGAGGAGGAATGCCGAGCTGGAAAGGAAAAATATCGAGCTGGAGACCAGTCTGAAGACTGCCAATGCTGCCCAAAAGTCTTCCGATCTTGCCCTGATTGAAGCTAATCTAGCAAAGGAGGTGGCAACTAAAGAGCTCAAGGAGTTAAGGCAGTCCTACGACTTGGTCTACACGAGCAAGCTAGTTGTGATGGAGAAGAACAAAGTGCTCACGGGAAAGGTGAAGAAGGTGGAATCCGAGGCCGCCACCCTTAAGGAGAGCTCGTATAATGCCGGATGGGCCGCTCCATATGAGGATACTGATGTTCAGATTGGCTACATTAGCCATCTTAATTTTAAGAAGGGTTAGAACAAGGGTCTTCTAGCTGTCGAGGTGGATATCAACTCCCCACTCTTTGACAAGCATAATCTTGGGCCTAAGCCTGTTGTGGATGAGGCACCTGCTCCTGTTATCGATGAAGGTGTTCCTGCTATCCAGACCACTCCTGTTGGTACTCCTTCTGACCAGGGGATAGTGACGGCTCCGTCTGAGGGAGGCGTTCCTGCTGTCGCGGACAAGGGAGAGCAACCAGCGATCTCGAAGCAAACTAAGGTTGCCAGCTATCCTCCTTTAGGTCACTCTTTGTATTTTTCACTTTTATTGTTCTTTCCTTTTGATGATGTACTATGAACCCTTTCTTAATGAAATGAAATTTTATTCCCTTCTGCGACTTATTTATTCATTCTTCAATGCTTATATGGTCTGTAGTTGATTTATGTTGATGAGTATAAACCTGCTACTTCTTAACTAGGAAGGATTCCTGGTCCTAATGTTAGTAATCAAGTTCGCCAAGCCTTTTTAAGGATTCGCAAGTCCCTTAGGTTGAGGAACCAGAGCTTTAAAGATCAGTCAGAGATTGTTGCCAAACTGAAAGATAGGCTTCAGGAGATGGAAGAGGTTGGGCTTTCCGTTTAAGAGGAAGTGAATGCTATGAGGGCTAAACTTCTGGATGCCTACGAGATCAATCAAATTGGAAAAGTTCTTTAGCAAGACAATGATGCTCTGAGGAGAGAGGTTTCGTGACTTAGAGAGCATGTGCCGAGCATTTCCCCTTAAGTTTTATGGGGCTCCTCCTCATCGACTAGGTCGCGAGCTGATACTGACAGTAGTGGCTCAGCCAGGGAGATTGCCAAGCTCCAGGGTGATATTCGCAGGGTGTATGTGATAGCTGTCGGCCTCCAAAGAGATGTTACCCTGCTGAGGCACCTGTTTAAGAAGGGTCCTCAGTAGGTATGGGATGATGGTTATAATTGGGGTTGGATCGATGCACCGACGAAGTTGAAGGAGGTCGAGGAGTTATTCTTCGTTAGAGGATGATTAAGTTCTCTAAAGGAGTTGCAGGTCCCTAGGAACTCGGTCCTCTGGTATCGCCATGAGATCTCCCCTTTAACTTTGATGCCTAACCCATTCAGAAGGGATGATCAGTGGGTCCCCATAGATGCTATCCCCAGGAAACTTCTGGAGCCAGAAGCAAATGAAGCAGAGGAGGAATTCGTTCCTCACCCAGACGAAGGTCAAAGAGCGCAAGTGTCTAACTACCTTGGTCGACGGCCTATTCTTATTAGGATTTGTTCAATTCAATCAATGTAACTCTTTGTATATGTAATGAAGTAATAAAATAATTATATTTTGGGAGATTTGTCGACTAAACATGTGTTGTGTATTGTCCACTTCATTGATGTATTGTTTGATTATCTTGGGCAGAGTTATTTTATTGTGTGAGTATTCTCCCTGCCCAGTATGCTTATAAGATACCATTCTGCCATACTTTACCTTTTAGGTCGTGTCGTCACACTCTCTTCGGCCTAAGTGTGGCAGTGATGAGGATACACCTGGTGCTGGATAATCTATCCGAGCAGGTTTTTTGAGCCAAACTTCATTTGGCGACCAATTAGAGTTGGCCGAGATGCCTAAGGGTCCCCTGTAGGGCTTCATATATTGCTAGGGGCAATGCTAAGAGGTTGTTCGTGTTAAACGATGAGAACCTAAGGAGGGTAATTCCCTTCTTCTATGTGTTAAGAGGGGAGACTGTCACTTGGAAAATGTGCACAAGTTATAGTGTTTCTAAAAAACTCAACACTTCATAGAATGCCACTGCCAAACAATCTTTTATTAATCAGAAAAGAATTGAAAATTTTGACATTGTAATAAAAGATTAAAATAGAAAACTAGATGTAGAATTTATTTAAATTGGCTGCATTCCAAGCTCGAGGTATCTACCTGCCCTCCAGCGTTTCTAAGTGATAGGCTCCTTACAGGTTGTCCCTTATCACCTTGAATGGTCCCTCCCAGTTTGGTCCCAGATTTCCATCTGATGGTTTTACTGTCTTGTAAAGAACTTTTCTTAGGACGTAGTCCCCAACTTCGAATGCTCTTGGAATAACCTTCTTGTTGTAGTTCTTTGCTAGTTGTTGCTGATAGCCTGCTAGTTTCACTAGAGCCAGCTCTCTGCATTCCTCAGCTAGGTTAAGTTCAACAAGTAATGTTGCATCGTTCTAGCCTTGGTCAACTAGGGTGGACCTCATGGTGGGGAGGCCAGCTTCCAAGGGAATGATTGCCTCCATACCATATGTCAGTGAGAATGGGGTTTCCCCGGTTGCTCGCCGTGGGGTAGTGCGATAAGCCCAAAGGATGTGTGGTATGTCGCTCTAAGCGCTTCTTCAATCCATCAATCACTATTTTGTTAAAAGCTTCAGTTTGTCCATTTCTCTGGGGGTATGCCATCGATCTGAAATGGTGTCTGATCCCGTGGTCGTTACAGAAACCCTAGAAGAGGCCACTTTTAAACTGGATTCCACTGTCAGTGATGATGGTCCTGGGGATCCCCAAGCTAGTGATAATGTTCTTCCATATGAACCTCTTCATATCCGCGTCTCTGATGTTCGCCAGCGGCTCTTCCTCTATCCATTTGGTGAAGTAGTCTGTCGTGACCAATAAATACTTGCGATTACCGATAGCGGTAAGAAGAGGGCCCACGATGTCCATTCCCCATTGAGCGAAAGACCACGGGCTAGTAAGTGATTTTAGGTTGCTGGCGGGTTAGTGAACCATAGGAACGTGTAGTTGACATTTTTCGCACTTGCGAGTATATATCCCAGAATCCTTCTGCATGTACGGTCATCAGTAGCCTTCCTTCATTGCTCGAAGAGCTAGCGACCTGCCCCCAATATAACTTCCACAAATTCCCTCATAGAGCTCGTACAGAACTTGCTCGACGTCCTTTGGGTGAACGCATTGGAGGTAAGGATCGGTGAAAGATCCCTTATTCAGTTTTCCTTCAGGAGATAAGTGAAAGTGAGTAGCTTTGACTCTTATCTGATGAGCGGCCTTCTTATCGTCTGGTAGGTCACCATCTTTCAAATAATCCCTTAGGAGGTCCATCCAACTGGGGGATGATTCAATCTGGAGAACATGGCCTGTGTCTCGCAGCTCATCGCTTTGGTTAATGCTTGGCTGGGCGAGGAAGTCGATCGAAATTGTTCTCTTCAAGTTAGAATTGATCATTGAGCTAAAGGTCGCTAGGGCGTCAGCATGACTGTTTTGTCCTCTAGGAAACTGTTGGATGCTGACTTGTTCGAGGTTAGACATTAATTTCTTTGATGTGGCGAGGCAGGCTTCCATTCTCTCATCCCTCGAGTTGAGGTCTCCACTTATCTTATTGGAGACCAGCTGTGAGTCACCGAACACCTGGAGTTTCTTTGCACCCAACACCTGTGCCCTCTGCAGGCCTGCTATCAATGCTTCATACTCTGCTTCATTATTGGAGGCTTCAAATCCAAGCCTGATTCCTTACTCGAGGATTGTATCTTCTGGGGCAACCAGCACAATGCCCACTCATGCCCTTTTGGAGTTAGAGGCTCCGTTAACGAACAGTCGCCAAACACCTTGCGCCGAGTGATCTTTCCTTTGACTAATGGGTTGAAATTGGTCATAAGAATATTCTCCTATAAATTCTGCGTTGAAGTCAACTAGGACCTGTCCCTTGATTGCATTCCTTGGCTGAAACTGGATGTCAAATCACTCGAGCTCTACTGACCATTTCGATAGTCTCTGGGACAGATCTACTTTTCTCAGGACTGCTTTAAGGGGGTGAGATGTAAGGACGATGATAGAGTGAGCTTAAAAGTCATGCTTAAATTTCCTCGAGGCTACCACTAGTGCAAAGGAGAGCTTTTCCAGTGGTAGGTATCATTGTTCAGCATCCAAGAAAGTCTTGCTCGCATAGTAGACTGGGTGCTAGATTCCCGTTCTTTCGCATACCAGTGCAGAACTGACAGCGTGGTTAGAAACTGTGAGGTATAGGTACAGGGAACCATTCTCTTGAGGTATTACGAGCAAGGGTGGTGTGCTGAGATAAGATTTGATCTCCTCTTAAGCCTTCGAGCAATCCTGGTTCCACTCCACAGTTTTGCTTTTCTTCAATAACTGGAAGAACGGCTGGCACCTTTCGAATGACTTTGAGATGAACCAATTTAAGGCAGTGAGCATGCCTGTGAGCTTTTGTACGTCTCTTATCGTACGGGGGGAGCTGCACCCTATTAATTGTGTTAATCTGGTCCGAGCTGGCTTTAATGCCTCTCTCGCTAACCAAGTACTCGAGAAATTTTCCTCAATGGACACTGAAGGAACACTTACTTGCGTTGAACTTCATTCGGTATTTCCTAAGGATTTCGAAGGTCCTTGATAGGTCTGAGAGGTGGTCTTATTTATGCCTGCTCTTGACGAGCATATCATCGATGTAGACCTCCCATTTGGTCCTTAAATATTTTGGTGACCAACCGCTGGTAGGTTACTCCTGTATTTTTTAGCCCAAAGGGCATAACTTTGTAACAATACAATTCGACTGTGGTGATGAATGCTATCTTGTCTTGATCTGGTTCGTACAGAGGGATCTGGTGGTACCCAGAGTATGCGTTCAGGAAACTCATTCTTTCATGAGCTGCTGTGGCATCCACCAACTGGTCGATCTTTGGGAGATGGAAACTGTCTTTAGGACATTCTCTATTGAGGTCGGTGAAGTCAATACAGACTCTCCATTTTCCATTACTTTTTCGAACCACTACTAGGTTGGACAACTACTTAGGGAATTGAACTTCTCGTATGGATCCTGCATCCAATAGGTTTTCCACTTCCTTCTCCACAGCCGTGCCCTTATCAAGTGCAGTTTGTCGTGCCTTTTACGCGATCAGCTTGAGAGCTGGGTCAACGTGCAACCGATGACAAATCACACCGAGATGAATTCCGGGAAGCTCATAGGGTTCCCACGTAAAAAACTTCCAAGTTATTCTGCGAAAGTACTATCAATTCTTTCTTCTCTCGGTCTGTAAGGGAGGCTACGATCAAGAATATCCTACCTTTTTTGCTGCCACCGGCTGCGACCTCCTCCAAGTTCTCAATGACTCACTCAGAGGGGAGGAGCCTAGTCTCCTCCACCCCAGGTCTTCCATATTTTAGCTGCTATTTGGAAGGTATTAAACCTTCCTGTTCTTTAACCTTCTCCTTGGCCTTTTCGACCTTTTTTCAGTTTTGGGAGGATGGTTGCTATAAAGCACTTTCTCGCCATCGCTTGATCTTCATGGATATCCATCACTCCTCGGTCAGTCACATACTTGAGTTTTTAGTGGTAGGTGGAGGGGATGGCCTTCATCGCATGTAGCCACCCTCTGCCAAGGATGGCCTGGTAGGGCGAGTCAATGTCGACCACCAAAAACTCGATCATCTTGGAGACATTTCCTTCCCTTACAGGCAGAACAATCTTTCCCAAAGGGATGGTCACTTTACCAGCGAAGCTGACTAGAGGGACAATGGCTTACTTTAAATCGGCGATGCTTAACTTCAACTTTTTGAATAGGTCGAGATACATCACTTTGGATGAGCAACCCTGGTCGACAAGTAACCTATCGACATTGTAGTTAGCTAACCTGAGTGTAATAATCAAGGCATCATGATGTGGGGTCATTACTCCCACTAGGTGTTCATCCGTGAACACTATGTGTTTGCTGTAGTCGACATCATCTGCTCACCGATGCTATCCTACCTGCGTTTTAGCTAGATCGATATAAAAAGCTTGCATTACTGTCGTAAGCTTTTTAACTTCCATCCGAGCTGAGGTTCCTTGAATCTGCTTTAGGTCCGATGCCCCATGAATCACTGTGAACTCATGGCCAGCATCCTCCTAGATCCCGTTGTTGGGCCTTATGTCTCCATTGACAGCGACCTTCTCTACCTTCTTCTCCACAAATTCATTTAGGTGCCCAGTCTGGGCTAATTCTTCAAGGTGAGACTTGAGAGCTTTGTAGTGCTCAGCTTTGTGTCCACCTTCCTTTTAAAAAGCGCATCTTAGCACGTTGTTCCTCTTTGAGGGATCTCCTCCCATTTTTCTAAGCCACTTAACAAATCGCTCGTCCGTGATCTTTGCTCGGATCTTATAGATTGGTTCTTTAAAGACAATGTTCACTGCCTGAAATGCTTTTGAAGCATCATTTTATTCCCGCTCTTGGATTCACTCTTTCCCCCGTTCTTGCTTCCTTTCTTCTGGTTCTCAGCTTTGTCGCTGCCCTTGGCAACGAACTTAGCTCGACCATTCTCCCCTGCACTGAGGTGGGTCACATCCTCAACTTTGGCGTATTTCTTGATGTGAGCCATTAGTTCATCAATAGTTGTGGCCTCCTTGTTAGTGAGGGATTGGTGCAAGAAGCAAGAGCTGGGTAGGCTAATCTTAAAGGATGCCACAGCGACCTACTCTGAGCAGTCCTCGACCTCCTTGAACAACTCAAAATACCTTTTTGTATAGTCTTTAAGGCTCGCCTGGGGCATTTTCTTCATTGTCAACAAGGCATCCATCCTTTTTGGATGGGAGCTACGGGTAATGAAGCGAGCTGTGAAGAGCTCTGTCAAGGACTCGATGCTCCTGATGGATCTGTGAATGAGTCTCTAGAAACACTTTTGGCCCACATCGTGCAAGATCGATGGAAAAATTAGGCACATTAGTGCGTCCTTATGGTTCTAGAGGGTCATGGCCTGCCTGTACTGCCTAACATGGTTGATAGGATCAGTCTTTTTGTCGTAGATCTTGAATCTAGGAATTATGAACTTCTTGGGGGCTTCTTCTTCTATCTCCCTTGAGAAAGGGGATTTTATCTGGATCCTAAGAGCTCGCTTGGATAGAACTCTGGTAGATCTGGCACCCCGATGTGCTGGGTTCTGGTCCATTTTTATCTGGACCAAATTTCGTATGTCATCATTTCCTCGAGCTGGGCTTCTGTGGCGGTGAGCTGGTTGCTGTTGCTCGAGCAAGTCATCATCTGATCTGTGTTTCTTAAGTCTTTAAGATCCACGTCTAGGGCTCCTTCCTCAGCTACGAGTCTTGCTCGCCCGAGGGATATGAGTGTGGTATTGACATTGCCTGGTGCTACGATGGAGTTCTCTCCCCATTCTCTCTAATCTTCTTTTGAGATGATCATTCTCAGCTTCTTTCTTGCGAGTGGCCTCCTCTTGCTCTTGGATCATGTCCTCATAGGCGTCGATTAGACTGGAGACCTGTGTGGACCTGGCTGGCCCTTAGCTTTCCTCCGATGCTTTCCGTTCTAGGTGAGGCCTAGGATTTGAACGTCGAACTTCAGATCTGATCCTGCGAGGGATAGGCTGCTCTTGAATATCCCCTTCTTGAGGGGCATTGCTGCTGTGACCAGACATTCCAAATTCTTTTTGGTGAAGGCTTTCTTAAAGATAAACAAACGTTCCCACAGACGACGCCAATTTTCGTGACAATTAAACTCAACACAAATTAACAAGCAAAGCCAATCACACACAACACAAATATATACGTGGTTCGACAAGAAAGCCTACGTCCATGGTGGTGCTCTTAGTACTTTATTTCTCTTTACTCCGGGGAGTGTTTATAGAAAAAAATACATGCCCTTTGCCCCGGGATGAGGGTTTATTATATACATGCTATTTTTTGGAGAGTGGGGGTGTTGGACTCCCCCACGTTAGCCTATAATCCCTAGAATATTACCTTGAGAGATTTTAGGAATTGAATAAGTCCCAACTGAATTAGTAGGCGCGCGGGGCCTCTAGACTTTGGACCGTGTTTAATCGGGCTACTCGTTTGGGCCAAAGTGACAAATCGAGGTACCCACACCTAGAATTACCAGTTGTAATTATTGCTCTTAAGATTTGGAGTCATTATTTTCATGGTGAGACTTGTGAGATTTATACCGATCATAAGAGTTGGAAATATATCTTTACTCAGAAAGAGTTGAACATGAGACAAAGGAGGTGGTTAGAATTGAGGAAGGATTATGATTTAAATATTCATTGTCACCCAGGGAAAGCAAATATAGTAGTTGATGCTTTAAGTAGGAAGTCTACACAAAATTTAGCATATCTTATTAACAGTCAGGAAGCCCTGTTAAAGCATTTAAGAAGTATGGAAATAGATTTACGTATTTATAGTAAAGGAGGATTAATTTCAAGCTTACAAGTACAACCCATGTTGATGGAAATGATCAAAATTGCACAAGTAAATGACCCACAATTGAAGAAGATTAGAGAAGAATTTATTGAAGGGAAGAGGATTGAATTTGGGATACGAGATGATATAATGAGGTTAGGAAATAGAGTGTGTCTGCCATGTGATTCCCAACTAAAGAGGCAAATTTTAGAAGAAATTCATTACTCAAGATTCACATTTCATCCCAGATGTACAAAGATGTATAGGGATCTTCGAGAAGTACTTTGGTGGAATAACATGAAAGGGAGATAACCGAATTTGTATCTCGGTGTTTGTTTTGTCAACAAGTAAAAGCTGAACATTAGAAACCATCAGGATTACTACAACCCCTACCTATCACTGAGTGGAAATGGGAACATATTACTATGGATTTTGTGACAGGTTTACCAAGGAGTTCAAATGGTAATGATTCTATTTGGGTAATTATTGATAGGTTAACTAAATTTGCTCATTTTCTTGCCGTTAAGATTACCCATTCTTTAGAAAAGTTATCCAAGTTGTACGTGCGAGAAATTATTAGGCTTCATGAAACACCAGTTTCAATTATTTCTGACTGTGACCCCAGATTTGTGTCTCCATTTTGGAAAAGCCTTCAAGTATCCATGGGAACACAATTGAATTTCATCACCACTTTTCATCCTCAAACAGATGGACAATCCGACGGAACCATTCAAACCTTAGAAGATATGCTTAGGGCATGTGTACTTGATCTGAAGAGGAATTGGGATGATCATTTACCGTTAGTAGAATTTTCATATAATGATAGTTATCAAGCAAGTATTCAAATGGCTCCGTATGAGGCACTTTATGGTGGAAGGTGTCGATCCCCTGCATGTTGGGTAGAATTTGGAGAAAGAAAATTATTGGGACCAGAATTAATTGAGATCACAATAGAAAAGGTGAAATTGATACAAGATCAACTTCGAATCGCTCAAAGTTGTCCAAAGAGTTATGTCAATAATCTCCACCGACAGTTGGAATTCCAAAGAGGAGATTATGTGTTCTTGCGAGTATCACCGGCAAAGGGAGTAATCCAATTTGGGAAGAAAGGGAAATTGAGTCCAAGATACATAGGACCTTATGAAATCCTTGAAAGGATAGGAGCAATTGTGAATAGAATAGCCTTACCCCATGAACTCTCTAGTGTGCATAATGTGTTTTATGTGTAAACGTTCAAGAAATATGTCCCAGACCCAGCACATATCTTAAGTCATGAACCTCTTCAAATTAGAGAAGATTTAACCTACATTGAGCATCCAGTAGAAATTATGGACCATAAAGAGAAAATATTACGAACCAAGGTAATTCCACTTGTCAAAGTATTATGGCATAATCATACTGTTGAAGAAGCAACATTAGAGAGGGACGATGAAATAAAGGAGCGATATCCATACCTGTTTAGAAATTAATGTGAGTAAAGTTTGGGGACCGAACTTTTTATGAAGAGGGTAGGATGTAATAACCCCACTTTTATATGTTTATATATAGTTTTAAATGTTGTATTATTTCATATGTGATATGGATAATGTTAATTTATTATTTTTAGTCTAATGCTCAGTACATAAATCATGAAATATTAAGTAGGAATGTTCATATTAGAGACTATTTTTTACCATTATAATATAACAATTGACTTAAGGTAAAAACAAAAAAAAGTTATATATATATGAATTAGGTTTGTAACACCACAAATGGTGTGTTAAACGGAGGTCCGAGCAAGAAGTTATACCGAAATTACGAAATAAGGGCAAATATGTCCATCCTTTAAGTTTTATTTGTCCTATTACCACACCATTTGTTATATTTTGATTGGTTGGAAGGGGAGGCTGGCTTGGCCGACTTAAAAACTTACATATAACCTCCTTCTTCATCAAAATTGATTAAATCAAAGTCATATGACATATCCTAAGTTAAACGATAAGTTTTGGGTTAGAAGATATAAATTTATGAAACTTTAGGGACTTGATTTAAAATAATGAAAGTTTTAAGGACTAAAATGAAAATATATAAAGTACCATTTTGTAAATAAAATGTTTTCAAGGACCTCTTAGAAATATTGAAAATGTATGGTGTAAAATTACTAAAATACCCGTCATGTGTAAAATGACCCTTATACCCTTAATAACTTTACACCTCGTGCTTGACACCTTGTGCTGTATTTCTTTGCCACCAAACCTTACACGTCTCATCCATAAAAATAAGGATAAAACATATTTCATGCATTTAAATAAGGCTAAAACATGTGTCGCCATTTGGTGAAATAAAGACTCCAAGACAGCCTCGTTCGCGACACGTCAACGCTGACTCACCAAAATGGAAGCTTAGTCACCCAGACACGTGTCAACACCCAGATAACTTTGAGAAACTATAAATAGAAGCCTTAGGATCAATTCTTACAGGAAATTCATTCCAAAGATTAAAAAGAAAGTGTGAGAGAAAGTGTGAGGAAGTTTAAGAAGAAGTTTCATCTTAAGATTAACGAGCAATCCAAGACTCTGTATCTGTAACTTCAGACTTATGTTCTAGGTGAGTAATCTAAGACATTACTTATGTATTTTGATTATATGATAGTATGCAAACTATATCTATTTTTTGAAATGTTTTATCATCAAAATACATCTGATACCGACGATTCCGTCATTTGTTATATGTGTATATCTCTCGATATATACATTTGATTTGAATTCTGAAATTATTGATTCGGTCTATGGAAACTCTCTTACTATGTTGGCCTTGACTACCGAGTGGAAATATTTGGGTGGAACCTTCCCAGCTGGTTTATCGCTGCTGTGCCCTAAATAAGGCGTTGTTTCAGATATCAAGATTTTATGTCTGTGTTGTTGTCGGGTGGAAACATTTGGTAACATTAACTGTTTATCTAGGTATTAGAGCGTGCATGGCCATAAAAATAAAATTCAATAATTAAAATATTGCTCAATTATTTTATCTATTCTGTTCTGAACTGTTTATTCTGAAAATATTTAATGTCAATTACTTTATATATATATTACTGCAAATTCCTGTCTCTATATACATGCCTTCTATTCTAAATTGAATAGGTATAAATTTTCTGAAAAACCCTGGAATGTATGGAGATTGAATCTCACTAGGATTTTAGCTGTTGTTGTATAAATAAACATTTTTGAGGAAATAAGTAGACTCGTGGAGAGCACATACAAGGATTATGTTGAAGATTTAGCTTTTAGAGCTCTTTTTTGTTATTATGTTGGAGCATGTATGGCTCTCTTGTAATAAGTTTTTAAATTTTTTCTTAAGTTGTAATTCATAGTTACTTTTAATATAAATGAAGTTTCCTTTAGAAAGCTCTGATGACGTAATTCCTTTACTTTCAGTATTTTACGATTCATAGCCATGTGATTGTATTTCCGTTGCACTTATTTAAGGAAACAATTTAAGTCAGAATATATGTTGCCTTGGTGGCATGTCAAGACACTCGTTCCCTACTACTTATTTGGTTCGGGGTTGTGACATGGACTATAGGACTCAATATATCCCTGAAGAAAAGAATCTGACACCTAAACGTCTACAGGGACTCTGCCCTCATCGTCAGCCAAATCCTCAGAAATGGAAAGTCAAAGATGAGAAGATCCTACCCTTTCACGCCCACCTAGAAGAGAAGGCCTTCAAGTTCAAAGATGTAACCTTCCACTCCATGTGTCGTATAAAGAATAGTCTAGCTGATTCCCTTTAAACCCTGGTTTCCATGGTCGATATGCCCGAGGGAATAATAATGGCCCCTTTCCTGGATCAGAAATAAGTTATGCCCACTCACGGCTACAACATCGAGCTCATCACCAAGAAATATTCTGACATAGTCGGGTTATGGTACTATGACATTTAGTGCATCCTCAAACATGGTAGGTATCCTAGAGAAGCAGACAAGAAAGACCATGTGACCCTACGAAAACTTGTTATTCAGTACATCTCCTGCGACAAAGAGCTTTTCAAGAGAAACTTTGATGAAACCCATTTGCATTGCATAGCGGGGGATGATATTGAATGAATGATGCAGAAAATCCACAGTAGGGAACGCGGACCCCACATAAACGGTCATTTTCTTGCCAAGAAGATCATTCGTCAAGGGTACTATTGGATGAACATGGTTCAAGATTATATTGCCTATGTTCGAAGATGTCTCAAATGCCAGTAGTTTGCCAATATCCAACACTTACCTCCTCGAGAACTATACAACATGACCTCTCCCTAGCCTTTCTCCACCTAGGGCATAGAAATCATATAGAAGGTTACTCCTAAAGCTTCTAGTGGTCACGAATTCATCTTGGTAGCCATTTACTAATTCACTAAATGGATTGAAACTGAGTCATATACATTGCTGAATGCCAAGAAAGTGGCCAAGTTCATCAGAAATAACAAAATTTACCGATACGGGGTTTCCCATGAGTTAGTATTAGATAATGGACTCCACTTCGAAGCCGAGTTTACATAACTAGTCGACGAGTATGGAATTCAGAGACATAAATCTTCTCCCTACCGACCCCAAACTAATGGTTCTTTCTAAGCCGCCAATATAGCCTCAAAACTATCATCATCAAAATGATCGAGAGTTTTAGAGAATAGGTCGATTGGATCCCATATACCCTCAGGGGCTACCTCACTTCAATCAGAGCACCGACTACGGCTACCCCTTTGAAACACCCCATATTTTGGATAATATGGAAATTAATTGTATTGGCGATTTAGGAATAATTTGGAGAAATTATTCAATTCAGATGATTTAAATTTAATTAATTCAGTTCAAGTTAATTTCACGCTGCCGTAATTTGAGGTGAAAATAAGATGATTTTAAAAGTAACTTGAATGGTGATTTAGAGGTCATGGTTGATTTCGAATGGGTCAAAATAGTCGAAAAAGTGTACCCGGGGGTATAGATTAGGTCCCGGGACGATTTTAGGACAACCCAACACTATTTAAGGGCTTTTCGGTCATTCGGGAGTTTGTGGTTTGGAGAACTCCGAAAATGCTAAGTCTTATATATGATATTAGAGAAAGGAACTAGGGTTAGTTAGGGGTGGCCATAGGCACAAGGCCCTCCAAGCCCGCCCGATAAAAAATAGGGCTTGGGTAAGGTACATAGGCCCGCAAATCGAGCTTGGTAAAATTTTAAAGGCTCAATTTTTTTTGGGCGGGCTTAGGGCATGTATTCTAAAGCCCAGCCCGACCTGAGGTCCGAGAATTAGATATAAGGTTCATTATCATCTTATATATATATATATATTAGTTTGGTTTTTATTCCTTTAAGGATAACATTTAGAAATATCAATTCTAGGCTTTATTTACTCTTAGTCTTAAAAGTACATTCTAAAATAAATTTGCTACACAATAAAATTGAAGTAATTTTTTTTTGTTCGGGCTTAGACAATGGGCTTGGGATTACACATTGAGGCCAGAGTCGGGCCAGCGTGGGCTTGGGATTGCTCAAATATTTTTAGGCCCAGCCCGAGCCCGACAGGTCCCGCCCAAGCCCGACCCATGGCCACCCCTAGGGTTAGCACAATCATAATAGAAGAGAGGCAATATGTGAGGAAGAGGAGAAGAAATACAAAGGTTCCTACACAATTTTTCTCCCTGAACGCAACGAAATAGAGATCAGAGCGAGGGGAGAAGCACGACACCATCTTATCAACGAATTCCAGACCTGCTATTGAGAGGCAAGTATTTGAATGGTAATTTATATTAATCATGTTATAATACACATGTAGATTAGGATTTCATTTCATGCTTTTGGAAGTTTTATATGAATTTGGGAAGGTTTAATTCATAAACTAAAGTTGGAATGTATGTAGAGAAGTTCCTTAATAATGATAATATGAACTCA
Organism: Sambucus nigra; assembly: GCA_949130495.1. Classification (NCBI taxonomy): domain Eukaryota; kingdom Viridiplantae; phylum Streptophyta; class Magnoliopsida; order Dipsacales; family Adoxaceae; genus Sambucus; species Sambucus nigra. Next base: position 186,939,367 of record OX422207.1, read on the forward strand.
TTGGGTTTGGGTTGGTTTATAAGAGAGAAATCTGAGTTCTTGATTAATAAAGATGTTGAACATGAGAAAACAAAGGTTTATGTTTACCAAAGGAGAATTTGATTCTTCGATTGAATCTTTGAAGTTATTTGTGTAAACTTTTCATCGAAAATTATCCCTATATGAAGATAAAAATGATATTTGAATATATTTGATGATTAATATTGAATCTTGATGCGTTTTTTGATGAAGAACATGAATCTTGAATGACTTAGGGTTTAATTGATGAACACAAGATGTCAATCTGCCAGAATTTTTGACTTAACTTTAAACGTATGTCATTTCAATTATACTTAGAGTTATAGTAAGGTCCACACATTCCTTGAAATATATATGTCTTATCTTTCTAATAAGCTCTGAATCATGTCAATCGGAGTTCTGTAGATGGAGTAATCGATGTTTTACTATAGGGTGTTTGATCTACCACATTGTAATCTGCCAAAATTTTTGACGTAACTTTAAATGTATGCCATTTCAATTGTCCTTCGAATTAGAGTACGATCCTTACATGTATGGAAAGGTATGTGTCTTAGATTTATAATTAGCTTTATATAAGGTCAATAGGACCTCTGTAGAGGGAGTAATCAACATTTTACCATAGGCTATTTAATCTGCCAGAAAATTTACGACTCGATTCGATTTACTAGATTTTGACAATTTTCCATTTTCAAGCCCATAACTTGTGGATAACTATCGGGGGAATTTTTGGAACATATTTAGAATATAATGAGGGATATATTGTATGGCATTAGGCCTTTATAGGTTTGAGACTTCGTCATGTATGCGAGAGTTAAGGCTAAGGATAGTTGGGCATAATTATTAATGTAATAATCCGAGAGAATGAGAATGGATCGTGAGAGGATAAGGGAAATTATGAGGTAGACCAGTAGGACAATTGTGAATTAACTACTGAATTAACTTAGGGGTAACAATAGTCCCTTCGGGTAAAGAATAATACTCAGGAATATACGATAGAGAGTATATATCAAATAAAATTGTACAGTGAGAATTCGATCGAAAAGTACTACGTAGGGTAATAATCATAGGTTTATTGTATACCTATATGGATTGATTTTTATAGGTTGAGTGTATACCTATACGGTTTTATTATTATAGGTCGTGTGTGTACCTATATTAAATATACATATAGATAGGTTATGTGTATGCCTAGTATGTATTATTATGTGTATGACATACCTACGTTGCTTGCTATCAGGGGGAGGTTCCCGTCGTGGATGATCTTATCCTGATGAGCCCATTGGGGGGATTTTATACTTGTACCCAGAATATAGGACCTTGGATACGTACTATTTGATAGTATAACGGTTTCGATGGTTGAATGTGAGCGTAGGTATGTGCGTGACCCATTTGGCTGAGGACTATGTTCGCCTCCAGTATGTGTGATTTGTATTTTGGGTTCGAAGAGAGATGCCGAACCATTTGTCCTTAATATAGTAAGAGAGGTACTTGGAATAATAGTAAAGTACGCGAATGTGCATCATGGTGGCCAGACCGGTGGATGCTATATATATATATATGTGTGTGTGTGTGCTTGGATGTTTTCTCCTACTTATGTGTGATAGTAGTGAGGCTATATAGTGTGTATCTAAATAAAGATTTATCTACTTATGTGGGATAATAGTGAGATGATATAGTATGTATCTAAAGAACGATTAAACTACTAAAGATTAAATAGTAGGGAGATTAGATAGTGTAAATCTAATAAATGATGAATCTACTAAGATGAAAATAGTAGGAAGATGAATGGTGAATATCTAAAATAAAGTTTAAGTAGAGAAACTTAAATGGTAAGGCTTGAACCATAAAATATGTGAAATGGTAACGTGAGTTTAATAATAATAGAGGAGAGATGTTAGTAATTAAGGGTATTAGGTAGCTTGTTATATGGGCGGTACGACTAAGTTAAGGAGAATCTTAACTATGATTAAATGGTAGTTCGGGAATTCGGTAACATACTGTATGGGCGGTACGGGTGAGATAGACCAATTTGATGCTTATTAGATACTTGAGACCTAGTTAGATTGGGTAGCTTGACTAGGTATGATGTTAGGTGTGCACTATAGATGAGAGGTGAGGAAACTCAAGGGAGTGTTCGCAGCCTAACATGTGTATCTAATAACTGTTCATTTAAATTGATATTTAAATGCTTGCTAAATATTTTCAACTGATTTTTACTTGGGCTCTGACCCGTACTTGCAAAAACCTTTTTCCAAAACCTTTTAGGTGTCCAGCCATAGGGATGCCAAGCATGATGATCTGCAGCAGGGATGCGTAGTTGTTGAACTTGTGGATGCTTGTAGGATTTTAAATTAGACGCTTAAGTTACATCATTCCTAGTGTAAGGAGCAGTTCAGTATTTTATTCTGGCGTGTTGGCCCTCAGTTATTTCTTTATGGCAGTCAGACTTTGTATTTGAATTTTGTTTATATTGTACTTTTATTTGGATTTGGGAATTGATGGTTTATTCGGTATTATTTTATATTCGTTGCTTGTCAGATGATTGTTCAGCTTATTCATGTATTACATGGATGGTTTGTTATTGTATTTGTTTTCGCATATTGTTTTGTTTAATAAAAAGATAAAATTTAGTAGCGACTTTTTTTTAATACTAGGTGGTTAGTAAATTTTTTAAAAAAATTTCGACAGTAATGCTAAGAATGAACCAATGGGAATCTTGTTTTAATTTAATGAAGGCCTGATCACCCGGTATTTAATTAGGCGGGGTGTCACACCCTTATTCTCTGGTATACAACATGGAAGCGGTCCTACCCTTTGATATAGAAATACATTCCCTATGTATCATGCTCAAGAAAAAATCTAGTGAAGAAGACTGGCATCAGAGCCGCTTTGACGAACTATCACTCTTGGATAAAAAGAGACTTAACGTTCTATACCATATAGAGGGGTACCTTCGCCGGATTGCGCGATCATTCAATCGAAAAGTTGAGGACCACAGTGTCCAAGAAAAAGACCTTTCCCTCAAGGAAATAGTAGAACCCATCTGGGACCCCAGAGGGGAATCCAAACCAAATTAAAGAGGCCCCTACAAGCTGAAGAAAATTCTGTTAGGCGATGCCACTATGTTCATAGACCTTTACGGAGAGGAGATGTCATGTCCAGTCAATATGGATTGTCTCACGAAATTTTACCCTTAAGTCTGAAATCTCGACAAGCTACGACCATTCTCATCCCCCTTATATTAAAAAAAAGAAAATTATTCATTTATTTCTACCCATAACTATGTGGGACCTGATCCTCTCAAAAACATTTCGTTTCAAAATGAAACTCATGAAAATTTTCAAAACCCCCAGAGGTACGTAGGCAACTCATATGCCATACATGGGCACGGTCCCCTTCTTTTTAACAAAATGTTATTCTTTTCTAACCTTCGAGAACGACGGTTGATCTTATCATTCACATGAACAAAAGGATTATGTATGCCTTAACGATTGGTATAGATAGTTTAAAATGCAAAACTCCTCAAAATATTATCAAAATCATTTTTATTTCTAATGAAGGAATACAATCGTTACATGAAGTATCAGTAAAGGGATTTAAACAGACCACCCCTTTCCACTGATAAAACCATTATAAACAGACCTACTTAATCCATACTAGCTTCACAAAAATTATTGCTAACCCTACAGAAAACCCCCAAAATCACCCAATACACAAATTATCCTTGCTCCATAAAATCTTACCCCAGCTTCACAAACATTGTTCTCAACTTCCAGACGGCCCTGCTTCATCATCATTCCCTGCCCCTGGAGGTCCCCATTTCTCTCACTCCTAGTTAACATTACGTATGCGCTCTATATAGCGATACAACCTGACGAGTTTAGCCGAAACCACAACACCCTCCTGCATGGTGTCGAAGGAAACAAGCCACCTTTGCCCAGTCTCTTCCTCCATAATTTTCCCCACCACCCGCTTACACAACGAATTCAGGTAGTCCTTAGACATATGTCAAGCCCCTCCTACATATTGTTATGGACGGGCAGATGGTCAGCACCACTTCCATAAGGAACCCAGTATCATCCGTAAATAAGTTCGATATGCGATGGGGTACTATTTGTTCCCACCCAGCTTAGCGCAGAAGCTGCCAAGGGAAATAAAAGGAGGTCTAGCAGAGGTCTCCCCACCATGGCACCGACCAACGAAGACACTGGGCATCGTGCTCCCTAAACTAGTTGACCCAGTTCTCTATCGATGGGTCGAAGCTGAAGAAAGGTTGGGTGAAGAAATTAGGCACACCCTTCAAGGGATACTCAGGAGGATCTTCCAGAAGAAACCTCTCTACAAGACACATGAACAACACCACCAGGCTCCCCCTCAGAAAATTGGAACGATCCTCTTTCCAAGCATCGATACCATTCAGGGTCTCTACCAGCACCACCGCCGTAGGACTACGGTGGTAAGACATCCACGCCACAATCATGACCACCAGAGGATTAGCTGTCAAGTCACCCATCACCAGTAACTACCTCGCACTCAAGCCCAAAGCAACATATTTGACAAAGCCATCGTCAGTCTCTTTGACATACCAAAATCAACACAGTCTATCAAAGTCGTTTAGCTCCATATACCAATAAAACCTCCAAGGCCTTCCTCTATCCAAAAATTTCCAAAAGCATATTTTTCTCAAAATAAGTCCCTTCAAAGGAAACTTTTCACAACCAAACTTCCATGGTCTTCCTCTACTCAAAAATTCTAAAAAACACAATTTTCTTACTTTTTCTCAAAACCTCAACAGCAAATTAAAGTGCGTGTAAAGTTGTAAGGACCTATTTTATAAGTCATGTTTACATTAGAGTATGTCGTATACCGCTAGAACCGTCGAAGAATTATTCAAGATCACTCAAGCATCAAAACAGATCAAAATATCAAAGTTCTTCATTAAAGAAGCTTCTGCAAGACGAAATTGGTAAAGACTATGTGTTTATTCCACAATTATTCACTTAGGATATTGAGATATTTTTTTCACAACATATTTTTTAAGTGTTGGAGAGAATCTTTAAATGTTTTTCGTCAAAAATATATTTTTAGGAGTTTTTGAGGCGGTGCATTTAACGAGAAAAAGAAAAAGAAAAAATATTAAATTTTACTGTTCTCGTTCGAACGACACCGTATGTCGTTCAAACGACATGGTATGTCGTGCGAAGTGCTGATGTCGTTCAAGTGACACTACATCTCGTTCAAACGACATGCTATCTCGTTTGAGCGACCAACTGCCTTAAGTCTTTTATTTAAAGGACTCTCCAACTCCGTTTTCATAGAAGTCTTTCTTGTTTTTCATTCTGAAAACACTGCAAAATCAGTAGAATACTTTTGGCTTCTTTTTTTTTTTAATTCACAAAAATCCCATATGTTGTGGTGAATTATTTTGGAACCCGAAGAACATACATCTTGTTCGAGTTTGCTCTTGTAGGGAGGATAACCTACTGCTGAAAATAGGAACCATTTGAGGGAGGTACTGGGCTGATTGATTGCGTGTCATTAGGGAGTGTTGTGGTATTCTTAGGCTAAAGATAGGACTGCGGATCTTGTGGTATAGCTGCGTATGAACCACTGCTGATGACACCGACTGACACCTGCGCGTATTCACTTGTCAAAATCTATTTCATTGCAATCCTTGTAAGTTGCGACTTATAATTATAGTGAAATAAAAGGTTTTCCATTCGGGGATTTTTCCTGAAATTGGTTTCCTTTGCATGCTTATTGATTTTATGTTATCAAACCACCAAGATGCATGTGTTAGGGTTTTAACTAAAATTTGGGTTTAATTAAAATTGGATTTATTTGAGTAGTCGCATTGTTCCATTGTATCACTTTGAAATTGTTATTAGAGCCTGTTGCACTAAGTTATTGTGTTTTGATCCTGATTTTGTTTTTCAAATCTATTTTTTAAATCCCGATTTTCCTAAATATGCCTTTTGGGGGTTTTGATGATTTTAGATGTCACCTGTCTGACGGAACTATTTGGAAATCTTGGTTGAAATCTGCTTTTAAAACTTTTGTTAAAAAGAAATAATCTGAGAGATGTCTTTATTGTGAGGGGGTCGTCCATATCATAGATGAGTGCCCCACCAAAGTTAGGGAGAGTTTTAATAAACCAATTGCTTATGTTGCTACCCTTATCAAGAGTGACCTAAGCGAAGAAATTTTTTGTGTAAGCAAGTGTGTCCTTCCCAACTGTGTGGTGACTCATGAGAAATACGATGATACTTCTTCCATAGCCACTGATAGTGTATCCCATGAAAGTGAGACTGATGAAAGTGAGGATGGAAGTGAAGATGAGCGTAACTTGCAAATGGATTTCAATGAACTTTATGCTGAAGCTTTGAAAACAAAGAAAGAAAATTTAGAATTAAAAGCTCAATTGAAAGAGCGTGCCTTAAAAAATAATGATGTTTTAGTTGAAGATCTTAGGGCACGTGAGAAAATTTTGAGAGAGAAGCTTGAGTACGTCGAGGGAGAGAGAAATAGTCTTCGAAGGGTGATGGAGGCTATAAAAAGGAGATTCTTGAGTTTGAGGATTCTAGGCGCGTACTTGAATCTAGGATAGGTGAACTTGAGAAAAGTTTGAGAGATTCGACTAAAGAGAAATTTTATTTGGAGTCTAAGTCTGAAAAGCTTGATAGATTTTAGGCACTTTCGAAATCAAAAAGGATAGGGGTGGGATTAGTTTTGAAAAATAGGTTGCACCCATTCCCAAAGCCATCCCCGCATGTGTGAGAGAGCCTCCTAGGGATGTTAGGATAGATCCACCTAGGATTTTGAGGAGAGGGCCACTTAGGACTTTGAGCAGAGAGCCACCTTTAGGTAATGTTCATTGCCACGTATACATGTGTACTCATTGCGGTCGAAAAGGTCACCTTAGGCATTTTTGTTATAAACTTCAAAACACTCCTAGGAAGTTTAAAGAGAGAGTCACACCGATTTCTAAAACCCCCACTTATCGTTAGAAATCTGTTTGAGTTAGGAAATAGGATTTAGAGGCTTATGGTCTAATTGTTCACGGCTCTTATTTGCTAGCACGTGACTCACCCCGTGTTAGATTGTTTGGTTGATTAATATTTGACATACACTAGTTGTGCTTCCTGATATACTCTTACTAGTGTTATGACTCACTTTATTGTAGCTTACATTATTTTATGAGTTTTAGCTACTGTTGTAGCACTGTTTTGGATCTGTCAACACCTTCCAAGAATCTTTTTCTGAAAAAAATTTCACGAGGCAACACTGTTTAATATTCTGGGCATACTATGAAAGTTGGGTTTTCTCGTTCGAGCGACATCTGATGTCGGGCGAAGCCTCTTCTTGCGAGATGCTATCTCGTTTGAACGACATACAGTCTCATTCGAGTGACCTGGTTGACTTTGACCATTCAGTTTGCAGTACCTTGCGTCCTTTGGTTACAATATTTGGTATTGTTGGGCTGCTTCTGATAGTTTATATGCAGTCATTCTTGGTTTTAATGCTTATACTGCATTGTTTGTTTAATCAAACCCACTTAGAATAATGATTCTTCATGTGGTTTACTGTTTGCTAGCATATGATGATGCTCACGGTAATATTTATGCCTATTGCTAGTGTGTACCATGTGTGTATTTACAATTTTTATTTTTTGAAAATTTTTGGAAAAATCCAAAAAGATTTTCTTTTTTTGAAAAATTGAAAAAGACAAAAATATTTTTGTATTCTATTTACACCATATATGAATAGACATTTAGGATGACCGAGTCATAATTTCATTCTATTTATCCATGTGATAATTTGATAGTGTTTTGAGACAATATACCATGTCATCCATGTGCTTTACAATGTTTGGAGTCATTGAGATGTTATTAGTTGATACTTCCTACATGTTTGACTCATTATTTCCTTTAATGCTCACATGCACGAATTTTTTTGATTATTGTACTTGTCTATCACATGTTGGTCGAGTGTTTTCATCTCAATCCTGTCCTTAAAACGAACCAAGTGCAATAATACGAGGGTAATAAAAGTTGTGCATGTAAAAACCATTGCTCGCGAGGAACTTGTTTATATTTAAAAAAATGATGAGTGATGCAGAAAAGGGCTACGAGAGTGTAAAATTGACTCTGCGTGAAAGCCACCATTTGAAAAGAGATCGCACAGAAAATTGAAGCAATAAAAAGATGATATATGGCAAAAATTTGGGCCAATAGGTTTTCTCTAAGTTGAGAATTTAGTACCTCATTAGATATAAAAATTTCTTTATTATATATGAGGGAGTTTGATTGGAAAGTAATAAATGGTTTTTCACGTCCTTTAAAAGGTTCTCGAAACAACACTAAACAGTTTTGGACGTTATTGGTGTGAAAATCACTTAGGCTTTGATTTGTTGATTTGATTTAGTATATATCAGCTAAATTCAACAATTTTACACCTAAGAATATCTTTTATGTTCACTCGATAGGAGTACACTTATGCATCGTGCACATATGCTTGATTAAGTTTTTATTACCTATTGAATTTGTTCACACCCATTCATTCCATGTCTATGATTTTGTTGTCTTAATGTTATTCATGGTGTGATTTTTTGTAAATAGAAAAATTCAAAAATAATTTGTGGATCCTTTCAGTATTTCCTCTACATGCGCGTAGTTGATCCATGTTTGATTTTCTTATCATGACAACTCCATGCGCATTTTGTATTATTCGTTTCTATGTCTATTTCGATCAAATAAAAAGGGGAGAACGAATTATGGGGGAGTTTGCATTATGGGGGAGATTTGATTATATTGATTTATTTATTCTTATATCAATTCAAACTCAATGCGTCATGAAGGGATTTTCATTATCCCATGTGTGTAGGTACAAAAGTGAAGATCATTATGTTGCACGCCCGATGAGAAAAGTTCTTGAAGATTGATGAAGATTTTTGAAGAAAAAGATTGAAGACTTGCATTTCGAGTACCTTTTCACTTTTGGGTTCATGGGAGGGTACTAGATTTGTATAGGCATTTTGATTTGATAATTTAGATTGTTTTTATTTTGTACCGGCATAAACATAGGGGGAGATTTGTAAGGACATATTTTATAAGTACGGTTTACATTAGAGTATGTCGTATACCGTTACAACCGTTGAAGAATTATTCAAGATCACTCAAGCATCTAGACGGATCCGAATATCAAATTTCTTTATCAAAGAAGCTTCTGCAAGACGAATTTGGTAAAGACTATGTTTTTATTCCATAATTATTCACTTAGGATATTGGGATATTTTTTTCACAACATATTTTTTAAGTGTTGGAGAGAAGTTTTAAATATTTTTCGTCAAAAATATATTTTTCGGAGTTTTTGAGGCGGTGCATTTAACGAGATAAAGAAAAAGAAAAAAAATTAAATTTTACTGTTATCGTTCGAACAACACTGTATGTCATTCAAACGACATGGTATATCACGCGAAGTGTTGTTGTTGTTCAAACGACGCTGCATCTCGTTCAAACGATAATCTATCTCGTTTGAGCGACCATCCGCCTTAAGTTTTCTATTTAAAGGATTCTCCAACTCCGTTTTTCATGAGAAGTCTTTCTCGTTTTTCATTCTGCAAACACTGCAAAACTAGTAGAATAATTTTGGCTTCTTCTTTGTTTTTCAATTCACAAAAATCCCATATGCTAGGCTGAATTATTTTGGAACCCCAAGAATATACATCTTGTTCAAGTTTGTTCTTGTAGGGAGGATAACCTATGGCTGAAAATAAGTACCACTTGAGGGAGGTCCTGGGATGATTGACTGCGTGTCATTAGGAAGTGTTGCGGTATTCTTGGGCTGAATATAGGACTGCGGTTCTTGTGGTGTAATTGCGTGTGAACCACTGCTGATGACACCGACTAACAACTGCGGTATTCGTGTGTCAAAATATATTTCATTGTAATCCGTGTAAGTTGATTATAGTAAAATAAAAGGTTTACCATTCGGGGATTTTTCCTGAAATTGGTTTCCTTTGCATGCTTATTGATTTTATGTTATCAAATCACCTAGATGCATGTGTTAGGGTTTTAACTAAATTCGGGTTTAATTAAAATTGGATTTATTTGAGTAGTCACACTATTACGCTGTAGCACTCTCAAAAGTAAGCCATAAAATCAAGATAATTAAATAAAAAAGATGCATCCCGTTTTGCCTTTTTGAGTCTCTTTTCAAGAACAAAGCTGTTAAATCAATCATACAACATGTTCAATGCCAAGCTCCTCGAGTCACAATGACTAATCTATAAAAGGAAAGAACTAGAAATGGATATCACCTCATCTTCCACAAAACCCTCTCCCCTAGGTATCAGACGTACCCAATCTCATGCGCCAGTGACCTCCTTATCTACACTTTCATATCCATAGACCTAGCGACCCTCGAAGGAAGACTTCAAGAGTAGAAGGTCAACTACATCCCCACCAAAGATTAGGCAATCCACCAAAAAGCAGAGTTTTGATGCCATAGGAACGATAGAAGTCAGTAGTGGCCTTTCCTCTTCCTCGAGATGCCCAGGAGTCCATGCCCTATGCCGATTGGCACCTGCCTGTCGGTAGTCCCTCCAAATTTCGTCCCGAAAAATGCCAAAAAAAATTTAAAAAATGCCCAGAAAATTCCTAAACAAATCCCAAAAATCCCTTAAAAATATGGAACATCATTTTCCTTCAAAAAAATAATTTTTTAGAGCACTGATACCCTTAAAACTCTTGAAATCCCCAGTTGTATTAATCTTACACTCTTATTCCCAGCATATTCCACAACAAAACTAATGATGCCCTCATATCCAGGTCTACTATAGTTCCCCAGCGGAATCAAAAGTGCACATACTCTTGAAATCATATACAATTTCCCCCAGTGGTATTACTCCCCGACAAAACTTTAGGTCCTAAAAAAATACCTCGACCCTCAGGATTGGTTGTCCCAACTTTAGGTCCTCAAAATTGACCATGGCCCGTAGAATCATTCGTCACAACTTGAGGTCCTCAGAATTGACCTCGGCCCGTATAATCGATCGTCATAATTTTAGGTCCTCAGAATTGACCTCGGTTCTCACAATTGGTCATCACAACTTTAGGTCCTAAGAATCAACCTCGGCCCTCAGAATCGATCATCATAACTTTAGCTCCTCAGAATTGGCCCCGACCCTCAGAATCGGTCGTCCCAAATTTAGGTCCTCTGAATTGACCTTCGACCTCAAAATCGATCATCCTAACTTTAGGTCCTCAAAATTGAACCTCGGCCCGCAAAATTGGTCATCACAACTTTAAGTCCTCAGAATTAACCTCGACTCGTAGAATTCATCATCACAACTTTAGGTCCTCGAAATTAACCTTAGCCTACAGAATTGGTCATCACAACTTTAGGTCCTCAGAACTGACCTTGATCCCCAGAATCAGTCATCCAAACTTTACGTCCTCAGAATTATCCTTGGCCCGTAGAATCAGTCATCATAATTTTAGGTCCTCAGAATTGGTCGTCCCAACTTTAGGTCCTCAGAATTAACCTTGGCTCGCAGAATTGGTCGTCATAATTTTAGGTCATTATAATTGACCTCAAGCCTCAGAATTGGTCGTCATAACTGTAGGTTCTTAGAATTTACCTTGGCCTGCAGAATTGGTCGTCAAAACATTAGGTCCTCAGAATTGGCCTCGGCGCTCAGAACCGATCGTCACGACTTTAGATTTTCATAATTGACCTCGACCCACAGAACCGGTTGTCACAGCTTTAGGTCCTCATAATTGACCTCGACCCATAGAATTGGTCACCTCAACTTAAGGTCCTCATAATTGACCTCGATACACAGTTTTGGTCGCCCAAACTTTAGGTCCTCAGAATTGACCTTGACTCGTAGAATTGGTTATCCAAACTTTAGATCCTCAAAATTGACCTCGTCCTGTAGAATGGATTATTTTAGGTCCTCAAAATTTACCTCGACCCATATAATTGGTTGTCATAACTTTATGTCCTCAGAATTGGCCTCGGCCACTAGAATTGGTCGTCCTAACTTTACGTCCTCAAAATTGACCTCATCCCATAGAATTAGTCGTCACAACTTTAGGTACTTAAAATTAACCTCAACCCCCTTAATTAGTCAGCCACATATCCTTAGGTCCTCAGAATTGACCTCGACTCGCTAACTTGGTCACCCTAGCCCCTTAGAATCAAGCTTAACACATCCTCGACCCACTGGATCGGTCATTATTATCCCCTTAGGTAATCAAAATTGACCTTAAGTCGTTGAATCGATTATCCTCATTCTCTTTAGGTCCTTAGAACTAATCTCGACCCTCTGAATCGGTCGCCCTCATCCTCTAGGTCCATAGAATTTACCTAAGGTCCTCTTCCCCAATGTCGAAGTGGTGTCCATTATTTGACAGCCTTCACTTGTTCCAAGATCGACCATCGAAGGGCTCTGTAGACACTTAATCTTAGGACCACCTTAAGAACCTCCTTAGGTCCCTATCACTTATCCATCCACTATAAACTCTAAGTTATAATCTGAGTACTGATTTGGAGGCCATCGAGCACTCTCGAGCCTTGTTTGACTCCGATCAACTTTCCAGCTTGAGAGAAAGATCAATGAATTTTTAAAGGTTTCTGAATCCACTTTCTAATAGTCCACCCCATGAGAGAATCCGTCTTATGGTTCAGACGAACGGTCTATTTCACTACTAAAATTAGAGACCACCGCGCGCTCTCAGGACTCGTTTGACTTTGATCAATTTTTCAATTTGAGCAAAGATTAATGAATACTCGAAGGACTTTAAATCCCCTTTATAAGATTCCATCACGTGCATGAATCAGTCTTACGATATGGACAAATGGCCCATTTTACTCTAAAGGGTCACCGAGCGCTTTCTGGCTCCTTTTGACCTCGATCAACTCTCTAAACCAAATGAAGATAAATAAAATCTAGAATGTCACTAAATACCCTTTCCAATGATCCAACCCATACATGAATTATCCTTACGATACGAACGAATGACCCAATTTACTCCGAAGGGTCACCGAGCATTTTTAGGTCCGACTTGACCTCAGTCAACTCTTCAAACCGAACAAATCTGAATGAAATCTTGAAGGGAACTGAATAACCTTTCCAATGGTTCATCTTAAAAATTAATCAGCCTTACGATTCAGACGAAATATTTGTTTTATTACGAAAATTTCATGTCTAGTGGCCAATAGGCATTTTTGGGCCCCGTATGACCTTGGTCAGCTCCTGGATCAGGAAGTGGCCTAATGGTTTCTTAAAAGACTCTGAATACCCTTTCTAATAGTCCACCCCATGCACGATTCTAATTTAGGATTTGCGTTTTATGCCCATTTTTCTAAAAAACCAATCCCATACCGCCAAATAGCATCCCAGGGATCCTGCTTATCAATAATGTGCCTGAGGTGCTATGCCAAGAGGTAGGTCCAGACCCCTGCCGAGAGGCACACCCTTGGCCCTACAAATAAAGTCCGTGACCTCACTTTGAAGAGGATCCCGGAACACCCTTCTCAGCAAGCCAGTGAACATTCTCTCGAATTCAGAGTTATTACCTTTCTAAAAAAATATTTTTCCACATTCCCTTTCATCACTTTCTTATCTCACTTGGTAAATTCTCCCCACGTCTCCATACTAATTTTATACCATTACAAGATTAGCATATCTACATCTAAGATCAACATCAAGGATTCATAAGGAGGTCAAATTCTCCATCCTTTTCTCTAATTCTTCCATATTAGTATTATTTGCTTTGCTTATACTTAAGCATTAAAGGGAAAAAAAGGTTTATCTATAAATTCCAAAAGAAGGATTCTTATCTCACACTCTCACACTAAAAAATAACTCTCTACACACATATATAAGAGAAATCCCCTGTTTGGATTTATGGATTAGACCTCACTCTATGCTATCTTCGAATTATGTGGACTTTGATGCCCTTTGGGATACGTAGGCATATTAGGCTAATCCCGATATCCAAGTCCTCCTTTATGCATGTTTATACGTTTCCCCTATCATATCTACGTATTCTTTATGAATCTTGTATTCTTATATGCTTGTGTCTCACCCGATATTTACATTCGCTCTTCCATAGGGACTTGTGATTTAGCTAACACTGTTATTATATTTTGAATTATTATTTTCAAGAGGAATCCTAAGCATGAATTCACTCCATCCTTTTCCATGACGCGAGTTGACTGATTTCACTCTTCACCTATATTATGCACATGAGCATACACTTCACGGATTCTAACAGAAGAATTAGCACATTCCCATGAGAGATTGAAAGGGTGGGTTGGGTGCCTAACACCTTCCCATTTTGTAACTTAGTCCCCGGACCTTCGAACTACTTGGTTTCACAAGCATCAGTATTATTCTTAATGTTGTTCTCTCGAGGCGGCGACATTTCTTTTGTTTGTTTTGTGCAAAATAAGCTTGTGACTCTATCTCTACATATTATCCCCTTCATTGACGATGACATAGTGTCCTAAAAAAAGGGCGCAACCCCGTGTGCACGCTAGAGGGAATTCAAAAGGGAGGCCTCGGGATAGCCACAAAGTAAGTACAATATTCATAAAGCTCGTGCACGTGTGCAATAAAGGTGACAAGGGGTCAAACATGTAGAAAGTACTCATCAATGATCAAGTAATGATATTCACACATTATTAAGCACACTAATGAAATAAATTCATGTATCAAATCGCTATGAAAAAGCTACGTGAATGGATGGGATGACCCGAATATCTTAAATGTTCATCTATATATGGTGAAAATTAAAAATTAAAAAATCTTTTTATCTTTTTCCAAAAATTTATCAAAAGATTTTTTTTTCACTTTTTCAAACTTTTTCTTAAAATAGAAAATCTTTTTGTAATTTTCTAAATTTTTTCATAAAAACAAGACTCTTTTTCGCATTTTTTCAAAATATATCAAAAAGAAAAACATATCAATACAATGACAATACAATCTTGGAATTGGAAAATAAGATATGAATATGATAAGAATCCTACACTAGATATATTACCCAAACTCAATCAGTGGAGCAAATACCGAAAGATTTTATAAGATCCTCAAATCTAGGTGCATCTAAAGGTTTCGTGAAAATATCGACTAATTGACGTTTGGTGCTCACAAAGCTCAAGGACACGACCTTCTCGTCAACTATATCACGTATAAAATGCTCATGTATCCTAATGTGTTTTTTGTGAGAATGTTGGATCGAATTACGGGATATATGGATCGCACTCGTATTATCAAAAGAAATAGACATTGTACTATGTGAAATACTATAATCTTCAAACATTTACTTCACCCATAAAAATTGTGTGCCATAACTCCCGACGGCGATATACTCAACCTTCGTCGTGGATAAAGATGTGGAGTTTTTCTTCTTGATAAACTAAGAGACAAGATCACTCTCAAAGTAAAAATAACCACTCGGGGTGCTCCTATAACCATCAACATCCCCAACCTAATCGACATCTGAATAGGCGAACAAACGGTAATTAGTGTCAAAGGAATACCAAATACTATAGGAAAGAGTACCACTAACGTATTCGATGATCATTTAAGTGTGAGTAAGTGAGACTCTTTTGGAGATGCCTAGTGCAGACACCACATTCTAGGAACCTCCTGAGCATATCCTTAGGTCCCTAGCATTTCCCCCTTCACCATAAACCTTAGGTCATATTTCGAGTACCGATTTAGAGGCCACCGAGCGCTCTCGAGCCCTATTTGACCCCAATCAACTCCCTCTCCCAAGTGAAATCTCAATGAATATTTCAAGGGCTCTGAATCCACTTTCCAACGGTCTACCCCTTGTGCAGATTAGCCTCACGATTCGAACGAACAATCCGTTTTCCCTAAAAAATGAACTGAAGGCTACCGAGAACTCCCGAACTCCGTTTGACTCCCGTAAACTCTTCATCTCGAATGAGACTGAATGCATTTTTAAAAGGCTTTGAATACCCTTTCCAATGATCTGCCCTGTGTGCGCCTTATAGTACGAATGAATGACCCATTTTACTCTGAAGGGTTACTGAACACTTTCGAGTACCATTTAACCAAAGTCAACTATCCAAATCGAAAGAGACTGAATGAATCTTCGAAGGGCTCTGAATACCCTTTCCAACGATCCATCCTGGGCATGAATCGACCTTACTATTCAAATGAACGATTCATTTTACACCGGGATTCTCTTATCCAAAAGATCATCAGGTGCTTTTGAGTCCCATCCGACCACAGTAAACTCCCTAATCAAGGAGCAGACTAATGTATTCTAAAAAGGCTCTCAATACCCTTTCCAATGGTATATCCCATGCACGATTTCGACTTACGGATTGCGTTTTACGACCGTTTTTTTGAGAAATCTGCATGAGATTGCCGAATGGCAAACCCATTTCCCTGCCTATAAGCAGTGTATCCGAGGATGCCTACCGATAGGCAGGTCAAGTACAATATCGATCGGCACCCCCTTGAAACTATATAAGGAGAGCATGAGCTCACTTCAAATAAGACATCAAAAACATCCCTTTCAGTGATCTTAACAACATTCTCTCAAAGTGAGTGTGGTTTACCTATTAAAACCTCTCCTCCACATTCCATTTCCATCCCTTTAACACCCAATTAAGCAAAATCCTTTCCCTCTCCTCCTACCACCTCCATCCACTTGCAAGAGCCTCCCTTCAAGAATCAGGACCATTCTTCAAGTCCCCAAAGAGGGTCCAAACATTCTTCTCTCTTTAAATTTTCTTATTTTTGCATTAGTTATTTAATTCTTATTTTAGCATTTTATTTTTC
The DNA here is from genome assembly GCA_949130495.1 of Sambucus nigra. Lineage (NCBI taxonomy): Eukaryota > Viridiplantae > Streptophyta > Magnoliopsida > Dipsacales > Adoxaceae > Sambucus > Sambucus nigra. The sequence continues at coordinate 186,956,213 of OX422207.1, forward strand.
TTAGTCAACACATATTAATACCCCACTTTTTATTAATAGTATTGCACATACCATATTTTCTATAAAAAATCCAAAAACAAGAAAAAGAGAGTTTGCTTATAAATTCCAAACGGGATTCCTCACCACATTTTCTCAAACCAAAACATCCTTTTTCTACACACACATATATAAATAAATTCCCCGTTTGGATTTATGGGATAAATCCAACCCTCGTGTTGCATGCAAACTATGTGAACTTTGATGCCTTTTGGGGCTACGTAGGCATCTCGGGTCAAAACTCGAGATTCGAGTCCTCTTTTCCCATTTTTATTCATATATTATTTCCACATATTATATTTGTGATTTATGCTTGCGTTTTGTCCAATTTATACCATCATCTTTCTATAAACGATCGGTGACCAGACAAATGCACACATCATATTTATTATTATTATTATTTTGGTAACTCTCCTATGGATGACCTCACTCCGCCTTTCTCCATAACGCGAGTCAAGAAATTCCATTCTCCATTTATTTATAGACGCACACACACTTCACAGAGTTATTAAGAAGAATATTAACATATGCCCATGAGAGACTGAAAGGGTGGGATGGGTGCCTAACTCCTTTCCATTCCGTAACTTAGCCACCGAACCTCTGAACTAATTGATTTTGCAAGCATCATTATGTTTTTTATGTCGCTCTCTCAGGACATCAACATTTCTTTTACTTGTTTTGTGTAAAAACGGTTGGCGACTATATCTCTTTACATCACCCCCAAATTGACGAAGATCGAAGTGGCTCGAGGAAGGGCGCGAGTCCTTATTCTCTCCCTCTAACCGCGTACGTGAGCATCGATGCCTCGAGGAGGAAGAAATAGGATGGCCACACTTGGTATCGTGCACAGACTCCAACGCTTAAGGAAATTTCGAGATGACTAGCGGTTAAGTAGAGAAGACTACCTATCATGCTCATATAAAGCCTTTGCTCTACGTTCTTGCCTAAAGTGCTTTTCCTAAGATTAGTTAATATACTCATAGCGGTGCGTGAGTGCCTAGAGGAGTCGAGAACAAACTTCTTCACTATGTCCCTTGCATATTTGGATTGAGATATGAATATTCCATCCTCAAGCAGACAAACCTGGAGACCTAGGAAGAACGTAAGCTAACAAATCATGCTCATCTCAAACTTACTCTTCATCCCTTCCCCAAAAGTTTGAGCATGTCAAGAGTACATGGATCCAAATACTATATCATCCACTTAGACTTGGACAACCAAGATAACACCACTCCCTTTCCTCACAAATAATTCACTCCCCCTCTCTTGAAGTCACGAGCTAAGATATAAGAAGTGAGCCTCTTGTACCAAGCATGGGGTGCTTTTTTCCAACCATACAGGGACTTTTTAAGATAAAAGATGTGTCTCAGGTTCTTTGGATCTTCAAACCCCTTTGGTTGTTCCACATAAACTTCCTCCTGTATAATTCCATTCAAAAAGTCACTCTTGACATCCATATGATATAACTTGAAGCACAAATGACATGATATGGCATGTAATAAGTGGACGGACTCAAGTCTAGAAACATGAGTGATTGCCTCATCAAGGTTTACACCCTTAATCTGTGTGTAGAATTAAGCGACCAACCTAGCCTTATTCCAATTAATGGTAACATTCCCATCCATCTTGTTCTTATAAATCCACTGGGCACCTACCATGTTTCTCTCGCTAGGCCGGGAAACTAACTCCTAGACATAATTCTTGTAAAACTTAAGCAACTCATCTGAATAGTGGATATCCAGTGCTCATCCTTCAGTGCTTATTTCATATTCTTGGGCTCAACTAAGGAGGTGTAGCAAAGGTATCTAACTACATTCTCAAGTTGAGCACGAGTCTTGACACTTAATGTAAGATCACCAAGTATAGTGGTAGGGTCATGACTCTTTTGAACCCAAGAGGTTGGATCCTCTAAATTAAGAGTGGGGACCACCGGGATAGTGTGAGGAAGGATGGGATTGTCACCAGGGGGTGCATCATCCTCACACTAGGGTCTAGGGTCAATAGATGCCGATGACTCGTCATCTTTAATCGTGATGTTTATTGACTCCATAACCTTAGAGCTCGTAAGGTTAAACACCCTATAAGCCTTACTCAATGATGAATAACCTAAAAATATCCCATCATCGCTCCGGGAGTCAAACTTTTTGAAGTTCTCTCTATCTCTCAAGAAGTAGCAAAGACTCCCAAAGACACATAAATACAATAAGTTGGGTTTCTTCCTTATCCATAACTCATAAGGCGTGTGTAGCCTGTGTGGACGAATATATACCCTATTAACCGTATGGCATGTGGTACTCACCGCCTCTGCCTAAAAATGTCTAGGCATTTTTTCCCAAGAAGAAATGAATTTAGCCATCTCTTGTATTATTCATTTCTTCCTCTTAACTATCCCATTTTATTAAGGAGTACGACCGATCAAAAACTTGTGTTTGGTGCCAACTCCATCATAATAGCTATCCATTTTGACTTCTTTAAATTCAGTGTTGTTGTCACTACGCATTTGATTAATTATTACACCGTGTTGATTTTGTAGGACACGACACTTGGTTGTTAGGAACTCAACCACATCGGACTTTTTTCCAAGAAACCCATAATAGAGTATCTCAAAAATTCATCGACCATAAAGAAAATGTATCTCTTACCACCTAAACTCTCCAAGCGAGTAGGACCCATAAGATCCATTTGAATCAACTTCAAACCATGTGTGCTGGTAATGGTATTCAACTTCTGATGGGGACTTCGAATTTGTTTTCCTTGTTAGCAAGGTCCATAAACCGAGGAAATTGTTTTCCCAATTAATGTTAAGCCACAAACTAGATCCTTTTTCAATAACCTTTCACTATCTCTAAAGTTCGCATGACCTAGTCATTGATGCCAAAGGTCCATAGTGGAGACCATGGCACTATTGCACATAAAAAAGGACTTGGGCACAATACCACAACAATTATCTTTGGTCCTCACACCTTGTAGTAAAATTTCACCACATTGATCCTATACATTATATTCGGACAGGTCAAATTTTATTGAAAAGTTTGTGTCATAGAGTTGGCTTGTGCTAATTAATTTTTCTTCCAATCCTTTTATGTACAACATATTTTCTAGTTTAGGAAATTCGGGTATCTCAACCAACCACGTCCTAAAATCCTAGACTTAGTCCCATGTCTAAAGGTGACTTTGACTTCCTTACGATCCTCAAGGTTGGTCTAAAATGATATGTCGCCAATCATGTGCCTAGATCACCCACTATCAAAATAAAATTGGGGAGTAATTTGAACCTTGAGAGCAACGTGCACAATAAAGGCTTTATCATATTGCTTAGGTGCCCAAGTGGAGCTAACCTTTTGTATTCCGTTATCGTTGTTGACTCTAGTTGGAGAATTATATGCGTTCTCAAACGGTATAGAATTACATTAAAATCCTTGCATTAAGCTTTTTGAAGTCGCGACAAGGAACTCAACTTGATCTCTAAGACTAGTAAAGTCTCTATAACAGTGTGCGGGAGGTTGTGTACGTCTAGTTCTACACAGCTTGTATAAAAACTCTCTAAGGTGACTTCTCCTTTTGCAAAAAGTGCAAACATTGACTTGTTTGGGTCTACCTTGGCTTTCTTTCTTAGGTTTAACTCTCTTTTATGGTTTAGGCCGAGGCCCATAAAATTAAACACAAATTTAGGAACCGGTTCCGGTGTGGCATGGGAAGTGGATGCACCGTCATAACCTATTCCTTGCCTCTCCCTAAAATCTAAAGCGGGACTGAGGAGAATCTTTTCAACGTTCTTCTATGTATCCTCTATAGTAACCTTGACCTCCCGAGAACATTCGATATCTTTCTCGAGTTTGGATACAAGAGATTCAAGTTTCTCACGAGTCTCCATAGATGCTTACAGATCTCCCGTAAGAGTAGCCACTTTGTCGGTCAAGTCACCATTTATCCTTTCTACTAAAATGACTCTCTATCCCAAAGAAATTCTTATCGAGGACTCTCTATCTTTCTCTTGCCTATTTTAACTCCTTCTTTAAAACTAAAACTCTAATCACTAAACCTTTGTTTTGTTTCTCCGTTTTAATGGACTCGGCATACAGCTCGACGTAAGCACGTTGAAGGTCACTCTTGCTCTCACTCAAAAAATCACCTCCCTCACTCTCTCTGGAATGACTAAACTCACTATTGAGGTCATGATGTTTAGTAGCTTCCTTATCAGTGTGAGGTGCACTGGATGTACTAACATAACTATCCATGAACGCAGTGAAGTTATGTCAATGCAGTGATCTATCCTCTAAATTCATCGACTCGACACTGCTCTCACAAAGTGTGGCATTAAAGGAAACTTTTCCTTTGCCTTGTCTCTTTAAATGTGTAGCACACTCATGAGCTTTGTGACCCTTACTCTAGAACTCATAACATTTCTCTTCATCTTTCTTAGGGTCTTTTCTTTCTTTTTCAAAAATTTTCTTGCCTGATTTATAGTTTTTATCATTCTCAAAACTTTTCTTTTCTTTGGAAGTATTTTCTTTTCTAAGTTTGATAAACTTTTTGAATTTTTTTGAAAACATGGCCAAGTCATCCAAATCCAAATCATATTCGGATTCAAAAAATACCTCTTTCTTTTTAGATTAAGCCTTTAAAGCAATTCCGATTTCATTTAGTTTAACAGTTTTAGGAAACATGGCGATCTCATAAGTCTGAAGGTCTCTTATGAGTTATTCTAACCTAAGCATATCCATTATACTCAAAGAATTAAGCACAATAACCTTAGGAATAAAATGGGTCGGAAGGGATCTCAAGATATTTTTAACAACTCTTGTCTCAGGAATTTTCTCACCAAAATTAAAACTAGAATTGACTACATCCGAAAAACGTGCATAAAACTTATTGAGATACTCAGACTCTAGCACATTATTCGTTTCAAATTGTGCGGTGAGATTTTACAGCTTAGAATCTTTCATAGCATTGGTACCCTCGTGAGTGAGTTGGATGGTATTCCAAGATTTTTTACACGTGTTGCATGCCATGATGAGACCAAACTCGTCAGGGGTGACAGCTCCATAAATAACACTTAAGCCGCGAGAGTTATAAGTACTCCATTTAAATTCATCTTTTGTCTAAGCAGTGACGGTTTAAGACTTTCGACATTGTCGTTAATCACATTGAGTGGTGTCCACCCTCTTTCACATATAAGCGAGACCCTTTCATCAATTTCTTTTAAAGCAGACCTCATCCTAACTTTCTAATATGCATAATTTGACCCATCAAAAATAGGAAGCCTATTATACAAATTACCCATATAATCCATTTTTTTTAAAGATCACCAATTTTAAAAAATGATATCAAAAAAATTTGTAAAAAGGATCACACAATATTTTAGAGCAACCGATTCTGATACCAATTTGAGAATGCCGGATTCTATGGAATGATTCGTATGCTAGCTTCCTCACACACATTCCAATTTTAATCAGTTTTTATCTTGATTAGAAATTAAGTGTTCATGGGATGAAACTGTCCAATTTAATTCTAATCAATCATAGACAGTCAAAATATGCATACAAAATAAATAAGAAAAAAATTATAAAAAGCGCAAAACCTTTATTTAGCACTATAGACTAATTGACACACATGGTCGACTTACAGACTACTTAGAACGACTAAGTATAATGCATAGAGTCTTTAATTCCTTCAACAGAATACGGTCCAGTCCGGTGCCATTTATAGGAAGTGATCTTCCCTCGGTATCCACCGATTAGCCTTCTTCTTCTTAAGCAGTGAAACCTCAGTTCCTCAGCTCAGTAGTAGATATTGACTCTACAAGGGGTTTATGCAAAGTGTATGAAAACTAGGGTTTCATAAATCTCATAAATCACATATGCAGATGAATGATTTATGAAAGTAATATTAGTTTTGGAAAACAAAAAAAGAAAAACTTTGGAACAGGTATTGGAAAATCGATTTCGCCAAAGTCTTCTCAAATTTCTGAACAAAAAAGGTTTTTATAACAAAAACATGAATTTTGAGGCAGCGGGGTCGTTCGAACGAAAAAAGACCTCGTTCAAATGAAAAGTTCTAACGAGATTTCACTATTAAGGCAGGGATGTCTTATTTAAAGGTCGTTTGAAGCTTATTCTAACGAGATTTCACATCTCGTTCGAATGAGACTCAATCTTGTTTGAAAAAGACCAAAAAAAACCTTTTTCTTCTATTTTTAAAAATCCTTTTATCAAATAGCCTCGATTTTAAAAACCAAATCATCCGAAAACATAATTCATAAAAGTCTACGAAAACCACAAGTTACACCTCCATAAAGTGTTGATGAATCCATAAACAGAGCTCATTATTTGAATAGTCCTGAGATAATTAAATTATAGTGAAATTATAATTATTTAGTGGAATTAATTTTAATTAAACGGGAAAGAAAATATATTACGGGGTGTAATATGGGATTTTTATATTTCTATTTGGAAGCCAATTTAATTTTTAGTCTTGGGTCCCTAATATAGTCCATTACCTAATAAGTAGGCTCAAACTTTCTGGAAATCTTAATTGGCCGAAGCCCACCTTATGTATTATAAGATTTTGCATTTTACTCATGTGCCCCAATAGGACTAGATTATCTTATTCCCTTGATCAAAATATACTTTGAGACTTATTTTTCAAGTAGTTCCAGTAAAGCTTCATACAAATCATTCAATGAACATCCTCACCTTCATGTTTATCCTTTTATATTACTATACGAAGGTAAACAGACACAAAGACTCGTACACATTTTACTCATACGTGTTCTCTTTATAAGAAATACTTTTTGTGTGTGTGCGCATTTATGTGTTGATATGGATATTTGGACGTGTTTATGAAATGAAAATAAAACTATTTTTGAAAATAGTAAAATTGAATTTCATAAAGGTTGTTGTGGTCTGTTATAGGACCTACACCACAATGAGGCTTTTCCTCGCTGCAGCGACAGTGTCTCCTTCGTCGCGTCGTGTTCTAGAGATTTTTCCCTTTAGCTTGCCTTATATCCTTTCTGCTGGTTCGTCATAGTGACGCAAATGCTAGTTGTAGCGATATGTGTTAGTCAAGCACAAAAGTCACTTTTTGAACTAGATTGTGCACATCTTTCTTGGTACTCATGCAAACTAAAGATCTAACCATATTTTTTACTTTTTACACCATGTCACTTCATGTAAGCCTAATCCTTGTCTATTTTTCCCCCCAAGCTTCTCTAGTAATATTTTGTGTATAAGTAAGTATTTGGGGCTTCATTTTTGTGACTGAGTGTAAATGTGATTTTGTGTTTTCTTTGTGGACAAAATATTTTTGCCAAATATTTCTTGTCAGAAAAATCACTTTAGGAGTGAAAAATATTTTCAAAGATAAAAACTTCTTTGGTGTTGAATCTTGTATTCTTCTAAGTTGTAAAGCTTGTTTTTCTCTTCAATATATTCTTGAGATATTTTAAGTTTAAATACTTGCGAAATCTAAAAATATTTTAAAGCAAACTTATTTGTTTAAAATATTTTTAAAATTTGAACAAATATATTTTTAATTTGTTCTTGTACTATTTATAGATTTCATATATTTGAAAGATATATTTGTTGAGTGAAGCCATTATTTTCAGATACACCTTCACCTTATGTCATCACACACCTAAAAAGTGGTAATACACGGATTGGAGGCTTCTGATCTTCGTCTAAAGCCTTGGAACATAAAAAGTTTGCTTCAAAATTTAAACAAAGATCTTCTTTATCACGAGTACTTTATGGTATTAGTTGCAGACTAAAATCGATCGCGGTTGTGTAGCGTTCTTCAGCTGTTGGCGCTCTCTACGAAGGATATGGTGGGAAAAAATTCTAGTTTGTTACAGAATAGTGAGGTTGTAAGTCTATTTCTTCTAGTTGTAAAACTCTACCATAATACATTTGTCATTTTGTTGACCTGAGGTTTTTTCTCTTGTGATTTTCTCTCGTACGCCTTGGTGTTGGCTATATTATTTATCTATCAGCATTTAGATTAAATTGCCTAAATATTGAAGATAAAATTTGGTGTAATCTAATTGGTAAAAAAATTATCACATATACCATAGGGTTGTATTTGTTTTTACCCAAAATAAGAAATTAATAGAAAACCTTGTCTATTTTTTACAAGAAATTTTAATTGGGTACCTTTCATCCATCTCGGTTTCGAGCACATGCACTCTCAACTGGTATCGGAGCTAGACCTCATTTTTATAGGTTTAATATCCTTGAGGTAGATCTAATGTGTGTGAAGATGGACTTTAGCATGTGCAATGGTATTCGTGATTAATTGCTACATCTAATTGCTATGATTTTATGGTACTTGTAACTCCGTTCGATTTTTGAATCACCCTATTCCTAACATTGAAAAGGTTTGTGTTAGTAGTAGTGAGGGTGATTATGATAATGATGTTATCTAAACTATTTACAACTATTTTTATAGAAAATCCAAAGGATTTAAAAAGGGAAGTGTTGTTAAGAAAAGTGAAGATCATTCAATTTCACGGTTGTTCTTTGAAGGGAATGTGTTATTAAGACAGATCAAAACCCTTGAAAATGAGAAAGATAAAATTTCCAATGAGCTTCATTTTATAAAAGAATAAAATATATTTTTCCAAAGCCTTGGAAACTCATGTACATTCCCTATTTTCTAAACCTAAAGCCATTAATGTTGACTTTAGTGACTTCTTAGACTTTCTTGATGAACTAAAAAAACAAAAGGAGGTTTCTAAATAAAAGGATGAATGTTTGTCCAAATTAGTAACAGAAGGAGATGAGTTGACCACCTCATTCGACAATTTGAAAAATCAATATCAAATTTGTGAAGAATCCAATGTCAATCTTTTAAAAAATATTGAACATCTTTAAAAGAACTCAAATTCTATCAAACCAAAGATTCCTAGAGAAGAGATAATTTTTGTCAAACCTTCTGCATCAAATGATACAACACCCATTAAAAGTATTCCCAAATATTCTCAAAATAAAGGGAAACATGTTGTCAATCATTTGAAGGGAAAGAATGTTGTCCCTTCCATTTGTACTAACAAAAATCACATGCTTAACCATAAAAGACCCAAAAAGGACTTTGTTTGTTCCTATTGTCATAAAAATGGTCATCGCAGGGATTTTTATTTTATATTGAAGAAGGTTAAACATTTTGATAAGGTTGCTCCTAAGACATCTCCTCATGTGCCTCGTCATAAGATATTTGTTTTATCTCAAAGATATATTTCGTGAGTTAAGCCATTATTTTCAATTATACTTTCACCTTAGGTCATCACACACCTACAAAGTGGTGCTACACTCATTGAAGGCTTCTCGTCTTCGTTCAATGACTTGAAGCACAAGATGTTTGCGCCAAACTTTAAATGAAGACCTTGTTTGGCACGAGTACTTTACAGTATTGGTTGCGGACTAAAACCTATCGCGGTTGTGTAGCATTTTCTAGATGTTGGTGCTCTCTATGGAAGATATGGTGGGAAAATTGTGTAGTTAGTTATAGCGTCATGAGGTTGTAAGTCTGTTTCTTCTAGTTGTAAAACTCTACCATATTACATTTGTCATTTTGTCAACCCGAGGTTTTTTATTTCTTTGTGGGTTTTTTCTCGTACACCTTGGTGTTGTGCTATATTGTTTATCTTTCCACATTTATATTAAGTCATCAAAATTTCGAAGATAAAATTTGATGTAATCTAATTAGTAAACAATTTTCCATATAGACCTTAGGGCTTGTATTTATTTTTACCCATAATAAGAAATTAAAAAAAAACTTGTTTCTTTTTGACAATAAATTTTGATTGGGCACCTTTTACCCCTCTCGATTTTGAATACGTGCACTCTTATGTACCTTCTTATATAGGTCAAGGGAATGGGTTTAAGTTGGTTGAGACATTCCCTAGGGTTACAGGGAGAAGAAAAATACTATTCACATTTTTGTGAAGGGGTGGGGAGAGAGAAAGTGATTTCTTTCATATTTCACCAAATTTTCTTATTCGGAAGTGCCCATACACAAGGCTTACTTTGAGGGATCATATACTATAAGATTCTATCCATTCAGATCATTCTAAAAAGATTTGGAGGAGGAATAAAATCATATCCATCATCCTCTTCATAAAATATTTCTCCTTGTTCGAATCCCGATCCGCAAAGGTATCGTGATCCGGACCCTAAATTCATTATTTGAATATGGTTATTTTTGTTTTCTTTCCGAAACGTGATCAATTGAAGCTCTTAAGGCAAAAAAGTTTTTTATAATTTCAATCCCCGTCAATTTGTATCAAAGACCTAATTACAGATTGTCCATCTTTTAGAAAGGTCCGCGTTGTCTACCATGAAAACCTAATTATTTATATTGTAGGAATATACATATTTTTATGTTGTATCATAGTAACAAGATTTTTATGCATAGTTAATTTCTTTATAGATTCGATTTGTTTGTAATAATCAGGTTGTTTTTAATTATTGCATTAATTGATATACATGGAGGAGTTTGTGGAGGGATGTAATAGTTTTTACTAGTTAGAATACTGCATTTACACGGTATTTGGTCATGGGAAATATTCCATGGAGTTTGTTGAAGTTTTGATCAAGTTTTGGAAATTTTTCCATGTTTTTTACGAACACGAGATGAAGATGTTAAGCTACAAACTCAAATCGATTTGGCCCTCAATTGGATTAATAAGTCTCTTTGGAAGATCGATCTAATCCTGAAAGCATGCCCTAGTTTGGTCACTTCTGATGTTGTTTTTACCACTTTTGCTTTAGATGTTCTTGCCCATCTTTTCTAAATTACGGAGGATTATTTCCAGAAGTTAAATTAATAAAGAATCCTAGTTTATGAAGAGATATAATTCAAGGAGAATTCTTGCTCATGAAGAAGTCTACCTCAAATAGTATTCTTGATCTTGAAGAGTTCTACTTGAAGATCAATTCTAGGTCATTATGGAAAGGGGAATTTGTTTCCTATTTGAATTGTAATTGCATGTGACGGTGTTGTATTTTAATTGTACAATATTACTCATGTTGATAATTATCGTGTGCTAATTAAATATTAATTAGGATCCCATGTTATTATGGACAACATGGATTGTTATTGTGACTGGCCTAGATCACGCTTTTTTTCGAAAAAACAAAGTTCAAATATTCTCTAATAAAATTCAATTTAATCTTCTAATTAATTAATGGTATAAATTAAATTATGCTCTCCGATTTTTATTTTTATTAAAAATGTTTTTATTTTAGAAAATTAAAATAGTGAGGCCGGATAATTTATTTTGTATAAGGAATTTGAAAATTATTGGTGATTTAATTCGGGTGTTTAGGACCGATTAAGTCTATTTCAAAATACCATCAGATTAAAAATATTAAGTGGGAGAGGGATTTCAATATAACTCCACGATCTCTATCGATATTTTAAATATGTGATGTGATTAATTTCTCATGTTAGTATGTAATTTTTCTCTCTATCGGAGAGAATTAATCACGACATCAGGGTATTTTTAAAATTCATAAGTGATAGTTCTTTGGGATTAAATGTGAGTGAGTTCTTATTAGAGAAGTTCTACAGGAGAGGATTTAATTTCAAGGAATGAATTGATGGTACACACTTAAAAAATACTAATAATATCCTGTTATCGGAGTCACTATCATTAGTATTGGTACCAAAAGACACTGGGTATTCGACTATATTGGACTGATTTTTTTAGAATGTTCGGATAACATAATTGAAAGATGAAATGTCTCTCTAGTTCACGGTGAGGTGATTTAAGCTCTCATTGAGAAATATCACTTCACAATGGAACTAGGATGCTCAGCCGGAATAGTTCTAATTGGAAGTAGAGGGAACCCAAATTAAAATTTAATCAAAAGTTAATTCTCACATATTTAATTGCAAATTAAAAAATTTCAATGATGATTATAAGATTTCGAAAATGAGCTCGACTTTACAGCCACTAGTTTTAGTCTCAAAGTAAAAAGGTTTTATTCGAATGAATCTCAAGGAATGAAAATTTAATTGGTCATTGTTCTAACTAAAGGGGATAATAAATTTATTTAACCCATGATTCACATCAATATTTTTAATTTGTGATTTGTTTAGTTCCTCATGTTAGTATTTGGATTTCCTCTCCATTGGAGGAAATTAATCACACCATTTTAAAATTAATGTTAATTCTTTTAAGTTAAGTATAAATATATACGGTCCCCCCATTGGGGAAGTTCTATATGAACAACTAAAATTTAAAGAATTGACTGGTAGGAATTTGTAAACACCAATGTTTGGCAGATGATGCTCAAGTAAGAATAATTTTCTTCAAATGATTTTCATCATTAGTTAAACAATGGTTTCTTTAAATTATATATGGGAGGGAAACTCGAATCCATTTAAAAATCTAGTAGTGATCATCATTGAAAGCCAAGGCATGGTGTTAGTTGTTAAGAAGATTTCTACTTCTTACCCGAAAAGGAAGTGGAAGGAGAAGTATAAGTCTCAAGGTCAATGATATGGGGTTAAGAAAGTTCATATTCCTTGGGGATTAGCAAAAAAACTAAAAGACGGGTATTTTCATTATAAGTAGTTAGATCATTAATAGCAATGCATGATGTACATTTTTCCTAGATCAATAAGGAAAATGACAAGGTAATGTTTTTTCTCTTTAAAATTAAATTCATGATATACAGTCAAATCCATTGGAACCTGGTATGTAGACTCGGGAGCCATAAATCAAGTTTAAAACTCTTTATAGAGGTTCCAAGTAACTAGGAAACTAAATAAAAGAGAGATGTTCCTAATAATGGGCAATAAGAATAAGACAACAATATTAGCAGTAGGATATCTATTTTATATTTTGGTAGAGACATAAAGATAAAGTTGGAAAAATACTTTTATGTACCTAGTTTTAAAAGAAAAGTTGTTTTCGATTCTAAATTGGGTTTGAATTGATATTCAATTAATTTTATGAAAATTATATTTATCAAAATTGGAATATATTTCATACGTTTTGATACATTTGAAAATAATTTATACATTATAAGTAGTGCCTCACAAATACTACTAAATATTGAAATGAATAATATTAACGGATAATCATTAAAGGGAAATATTCCTTCTTAGTTGAGCCAAACATAATTTTGGCACTTATGCTTAGATAATTTTAGAATCTAAAATATATTCAAAGACTGGTTTGAAAATGGACAATTGATTTCATTGGAAGTGGAGGCACTCCAATCTATGAATCTTGTTTAGAAGGTAAAGTGATCAAGGGGTCTTTCATAACCCCAAAGCTAAAGAATCAAATATGTGTTGTAAATGGTTCATTTTGATTCGTGTAGTCCTATATATATCCGGACAAGAGGTGGTTTTGAGTACTTCATCGATTTTATTGATGATTACCCAAGGCAAGGCTATGTTTACCTTATGCGCTACAAGTCAGAAGCGTTTGATTAGTTCAAAGTGTAAAAGGCCAAAGTGGAGCATGGGCGAGGTAAACTAATCCAAACCATTTGATTTGATCGTAGGGGTGTATAACTCTTGGTAGAGTTTAGGAAGCATTTATCAGAGTGGGGATTATATCCCACTTGTATGCAGCTGGAATAGTGTAAAGGATAAAAGGAGTATGAATTTTTTAGACATGATAAGGTATATAGTTAGTTATTCAAGACCGTGACATTCTTGTTGAGATTTTTCATTAAGGGATGAGTATATACATTATAAATTTAGTTCAGTATACAATGATCTCTTATACTCTTATGGAACTGTGAAGTGGGTGCAAGCCCATTCTAGAACATGTTCGGAACTGGGGATGCACGCACTAGTGCTGCGAAAAGAGCCACGATTATTTGGAATTAGGGATATAAGTATGTAACTTTATTGATTATCCCAAAATTTATAGAAATACTTTATGTCAAATTCCTAAGCACAAGAAGGCCATTTGTAAGAACAAAAATTTCCAATTGAGTCTTATGTAGTGTTGGATCAATTCCGAACAAAAACATTTGAGTCATAAGATAGTGTGCATGTGTATCCTTCAAGCCTATGACAAGTTTCAGTTGAAGACGTATCGGCCTAGTTCAACGTTAAGACATCATCCTTGTCGATTTTCAAGTGCCTCGTTTTGCGTCCTCAATAATTCATCATATTTTAAGTCTCCAATAACGTATGAATGCTATATATATATATATATATATATATATATATATATATATATATATATATATATATATATATATATATATACACATTTGTAGAGACTTGGAATAAATTTATTGGGTGTAATTTTTATTTAAAATGAATTTTGAACTTAAAATGATCATTGAAAAATTTCTGGACTATTCTGACACTTCGATCGAGTTTTGCCAAAGAGTATCCATTTTGAACACTGACTTTTCATTTGAAGAAAATGTCGTTCGAACGAGATTTCTGGCGGGAAATAGTTTTGGCAGTTTTTGTCCATTTTCTCACTATTTTGTCCCACTACTTTTTGACAGTTTTTATCAACTTCGGGACTAGATTTTTTCTAAGACTTTTGAACACACTATGAGTACTTTTGAGAGAAAATTCTTCAAATTCTTCCAACCAAAAGTCATAATTTTCATGTGTTAAATTTCAAAATAAAATTTATTTCAAACACCTGTTTTAACGCATAGTTTTGATTTGTTTATTCCAAGTACCACATATATATATCTTGCTTGGAGCGTTTTGGCACCGGGTTAATTCTCATCCCATAAAAGAGTTGTTTGGGTTCTTCTCTATTCCAAAAAGGCAAAAAGTTTGTTGCGGCATTCCCACTTGGAGAAAGGCTTCGGGTGCGGGTTAACGCTTGTCCAAAAGCTTCATTGGAGGAGTCCAAGGTTCCGGTGGAGTCCGAGATTGTCGACTAGGCAGAGGTAGTTACAAGAATACGCATCAAGGCTTGGACGGAGTCAAGTCGTGTGTAGTAAGTCATGTGTCTTGTAATCATAAAACCATACTTAGTGGACTTAAGGCTAGAGCCGTCCGAGGTTTTTTCCATTTTGATTTTTCTCGTACATCGCGGCGTAGTGTGTTGTGAATTTATTTTATCTTGTAAATCACCTAGACGAATGCTTAGGACTAAAAGATAAAATATGATTGAATTCACCACTCTTGTTTAATTTGGTGCAAAAATTAATTTAGGTGAAATTTGAATTAATTTAATTCAAGTCATTAATATAATTTTGTAAAATTTGGTTTGGCCTAATTTGAAAAAAATGAATTAATCTTGTTAGGCAAATATTTAGGACTTGAGTTGAATTAATTTGGCTTAAGTGAAAATTTTGTTAGTTGTTTGATTTAATTTCACTTTGAGTTTAGTTTAATTTTAATTTGAAAGAAATTAAAATTTGTTGTAAGTTATTTATGTGTTTGAACCATCCTCTTCCGCACTTAAAGGAAATTCATATTTAAAGAATTTTAAAATTGGGGGTCCTATCGTTCTCAAATTGGTATAAGAGCCGAAGCGCTAATTTATTGCGTTAAGGTCCTTTAAAATATTTTTGGTTAAAAATGGAATTTTCTCCATTTTTAAAATTTTCTATTTTTGATGATTCCAACTACGCATATTGGAAAGTGCATATGAAATCGGCACTAAAATCTATCGATGAGAGGGTTTGGTTATCAGTTGTTAACGGGTAGTCCCCACCTACATGTTTGATAGAAAATGAGTGTGTCCCCAAACCCATAGATAAATGGAGTGAGAATGGTTTTAAACTTGCTAATTTTAATTTTTGGGGTTTAAATTTCTTATTTAGCGCTGTCACGCCGGATGAATTCCGACGTATCATGATGTGTGAAACCGCTAAGGAATCTTGGGATATATTACAACTCACTCATGAGGGAACTAGTGTCATTAAAGCTTTTACACTCCAAAACCTCACCACTCATTTTGAAACCATCAAAATGAATGAAAATGAAACATCTGATGAATTTTATGCTAGACTTTCCGATATAGTAAATTCATTATTTAATTTGGGAGAGAAAATACCCGACAACCGAGTAGTAAAGAAAATTTTAAGGTCCCTACCCGAGAGATTTATCCCTAAAGTGACCGTTTTAAATTCTTTACCCACCTTGCACTCTACCAAACTTGAGGAATTAGTAGGTGATTTGCAAACCTATGAGCTAGATATGTTTCCCTCCAAAAATGAAAAGAAAATAGATAAGGGCATTGCTTTGAAAGCCCAAAAGGAGGAAAAATAAGTTGTGGTTGATGAGAGTGATAGTGACTCAGAGAACATGGCTATGTTTGCTAGAAAATTTCATAAATTTCTTAAATTTAATAAGGATAAGTTTAAAAATGATTTTAAGAAATTTAAAAATTCTAAGCATGACAAATTCGAAAAGATCCCTAAAGCTTATAATGAAAATCGTAATAGGGACGAGTCAAATAGGTGCTTTGGTTGTGAAGGGTATGGCCATAGGGCTTTTGAATGCCCCATTAAACTAAGGAGAGAAGTCAAATAACCAATTTACTATAATGCCACTCTTAGTGATGAGAGTGAAAAGGAAGAGGAACCCAATTCCCCCATTGAGCGTAAATTTATAGCGTTCATAGCAAGTCATGTGAGTGATAGTGAGAGCTCATCCAATGAAGACACTAAAATACATGACACTTCTGAGGCCAAAGTTTATGATTTCCTTATTTTTTATGGTTGTGAGAGTGTAGAAGAGAGAGAGTGTGAAAATGAAGAAGAGGTTGATGTGAGTGAACTTCAAATTACTTCTCAAGAATTATATGCCGAATCAATTAAATTAAAAAGAGCAAATTTAAAGTTAGAAGCTAGTTTAAGAGAGCGTGCTAAGGTCGTTGATGAGAGTGCGTTGCTTGATGACCTTAGGACACGAGAGAGAGCTCTTCGTGAGAGATTGAATATGTAGAAGGCGAGAGAGATAGCCTTAGAGGTTTAATGGAATTAATGAAAAATGAGCTTCTTATGTTTGAAGAGAGGAATGCTTTGCTAGAGTCTAGAATTTTAGAGTTGGAAAAAAGATTGAGAGACTCTAGTAAGGTCAAATTTGATTTGGAGTGTAGGTCCGAAAAACTAGATAAAATCTTAGGCACGGTTAAAAAAAAAATAACACTTGTGGTTTAGGCGTCAATTCTTGTAACAATTCCACTAAAAAGCCAAAACCAATGTTTTGAGAGAATCACCTAGGAACACTTCTAGAGGTCAATACTTAGGTACTACTTTTTGATGTGTCTTTACTTGCTCACATTGTGGTCGAAAAGGTCATCTTAGGAAATTTTGTTTTCACCTTAAAAGAATTTCTAGGAAATCAAAAGGTAAGGTAACCGAGGTAGCCAAGATCCCAAAATCCCGAGAGTGTCAATCTTCATTAGTTTGGGTTAGGAGATCCAACTTGGTTTCTTTATAAAATATGATTTTTGTTTCTCATTTACTTTCACACGATACCTCCCTTGCTAAATATAAAGGTTGAATATGTTAGTTGCTTGCATATTCTAGCTTTTTATACTTTATATCATATATCCTTGCTAGTTATATGCATGTTTATCATTTTCTAGCCATTTCTTTATCACATATCTCATGCTAGAATTATGATTTTTGTTTATCTTTTGTATTATATTTGTTTCATTTTAGTTTTAATTAATTGAAAAAATACAAAAAGATTTTGTTGATCATTTGTGTTTTATCTGATGAGTATTTTAGGCTTAATGAAAAATTCAAATGATTTTTGTCTGTCTTTTGAGTAAATATTTTTGTATGTTTGGTTAAAAAATTCAAACCCCCCCCCCCCCCCCCCCCCAAAAAAAAAAAATTGTATGTAATTTAGTTTGACACACTTTATGTGGCATATACTTGTGTTTGAATCCTTTACTTTTCGCTTCCATGTGGCTAGAACTTTTGGTTAAGATTTTCAATCCTTAAAATGTTCTTTGTCATGCATGCATGGAGTAGTTGGATTTTGTGTTGCTTAATGGATTCTATTTTTATATGCCTCTATTCACACATGCACGAGCTCATTTGAAGTTTAAATGTCACATGTATATTTGAGCTAAGTGAGATGTTCTCCCATCAATTTAGCCATCTACAATTGGCTATGACTATGGAGGATTTGGGCATATAAGAACCGTTTTCCAGATTTAAAAAAAAATAGAAAAATATGTTTATCTGATGTAGCTGTTTATCAATGGAATCGGGCTGCGAAAGACAAAATTACTTTGCGTGAAAAGTCACCAATGAATTTTAGGCCTTAAAAAAATGTGGCATTAAAAAGAATATTTTCCAAGGCCAAAATAGTTTAGTTAATATGTTCAAAAGAAAAGAAAAAGGAAATTATGAGAAGTTTGGTGGATATATTAACGGGTTTACACAATGACCTTGAATCCTAGTTAAGCTTTTATTGCCATGACTCTATTGATTTGTAGAATCATCGAAATTCCAGGCTTATGTGCATTATGTATATTTGTTCATTGAGTTCAATTTATATTATCAAATGAGGCTATATCTAAAATGGATAAAATTTTACAATGTTTTAAGTGATTGAGTCAAAATTTAATTGTTACTAGTTCACACCCTACACTTCCGTTTACCACATGTATTTGGACACTTCTTGCCATACGAGTGTGAAAAGATCAATGTATTTTGTGTCATGTGTGGTGTTTATACCTATGTATATGTGCGTGTGCGTTAGTGACATTCTTTATGTATACATATATATGGTATTTTTTTTAGTTTTTGAGTCTTTGCCTTGCTTGCTAGTCCATCTAGGCTTCTAATTTGTAATTGGTATCTATTTTGTGGCGTATTTTGTTTGATATCACATGCTTAGTATCTTATTTGTCAAATTGGTATTTTTTTTGTCGCGTCATAGTTGGTATCCATTAATATTTGTATGGATTAGTTATCTTATTGTTGCCCATATGCGTTAATGTTCTTATCTCTTTATGTACCATCAAGTTTACGTGTTTTCCCGTATTCATATCCCTTATGTAGTTTTTAGGGGGCAAAATGGTACTTAGTTAAATTGGGGGAGAAATGAGTATTTAATTAATTATATCATATTTGTCTACTCCTGAACAAAAGGGGGGAGAAATGGTATTTAATCATATTGTAATCGTATCTTAGTTTGGGAAATTTAACTTAGGGGGAGACGTCTTTCAAAGTATGTCATTTATTTGATAAAGGGGAGAATTAATTTAGAGGGAGTATTTATTTTGATTGCTTTTAATGCTTTGATATTCCTTATGCATTTAATATGTTGCTTAAGTGTGCAGGAATTTTTTTAGCGGCAACTTTATTTGGCAAAGCAATTTATCCTTGGGTTTTGAGTCAAGCTTTATATTTTTTATTTTGGGTGGGATGTTTTTGAGTCTAGTTGAGCTTGATGACCCTTTATGATTTTTGTTTAGTTTTTGTCCCGAAATAGTCAAATGGGGAGATTTGCAAGGACACAAATTTTCAATTGAGCCTTATGTAGCGTTGGCTCAATTTCGAAAAAAATATTTGAGTCATAAAATAGTGTTCATGTGTATCCTTCAAGCCTATGACAAGCTTGAGTTGAAGACTTATCGGCCTAGTTCAACGTGAAGACATCATTCTTACCGAGTTTCAAGTGCCTCGTTTTGCGTTCTCAATAATTCATCATATTTCAAGTCTCCAATAAGGTATGAATGATATATATATATATATATATATATATATAGAGAGAGAGAGAGAGAGAAAGAGAGAGTTGGAATAAATTTATTGGGTGTAATTTTTATTTAAAATGAATTTTGAACTTAAAATGATCATTGAAAAATTTCGGGACTATTCTGACATTTCGTTCGAAATTGTCGTTCGAACGAGAATGTCGCTCGAACGAGAATTTCGTTCGAACGAGTTTTGCCAAAGATTTTTCCTTTTGAACACTGACTTTTCGTGAGAAGGGTCGTTCGAACGAAATGTTGTTCAAACGAGATTTCGGGCGGGAAACAGTTTAGGCAGTTTTTGTCCATTTTCCCACTATTTTTTGCCACTACTTTTTGACAGTTTTTATCAACTTCGGGACCAGATTTTTTCTAAGACTTTTGAACACACTTTGAGTACTTTGAGAGAAAATTCTTCCAACCAAAAGTCATAATTTTCATGTGTTAAATTTCAAAAGAAAATTTATTTCAATCACATGTTTTTACACCCATAGTTTTGATTTGTCTATTCCAAGTACCACATATATATATATATATATACATCTTGCTTAGAGCGTTTTGGCACCGGGTTAATTTTCATCACATAAAAGCGTTGTTTGGGTTCTTCTCTATCCCAAAAAGGAGAAAATTTTGTTGCGGCGTTCTCACTCGGAGAAAGGCTTTGGGTGCGGATTGACGATTGTCCAAAAGCTTCATTGGAGGAGTCCAAGGTTCCGGTGGAGTCCGGAATTGTCGACTAGGTGGAGGTAGTTACAAGAAGATTCATCAAGGCTTGGACGAAGTCAAGTCGTGTGTAGTAAAGTCATTTGTCTTGTAATCATAAAACCATACTTAGTGGACTTAAGTCTAGGGCCGTTCGAGGTTTTTTCCATTTGGGTTTTCCTCGTACATCGCGGCGTAGTATGTTGTGAATTTATTTTATCTTGTAAATTACCTAGAATGCATGCTTACGACTAAAAGATAAAATATGGTTTAATTCACTACTCTTGTTTAATTTGGTGCAAAAACTAATTTGGGTGAAATTTGGATTAATTTAATTCAAGTCATTAATAAAATTTGGTTTGTTCTAATTTGCGAAAAATGAATTAATCTTGTTAGGCAAATATTTAGGACTTGGGTTGAATTAATTTAGTTTAAGTGAAAAATTTGTTAATTGTTTAATTTAATTTCACTTTGAGTTTAGTTTAATTTTAATTTTAAAAAAAATTAAAATTTGTTATAAGTTGTTTATGTGTTTGAACCATCTTATTCCGCACTTAAAGGAAATTCATATTTAAAGAATTTTAAAATAGGGGTTCCTATCATTCTCACCATTGATTATATCAATGTTCAGTACATGAAAGAGGTTTTGTAATAAACCATGGGACCAAGAGTAAGCTAGACTTATAAAAGATTGAAAAAGAAACATCATATCATCGATGTTATTAGACCACCCGTACATGATGAAAAATAAATTGGTATTAATAATACATTACTTATCTGTAATGGGAGTACTATCGATAATCATGTAACATGTGTCACTTATACTGGATAATAAGTGGTACTACATTATAGTGGGAGTGTCAAGAGACATCCTGACATGTTAGTGTTTTGGATAAACACTTTAGTGATATTCCAAGGGAACATGAATCGGGTCTTAAGAACTACAACGAGGCATTATAAGACATGTACTTTTATCTTTGACTTTAGACCGTGAATACCAAAATGGATTCAATGTATTTGAATAAAGTTTTGAGAGTTTGTAGACTTGCTAATGTGATAAAACCCGTCGAGAGAAAGTGGATCTTCGATAAGTTAAAAGATGGATAGATGGGAAGGTGGAAATCTTCAAGGAAAGGCTTGTTAGGAAAAGGATTTACTCATAAGGAAAGGGATTGACTATGAACAAACCTTCTAGACAATAACCATGTTAAAGTCTATCGGGATTCTTTTAAAGTCAAGATCGCGTTCTTGAACAGTTGTCTTGACGAGTGAAAATTTATAATGAAACCCAAGGGATTCATGGTAAGAAGTCACGAAAGCAAAGTGTTATAGCTTAAGAGGCCCATTTATGGACTTAAGCTAACACCAAGGTCTTGAAACATTCGGTTTGATCATGCAATCGAACTTTAGATTTTGTTTAAAGCCCGAATAATACTTGTTTGTATAAGAAGCATAACGAAAATGTGGTGGTATTTCCAGTACAATATGTGGATGTTATTCTCCTAATGGGTAACGTGTTAGGTGTATTGTTTTACATAAGAGTGTGGTTGTCTAGGTAACCCGATATAAAAACATAGGACAAGCCAGTCACACCCTTATGATTAATATTTCGTTATATCAGATAAAAAATGTTGGGCTTATCCCAAGCCACTTATATCGATTATGTACTCACAAGTGTAGCATCGAGATTCCAAGTAGATAAAATGATTTCATGCATGGAATCAATCTACTTGAGGATCAGTGTCCCTAGACACTTGATTAAGTAGATAAAATGAGGAATGTACCTAATGCTTCGACGGTGGGCATCCTCATGTATGTTATGTTGTGCACTAGACTAAATATCTACTTTGTCGTTGACATAGTTAGAAGATTTTTGTCTAATGGTTTTATACTTTTAAGGCACAAAGACTTAATTTTCAGTTATATAAGGATTCCAAGTTTTTGTGATATGTGTTTACTCTAGGAAGTGGAGTTGTAAGTTAGAGGAGTGTGAAGCAATCATGTTTTGCTGACTCTACCATGGAGGCTAAACTTGTTTCTCCATTTTAGAGGAACTAAAGAGGTTATATCACTCGAAAACTTCCAAAGTGACTTAGGTGATGTTTCTTGAGTGCAATTGGCTATTACACTATATTGTGTTAATAATGGAATGATTGTAAGTTCGAAAGAAAACATAACCTATAAAAGGGTTAATCACATTAAGAGTAAGTTCTACGTAGTTTGATAAATCGAACAAGTCTTGTGATAAGTTCAACCGATTAATCCTTCTACAAATAGGGCTATAAACTGCCAAGTAGATGGGTTGGGAATTTGATGCATGAGCACATGGTTTTAAGACTAAGTGGGAGATTGTTGGGTTTTTATTCTTAAAACCATGTATGACGTTTATTTTTCATAAAGGTGTGTCAAGTTCATTTTGAAATAAAAATCATGCTTGTGATAATGCCTTATATTTATCTTAAATGTATTTTTTTTTTTTGTATGTGTGTGTGTCGGTCAATTGAACTTAGTAGGAATTATTGTGGGTTCGTCCTGATCATGAAATATCTTACTTTCATTTCTAGTTCAATTGAACAATTTACAACCTAGATAGGGAGTTGAATACTATCGATATTTCTGCGAGTACGATCTTAGCAGTTCACCTCGAGTACGGGAACCTATTTGAGATCCGAGAACTTGTCTGATAGTTTAGAGAGGATCGTATTAGTACATCAGGATTATATTGCATAAGAACACAGTTGAGATTCAAGTCTAGGTGCTGAATAGATTAGACTTGCACGATATCACAATGTTTGCAAATGGTGAATTGGTTATTAATCCTAAGGACTATGAGGATTGGAATGTACATACAATTATTTCTTTGGTTGTTATGGGTGCGATTCAATTTATTAGGTCTCAATCTCCGTAAGTTGGGCAATCATTGTGTGTATATGTCTGAGCTCATGTTCCGGAGGAATCCGAGTTTGAAAAATATCCTGAATTGTGATACGCCCTTGATGAACTTTTAAGTTTTTTTCTACCAATTAAACTCGGTCGATGGATTTTACAATCCGGTAAAGTATAAAATAAGTTAAGCTTGAGATTAAGGAATTGATAAGAAGTTGTTGAAAATCGATTAATAGGGAATTGGATTTCACCAAGCGACTATTGCATGCTTTATGCGAGGAATCATATTATGCATTGTCTAATTTTTCAAACAAGACCTCAGTATTCGAGTAAACTAAAGATACTTAAATTGGAGTACGATTATAATTATTTAGTGAAATTAATTATAATTAATTAAAAAATAATTATTTTATGGGTATAATATTAAATTTTCATATTTCTGTTTGGAAGCCAATTTAATTATTAGTCTTGGGTCCCTTGTATAGTCCATTACCTCTGACCACCCTAATTGGTCCAAGCCCACCTAATGTACCTACTTATATAGGTCAAGGGAAGAGGTTTAAGCTAGATGAGACATTCTCTAGGGTTAGAGAGGGAGATGAAAAAACATTATTCACGTTTTTGTGGAGGAATGGGGAGTGAGAAAGTAATTTCTCTCATATTTCACCAAGTTTTCATCTTCGGAAGTGTCCATGCACAATACTTACTTTGGGGAATCATATAATAGAAGATTCAAGGCATTCAAAGAATTCTAGAAAGGATTTGGAGTAGGAAGAAAAACAGCCTCGTCATCAGATATTTCTCCTCATTCGGATCACGTATAAGATTTGCAAAGGTATCGTAATCCGTCCCCTAGATTAATTCTTTGAATTTATTTATTTTTGTTTACTTTCTGAAATGTGATCAATCGAAGTTCCTAGGGTAACAAAGTTTTGAAAAAATTCAATCCCAGTCACTTCCCGTGAAAATTGGACTGTTGCTCAAAGGTACTCGTAGCGATGTTCCAAGTGCAACGGGAACAATGTCTATGGATAATGGTCTAGTTGGGCAAAATAGCACCGGGGTGCTTTGCCCACCAAAATGCCAAAATGTTTTAGATATGGTCCATTAGTCTTAAAATATTTTAAATAAATAACAGAAAGTATAAAAACTATTAAGATCGTGGTTCAGTAATGGACAATATATATATATGTGTGTGTGTGTGTGTGTGTGTGTGTGTGTGTGTGTGTGTGTGTATGTGTGTGTGTGTGTGTGTGTGTGTGTGTGTGTGTGATTTAATGTCTCAGAATTTTGCACAAAATCACTTGCTTTAAATTGAAACAAATAATTATTTGATATGGAGTAGTAATTTTTAACTCTGAGGAGATAAGTACATTCCAACTTATTTCTTATGTTTAAAATATTCCCTTGCAATTTATCATGGCAATATATTGAAAATGTTTTAGGGTTGATTTTTTTTTTTGGTATTGAGGTTTATTTATTTACTCGGATTTAGGGTTTTGGATAATTGATTGTGATGTTTATATGGTGAGAAACTTTTTTGAAATAAATAGGCTGGGATAACACATTAAATAAACTTTTTGAAGGATTTTTTTTTAAATGGCCCTACTTAATGAACATAGAGAAATATAAGTGAGATCATAATGTTTTATATAAGGAAAGAAAGGAACCAATTGCTTGTACTAGTGCATCAATGTAGTTGTGCCAAGTCTTTAGAGCCGATTGTCAATTCATTTCGCTTAATATCCCTCCAAATACTAAATAATTAAGTTACCTATGTAAATACCATAGACACGGATATTTAACTATAGCTTGGAATAGGGGGTAAATTTAGTTATATACTAGCATGTATCCCGCGAGATGCGCGGGCGTAGATTTATAGTAGGACATTTTTCAAAATGAGCAATAAAATTTCATTATACTCGTAAAAAAGTAATTATTTCATTATCTCTAATTGTCCTATGAATTCACATATTATTTATATAACGGAAAGTTAATTTGTGAAATTTTATTGCCTTCATTGTATTGTCTTAACATAAACCCAAGGCATAATTGTTATTCCAATTTGAAAATGTCTTCAGCATTTCAGTCGTTTCACTATCAACTTGTCAAATTTGTCTTTCTGAAAAAAATGTAAGAACAAAAAAGATTGTTGTTTATAAATTCCAAAGTCATGTCAAACACTCAACGTTAATGTCAATTGTCAAACATAATACTCATCAACCATATTTTAACAACGGGTAAACTAAATAATAAAATATATAAATAATCCATCAAAAACTCACCGATCACCGATCACTTATTTCGAAACAACAACAATTAACCAATCTCATTCACCTTTAATATTCAACACACACACCAACCTTCAAATTATAATAAAATAGAAAAATAAAAAATAAAATAACATTCAAAAATGTAATTAATTAAAATTGAATAAGTTTTTAATTCAGATCTAAATTATCTGAAATTCAGGGACATGTTTTAGATGACCTAACGTAGGTCACACAATCTTTGACACCACATCAATCCCATTCTAAGGTTGCGTCTGTTTTTTGTCTGAATCTGAAGTCTGAATCTGAAGTCTGAAGTCTGAATCTGAAAAAATTGTTTGTTTACTGTCTGAATGAAACTTCTGAATGTATATTGTTTGTTTGCAGATTTATGTCTGGAATGTAAATGCATATTATTTGGACCATTTTACCCTTATATTTATTTTATATACAAAATGTATATTTAAAACATTATGAAAACAACTTTTTTTTATTTAGTAGAAAAAACAGCTTCCTTTTTTTATGAAAACGGCTTTTTTTTTATTTAGTAGAAAAAACAACTTCTTTTTTTTTTAATGAAAACAGCCTTTTTTTTATTTAGTAGAAAAATGGTTTTTTTTTTTTAATGAAAACAACTTTTTTTTATTCAGTAGAAAAAACAGCTTTTTTTTTATGAAAACAGCTTTTTTTTTATTTAGTAGAAAACACAGCTTTTTTTTTATTTAGTAGACAAAACATCTTTTTTTTATTTAGTAGAAAAAACAGCTTTTTTTTATAATGAAAACAACTTTTTTTTTTATTTAGTAGAAAAAACAGCTTTTTTCTTTATGAAAACAGTTTTTTTTTATTTAGTAGAAAAAACATTTTTTTTTATTTATGAAAACAGCTTTTTTTTTATTTAGTAGAAAAAACAGCTTTTTTTTAATGAAAACAGCATTTTTTTATTTAGTAGAAAAAATGTTTTTTTTTTTTAATGAAAACAACTTTTTTTTATTCAGTAGAAAAAATAGTTTTTTTATTCAGTAGAAAAAACAGCTTTTTTTTTTATGAAAACAGCTTTTTTTTTATTTAGTAGAAAAAATAGCTTTTTGTTATTTAGTAGACAAAACAGTTTTTTTATTATCTATGAATTATTTACACTATTGTCATTTCAAGGGTACTAGTAAAAACAAACTTTCGTTCAGAATTAAGTTTTCAGAGGGTTCAGAATTTCTGAACCATTAACTCAAAAATATTACCGTTGCTATTTAAATCCTAGAAAGGCTTAAGTTCAGACTTCAAAGGTGCGAACAAACGGACGTAAATCTTCACAATTAGAAAGCTGAAGCCTTCTCTTCCACTTCCGCCACCGCCTCCCCCGACGATGACGACATCGAGATTCTCCAACTCTCGGGTGAAATCAGTGGTCACTTCAACAGCTACAGCTACAGATACACAACTCATGAAACCCATTAAAACAATAAAGTTTCTCAAGTACCCAAAAGAAAAAAAAAATGGCAAATGACATAAATGAAGCATGTGATTAACTGTGCACTTACCAGAAAGATCGTATTTTTTATAACATTTGCAAATGTTGTGGCTGTAAAAACATGGCTATCTCTGTATTTTCCTCAATAACAACGTAACACTTGCCTATAAAACTAAGAACAGGAATCAATTCATCTTTCGAATGGACGACACCATTTGACAATTCAAGGCAGCAATAAATAAATGCAGAATTAAAAATTAGGAACGAAATTATTCAATTTTTTGAGCAAATAAATCTGGGACAGAAAAATATAAGAAATTCCGAACTGGACAGTCTAGAACACGACTGAGTCGCGGACAATGTCGCTCTCTTTAAGGTGTTTCGCGGCTCTGCCCAAAGTGTGCTGACAGTCTCGAAGTCCTGCCACCCCTGTAATACCCCGTAATTTTAAATGACTTTTAAAATGGGTTATATTTTAAATTAATGGATTAATTAGATTTTGTTATTAATTAATTCATTCGGGTTTTATCCGGACGGTGGATATTAAAATGGATGATTCTGAATATTACTTAAAGGTATTTAGGTAATATATGAATGTGATGTCATTGATATGACTGTATGAGATAAATTCGGTAATTTATATTTTTAGTCAGAGGCGGTATGGGACGTGTCGGGATTAGTTTATTAAATTAAAAAAAAGAAATTTATTTTCTATCGATCTAATAGTCATTTCAACTGCGTCGTTGCGTCCGGAAGGTTCGAAATAGTCAGAAAAGTCTATTTGGATGTTAATTTTGAGTCTCGGGTCATTTGGGAATGAATAGACAACCCGAAAGGGCATTTTGGTCATTTTTCTAGGGGGGATGAATAGTGATTTCGGATTTGGAACTATTATAAGTATTGGTAGATTAAGTATATGGGGGTTATTCATCTCCTCTTCACAAATTAGAGCAGCCATCTTCCTAGAGAGAGTGTAAGAGTGCTTGGGAAGGGAAAAGCCAACTTGGGAAGGAGAAGAACAAGAACCAAGATTCACCACCACCAACCACCACCGGAGTTTGACCGGAGAAGGGACAACCAACTGAGATATACTACACCAAAGGATCAGACCTACAAGAAAGGCAAGTGTTTGATAATGGCAATTTAAGTTTGTATATTGTCCATGTTAGAATAGTATGAAAAGAGAAGATTATTCATGTTTGGAAGAAATAATGGAGTATTAAATGGATTTCTGGAAAACTGAAATGATATAGGAATTTAACTCATGTTTTAGGATGATAATAACCCACGAAATAGTCATGAATCTGTTGAAGAAATTATGAAAACCATTGATGTGTTCTTGAAGATGATATATTGATAATTTCTGGAAATAAGGAGATAAACATGCTTTTTAATCCAATCCCTTGATGATTCTAGGATGTTTAGTGTACTGAAAATCGTTCATATATGTTGGCATATCATGTAGTAATGATAATAACTCATTTTGGAGGTTAATATGAAGGTTTGAATGAGTAAAAATGGTGAAACCCGTAGTTGCTGAAATGCAGAAAAACCAGGCTTGGACCTGAGTGATCGATCGATCGACCCCTACCTTCGATCGATCGACCTCCCCAGATTATGCAAAGTTGTTTCTTTTTAAATGTTGATTCTTATCCCAAACCTTTTGTGGATCTTTGGTGATTATTATTTGGAGATTATGGGACCTAGAAAATATTAGTAAACCCTTGATAAGATTTGAATTAATTTGATTTGGATTCGAGTGATTTAAATGATGAAAATTATATTGAATGGAATTTCGGTTGCTAGATTCATTTGTTAAATTCCAAATGGGGATGTATGAGGATTTAAGATAGGACCAGTAGGGGTGATTGAATATAACACCTGGGTATCCTTAAGTGTACAAGAGGGTTTAATCTTAAGAGAAAGATTATGTATTTATAAGAGATTTGAAACTATCGGTTTTAACCTTAATTAAAAGGAGAACTAAACTCGTAGTAGTTCGGGAGAAATAATGGTATGGACCAGTAGGATATTAGTGATTTCTTACTGAATATAAGATGAGGAAAATCCTATTTGAATCTTGTGAGATGGGAGTTTAGAACACATTTGATTGAAAGAGGGTATGAAGTTATCCCGATCGCATAGTTAAAGTTTTCGGACCTCCTCGATCGACAAAGTTAAGTAGTAGTGTATTGGAGGGGTTCCTTGTTTGGATTTCGCTTTGCGAGACGCTCCGCGCATGAACCTTAACGACGTCGAGAGTGGAGAGATGTTATAGGATGCGAGGATAATTAAATTATGAAGTAAAGTTATGATATTTTAATACGTGGAATTTAAAAGAGATATAATGCTACGTATGGAAAATATCTTAGGGTAGTGATAATTACCTTATTGATATTATATTATAGGTATGATAATACCTATTTGATTGATTGATGATTTATGTGTATGACATACCTAGCTTACTTGCTATCGGTGGGAGGTTTACGCGTGAGGGCAGCCATATCCTGATGAATCCATGGGATCTTTGATTTGTCGCTCGAGAACATAGGTCTATGAAAGACTTATCGGGGAGTTGATAAGTCTGTTGACTGTGGGTACGTAGGTATGTGCGTGACCCATGGATACGAGAACTATGTTCGCCTCCAATTTGTTTGTTGTTTTTTGTGGTTCGTGGAATCTTACCGAACCTGTAGTCCCCTATTCGGCGACCTGCGATGATGGGACATAATAGCAGAGTAATGCATTGCACCACAGCTGTGACTCGCGGTGCCGTATTATATATGAATATATATATATATATAATGGATTAAATGAATGTATGGATATTTATTATGGTTAAATCTATCTACGGTGATAATTGTAGATAACGGTGAATAGAGAAAGATAATTGAATTAAGTTAATGAATGTTTATTGAAAAACTTAATTCATATTAATGAGTAATGATTCATGTTAATGAGAAACTAATCATATAAAAGATAAATGTAAATGAATAATAATGTAACGTATGGTATGGGACATACGGTGATTATGATATGGGAATGGAATTATAATACGGAGACTAGAAAAGAGGAACCATTAACTAGGAGGTTAATAGGAAACGTTAAGTGTGCACTCTAGTTGAGAGGTGAGAATTGCAAGTGAGAGTTTGATCTAACATGTACATGATAAATGCTTTATTGCACTTGTTAAATACTTGCTGTTTTTAAAGTAATCTACACATTCGGGCTCTGACCCGTTTCCTTGCATATTTTCTCTTCTATTGTATCTCTATATCAGGTGTCCAGCAACAGGGACGCCAACCATAGTTGATTGTGACGAGCTATGGATCTATGGAAGTTTTGCTTAGACGCTTTTCATCTTTTTGATTCACAGTATTCTTACATAAGGTATGTCGCCCAAAGGATTTCAGTTATCATTTTCTGTCGGAGTTAAATACTATTGTATTCGTGTCGTTTTAATACAATTGACATTGTTGGGATTATTGTAAAGGATTTATATTATTTGGGAATGTTTATTCCAGTTGCATTTAAATTCTTTTGAGTTATTTATTGTGTTATCTGTGTTGTAGAATAAAATGTGTGATGTTATTCTTAAACTGGAAATGGATTTTGTTAAATTAAAATTTGGAAAGTTTTTAACACCAGCTTAATTGAGTATTGGGTGAGTTGTAAATGTTTTCGACAGTGATGCTAAGAATGAGCCAACTGTATAGTCTGTTTTAATTTGGTATGGGACTGGCCACCCGGTATTTAATTAGGCGGGGTGTTACTGGTGGTATCAGAGCATCAGGTTCTAGTGTCCTTTAGGATCTGTACGGCTTATTGTGTCTTCAGCTTAGCGTTCTTTGATGTAGAGCCCTATGAGTAGGATTATTGCTTTTCTATTTACGTTTACGATCTTCAGCTATTTTGAGATATCAAATACTGATAGTGTTCTCTCGTTTCAGATGCCTCCTCGACTTGCACCTCAGCCCGCCCCAGCTCAGGGTACAATGACTGCAGTCGAAGTTGCTGCAATTGTCGCTCAGGCAGTCAATGCTGCTGTAGCTGCTGTTCAGCAGGCTCCCGCACCGGCACCGGTTGTGCCACCCGCTCAAGGGCAAGTGTTTCCTACTGCATGGGAACGAGCGAGGGATGCCTTTCAGAAAGCGCACTCACCTGAGTTTCAGGGAGGATCAGATGTTGTGACTGCTAGCCAATGGAAGAAAGATATCCAACGGCACTTGAGAATGATCAAATGCACTGAGGTTCAACGTCAAATACTAGCCACCTCAAGCTAGTAGGGGCAGCTTTGCAATCGTGGGAAGCTACGACCACTATGGAGGAGAGGGACACAATGACTATCCAAGACTTTTGGATATGATTTGATGGGAAGTATTTTCCTTCCGCCATCCAAACAGAGATGAGGTGGAAGCTACTTGATTTGAAACAGGGAGAGAAAACTGTGGCGGAATATGAGGAAGAGTTTACGAGATTAACTAATTTGGTACCAGCTGAAGTACCTACTGAGGAGAGGAGAGTCCTAATGTTCACTGATGGGTTGAACTATAAAATTCGCCAACATTTATTGGGGAATCTTTCACTACGTACGTATGCAGATGTTCTTAATGCTGCAATGCTCCACTGCCAAGATAACCGCTTCCATAATCAGGGTGTCAAGCGGGGGTTTGGGTCAGGCCTGCAAGGCAAGACTATTGGGGGCAGTTCTAGTGGGACTCAGCCAGGGCAGAGTCATCAGCGTCAGAGTGAGCAGGGTTCCCAGACAGGGGACTATGCTAAGCGCTTGCGATCTGGAGATTCTCGATTTGAGGATAGAGGTGTTGGGCAAGGACAACATGGCCATCAGGGCCAGAAACAGGCTCATCAGGGCCAAGGGAAGGGAGGTAATGGCCAGCAGGTTCGGGGTCAACAGGGGCAAGGTGGTGGAAAGTTTGTGGGAAAATGTTTCGTGTGTGGCAAGTATGGCCATAAACGTCAAGATTGTCCTGAGAAAGACAAATTACCTCAGCAACAATATGCTCGACAGGAGCCACAGGTACCAGTGTTTCCACCAGCTGCTCTTCCAGCTCCAGCTCCGGTGCTAGCACTACCTCCCATTCCAGCATCACCCGCGCGGCAGGGTCAGTACGGGCGTGTATATAACGTCCATCAGGCAGTGAATCAACAACCACCACCCGCGAATGAGGGTATGTTTTCTATCTAAGGATTATGAATCGTATATTGATTTTGTTATGATTAATGTTGTGTGGGCAAAAGGGTTGCTAAACTTAGCCTATAGCACTGTTAATTATGTAGACTCACTGAGGGGTGTGGGACACCTTTATATTACATGTTATCACGTGGGTTTGATTTGTATCATGGGATTACTTACCTTGAGCATGTCCGAGTGTGATTTGACTATCGGCGTGCATTGACTTGTGGTATATGAGAGCATATGTTTGCATCTTGTCTTCTATAAAAGAGTAGATGCGTAGACCCTATTGAAATCGATAAAAACCAAAATTTTTGTTTTAAAAATCGATAAACCTGATATTATTATTTTTTTTTAAACCAAAATTTTTATATTTATTATTGACTAAGGACCTTAGGAGTTTCGATGACCGACTACTTTAGGAAGTAGTGTATCGGGGTGGTTCCTTGTTTGGATTTCGCTTGCGAGACACCCCACGCATGAAACTAATAACCGTTGGGAGTCGAAATAAGTTAGGTCTTTGGGAAACGAGTTTATAACCTTTGCGAAAACTTTTAATATTGAAAGCGGTACGAGAGGGTGTATGGGCGCCCTGGATGATTGGATTGTAGTATTTTTCATAATTGTGAAAAAGGTAAGTAAATTGAGACTTCGGGATTTATTTGTTCACTATGAGAGGATCATTTTTCCTAAAGTTTATCACGAGGACGGTATAGGGAAGCTTAGGTAAAGTTTAAAAATTCAATTCAGTTGAAACTATATGGTGAGGCTTGGCGTATAACATCGATAGGGATTTTGTTAATGTACTGTATGGGCGGTACATCTTGGATTTCTTGCGACGTGAGATTTATACTCGGAGTTGACCTTACCGGTATGACTTATATTCCTGAATTTCGGGACGAAATTCTGTTATAAGGGGAGAAGTATGTAATACCCCGTAATTTTAAATGACTTTTAAAATGGGTTATATTTTAAATTAATGGATTAATTAGATTTTATTATTAATTAATTCATTCGGGTTTTATCCGGACGGTGGATATTAAAATGGATGATTCTGAATATTACTTAAAGGTATTTAGGTAATATATGAATGTGATGTC
The DNA here is from genome assembly GCA_949130495.1 of Sambucus nigra. NCBI lineage: Eukaryota > Viridiplantae > Streptophyta > Magnoliopsida > Dipsacales > Adoxaceae > Sambucus > Sambucus nigra. The sequence continues at coordinate 186,989,535 of OX422207.1, forward strand.
ATTGATATGACTGTATGATATAAATTCGGTAATTTATATTTTTAGTCAAAAGCGGTATGGGACGTGTCGGGACTAGTTTATTAAATTAAAAAAAGGAAATTTATTTTCTATCGATCTAATAATCATTTCGACTGCGTCGTTGCGTCTGGAAGGTTCGAAATAGTCAGAAAAGTCTATTTGGATGTTAATTTTGAGTCTCGGGTCATTTGGGAATGAATAGACAACCCGAAAGGGCATTTTGGTCATTTTTCTAGGGGGGATGAATAGTGATTTCGGATTTGGAACTATTATAAGTATTGGTAGATTAAGTGTATGGGGGTTATTCATCTCCTCTTCACAAATTAGAGCAGCCATCTTCCTAGAGAGAGTGTAAGAGTGCTTGGGAAGGGAAAAGCCAACTTGGGAAGGAGAAGAACAAGAACCAAGGTTCACCACCACCAACCACCATCGGAGTTTGACCGGAGAAGGGACAACCAACTGAGATATAATACACAAAAGGATCAGACCTACAAGAAAGGCAAGTGTTTGATAATGACAATTATAGTTTGTATATTGTCCATGTTAGAATAGTATGAAAAGAGAAGATTATTCATGCTTGGAAGAAATAATGGAGTATTAAATGGATTTCTGGAAAACTGAAATGATATAGGAATTTAACTCATGTTTTAGGATGATAATAACCCACGAAATAGTCATGAATTTGTTGAAGAAATTATGAAAACCATTGATGTGTTCTTGAAGATGATATATTGATAATTTCTGGAAATAAAGAGATAAACATGCTTTTTAATCCAATCCCTTGATGATTCTAGGATGTTTAGTGTACTGGAAATCGTTCATATATGTTGGCATATCATGTAGTAATGATAATAACTCATTTTGGAGGTTAATATGAAGGTTTGAATGAGTAAAAATGGTGAAACCCGTAGTTGCTGAAATGCAGAAAACCCAGGCTTGGACCTGAGTGATCGATCGATCGACCCCTACCTTCGATCGATCGACCTCCCCAGATTATGTAAAGTTGTTTCTTTTTAAATGTTGATTCTTATCCCAAACCTTTTGTGGATCTTTGTTGATTATTATTTGGAGATTATGGGACCTAGATAATATCAGTAAACCCTTGATAAGATTTGAATTAATTTGATTTGGATTCGAGTGATTTAAATGATGAAAATTATATTGAATGGAATTTCGGTTGCTAGATTCATTTGTTAAATTCCAAATGGGGATGTATGAGGATTTAAGATAGGACCAGTAGGGGTGATTGAATATAACACCTGGGTATCCTTAAGTGTACAAGAGGGTTTAATCATAAGAGAAAGATTATGTATTTATAAGAGATTTGAAACTATCGATTTTAACCTTAATTAAAAGGAGAACTAAACTCGTAGTAGTTCGGGAGAAATAATGGTATGGACCAGTAGGATATTAGTGATTTCTTACTGAATATAGGATGAGGAAAATCCTATTTGAATCTTGTGAGATGGGAGTTTAGAACACATTTGATTGAAAGAGGGTATGAGGTTATCCCGATCGCATAGTTAAAGTTTTCGGACCTCCTCGATCGACAAAGTTAAGTAGTAGTGTATTGGAGGGGTTCCTTGTTTGGATTTCTCTTTGCGAGACGCTCCGCGCATGAACCTTAACGACGTCGGGAGTGGAGAGATGTTATAGGATGCGAGGATAATTAAATTATGAAGTAAAGTTATGATATTTTAATACGTGGAATTTAAAAGAGATATAATGCTACGTATGGAAAATATCTTAGGGTAGTGATAATTACCTTATTGATATTATATTATAGGTATGATAATACCTATTTGATTGATTGATGATTTATGTGTATGACATACCTAGCTTACTTGTTATCGGTGGGAGGTTTACGCGTGAGGGCAGTCATATCCTGATGAATCCATGGGATCTTTGATTTGTCGCTCGAGAACATAGGTCTATGAAAGACTTATCGGGGAGTTGATAAGTCCGCTGACTGTGGGTACGTAGGTATGTGCGTGACCCATGGATACGAGAACTATGTTCGCCTCCAATTTGTTTGTTGTTGTTTGTGGTTCGTGGAATCTTACCGAACCTGTAGTCCCCTATTCGGCGACCTGCGATGATGGGACATGATAGCAGAGTAATGCATTGCACCATAGCTGTGACTCGGGGTGCCGTATTATATATGAATATATATATATATATAATGGATTAAATGAATGTATGGATATTTATTATGGTTAAATCTATCTACGGTGATAATTGTAGATAACGGTGAATAGAGAAAGATAATTGAATTAAGTTAATGAATGTTTATTGAAAAACTTAATTCATATTAATGAGTAATGATTCATGTTAATGAGAAACTAATCATATATAGGACAAATGTAAATGGATAATAATGTAACGTATGGTATGGGACATACGGGGATTATGATATGGGAATGGAATTATAATACGGAGACTACAAAAGAGGAACCATTAACTAGGAGGTTAATAGGAAACGTGAAGTGTGCACTCTAGTTGAGAGGTGAGAATTGCGAGTGAGAGTTGGATCTAACATGTACATAATAAATGCTTTATTGCACTTGTTAAATACCTGTTGTTTTTAAAGTAATCTACACATTCGGGCTCTGACCCGTTTCCTTGCATATTTTCTCTTCTATTGTATCTCTATATCAGGTGTCCAGCAACAGGGACGCCAACCATAGTTGATTGTGACGAGCTATGGAAGTTTTGCTTAGACGCTTGTCATCTTTTTGATTCACAGTATTCTTACATAAGGCATGTCGCCCAAAGGATTTCAGTTATCATTTTCTGTCGGAGTTAAATACTATTGTATTCGTGTCGTTTTAATACAATTGACATTGTTGGGATTATTATAAAGGATTTATATTATTTGGGAATGTTTATTCCAGTTGCATTTAAATTCTTTTGAGTTATTTATTGTGTTATCTGTGTTGTAGAATAAAATGTGTGATGTTATTCTTAAACTGGAAATGGATTTTGTTAAATTAAAATTTGGAAAGTTTTTAACACCAGCTTAATTGAGTATTGGGTGAGTTGTAAATGTTTTCGACAGTGATGCTACGAATGAGCCAACTGTATATTCTGTTTTAATTTGGTATGGGACTGGCCACCCGGTATTTAATTAGGCGGGGTGTTACAACCCCCAGGATAAAACAGCCTCAAAAATCAGAAAATACGGATCGATAAAGCACAAAAATCAACCCGGTCTGTGTACACCCATTCTGTATAATTGCTCGATTCTAATAATATAATTAATCTGTAAAACGAGATTAATTATTCTGGGAGAAAAATTTCGGAACTGTATCAATGGGGAAGATGAACTGTAAAGAATTTTTTTTGTGTTGGAACTGTATTGGAAAACGGAGTTCTCAACCTCCTTTTATGCAAAAAGAAATTACCGTTAGTGGGCAAAAACGTGGAGAGAAAACTGGAAACGTGGGTGGAAAAATTCAATCAGTTAAAGGCCCACGTTTTTTTTCGGAATTAATTACCGTTAAAAATTAATTTTTAAAGCCCAAAACCGTTAATTTATTTGTCCAAAAAATTATTTCTTAATGAGCCCAAGCCCAAGCCCAAGACCCAGGACCCGGACACGGGCACGGGCACGGGCGGGGCCTGACCGACGGCGGCGGCGGCGGCGCGCGCGCGGGTGACTTGGTCCATTGGGTTTGCACCACATACCCACAAAACATTGAATGCCCAAAGGGCTGAACCTTTAGTCCCAAAAAAAAGTATATTAACTCTATCCAAATGTTGGAACCCACCGATGTGGGACTTGTGCCAAAGGCACTTTCAGAATTTTGCATCTTTGACAGCTCTAGCTCTAAGCTGTTTGACAGCTTAGCTGTAACCAACAATCCCCCACTTGTAAAATTTGAAAATATTTTATCGAGCAATAATCTATAGAATTTTGCATAAGCAAAGGTGTCTTTTGACTTGAACCTTTACGTAGTAAAGATGATTCAGAATATACTAGAGTAACCGTAGTTTTGAACTCTATCTCTGACAACATCCCACACACAACCCTACTTGGGTGTAGTTCTAATAGCTAGCACGTTACGGCCATGTGCTTCTATCCCAGTATAGTGAACGCTCTAGGAATTTGTCCAAAATATCCATAGGAAGCGGCCACACTTCCACATTCACATAGGTGAGTCTATCAAGAATACTCATGTAGCTAAGTACCCCACTCAAAATAGAGCTATAGATCTCATTAAGAGTTATAATAACTCATCCTTAACTCGCTTCAGGATATCATGCTCCATAGGGATGGACTCGGAGTAAAACCCCGTTCTATATTAATTAATTATAGCATGATTCAACCCATATCACTTGTGATTTGTTTTACCCTTTGAACATATTTCTTGGGATCTCCAGTATATATGTTGGGTTACCATCACAAATGATTCATTTATCCAAGGGCTTTAGTCCCATCCCTTTCGAGGTGTTCCACACCTTCTCCCTCGCTAGTCCTTTCGTCAAAGGATCTGCTAAGTTCTGTTCAGACCGTATATGATCCACCCTCACAGCACCCGTAGAAATAAATTCTCTAACAGTACTATGCTTACGTCGTATTTGTTATTTCTTACCGTTATAATAACGGTTCTCAACTTTTGCAATAGCCGCGGTACTATCACAATGAATCAAAACGGCCGGTATCGGTCTTTCCCATAATGGGATATCTGACAGGAGGTTTCTTAACCAACTTGCCTCTTCACTAGCAGTAGCTAACGCTATCATCTCAGACTCCATAGTGGATTGAGCCAAAATAGTTTGTTTCTTAGATTTCCAAGAAACTGCACCACCAGCGATGCTGAATATATATCCACTAGTAGCCTTAGAATCATCAGATAGGGTGTTCCAATCAGCATCACTAAATCCTTCAAGGACAGCGGGTTGCTTATTATAGTGTAATCCGAGGTTCATCATCCTTTTAAGGTACCACATGACCCTCTCAATAGCATGCCAATGCTCCATACTAGGTCTACTGGTAAATCTACATAGTACTCCCACAGCATAAGCTATGTCAGGTCTAGTGCAATCTGTAGCATAACGTAAGCTACCTATAATGCTTGCATAAGAATTTTGATTTACACTGTCTCCAGTGTTCTTAAATAACTTTACACTATGGTCAAATGGAGTACTAGCAAGTTTACAGTTAAAGTAATTATATTTCTTTAGAACTTTCTCAATGTAATGAGATTGATCCAAAGAAAGTCCCTTTTCTGACCTAGTAATATTAATTCCTAATATTACACTAGCTTCACCCAAATCCTTCATATCAAAGTTGGCACACAATAATGATTTAACATTTTCTACGGCATGAATATTAGAACCAAATATAAGAAAGTCATAAACATAAAGACATATGATAGTGCAAATGTTCTCAACATATTTATAATAAATGCATTTGTCACTTTCATTTATTTTAAACCCATTAGAGATGACTAAGCTATCAAATTTAGCATGCCATTGTTTTGGTGCCTGTTTGAGTCCATAAAGAGATTTATCTAATTTACATACTTTATTTTCTTGACCGTGTATAATAAAACCTTCAAGTTGATCCATATAAATCTCTTCTTCTAATTCTCCATTTAAAAATGCAGTTTTAACATCTATTTGGTGTACAATTAAATCATTTAAGGCAGCTATAGCAAATAGTACACGTATAGACGTTATTCTAGTCACGGGTGAAAATGTATCAAAAAAGTCTACATTTTCTCTTTGTCTAAAACCTTTAGCAACAAGGCGTGCCTTATATTTTTCAACAGTTCCATCAGGTTTTAATTTCTTTTTAAGAATCCATTTACACCCAATAGTTTTACATCCAGGAGGAAGGTCCATTAAATGCCAAGTTTTATTTGTTTCCAAAGAATCCATTTCATCATTAATAGCCTCTTGCCATAAATCGGCATCTAAAGAAGATAAAGCTTCTTGAATAGTGTTAGGATCCTCCTCTAAAGTGTAAGCATAAAAGTCGGGATCAAAATCTTTTTCCACACGAGCCCTTTTACTTTTTCGAATTTCTAAAATGGATTCATTATTTTCTTTATTTTTATTTAAAGAAATATTAGTGGATGACTCGCCCCCACTATTCCTCAATTTAAAAGGAAATTTATCTTCATAAAAATCGGCGTCATTTGATTCAATAATTACTTGATTTTTCAAGTCATAAAATCGGTATGCTTTGCTATTAATATCATAGCTTATAAAAACACACTCATATGCTCTACTCGCCAATTTAGACCTTTTAGGGTCGGGTATACGTACATAGGCTAAGCACCCCCACATTCTAAAGTATGACACGTTGGGCTTAATATTTTTCCAAAATTCATAAGGAGATATCTTCATTTTAGTCTTAGGAATTCTATTAAGCACGTGACACACAGTCAAAATAATTTCACCCCACCAAAGTGAGGCAGCCCCTGAATTTAATAAAATAACAACAACTAATTCAGTTAATGTCCTATTTTTTCTTTCAGCTTTGCCGTTCATTTCGGGCGAATAAGGGGCAGTTTTTTCGTGAATAATACCTTGGGTTTTATAAAATTCAATAAATGGTCCAGAATCATATTCGGTGCCTCTATCACTACGTAACCTTTTTATTTTTCGATTAAATTGATTTTCAATTTCATTTAGGAAAATTTTAAACATGTCAAACGCTTCACTTTTATTTTTCATTAAATACACAAATGAATGATCGAAACAATCATCAATAAAAGTAATAAAATAACGTTTGCCATTTCTAGTTGTGACACCATCCAATTCACAAATATCCGAATGAATTAAATCAAGTGGTTCAGATTCTCTAAAAATAGATTTATGTGGTGTCTTAGTGATTTTTGCTTGACTACACCATTCACATTTTTCAAAATCATTTAATGATAATTCTGAAATTAATCCTAAAGTGCTCATATTTTTAACAAGTCGTTTATTAACATGACAAAGCCTAGCATGCCAAATATTAAATCAACAAGCAATATAAGCAGAAGGAAAAATTTTATTCATTGCATCAACATTCAATTTAAACATCCCATCAGTGGCATAACCCTTACCTACAAAAATTCCATTTTTGGTCAAAGTAAATAAATCAGCACCAATAGTTTGAGTAAAGCCAGCTTTGTTGAGAAGATAGCCCGAAACCAAATTTTTCCTTATCTCGGGAGTGTGAAGAACTTCTTTGAGGATAATAGTCTTTCCCGAAGTGAACTTCAATTCCACATTTTCAGTACCAGCAACCTCAGTGGAGTGAGAATCACCCAACAACACCTTCTTATCTGCAGTCTCAGAATAAGTCTTAAGCAGACTACGGTCATAACAGATATGGCGGGAAGCGCCAGTATCCAACCACCACCCTTCGGCACCGCTAACCATGTTGATTTCTGAAATCATAGCACATAGGTCCTCTTCGGTCAAATTCGCTTGTGCTTGTGGCACATTGCGACATTTGCGAGCCATATGGCCAGGCTTGCCACACTTGAAACAGAGAAACTGTCCCGAGTTGCTAGACTGTCCATTTTCAGGGTTCTTATACTTATTCTGAGTCTGAGTCTGATTTTTAAAATTTTGGTTGTGGCTCTTTTTCTGATTTTTCATATTTTTTCCGTTTGCTTTTAAAACAACTGGAGTGTGGTTCTTTTTCTGATTTTTGTTGTTAGACACAATAAGAATTTCATCTTTATAGTGTTGTTTTCGAGATTCCTCCTAAATTCTCAATTTAGTAATAAGTGACTCTAGTGAAAATTCTTTAGACTTATGCCTCAAAATATTTTTAAACTCTTTGAACAGTGAAGGCAATTTATCAATAATTACAGCCACCTGAAATTGCTCATCTAAAGCCATGCCCTCAATAATAATTTCATGGGTAATCATTTGTAAATCATGAGTTTGAGCAACAACAGATTTGTCATCCGTCATTTGAAATTTCAAATAACGGCTGACGGCATATTTTTTAGGACCCGCCTCCTCCGTGTCATATTTTTTAAAAAGTGCGTCCCAAACATCTTTCGCAGTTTTATAATTGGCATAATAGTCATAAAGTTCGTCACTTAGAGCATTCAGAATATAGTTCTTGCACAGAAAATCATTTTCCTCCCAATTTCTAATTGTTTTGCTTTCCTCAACAGTAGGTGGATTATTTACTACGGGTTTGTCAAACTGAACACACGATGCAACTTTTTTCGTAGTTAAATAAAATAGCAGTTTTTTGCTCCAACGTTTAAAATGGGTGCCTTCATATTTAAAAGGCTTATTAAGGTTGCTTGAGTTAATTTCGTCCATGGCAGAATTTCAGAACACCTTAAAATTGTTGTATCAGCATCACATAATTAAATGCATAATTAAAAATTAGGAACGAAATTACCCAATTTTTGGAGCAAATAAATCTGGGACGGAAAAATATAAGAAATTCCGAACTGGACAGTCTAGAACACGGCTGAGTCGCGGACAATGTTGCTCTCTTTAAGGTGTTTCACGGCGCTGCCCAAAGTGTGCTGACAGTCTCGAAGCCCCGCCACCCTCTAGATAAAACAGCCTCCAAAATCAGAAAATACGGATCGATAAAGCACAAAAATCAACCCGGTCTGTGTACACCCATTCTGTATAATTGCTCGATTCTAATAATATAATTAATCTGTAAAACGAGATTAATTATTCTGGGAGAAAAATTTCGGAACTGTATCAATGGGGAAGATGAACTGTAAAGAATTTTTTTTGTGTTGGAACTGTGTTGGAACTGTATTGGAAAACGGAGCTCTCAACCTCCTTTTATGCAAAAAGAAATTACCGTTAGTGGGCAAAAACGTGGAGAGAAAACTAGAGACGTGGGTGGAAAAATTCAATCAGTTAAAGGCCCACGTTTTGTTTTCGGAATTAATTACCGTTAAAAATTAATTTTTAAAGCCCAAAACCGTTAATTTATTTGTCCAAAAAATTATTTCTTAATGAGCCCAAGCTCAAGACCCGGACACGGGCCGGACGGACGGCGGCGGCGGCGCGCGCGTGTGACTTGGCCCATTGGGTCTGTCCCACATACCCACAAAACATTGAATGCCCAAAGGGCTGAACCTTTAGTCCCAAAAAAGAGTATATTAACTCTATCCAAATGTTGGAACCCACCGATGTGGGACTTGTGCCAAAGGCACTTTCAGAATTTTGCATCTTTGACAGCTCTAGCTCTAAGCTGTTTGACAGATTAGCTATAACCAACAGGGGGTCAAAGAAGTTGACGGGTTCTCCGTTGGTGGTGATGCTCATGTATAAAAAGGGTTCTTTTAGGACACTATAAGTGCCGATCTTGGAAAGGGAGAGTTTGGAGCTGGTGATGAAAGATGGGCCCCACTGGAAGAAAATGAGAGGGGGTGGGGAATTGAAGGCGGTGGAGTTGTTGCCCTGGCCGCTGTGGCGCCAGAAGCCAATGAGATATATTTTCATTGTCGTTGATCGTTTTATAGATTTTCGTGTGGGAGAATTCCAAGTGACGATTACTCCCAACACCCATTCATAAACTTTAACAGCCTCTCGAACTTCTAAGCATTAATTATTAAATAGACTTCATTTATTTCCAAACTATGTGCTAATTGAAGTAGGTTTTCAGTGAATACTCTTGTTTTTAAAAATAGTATATAAAATTAAGTAAGATTAGAGAGTTATTCATGAGAGATTAATTATCAAAGTTCATGTCTTATCTTGCATTCAAAAGTAATCATGACACTAGATTTAATTGAGAGGGGAGAAAACTATGAACACGCAACACTCACACAGAGTGGAATCTACAAATGATAGGGAGTAACAATCTTTGCGAATCGAAATTCACCAAAATCTGAAGAGCAAAGATAAAAGAACACTCGTTCTTATATATATGTAAAATATCACATAAATTGTTTTGCTTCGTACACTATAAAGACTCATAAGATCTTGGGTACATGAATTATAACTAGGGCCGGCAATATGGACTCTTGAGGATGAAACCGTCCATAATCCACCCAAAATAATGTGTTTGGATCCCATTAATTGTGTTTGTGGGTCAAAATGGTTTGAACGATCCAATAAGATGGTTTGTTGGCGGGTCATTAGCGGGTCAAAATGGTTTTGGAGCCTCACAAAAATAAAACTCAAATTACTAAAGAGTTAAAAGATTTTTTTTATTCAAGTATTTATTTGTATATTTTTTTTCAAAATTGTTATACCATATTTATTTGTATATGGCATAATAATTGTTTTTCAAAAAAAAAAAAAAAGTGGGTCAACCCAACCCGATCCGGGTTTGACCCGACCCGGATTTAACCCGACCAAACCCGCCCAAATTATTATGTCCGACCCGTTTTTGACCCGCCCAAATTTATCCATATCCATTTTTTATTCATCCATAACCGTCCATTTGCCTCTACTAATTATAACTAATAATGAAACTAAAAACAATAGAAATAATAAATGTCACAACAATCAAAAGGACGAGGTTCAAAAAGAATGACGGAATGACAAATATTAAGCCTAGAAATTGACCTGCACTCGTGAGATTATCGTTATTCAATGTACTTTAAATTAGGTGGAACATACATCAAAAGAAAGCATTTGTTATTCGAACTTCTACACAAATATAATCTTATTAGCGAGGTAATTGGGATCAACTTTTATTGACTTGATCAATCATGCAAGATATTCTTTGACTGGACCAATATTATTAAAAATCATTTTTACCAACTCAACGAATTATAATGACCCAAATACCCCAAAAATATCTCTTTTCAGTAACTGCTTCATTTTTCAAAAAAAAAAAATATATCAAAGCTTTAAAAGTCTACAACTTCAAATTTACAAATCCAAAATTCACAATTTATATATTTGGAATCTAATCACCAAGATCTATCAAACAAGACCCATATTCAACATTTTTTGATAAAGAAAAAAAGAAGCAGATAAATTATCGATTTATGTAAAACTTCATTTTTTCCAAAGAAAAACATTCTTCGCCAACTCAAACTATGGTACCGCTAGCTCAAACCAAAAAAGGGAAAAAATAGACGAAAAGAAAAAGTCTCCTGCAAGTCTCCCATGGGGCTGGAGCTGCTACACGCACCAAACCAAAAAAGGGAAAAATAGACGAAAAGAAAAAGTCTCCTGCAAGTCTCCCATGGGGGTGGAGCTGCTACACGCACCAAACCAAAAAAGGGAAAAAATAGACGAAAAGAAAAAGTCTCCGACAAGTCTCCGAGAGAGAGAGAGAGAGAGGGAGAGAGAGAGAGAGAGAGAGAGGTATATATGTGCTTATTTTAAAAGAGTGAATTTAAAATGAGTACAAATGAGGGGATACGATTGTCTAAACATGTATGATTTATTATGAAAAGAGACTTGGTAAATTAAAAAAAAAGTTCACCAATGAAATTTTATGCATATTTGATTCAGAAAATGAAACTAATCTATAATAATGCCTTTATTAAATTGTACTTGTGAGACTACACGGCCGATGATGGACTGTTCGAGATGTAACTGTAACCATGAGTTACTTTCTTGTGAATCTTGTCACTGGGGAGCTTCAGGGTCACATTGGCATCAATTAATCTTTTCTAACACACTAAATTTCGAAGCTAACATTAATTTAGGACGGTGAGTATAATTTTTAGCAACCTCAGTAGCCCAAATTGAAGCCAGTAAACAATTGTGAGCTGAGTTTAAGCACAAATTTATGGGCTAATGTCATCAAAACAATTCTTGTATAACATAATTTTATCAAAAACATTCACCTCAAAAAGGTTTTCCATAATGATCCTCAAATTGGGAAATGTCTCAAGAGTTGGATCTTTTTGGGAAAAAAAAAAGGTGATAGAATAAGATCTTTTTTATAATTTTCATAAATTTATTTGGCCCAAAACCTATCAACAATCGTGAGAAAGTCTGGGCATAAACTATTCTAGCCCAAAACCCCAAAAGTGTTGGGAAGTGGGATATAGCCGAGCCCAACTTGGCCCAAAACACCCATGGTGCCACAAGAGACATAATACATCTGTTACCTGTCCTGAGTTTATTTATTTTGTACAATTTCACCCTTTATTATGAACTTTTACAATCATTAGGTGAAGCAATTTAGCAAAAACAGCATTTAAAAATATGCAAACTAATAATATAGCCTGACAAAATACTAATATGACTAAGCATTTTCCATGCCCTTCTTGGACGAATGACAAGGATAAAGATCAACTTTCTGTATAGGACCTAAAAACATTGAGTACTTCATGTTTCTCTAGTGAAAAAACAAAATTAAAAGAACTGCACTAGGCCATCTTCTTGTACCCATCCTAATACTCGATTTCAGTTATTAAAAGAAAAGGATATGGTAAATCCATTAAAAAAAAGAACTAAAAAAACTAATATTCGATATGAACTGTTGAAGACAAGATAATGCAAAATATTACAAGCTCTCCTACATGATCCTCTTTGATCCCAAATTTTAAGGCCACATACTGTTGAAAATAGAAAACCAACCATGGGCTCTCTATTCTATTCGCACTTAATTGAGCGGTATATATGACGGACGAAAAACAGGGATGCACGGAAACCGACGGTCCCAAGCATGAGAAAGAAACCATAGCAAATACAAGCCATGTACCCGAAGAAGAAGGAAGTCTGCATGAAACCCGACATATCAGATCGTCCATAGTAGTAATACAAGCAGTATCCATATATGAACAGCCCAGTTGATCCACCACAAAGGAAAGACCTGTCACGGCCAACAATATACTAATCAGTATTGGAATTATCTCCCTCGGACCCCGTTTGATTCGGGGAGAAATATTCTCGACCTGGGTCCATATTAACTGGCCTTAGAGAGTATAAATATCCAAGGGGACAGAGGGAATAAAAATATGAATGATGTCTATATTAAATCAACTCAGCCAAACAAACAAAACTAGATCAGCATACTCTTCTAAAAATTGAATCATTATAGAATGCAGTTGAATGTAATATTTCTTTTTGCTTTTCTTTTCACAAATGTAAACATCCAATGTATGAAAAGAAAATAAAAATTAAAAACAACTTGAAAAATAACAATCCTCCCTTGAATTCAAGTTGAAGGAGAGATCTCATGACGATACCAGAGTACTTGGACGACCAGTGGATCCCTATGGATGTTTTATCCTCCTCGACCTCATTCACATTAGATTCAAGTTGAAAGTAACAAAAAAATAAATAAATAATCATGCAAATAGAATTCAATTTAGCACAAAATTTTCATCTTAGCTGCTCCATGCCCAAGGTGGGAATCGAACCCCCGACACTTGGTTAAGGGAGGAAGAGCCCCTTCCGCTATTTGGCGCTATTGTGCAATATTTTGCACAATTGTGCGCTATTTGGCGCAACAGCAACGCTATCCATGTTTTTTTTTTAAATCTCAGTTTAGTTAAGGAGGGAGGAAAAGTGTTACCTTATTTCACGTGCGGACTTTGTTTGGGTGAGGTATTCTTTGTTCCAAACCCTCAATTTACTTATTTACGAAGGTCTCAATGTTGTTATTTGCTTATTTTAAAAAGTTAAGCTTAAAAGGTTACTTTTATTTTACATTTTCTATTTCAAACTCTCGGTTTACTTAAACGTTTACTTATTTTACATTTTTCAGTAAATAATGTTTTTTATTTTATAATTTCCAGTTTTAAATGTTACTAATTTTTCGAATCTCAATTCAAAATGTTTTTTTTTAATAATTGTCAGTTTAAAATGCTACGTGTCATAAATATCTGTTTAAATTGTTATTTATTTTATAATTTTCAGCTTTAAATGTTACTTATTTTTCAGATTTCTGTTTAAAATGTTATTATTATTTTTTTTATATTTGTCAATTTAAAATACAACTTGTTTTATAAATTTCTGTTTAAAATGTTATTATATTATAATTTTAAGTCTAAACTTTTACTTATTTTACAAATTTCATATTAAAATTTTATTTATTTTATTATTTTTAGCTTTGAATGTTACTTATTTTCAGAATTCTGTTTAAAATGTTATTATTATTATTATTATTCTTTTAATTGTCAATTTAAAAAGTAACATTAGAAAAAAATAAAAATAAAAATCAATTTCAAATATAACTTTTTTTACCAGTTTCAGTTTAAAATGTTACTTTCTTACAAATTTCATTTTAAAATGTTATTTATATTTTAATTTATATTTTATTTATAAGTTTTTAAATTAAAAAGCGGGAATGCATGAATTGATTGCGCGACGCAATTAGCGCGACGCTACTTCGGAGCCAGGACGCCACACCCTGCGCGACCGCGATTTAAAACATTGCCTAAAACCAAGACAATTTGTTTTCTAGAGAGAAACAAAAGAGTTCTTATTTTCAAGAATTGAGAAGTGAGTACAAATGAAAGAAACAATCCTATTTATTGGGGCTGAATTCCTTGCTAATCAAGTAAAAAGCTAAAATGACTGAAAGGGCCTACTAAAAATAAAAGAACGCCTAAATAGTCCCAAACATGCTTGGAGGCTAATTAAAGGCTAAAAAGAATATAAAAGAACTAAAAGAAAATAGAAAATACAATGAAAGAACATAAAAGGAAAATAAAGTGTGGATTCCCATCACTCTCCCCCCCTAAAAAAGAGTTCGTCCACAAACTCAGAGGGGAAGACCAACAGAATCACCCTCTAAAATGGTAATCAATGCAGGACCAGTGGGTTGCTCGGCCTCGTCAAGATACTCGAGGAGCTGGTCCACCGCAAGCAGGGCCCGTCGACGTGGCTGAGGACAATCAGAAGCTCGGTGTCCCACGGTGCTGCAATTAAAACAGCGAAATGTGGGAGGGCCTGTATGGGTCACTGCGGAAGTGGTAGTAACTGGAGCAATGGCCGAAGATGTCGAGAATGAAGCGGTAAGAGGGGCAGAACTCAACGAAGATGAAGGTCGGGATGCTCGGAAAGCTGCTAAGGCTGCATGATAGGCCTATACCTTAGTAGCATACTCTACTGCCTTCAAAAAGGTCGATCTCTCTCTCAATCCAAGGTCACGGCGAATATGTGGCTGAAGTCCCAGAATGTAGCGGCTAATCCGCTGATCCTCCGTCTCAAGTAGGCCGGCTCTGGTGCAGAGGAGCTGGAACTGCTCCGTGTACTCTACGATCGAAGACGTGTCCTGCTGGAGAGACTGAATACGCGTAAAGAGGTCTCTCTCATACGTCGGTGGAATAAAGGAGGCCTGAAGAGCTGCCTTGAGATCGAGTCAGTCCTGGATAGGTGGTAGTCCAGTAGCCGTCCTACGATAACAAAGATTATTCCACCACACACGAGCAAACCCCTGAAATTTGGTTGCTGCTAAACGAACACATGAGCGGCCCTGAATCCGCTTATAATAAAAAAATGTCTCCATTGCGGCGATCCAATCGGTCATATCATCCGGGGAGAGCCTGCCATCAAACATAGAAATGTATATACGAATGTCCCCATGGAGACTCCGAAAAAGTAACTGGAGTGCTAAAGAGAGTGGGTCTCCATCCTGATAAGCTCTTGGGGCCACCACATCAGCTGGTGCAGGTGCAACATAATCAACTGGATCTGGTGGCATCTGTACAGGTGGTGGGCGAGGAGGATGAGCATGAGGAGCCATGGGAGGTGCCCGGGGATCACGCTGATAGAGGGGGCACGTGGCAATGAGGTGACCACATCCTCCACAATAGAAACATTGACGATCCTGTAATGGAATGGGTCGATGGACACCGGGTGGGAGAATCCACTCATAGATACTACGGCGGGTATCTCCAATGTCATGGGAAGAAGAGGAATCAGTGTAAAGTAAAGAGAGGTCATGATGAGAGTGTGTGTGTTGTGATGACAATTGGGGTAGTCTGGGTGGTGGTGCGTGGAGATGCAACCGTGGATCGATATTTTGATATTCAAAAATACCAAAATCAAATGGATCGGGTGGTTCGAGAGGTCGAATAGGGTTAAGATTGGGTGGATGGTTGAGGGAAATTGTGTTTGGGATTTCTAGAGTTAATTTTTGGGTGGGTGCGTACAATTAGGGTTAACATTTTGGTTGGAAAAATTATGGCGAGGTCCAGGTTAAGAATGGGTTTTACTGTTGGGGTAAGGGGAATGGTCGATAGATTGGGGCAATGATTTGGTTAAATCCACACGAGCTAGGGTTTCAAACTGGGCAGCAGGATTTAGAGTCTTGGGGTTGATGTGTGGACAACAATTAATGTTTAGAAGGTTTGAAAGAGGTTCTTGGCAGGGATGTGTGGTATACAAACATGAATTGGAAGGACCCATGGCAAAAAATTGGGGATCGGCCACCGGAAGGGTGATCCGACCCATTGGAGGAACCTGGGGTTGCCGCAGGGGGCTAACGGCGGGTTCTTGAGCTATTGGAGGAGCGTCGGCCACCGGGAGGGTGGTCGGAGGCTGTAGAAGTGATGTCCAACCCTTGGTCGGCAGCAGCTGTCGCCAAAAATATCAATTCCGACGCCTGATTTTGACAAAAAAGAGGAACAGCATCATCAAGTCCCCTTTCGGATCCGCTGGGGCTGTTTTCGGGTTGTTTTCCATGCCTTTGGGTGATTTCTTGTTGGTGATTTGAGGTTAGGGTTTTAATTGGGGGGCTAGGGTTTTGAGATTTGAAAAAAAGTTGAATTAGGGTTTCTATTTGTTCTTCCATTCTATTAAATTTCTTTCTCAATTCTTGATTACCTTCTCGTAATTCTTGGTTAATCTCCTCTTGAATTCTCATTGCCTTTTTAGGAGCCATTGAAAAATGTAGTGCACGATTTGTTGGTGCTTTACACACCGATTCACACGAACACCAATATTTGGAGCTTCACCAGATCTGATACCAATTTGACGTGAACAACACGTCAATAAACTAAAACCAAGACAATTTGTTTTCTAGAGAGAAACAAAAGAGTTCTTATTCTCAAGAATTGAGAAGTGAGTACAAATGAGAGAAACGTTCCTATTTATAGGGGCTGAATTACTTGCTAATCAAGTAATTAGCTAAAATGACTAAAAGGGCCTACTAAAAATAAAAGAACGTCTAATTAGTCCCAAACATGCTTGGAGGCTAATTAAAGGCTAAAAATAATATAAAAGAACTAAAAGAAAATAGAAATTGGAAAATACAATGAAAGAACATAAAAGGAAAATAAAATGTGGATTCCCATAAAAAAAAATCATCTTTTAAGTACCGATTTGGACTTAAAATAGTATCATACAATAATAAAATCTTTACATAGAAATTCCCGGTGCTTATTAGCTGTTTTGTGTCTTTATTTCCATATTTACTCGAACATAATTTTTTCATACAAAGTACCTAAAGGCTGGTTGCAAAAAACCTACACGACACTCACACTCTACACGAAGTGCGCATTTGTTTATAGACCCTCTTAGGTGCATCCTCCCCCACGAAGTGGATGCACCAAATTTTTTTTTGATAAAGGTGCATTAATTTATATATTAAACTTAGTTAAATGCTCTTCACTTTCATTCTCTTTCTTTTGCATATAACAGTAATTTATATAATTATGGTCCAATGGTATTTGAAATGCTTATCAAAAAGCACAACTGTGATGATCCTCTCACATTGAGGCACACAATTTTATTATCCCCCTCAAAATAGGGGTAGTTTACAAAGTTGCACCAAAAAGACCATTTTGAAAATACACTCCGGTTTATGCAACAGACACGCTGATAAAGGGGCGCGTACATCGTACATGAAAGGCATGGGTAGTGCATGTTCCAGATATATGTGGCATACAAGCACTCCTGCCTGCACATCAAGTGCACGTGACCAATGACTTTTTGCCACTTGTCCAGAGTGTTTTGACCTTCTTATATACAATTTTCCACAAATATAAATAGCTGAATGAATATAGTAATTTACCCCCCTAAAGATAAGGTTACGCCCCTGTAAATGCTCCCCCCTAAAATTACAAAATGACCCATTATATTATTTGGTCATATTTCTTTTGTAAAATATATAATAAACCCACATATAAGATAGGAAATAGTGATTCCAACAAAGAGAACGCCTGCGAAAGATCAAGTCTCGGAGAAATAAATAAATGACGCAGAACCAGTTATCACACTGTACCATGGCACTATGACATACTTTAGTGCGAGTGACGCATAAATATAAAAATCTATATAAGGTACATACCTCCACCACCATTTATGGTCTTCGGCAGCAAGTTGGAAGTATGTCAATGCCACCGTAATAAAGGCAGTGACAATCAGGAGAATGATAAAGACTATAAATAGGATGCTGTATATGGTGTAAATCCTGTGACCCCACACGCTGGCAAAGATGTAGTAAAGTTCAATATAGATGGCGCTGAAAGGCAGAAACCCAGCCATTGCCATCTGAGGAAGAGTTCCACGATACCAAGGCAATTGTGGGATCTCTCTGGGATATTTTGTGGTGCGAACAGGAGCTTGAAACTCTGCCTTGCTATTCTTTCCTGCAATCCCCCCCAAAACTAGCAAAGGTGATGTCACTAGGGCCCATATAAGAAATATCACCACAATTGTACCAAATGGCAGTGCTGCAGTTGCATTGTAAACAATTGCCACAGTATTAAGGAAGCAGAATGTGAGAAACAGAGGTCCACAGAAGAGGCCTCCAGTCAACAACAAATTTCTTACCTGTCAGGTCAGAAATTAATGATCAGATCCATTTTATATCTTCAGTTGCTATATTCAAGCTTCAGGTGTAAGAAAAAATTAGTAGGGAAAGTTATCACACACTGATCCACCAGCAAATGTTTATCTATTCAAGTATTGTGAATGGATACTGTTACAGTAGAAGTCAAGCATCAGAGGAGAAAATAAAACATACAAACCCCATTTTCAGAATAATGGTTTTTATAAATTAACTTAAGTAAATATTACTCATATTGGAGATGTAAAAAAAATTGTAATACACTTTCAACAATTTCATTAAGATGGGATATGAGAGCATGCTCGGTATTATAGTACCCACCCAATACATGAAGTACTGGAATTATTTTCTGTTTTTCTATTTCCCAACAAAACTGGACTCGCTGCTCTCTCTCTCTCTCTCTCTATATATATATATAGGTCATGGCCATGTGCAGATGGAATGTTTGTAGGGGTAAGGTGGCAGCCATAGCCTCATTTTTGGAGAGGCTGATTCCAAAGACTGAACCAATGTCACTGTGCCAGGCAGAAGAAACCTTGTCATCTATCTCAAGACATGTTTTTTTTGTTGTTAAATATATCTCGACATGTGTGTTTGTCAAATTAATGCATGAGCTTCCATGCCCCAAAACTCCCGACCAATGCATGAAGCTGCTGCTCCTTTTGAATGGCAGGAGATACCATTCACACCAACTACTAGTGGTAAAAACTTGGGAACATTTTTAAATCTGCTGGTGGAAGCATATTTTTTTAATTCTCCATATGTTTAAACACAGCGAAATATAATTTCAAGGGTTAGATTGTTATTCACCACTTTTCATAGTCGAACAAAATTTGAACCACTACTACTAAAATCAAAGACAAACTTACGGGAAACTTCACCAAATAGTCATTTACTGTACAAGATACATGTATCATGGGTCTTATTAGTATAATTGGTATACACTTTCAACCCACCCACCCCCAAACTCACACACCCCAAAAAAGCAAGTATATAGAGAAGCATCAACTATAATAGGTAGCACTTTCGGTCTGATCAAAAAGAGCCATGTCTGAAGCATAATTGCTCATTAACAAAACACTTAAAATGAACAATAAATTAGATTCGGTTAGGCATACCCAATTCGTTCCTTCTAACTGGCAGTAGAAAAAGGACGCAGTATAGCCAGCAATCCAAGATGTAAGGGCATAAATGACCACCAGAGCAGTAAACAAGGCTCCCCGGTTGTACGGATAAAATACACCAACCAGTGCAAGTATGAAAATAAAAATTGCACTGAAAAAAATGCACAAAACTAAGATCATCTTCGATAGCTAATGATAAGATCCTGCTGGATTAAAGCTAAATCCAATTGAGCAAAACCACTTCATAAATACTTACAGCGTAAATAACTGGGTGCCAGAGCCAAGAGCTGCCGCAAACAAAGATTTGTGCTCTGGGTACCTGAAAACATCACCATGGATGTACTTCCATCCAGTTTCTTCTTGGTCTTCAGCCGTCTCCTCATCGTGAGCATACCTTTGGCAAAAAATAACATATTTATATATATTAAACAAAGGATTTAAAAGGAACATGCATGAAACATAGGGAAAAAGATTTGGAAATGTTCCTTACTTGACAAAGTCATTCTTAAGAACTCGCATGAGAATTGTGGCAAGAAAACCAGTTAAGAGAAGAACTGTCACACAGGAATTAATAATTGAGAACCAATGGATTTCCAAGTGATGCGGTAGTGAAGAAGTTAGTGAATATTTCTCCATCCTCTTATCGAAAGGAGTGGTTGTTTCCTTCCACTTGACTGTGTACATGAACTCTGCATCAACTTCCTTATCTTCTGTAATGTCCACAAGGGCATTTGGGTCAGTTCGTACATTAACCTCAATAACACGATCCTTATTGTAAAGCATCTCAAAATGGAGATGCTTAAATAGGTAATATTTGAACTCGCTAGGATCAGCTTTGCCTTCCTTGTCAACCTTCCCTAAGAAGCCCCAAAGAGGCAAGTCGTCATAGTACATCTGAAAGTAGTAGTCCTTTGCAACAGCACTTCGGAATTGAGCAACTTCTTCCTTTGTCAACTTCTTCTTGCAAATATTTTCAGCGTCTTTTTCAACTAAAAAGTCAAGTTTGTAGGGGGCGCTAACTAAACGGTCTCCGTTCAATACTTCACCAAGAGCTTCCTTTTTCTCCTTCAAATGAGCTACCATCAACATATTTTCAGTATTGTAGACATTTATTTAAAAAAATTACAAAAAAAAAATATTAAAGGAAAAGTTATAGAACAAATGATGAAGATTGAATAAGAACCTGGCAAACAGAATGGGAGATCGAAATAGCGGTATGTTTCGCTGAAATGGAGACGAAAGGAAAAGGGGAAAAAAGGACAGCCATTAGCCACTATCTCATCTCCAGAAATATATATGAAGAAGCAAAGTAGAAGTATTTGAAATTGCAATTCTGTAAAAGAACTCACTCGTTGCCTTTCTTGGAGTAACAAAATTCAAATTTGAAAACAAACTAACAAATGTAATTAAAGCACAGATGATCTCATCTCCACTTTTCCAAACGTAACTGCATCTTATACAGGATTTCTGTTTTCTTAGCCCTAGTAGAGTTCGTTGCAAAGCACGGACACTTTTAAGAAGGCAGCGTCCAACACTATACTCTTAAACACATATCTGACACTACTTTAATATGCCCATAATTCAAATATAACATTCTTAATTCAGAAAAGTGTCCAACACTTCTTGAACGCCAGCATGAACAAGAAACAATGGATGTTGAGATATCTCCTTGGGTAAAGAGCAAAAAAATGATTTGTATTATGCATTATTTGAATAAATCTCCTAAACAATATTTTTTTTTGTTCAAGGAACACCCCTGAACTATCCATGTAGTGGTACAGACCCCTATATGTCACCAAAAATCATGATTTATGACTTCTAAAAAGTCCCTAGAGCCTCTTTGCAACAAAATGCATAGTTTGGGGAATTTTTGGTAGTAAGAGAAATTTTGGAAGTTTTTTGCAAAAAAAAAATGCAGAGTTGTGGGGTGTTGTGTGTGTGTGTGCGGCGGGGGGGGGGGGGGGGGGGGGGCGGGGGCGTTGGTGAAATTATCCATCTGGTTACTTCAATTAAACATTCTAGTCTTGCCAATATCAGGAAAGTTGGTGATAGATTGATAACTTATATAGCTGTAAACCCTTCATTTACAACTGAATGGAATTTAAACGATTTGGAACAAAGCTAGAAAACTCAATGTGTGCTTCGTAACAACCCCTTGTGCTGGTAGCATTCTCCTCAATCTTCTTTTTCCTTTCAGTTCTTTGTGCACACACCGCTAGATATAATTGGTGATTTTTTATTCCGTCACTTTGGATGTTGAATTCTTTGCCTGAGAAACTTGTTGGGAGAAAAAACCCTGATATTATTAAATCATCTCCCAAAATGGGGTTGTATGTGCAAGAAGGCCAATTGGACAAATAACCAATTAAACCGCCTACTTTTAGTGCTTGATTTCAAGAGATACTTCCTATCTAACACGGATACTTCAGAAACGTCATCGCACCCACACCGCACACCACCAAATTCATAAACTCATGCCTTATTTTGCTGAATTGCCGAACCAGTGTCCCCAACTCACACCCACACCCCATCATATCTTGGCTTCGTAGGATAATTCATATTTTTTAGTGTTGTTTTCTTCTCGTGTACCCACTAGGTCTTTTCCTAGGGAGACTCAGGAAATGAAGGAGGTTCTTCAACATCAATTTCCTAGATGTTTGAATAATGAGCAAAAGTGGGCACACGTCCCGTCGTCTGAGAGGGACTAGACGTACACAACCTTACCCCGCTTACACAAAAAATATTTTTCACAACTCAAATTCGTGATGGCCAGTAGATCAACTTTACTGCTGCGCCAAGGCCTGCCCCTTAATTTTGTCTCCTAGAGGATGGTCTAGAGCAACACGACTCCCTGGAAAAATTGCAACAGCAATTTACCTTCTTGGTGCCTTTCTTTTTCTAGAAACCTTGTTGATTTGATAGTCTAAGAAGATTGATCCCGATTTAGATGTCTGACTCCTTATGCTTGTCGGGCATAAAGTAATTAGGTGCACTACACCCCACCGCTCCCAGTTATCCCGGGAAGTATAATGAAACCCGGAAAAAATATTTTACAAATAATAAGAGTGGCAATCGCCCGGTAAGTATAGGTGCGAACGTTTCTATTCTATCCAATGATGCTAGATTGAGATTGAATGCGATTTACTCCCAAATTGTTTGATTTTGGATGTAACTTCCATTTTAGTAGTTAGATGCAAGGAAAATGGATTGGCATTACTTGATTCAAATTTGGTGAATATGAGGTGGTTTTCGTGATTTTTAATTCGTTTTTGTTTGGATTTAATCCGTATGCGGTATGAACTATTCAACTATGAGTAAATGATACGGACAAATCCTTGCAGTGGCTTCATATTTGAAATGGGTTGTATGAAAATGAATATTATCCAAATCCGGATTGGAAGGATACGGACAGGATTTGTTTACTGATTATCCTAGGGATACAGGGATACAGATACGATATCAAATACTATATTTTCTTAAATAGATGCTGATATAGATAGTACAATATGCTGATATAAATAGTATAATATCTGCTCCATATCAGCCCCTTTCAAACCCCTAGTCAAATTTAATGAGTGATTTATTTAATCATGGACACTTCACCAGGGTTGACGTACCCGTGTTGGGAACTCCGGGCACTGCAACAACCATATGACACGGCTCAGACACTTGTTACACATGCCACATAGCGTATTGGACTTGTTTGACATATTAAAGTTGACGAACACTTTGCGGCCAAGGCTTAGACACCACAGGCACAGTCAAAAAGAAAAGATAAAAATAATGAAATAAGTCTTTGCTTGATTTCAATGCATACTTTTGACTTACGATTTATTATAAAATATTTAACCGTGTTGATTTTGATAAATTAGTTTGACAACTAAGGTTGGTTTTTAAAGTGCAAAATAGATGAGACTACACACACACACACACACATATATATATATATATAGGGAGAGGTTCAAAAGTGAACATAAAAGACGAACATTTCAATGAACTTTAACAAAAAAAAAACACCTAACATCCAATCAATTTTAATTCCTATGTTGTAAGTGGTCCGCGCCAGCAGTGACAAACACGCCTGTGACACGCCCCAGCGGCAACGGACACGCGTATCACATGAGTATTAAAAAAAAACACGTGTCACACGCCGTTGGCGCTAACCAATTACAACAAAGGAATTACAATCAATTGGGTGTTAGATGTTTTTTGTTAGGGTTCATTAAAATGTTCATCTTTTATTTTCGCTTCTGAACCTCTCCCTATATATATATATATATATATATATATATATATAAAAAAAAAAGAATGTGTATGTATGCATATGCATATGCATATGTATGTATAATTATAAAAATCTATTTATTTGTCACCATGTCTTTGCCGTCTTGTGTCCTAATATTGTTGAAATTTGTTGTGTCGATGTGTCCGTTTCGTGTTGCACACGACAACCGTACCCATGTCCGTGCTTCGTAGATAATGAAGCACGTGTAAATAGCTTGGAATGTCATAAACTCAGATCTTATTCAAGAATATACATAACTACATATAAACACTTCAAAGGAGGAGACATGACAATGTCCAACCCCTGTTGGATACAACACTCCTCCAAAATACTTTTAAAATGTCGTACATTAGACACGTAGCCATAAAAACTATGGAGACAATAAATGACATGACAAACTTCTCTTTGGAATTTTAAAATTGTGAAGAAATCGATAAAGAATTTATCGTCATGCCACTTTCACCATCACATTAGTTCACATACAATTCATATATACTACTTTCCTTCCATATCCCACGCCATACATTCTTTAGCAAAACAAATCAATCAACCATGTTAATGAGGGAATCCAATCTCCATTTTTGTCCTCATAGAGATGGAACCGCAAATCACGGATTCAATTTATGCGGATGGAAAAGCATAAAATCCAAAATGGAACTAAGGAAAGCTGACCCACATAGTTGTGCCTGCAATTCATATTTACCATATCCACAGGCATGCGCTTGAGCGCGTACGCGTATACGTACAGACATACAAATTAAACAAAAACCCAATTGGGTATTCATAAAAGACTCTTGATGGCATGTTCCCCATATCAAAGCACACCAAAAATAGAAAGAACCTAAGCAATCATAATCTTCGGTGACTCTTTTAATGCATGTGGTGGGGCATGTTGACCCTTTTCACAAAACCCCTAATTCTCACAAACAGATCCACAATGAAATCAGCAAAAACACCAATACCCTAGAATTTGGTCAAAGCAACAAAAGATATAAATTTATTACCTGGGATTTTGGAAAGGGCCAACCTTGTTGGCATAGAGGGGAACCTGATCTCCAGCTTTGTACTTGTGATCAGATGCATCTGATCTCACTTGAGTTGCACTGCAAATCAACAACAATGCCACCACAAACAAACCCATCATCATCTGCTTCATACACACAGATATATGTGTGTATATATATAGAGAGAGAGAGAGAAAGGGAAATCTAGGAGTGAGAGAGAGGACACAGATCTTGATAAAAAGGGCACTATAGCATTCAGTTCCCAAAACGAGGAGTGGATGTAGATATATGGAAATATTTACTTTACCGTTCACCTTAATAATTGCAATTTGAGAAACACGTAAACGAAAAGCAAGATTAAGATCACCGGCTCGGGCCGGGTAACTCTGTCGAGTGAAACTCAGCTGGTTTTGGTCTCTATAATTTTTATTTTTATATACATATTTGGCCCTACAAGAGTATATCTACTTTTCACCGCGCATAAAAATATTTCACCCCGAATCAAACGAGTTACAGACTTGGTTCGGGGTAAAATATGATTCAGTGCGGTGAAAAGTAATATCATGAAATACGTTTTTATGTATTTAGAGTTAAATTTTCTTCTCTATTCTTGTGTGAAGTTTCGTAATTAGAGGGTGTGCACTTATTCACAATGTCAAACCAACAAAAATATAATTTTAAATATGTGAAAAAATATTTCACTATTATAACCAAACGCGCCCTTAAGTGTATCGGATTAGGCCAGGTCATTTTAAAAAAATATCAAGAATCAAGAAAATCCAATGCAGATACGCATTAGATCTTTGAAGAGCATAGTTCCTACCTTAGTGCCCTAAAGCGGGTACGAATGCGAGTGCGGGTGTGAATGCGAGTGCGTCAATGCGTCGATTTTCAAATTATGAGGATTTGAGAGCGCCACCAGTTCGTCTATATATTTAATATATAAATATATATTTTTAATATATAATTATGATTTTTAATATATATAAGCAAAATATACATTAATAGATAAATGTTATAAATATAACTAATATAAAATATTTAGGACTTTCTTGAGTTAATAATAATATATAAAGTTAATGTGTATTTAAGTAAAGATTTATGAGAGTTTTATTTTAAAATTTTATTTTAAAACACAAATATATAGAAGTATAATGTATTTATAAATTAAAAACAAAAATTATCTAATGTAGAAAGAAACGTTCAAATCCCACATCGAGTATAGACTATAGAGGACAGTAAGCTTTTGGAAAGTATAATAAATATTTGCTTAGAAATCATATCCCACATCGGAAGTATGTAAGATGCCTACTATTACCTCCATGCTATAAAGCAACTTCCAGATGTCCACTTTCACAGTGGGTTACTCATAGGACTTACGGGTTGTTTTCTTAATACCAGGAAGCCATTAAATATTAGTTTAAAGTTTGGCTTAGAATAAGAACCTGCTGCTGAGTTCGTTTCTACCTTTCCTGAGACGCGAACTGGATTTTTTCAATTCGCGAGTTGCCACCGAATTTGGAACGAATTGCTAAATCCGCGATTTGGGTGCGGGTACGCTGGGCATAGTAGGCGGATTAGGGCACTAAGGTTCCTACATAGCCTAAAAAATTATTCCTTAATGTTAAAACAAAGAAACCATCTTCAATGCAATTTTTTCGAGCAAAGTATGCCCTTGTAAATGCAAAAGAGACACTCAAGTAAGGATGATTGGGTCGACGACAACATGATGTCTAACACACCCTTTAATTGTATAGGTTTCTTCAACAACCTTTATTTTCACTTCAAACACATCATGTCCGTATTGACGAAGGATGGAAGCATCGAAAATAAATTTTCTTTTTCCTTGTGTGTGAATAATATGTGTCTTGCTCTAAGTATTATAGTTGTGATGTAATTGGGAATTTATAAAAAATTCTCGATCATTTTGATCCCGATTTTTTTAGTGAGAGAATATTGTGAAAAATTGATCAAATATTATTAAGTTTTTTAATTAAAATATATTTTGACGAAAAGAGCTAGTAGTCATTTGACAAGAACAAAGTAAGAAGATTACTTATCGTTTTTTTATTCAGAAGTTCAAATAATATGAAAACAAGGCAAAATTAAATATACATCAAACGTAGCGACATCTTATGTATTGTTTGGTTAAAATTTTGAAAATAATTTTATTACGCTTATAGACTTCACATTTGAGGTTTATGAGCTATTTTCATAACATATTATATTAAAACAACATAAAATAAATATTTCCTACATTATACTTAAAAATCGATTCAACAAAACATTCACACTTCGTTATCCCATTCAGCAAGGTGCAAGAAGGTTAAACCTTTACAATATTTTTCAATTTTTCTTTCGTTTTTAAGAATATTTTGTCGGAGATCTTTCATAAAAGGTTAGTGTAGTATGCGATCCAAAACTTTTCATTATTTATTTACCGTCTTTCATAATGTTACATAACCACAAATGTGTGATTATATGACGAGTTTTAATAGGTATATGCGTAACACATGTCTCTCTATATTAGGCAATTTGTGTAATAATTAAATTGTATCTAAATATAATTTGTAATATATTAGATTTTTCATTGTTATATTCCAATTTTTAGTGCTAGACTATCAACTAAAGGCCCCATTTTGGTTTTTCTTCTTTTTTTTTAACGAAAATAATAATAACAATAACAACAACAACAACAACAACAACAACAATAATAATAATAATAATAATAATAATAATAATAATAATAATAGAGAATTAAGGCCAAGGTCATGTTCCTTCCTCTATTTGAATTTTTTGGACAGTAGTTTTTTCGTTTATAAATTTAGTCTCTGTGGTACAATGACATTTATTTGAGTGATCCCTTTAGTATTAGGAGTACACAAAACAGGTAATTTCATTTGTTTTAGTTAAAGAGGTATTTATATTTATGCCCTTAATCATACTCATTTAAAACTCATCCTAAAAATAAACACATAACCCCACCTCCACCCCACCGCACCCACTGGAATCCTCGTCGGAACGCCGAAATCCTCCCCGAAATTTTCGATGGATTGTTTCTCTCTCCTCATTTCACACTCTCTTCGTCTATTTCTTTCATTTTTTTGATCCGCGCTAGCGGCACCATTGCCAGCGCTGGAGAAGAAAGTTTTTCGCCGGAAAAAATATAGTGTTCGCCGGAAAAAATGGAGGTTTTAGTGAAATAGTAAATTTATCGATTTTGATTTTTTTGTCAAAAAATACCAAATATGCTTGTCGTTGAATAGATCTCAACGAGTAGATTTCAAATATATAAATTTTGTGAATTTTAGATTTGTAGATTTGAAGTTATGGAGTATTAAAAATTTGATGTTTTTTTTTATGAGTTGTCAAATGACATATTGGTTATTTTTCATGATGTTTTTAGTACATGGACTAATTTTATATAACTATGTGAAGTATCTTATTCTTATACATTTTGAGTTAGATCGGACTTTTTCTCAAAACCCTTTAATAATAATAATAATAACAAACTCTTCTATGATACATACACAGGATAGATCATCCCTCATCTCCCCATTACACCCCTCCCTAACCCCTCTCTCATCCTTTATCCCACGGCTATTGTTGACATTGACAACAGTGTCGTGTTAGGCATGAAGAAGTTAAAACTTAATCTCTAGACTTAATATAGCTATAGAAAGACTATTTTACTCCATTGCTAGTGTCTGAAAAGAGTAATTTTAAGTTGGCATTACTTTTGTTATAATTTAATTACACAATTTAGTTGGCATAATAATTGATAAAATTGAACCGATCAAAATACCCAGGTCTCATTATCAGCCTAGATTAGTTATTGAGAAGAAATGGAAGACTAACTCAAAAACCAATGTTTGACATATTCTTTTGGGAACCTCTTTTTTTTTTTTTGACTTGTAGCACACAGACTTAACTATCACTCTATGTATAGATTGTTAGCTGGTAGACGAGAGAGACGGGCAACCAAATTTACAAAGTTTGTTTAAGGGCATGTTGATGAAGCGTAATTTTAAAGGCTAACTAGCTTTGATCAAGTGATGAGGGTTAATATAGTTATTCGGCGTGGGGCCTTGATATTTGTTTGGCCCAACTTCATGAGTTCGGAGGGTAAATTATTCCGTGTAATTGATAGATATAATAATTGTTTTGGGGGTAAATTTACTTTACTCGATGTATTATTATTATTATTATTATTATTATTATTATTATTAGCAGGTATTTCGCGCGATGCGCGAATATTTTGTAATTTTTTTAAAAATATATTTAACTTCTTGGTAATAAATATATAGTAAATATATTTAGATAAATGAATATACTCCAGTGCAAAAAATATAAAAATTAAGTATAAACATATGATTTTTTTTATGGATGGAGGGGAATGATTTAAAAGAATAAGACATCATAAGTTATTAAAGTTCATAAGAAAAAAAGAGACAAATTATTTTTTTAATGAAAAACATATACATGTAAATATTTTTCTCTCTCCCAATCCATCAAATCAAAATCATAGAAAAACAGGTACAATTAAAATTTATTTTAATTGCATAGAAATTTAAAAATGGATTATATTTGACTTGTGATTTTAATCAACTACACAAAGACTAGGATATGTATATGAGTTGCATATTTCTTACAAACAAAATATACTTATGGTAGATCAAATTTTACCAATAAACTTATTTAATTACTACTAAAATTAAGTCAAAATCTCTCATTACACCATCAATATCCCTCACTATAGAAAGATTAGAACCAACCCAACAATATTTGTAATAGGCACAATTACAATTAAATTTAAGGGTCATTTACTGTTTGAGGTACATTTGTTTATAATAATTGATGTTTGGAGTGCGTTAGTTTACATTATAGTTGCATGGGTATTAGTCTAACGTTTACTGTCCGCTGTCGTTTCAAAACTTTATCTCCTACTATCAAATACCTTAAATACCCTTGATGTTTAAATACACAACACTATTTTCAAACCCTTAAAATCCATT
Organism: Sambucus nigra; assembly: GCA_949130495.1. Taxonomy (NCBI): domain Eukaryota; kingdom Viridiplantae; phylum Streptophyta; class Magnoliopsida; order Dipsacales; family Adoxaceae; genus Sambucus; species Sambucus nigra. The sequence goes on from OX422207.1 coordinate 187,019,630, forward strand.
ATCTCTCTCTCTCTCTCTCACAGCCACTAACCGATCGATCCGAAACGATCCAAAACTCCCACCCTTTTGCCTCTCCACCCCGCCCCCATCCCGTTACACCTCCATCTAACAGCTACTAACCGATCGAGGCCACGGCAAGTGAAAGTCTGATTTGGAGGTAAACAGGTTGCTATTGGATTATTTTTTTTGTAGTTGGGTGGATCGTTTGGGCAGATTTTGTTGAAATCGTTTCTTTTGTTGAAATGCGTTCTAACAAAATAGGTGGATCGTTGTTTTTGTTGAAAATCAGTTTTATCTCTTTTATTTATTTTTCGGGAGGTTTTTGTAGTTGGAATTTTGGCGGGAGTTTTTTTTTTGCCGGAGGTTTTTGGTGGCTGAAAATCTTTTTTTGGATGAAAAACAAGTTTCTTTTGTTGAAAATCATTCTTTTGTGGCAAATGTTTTTGTCAGGAGATATATTTTCTTTTGTTGAAAATCAAATTTTTATAACTGGAATTTATAATCAATTCTTTCGTTGGATTTTTTTCCTTTAGAATATTTTTTCTTGGTAGAAATTTTTTTTTTTCTGGAAATAATATTATTAACTGAAAATCCTTTTTAAACAGTCTTTTTAAAATCATTTCATTAACTGTTTTTAACTGAAATCCTTATTTTTTAAAATCATTTTATTGTGAAAAATATTTTTTTCTAAAAATATTTTCTTTAAACTGAAATCAGTTTTATTTTCATGTTTTTTTGGCTGAAAATTATTTTTTGAAATATATTTTTTCTGGAAATATATTTTTAGACTGAAAATATATATATTTGGAGAATATCTTTAAACTGAAAATATAATTTTTTGGCTGAAAATATTTTCTTCAAAAATCACTTTTTTTACAATTATTTTATTTTGTAAATATTTTTTTTCCTGAAAAGAGTGTTTAAAAAAGTTTTTAAAATATTTTTATATATATAAAACAGTTTATATAAAATAGGTTATATGAAAAAATTGTCTAAAAACATTTTTTCCTTAAAAAACGTAATATTTTTATATATAAAAAATCAGTTTATATATAGTAAAAAGATACGCATATGAAAACAGTTTATATATATAAAAAAATAAAACATTTAAACATTTTTGTTATATATATATATGTGTGTGTGTGTGCGCGTGTGTGCGTGGGGCTAAAATAAGGGTATTTTTATATAAACCTAAGTTTTCAATCTACAGCCCCTACTTTTTGTAAGCCCACATCAATGGGTTTAAACCCATTTATCACCCCCCTCACCTCCAGTTTATTGAATAAAAATAAAACCTTCATCATTTAAAAACTCATTTTTGCAGACAAAAAACCCCTAGAAAATGAATGTCTTGAACTCGAAGATGAACTCGGAGTTGGATTGTGAGATGAAAAAGGATTTGAAGACAGCCAAAGTGGTGCTAATCGTCTTCCCCACATCTTGAATTTTGATTAATAAAGGCATTTAACATTACAAAACTTTAATGGTGTAAACAATAGTATTGAAATCGGGAGGGGAGCAAAACCTTTTTGGTCTCGTTCTTTAAAGAACGCCTCAAACCCCCCAAAATGACTTATGTTTGTTGTTTAAAAATGGTGTTCTAAAATTTAACACTGATATATCTATGGTAGTGAGAGAAATTAAATTTCATGGCTTGTACTGGATTGTGCCCTGGTTTCTAGTATTTTTTTCCTTTTCTTTCCGTTCTTTTCCAACACAAAAAACGAGACAAGAAGTAAATATATGGTAGAAAGGAAACAATGTCAGTCAAAATCTATTGCTCGTAGAACCGGGGGCTGTTTACAGGGGTAATTGAGCCATTTTATCAGTTTTGTAATTTAAGACTTGAAATGGATTGGTGGGGTTGCTAACAGGAGACTTGGGTTTATACAAAAACACCATAAAATAAAGTTAGTCAATTAATGGTCAAGTAACGTACCCCAAGCACTCATTATTATAAACAAACATACCACAAATAGTAAATGACCCTTAATTTAATTCTATAAAATTAAAAATATATATTATAGTGAACTTTTTAAATTGATCTATTTTTTACTAACATATATAACAAAAAAACTTTTTATTTAAAAAACCTTTTTAAGAAACCTTGTTTATATACCCTTTTTTACAACCTGTATTTATTTTATTTTTTATAAATATGTTATTTACCTTTTTATAAAACCTTGCTTAATAAGAGTAGAGTCTCTAAAAAATCTTATGTCCAACTATTTTTTTTAAATTACGAAAATATTTTTCAAAATAACTTTAAGACAAAATCATTTTTTATAAGCGGATCTTTTTATTATTATATATAACAACTGTAGTTTTTTTCTAATTTTTTCACAAAAACAATTATTTTATAAAGGCACAATATTGATAGTAGTAATTATGTTATTACTTCAAACCAATGTAAAAATGTAATAAATTCAATATTGAAAAAAAACTAATTCACGACTTAAAACCATTGCAAAAATTTATAAGTTAATACTGTAAGAAAACTAATTAAGACCTTTGAAGGTTATTGACAACTTCAAAAAAAATAGTCTAAGGCTACAAAGACCCTCTTCACACATTCTAAGAAATCATCCAACTTACTTAAGTCACCTAATAGTTTCAATTTCATACAGAATAAAAAAACTATTATGAATTCATTGGAGTTGTTTCTTTCAAGTTGATTAGTGATTATTTATGTTCACAAAAGACTGAAAGCTAACAACTTTTTAACTTTATATATATATATATATATATATATATATGCACCCCATATCACTTCCCTTGCACCCATACTGTCAACCAATCAAAACATATATGCACACAAACATATTTACTCATCTGAGTCCTGTAATGTAATCTGTGGGTTGTCCAATGTCCATCCAGAAACTTGGCAAGACCATTGTATATGTTTTTTCCCTACTGCGATTTTTGGGAAGATCGGGAAGATCTCTTTCTCGATTGAGGTGGGGTTTAGTTCAATTCGATCAAGAACATATGGATTCAGTAGATATATCCTAGGATTGATTTTGCTACCCATAAATATTTTAGTAGGTAAGCCACGAAAGCCAAAGGGTAGTCTTCCGTCAATTTATAGGGAAGAGAGACGGTGTTGGGGTTTTAAATAGGAGAGCGAAAGTGCAGTATACAAGAATGAGAAAGGACACGGTGTTCAAAGGTTTTGGAAGGGAAGGAAATGTTTAGAAGCAAGAGAAAAAAGTGAGTCTTTTGAGAATTAGCTGAATATTAACTGGGTATTGTGTAAACGTAGTGTTGCATTGATTAGTATTTATACCTCTAATACTATCGTGTTAGAGGTATAATGTATATATGATTTTATCAATTATTTTATTTTTTGCTTAAAATTTTGACATTTAGCGATAAAAAAGATCCCAAAAAGAAGAAAAAAACGTCGTTAAATGTCAAAATTATGGTAAATCCTAAAGAAAATTAAATTGTGGATAAAATTATATAATGATAATTACATGGTGAATAAAGTTAAATATATATTTTTTATAATTGTCTTCCATCCTAAGTTATTTAAAAATAATAATTTAAAAAAACTCACTCATCCAAGGTTCAATATCTACCTAAAAAAAAGTACTCTTAATATTATCATATTGGCTAGAGCATTCAAAATATTAAAAATGGAAAAAAATAGAATGGAATGAATGATATTATTAACTAATGGATCTACATTTTTACTGTGCGGTTATTATTTTGTCTCTTATGTATTTGTGATAGCCTTAAATTCGTGCGTCGTGTTAAACAAACACATGAATGCAACTAGGGTCGGCGTGGAGTTTCTGGAGCTTTGAGGGAACTCTTAAAACGAATCACTTACATATTTTCAAGACATAAAAACTACAAAAATATACAAGCATATTATTGTAAAACGCTCGTATAAAATGGCACAATTTGATTTACGATAATAATAATAATAATAATAATAATAATAATAATAATAATAATAAATCACAACTTGAACCGCAATAAATATAAAATAACAAACTATTACTTAAAGTTAACTCTTCTCAAATTTTGAGATGTAAAACTATTAATTAAATCATTATAGTAAAAAAAGTATCATATATTTTCAATCAACATATTGATATGTAGTTAATAAAAACACATAAAAACAATGAACAATAGAACATGATTTAATATGTTTGATGGGCCAAGAATATCTATCCACAAATTAAGTGCAAAAACAAATAACATAAACAAAAATATAAGGTCGCCAGCATAATTTAAAAATATAAACATAAATATATCAATATACACATATATAGCGAGGTCTAGTAAGGACAGCTACTTAAAGACATTTTAAGGAGCAGTACTCAAAAATATTTATTTGAATTGATTTTTTTATATGGCATTTAAACATTTCAGGGCTCTCCCGAAATAAATTTTAGCTCAAAATGAATATTTTGTTTTAAAAAATCACTCAAACCGTGTTAGTTTTAAGCTCCTCAAATCTGACCTATTTTGACCAATTTTTGTTAGAATATAAAAAAAATCATTTTGAACTTTTTTTTTCCAGGGGGTAAAATGTTTAAACACCATAAAAAAATCAACTCAGTTTTTTTTTTACGATTTCTCTATAAATTTCCATGAAATAATGGCCCATACTGAAGCCCAAGCGAAATAACTAAATAAACATAATATACCTCAATAATAATTAAATGCCCTAGTTTTCTTCTTTTAAATCTCAAATCTTGCAATATCACACATTTAACAAAATATTATACGGATAGATAGAACTACTAGTAGATTCACACTTGAGATCTTTCTATAGATAGTGGTGGTATCCACTCATATGGCCTTGTTCTATTCGGAGGAATAAAATAAAAATTGTCTTTCGGAGATATGTTTGGGTACTTGATAGCTCTGATCTTGAAAATCGGTATAGTTTTGAACAAAGATCTATTGAGGGTTTGAATCCCTCTCTCTGATTTTTTGCTCGTTGAATCGATGTTTTTCTTTATAGAGGCAAAAAATAAATAGAGAGAGATGTTGGGGGGGGGGGGGGGGGGGGGGGCAAGTGGAGCTGATGAAATGGGCTCTTAACCCTATAATCTCACTTCTGATAATAAAAAAAAGTGAGAGGAGGTTTAGTTGGGCACTTGGCTTATTTTAAATGAGTTAAAGGACCTAACTAATGTGTAATTTATTTGGACTTATTTAAGTGAGTTAAAATTTATATATTTGGGATATGTTTTAAGTTAGTCAAAACTTATTTTTTAAATCTATGTGAGTTAAAATCATTTTCAATCGGAATTTTTGAGTAAGTTAAACACATTTCTTAGCCCAATAAACTAAAAAAAGGGACCTGGAGCCTAAACAACGACCTATAATGCCTATAGTAAGGGCTAACCATTTATGAAACACATTATTTCCCTCAGTGATGTATATTAGTAGCCATGGATATGCTTTTGGTAATTTAAATGGCCTTTAAAGTGAACACTACTTGCAACACTATATGTATTTTTGCTTCCATGACATTAATAATACATAAATTCATGCATATGACACTAACCATACTATGCCCATGAAATTTATTCATGCATGTACCCATATATGTTTACAACTTTAACAGTATTTTTAACTCACCCATATACATACATATAACATCACACGTATTCCTGTCAACTGTGAAAATAAAAGTATTTTAAAGTAAAATATTTTTGTGACGACAATCCAGTTTATAGATGAAAAACTTCAGCGTATTTTCTCTAATATTTTTGAGATAAAAATAAGCACTCAAGGCATGATGAGATCATTTACTAGGAAAGTATCACAATGCAAACTAAAGCTACAAGGAAAACCTTTACATCAGGAATAGGCAAGACCACTCTCGACGTCAACCAAAGAAAGTGATCACGATGCAGTGTATCTTAATAGCAAGAAAACAACCAACTCAACAAGAAGATTTCATATGCAATCAAGCAAGTCAACTATTATAAGTACATAAATCAAGAAATATATATGAGAAGCTCATAAATAATATCATAATCAATGAAAAAGCATACCTAGTTCCGACCTCGTGCATGTCAACTCAATCATCGCATACCCAACCCAGTTAATAGATCATAATATATGACGACCCAAGCTAGTCAACTGAGGCATTGAATCTTTAAAAAACGAATGTAATATTACCAAGATTTAGTGACGATTAATCTAAGAAAGTCAATCCTCAACAACCTGAAGTACAAAGGAAGCAATTAGAATAAGGTTTAGAAAGCTCAATGCAACCAGTGTTGCATCAAAACAATTGATTAGAAACTCCAGAGGTTCATCACATAATTATTGAGTGGTTAAGGAATATATATAAAGATGTAGATGATCGTGTATAACCAATACTTATTAACACTTTCTTAAAAAACCATACATTCTCACCCTAAGACAATCACTCATCCCATAAAAAAAACAAAAAAAAAACATAGTTTTAGTGGACTAAAAGTGGTTCAAGTCGACTAAAACAATGCATTTAGGAATACACCACTTTAGAATAATTTTTAACTTTTTGAAAGTTTTCTAAAATCAAGGTCTGGGAGTTTTAGTCGACTAAAAGTGCCCATGTCACTATTTTCAACAACTAATTTTTCAAAATTTAAAATTCAAATTTTAAGAAAATTACCCAATTACCCTCCAATGGCTGGTTTTTTCTCGAGCCTATAAATAAATCCACATACCTTCATCGCAAAACATAAAAGTTTAATATAATAACATCAAAGGAGTAAATTTCTATTTCAAAACTTATGTCAATCATCCTTGAGTTTCGAGTGAGAGAAATCAAGTATAATTTTCGAAGGGTTGAGATTTAAACCCAAAATGTCCATTGAAACAAATGTCCAAACCAAATCCCTTTTGAGCCAAAATTTTAAACCCAAACCCCTCATTAGCCAAGCTACTAAACCAAAAACCATTTAATCCAAACAATCAAACCTATCAATCCATTTGAGTATAATAATTATAATTGCTAGAGAGTTTATACTTCTAGAGAGAGAAAATAAATCCCTTTCGTCAAATTTGCTTTTTGAACTACATTTTTCTTTCCTTATTATTATTAATAATATATTTGAACTTCATTGTATCTTCACAACCAATAGTGTCGTTGTTATAAGAAGTTAATTAGTGATAAAACCTTGGGCTTGTTCGTGACCGCTTAGGCAAGGAAGGTGATAGTTCATTTGTTGGTTGTGGTTTGCGAGGTGTAATAATTCCTTGTAAGATTTTGGTTTTGTATTAGTGAATCAGAGATAGTGGAGCTACTTGGGTATGTCTTGATCATAGATGTAGAAAAAACCCAGTCACATCAAAAATCTCATTTTGCAAAGTCCTCTTACCCTCTCTCTATTAACTGCTTATATTTATTGCTTGGTTAATTTGCGTACAATTATATTTATTTATCATATTTAAACTAATCACACAAAAAAAATTTTAAAATTTTTTAAATGATCATTAATTTCATAAATATCAAATTCACCCCACTCTTGAGCATATTTTTTTACCAATAATTAGTATTCTGGATCATGGATACTTATCTTGGTATCACTAGTATAAAAAATAATGGCGAGACTTTCACATATCTTTTCATCCAATTTTTTACAAAAACTATTTTAAACTATGGAGATACAATTTTTCATGTATCATTAAATATATAGATTATTATGCCTGGAAAGTAATTTTTTATAAGGAATAAACACTTTTAGCTCAGAAAATTATTTGTGAAAAGAAATCACCACTACTAGATAGATTAAGTGTTGAAAATAAAAATGAATTAAATGTTCAAACTATGAGAATTCTATATTCTTCTCAGGATAATGTTACTTTAAGTAAAGTAACACATTATAAGGAAGCTAGAGAGACTTAGGATATTCTTACAAACGAATTTTTATAAAAAATACACGACTAAAAAGAAAGAAGAAGAAGTCGAAATGAAATATCCAAATTCGAATTCTCCAACTATCAAAAAATTTGTACAACTTCATCAACCTTAAGAAAGGAAAGAAGAGGAAGAAATATTCATATTTCGATCAAAAGAAATAAAAATTGTTGATGAAACATTAAGATCGTCATTTAAAGAAGAAAACAATTATTTTTACTCGAAGGAAATGACTAGTGAGGGAAATATTAATCCTCAAAACTAATAGAAAAGGTAAAGCTTGTGTACCCTCTCAAACTCAAGGGAAGAGGTTCATATTGATGACTACACAAGTTTGTCCTCCAACCGATAATAACAATGTGATCATAACTGATAACAAAATTCAAAGAACAAAGAGAGAGAAACCTCATGTCATGCTCATCTATTAGTTATAGTAAAAGAAACAAATGCAACTCCAAGGAAATCCCAAAGGTCAAAAGGTTAATTCTACCATCTAAATCATTAAATTCTTACTGTTATATAAAATAAGATATAATTGAGGCATTTGATAACTGAATGGTCTTTATCAAAGAAAAATATTTATATATAGGAAAGTAACTGGTATGCATTTAAAAATGCAGAAATAAAAATAATTAATTTTATATTATAAACAAAAAATTCTTACAAAAATATAAAAACTGAAACTAGAAAATAAAAGGTTGAAAGAGGAAATGATAATTTGTTCAAAGGATAAACAACAAAATATAACGGGATAGAAAATGAAAAATACGAGTTAAGAGCATAATTCAAAATTTTAAAACATTCTTTCAAAAAAATTGAATCAAGTAGTCACAAATTAAAAAAAAAAATTGAATCTGGTAAATAAGGTTTATGATTCAAGAAAGGGATGCCAACCCCAACATAAAAAATCACATTTGAAAAAGCCAAAGACATTTCCAATATTTAATATGAAAGGGAACGTCAATCGTTTGAAAATTGTTCAAATAAATAAAAGGAGAGAAATAACTTATTTTGGATTAAATGTAAGAAAAGAGACCACGCATGTGTCAACTTTAAAAATGTACTCATTCACTCCACTATTACATAAAAAAATAGTCATACATTTAGTGCTCGTGAAAATTGGGAAACAAAAATACATAAAAAAATAAAAGTATCATATGTGGTCAATAATAAACAACCTAGAAGACTAAGGGTTTCATAAATTCATCCTTAATTTTTAATTTGATCAAAAAACCCTAAGGATATCATCATCATTTATATAGGCTTGTGCATTATAAACACATGAATAAAAATTGAGATAGATGGGATGATCAACTGGGAAGATCATCGTTAGTAAAAAAAGGAATCAATTTGAGGGATATAAAGAAAAAACAAATAAAAAAAGTCATGAAGTTACATATATGAGAAATATGCCATTTATAAAATATAAATTTTTTATTATCATAAGAAATCTTTTCCATAATCATTAAAATTGATTATTTGTTAACCGAAAAACCGTTTCAAAATCTCCTCACATGTACCTAAGTTAAACATAGGTCATTTATATATACTTCAAAATATTCTCACCATTATCTCAATAACTTAATTGAAAATGGGAACCTAAACATAACTTCACTGGATGGTGAAGATTAAGAAACTTTTAGTCATCTAAAAGTGTGAATCTTAGGTTGTTAGCATCCTTTGATTAAGAATATTTTCTATTTCCCTCGTAATTTTCAACTGCTCTGTGTATAAAGGTTGAACACCTCAATCACACTTCATCCCTTACACTTATAATCCTCTCACGAAGGGAAATATCTTACCTTGGAATTTAGTGGACCTGACAACTACCTTTTATGAGATAATTCAATTGTGTATGAATCTCATCCCCTCATCATAATATCCTTCAATTCAAAGGATTATTTCCAACCTAACTCACCATTTAAAGTAAGGTATATATTATCGTTATTAACTGTCAAATGTGGGAATATCCACTCATCCATCTTACTTAGAAAAGATCTCCCACACATTCATCAAATTTTCTTGGTTGATGGTTGGTTAGGTTTCTTAGAGACCTCAGAAAATGTGTAACGATATCTTACTAAAGTCTTCCGCTCAAACCTTATGTTTGAGTACAATGTTATTTCACATCTATTTACCATCATCAAATCATTTTCCCTCGATCAATACTAAAAAGGATTTGTCTCTTCCATACCATGCTATTAGTCTTTAAATAATACACAAATGAATTAAGTGTAACACCCTCACTTTTTCACGTGTCATGGTCAAACCTGTACACCGAAGATTGGGGAGGTTAATCAATTTATATTAATATTAGCATTAATGATAACCAATAAAAACTAAAACCATCCCTAAAATTATATAAAATATGCGAATAAAAATGAGATAACAAATATGAGTCTCAAATAACTTAATCAATAAATTGAATATGTCTCCACAATAATAAAGTATCAATTACTCTAAATCCAAAATGAAAATATAAATAATGTTGGAACCCAACATTGGGCCATAAAAATCTCAAAACAATAAATTGAAATATACAAGGTTTAACAATGAAATAAATACGGTAATAGATAACTCTACATCTCCTACTCTAATTATAGGCTGTACTACTTATCTATTGTGAAACTTTTAACTTGCTAGTATGCAAAAATTCTTTTAAATTATAATCTTAAAAGTTAAAAGAAATTGTTGAACATGGGAGCACTATGTTCAAATTATGAAAGTGTGGACTTACTGATATTATTTTGTAAGTAATTATAATGGAAGTTCTTCTTAAAATATTATTTCACATTAATGTGCTTGGTGGGCTAATAATCCAAGTAATTTAAAAAATAAATAACATAAAATATTAATAAAATTATTCGATAACTATTTTCTTAATGGCTAATAGGTTATCCCATACGCGACTAACCCGATTCTTTTACTAGTGAATTTTAATAGTTTGGGGCATGTCACATGTTAATGATAATCGGGTCGTATTAGTGTTTAAATGTTTGTAAACGTTAAGATAATGGGTCGTGTTCGGGTTTGGGTGTCTTTACCGACCCCCTTAAAACACGACACGAACACGGCCCCTTGCCATGTCCACTATAGGACCATATATCGATACAATATCTACATACATAAACTTATATATACCCATATATATACATAGTCTCACAACTTGACATATTGGTTTACCACCCGCTTATCGGTATCAGGGTCATGGATTCGCTAATAATTCCATGCCTTAGTATGAAAGATATTGTAATATCCCATCCTAGGTTCACACATAACTAGACAAACACCGAATTTCATTGAAGCACGAGTGATAATAATTTAAAACTAACTATGACTTTAACAAGACACACAAAATTTAGATGTAGTTTAGTTCACACACGACTGCACTCGCTATCAGCGAGGTGTTATGCAACCAAAAATAACGTAAAACCTATTACTACCCCTTGGGTGCCAACGGTAATGCTAATAACTAGAAATCTATAGGAAATAACCAAACCATCACTTATTTAGACCCTAACTATCTTGAATCTAATTTTTGGACACTTGTCAACTACATGGGTATACGCTATGAGTTTATATATATAACCCTAAATTCTCTTGAGAGTTCATCACTCGTGGGTCCTCTCTCTAACTCGTAGCATTCTTTTGTTATTTCTCCCACTACCTCCATCTAGGATAATTTTAGTCCTACTCTCATGGATATAACCCTCAATTGAATATTGCTCATCTCTTGATCTTTTAAAACTTTCTCGATCCTTATCCTTTTTCATAACTCGTGAATCCATTACTCATGCTCACGCTATGTAGGAAAACCTATCTCATAACACTCAATCTACAAAAACATCCCATCACTTATTTTTGGTTTCCACCTCCTTATGTGTACTCCTAGACTAATTTATCAATCTTCAACTCATAATTCGCAACTTGCGATGACCCTTCTCTAAGGTCAGAAGTTCTTTTATCTTCATTACCCAAATCGGATAAGGATGCTACCCAATATCTAAACTTCACTCGAATGTGATCATAACGTAAATACATCATCTTATTGAACTAACCACACTTATGATCAACATCACCACACCATTAACCTGTTAAGATGTAACAATTAATTGCTTTTATTCTTTGGTGCACTCATTTATAAGAATGCGTCTATCCATCCTCAATTACCATTGCAACACTTTCATGACTTACATAGAATAAAAAATCTAACAGTATCCTTAAAAATCTGAACCCTCTCTTATCTCTAAGTAGTCACATTGTGAGGCACACAAACTATCCTTGCCTATGAAAATCTCTGAATTGATGTTTTTCTCTAACCAAAACACTTAATTATCTTTATAAATGTGGAAAACACCCTTTTCCCAATAACTTAGTCCATATTTTATAACTTAATTCTCAATGGTCTTCATCATCTTGACCCCTTTGTGCTCCACTGCTCCTTGAGTCTCACCAATTCTCAAACAAAAATGAACGATGTCGGTGCACGAATAATCAGGACACAAGAGTAAAAATTCATATCAAGATCTCTATAAATATTAAAGAAAACTTAGTGGAAAAAAGAATGGCCACAAACTTACCCTAAGGATGTAGACCATGCTCTGATACTAATTGTAACATCTATGCTTTTCCATGTGCCATGTGGTTAGCCTGTACATAAAAGATAGGGCAAGTCAAATAATTTATATCATTCTCAGCATCAAGGATAACTAATAAAATATAAAACCACGACAACAATATGTAAAAGATAAAAATGAGATAATAGATATGAGTTTTAAATAATTAAATCAATGAAATAAATAAATCTCCACAATAATGAAGTCTCAATTAATCCAAATTTAAAACCGAAGTATAAATAACTTTGGAACCCACCACAATCGCATAAAAATCTCTAAACAATAAGATGAAATATACAAAGTCCAACTATAAAATAAATACGGTTACAGATAACTCTACATTTCCCACTCTAATAACTGGATAAGATTAATCCTATAACCGTTTCGCTCTTCATGCTCCTACAATAGCCAAATACCTGAAAAAGGGTGTTTAAGAAAACATGTGGGCCAGACCCCACATTTGTCAAGAATTGGCTTACTTTACTTAAACAATGTTAAATGAAACTTGTTTACATCTCATGTTGTCCCATTAGGCTCTCACACCTAAAAGACCTCACCTCTATCAAAGATATATTCTAGCCACATTCTAATCCAATACCAAGCAATGGAAATGCTCAAATCCCAAGACCAATCGTATGCCTAACGTAAGTCCTATCGTTAACTATAATATAATGCCGCCACTAATAAACAAACATTAAGACATTACCGAACTCAAAGTATCCAAAGTAATATTGTAATTAATAAACAAATACCAAAACCAACCCTATATTATCCCTATACCACATGATACCCAACTGGGTTAAGTTCCTTTCTACGGACCAACTACTACCCTGCATAATACCTACATAATCTTTACTCATTACTAGGTTAACCATGGTACTACCAAATATCTTGGTTTACCATACTCATTTATATAGTGTAACTGCTATATTACATAATGCCCATACAAAGTAAACCCTCGCTAGCCTAATTATTTTACTAATCAATCCCTAGTAGGTTATGCTCATCGTTGGCTAGCCATCCTACTATACACCACACAAATAACTATTAAGTCTCACAAAGTGGCTACATAATCACTACCTAGTGCTACATCACAATATCATAATTGATAATAATAAGCTAAGAGTTGCATGTATATGTAGTAACTATATACTACATCGTATCCTATAAAATAGTCACATCATAATGATCGTATGATCTTAATCTAATATCCTCGTGTAAATATGTCCATTGCAAGATCAACAATACATATAAGCACAATGCAGATGCAACAATCCTAATCACCGCACCAGTACTCCCATCGTGTAATTACACATAAAATACAAGAAGAATATAACCACATACGCCCTCACGTGAGACGATTTACTAACAATAAATGATTGGGATAGAGACCTATTTGCAATCTGCATCATGTAATATCCTAGATATATAATAAATATATAAATTGAAAAAATTAAATAAAATTAAACTATACAAATAATTTAAAAAATTTGGCATGATAAATTAAATATCAAAATAAATAATACTTTGACTAGTTAGATATTGTGTTTCTTATTACTAATTCAATCAATAGTTTTTTTAGACGAATAACTTAACAAATGGTTAATAAAAATTATAGCATGTTAGTTATGCTTAAAAATATTTTTGGGTTTGGAGGCCTATTTAGGGGACGAAATAAGATAAAAACAATGGAAGAGTGTACCCATGGGAGGGGTAACCAATTGGTATAAGTTGGGATATGTTGAGTTTGAGTTTTAAGGTCCATAAGATCATTACAAATTTTGTTCAAGTAAATTTACGGGAATTAAAATTTAATTAGGTAAGTTAAGCTAAACCTAATCCCACTTTAACATATCAATAAAGGTTGAGATACTAATTCAGAGATAAATGAAGAAGAGAGCTTGAGGAAGATATTAGGATAAGAATCTTGAGTAAGATCCAAGATCTAATTGGGGAAAATCTTCATAAACTAGATCATTATCTACAATTCAAAAAGAAATTTTATCTCAAATAATAAGCAAGAACTTTTGTCCTACACTTCTCCTTCGAATATATTATATAATGATGAAATTATGTTTATAAAATATAAATAATCCTAATTGAGTTAGTTGAATTGAAATCTTGAATATGTTATTAAAATTGAGTAATTTAGACTTGATGATTAGCTATGAAATTGAGCTATCTTACACGCTAGTATTATAATTTGAATATGTTTCACACCTCATCTTATTAATAAATATGAATTAACAATATAAAGAATTAGATTTCATATGTCAGTTATAATTCTCTTGAAATAGAACTTGTTAGAGTTAAGTTTGGTTTTTTACTATTCATCTTTCACAATTGAAATTGGTAGGATTATGTGTAGATAATGAAATTGGAAGCTTGATGTAATACCCTATAAATTAAAGTAAATTAAATAAACTATAATTATGTATAATTATCTGTAGTGACTAGTGACGTCACAAAAATTATGGCATTATTTGTTAGTTAGTTGGAATTAAAGTAAAATAATATAATGATCATTTTTTAATGAATAAAAATAATTATATTGATGGAATAATTCAGGTGACTTTCGAGAAATGTAGAAGGTCCATTTACACCTTAAAAGGTTGGGTTTTAAATCCCATAGGATAATATATAACTTGGGTCAAACTTTAAGATATTTGGATGTAGTTTTGGGCTTGTTTAGTTAAGGTTCACTTTGATACCAAATCCAATTTCGTGGTTAATCTATTAAAATACTCATTAAGCTAAACTAAATTCATCCTAATATCATTTAATTGAAAATTCTAGAGGTTAGATAAAATGAGGCAACTTGGAGAAGAAGATTTGGGATTATTTGGCTTTGAGTTCAACTCACTAAAATTAAAGGTAAGTTTATTAAGTAGAAGGATATAATTGAATTGTGATTATAGTGTGATTATGTATTTGACTATGAATATAATTCAATTAATCTGAAATTGTAGTAAATTTCATCAATTAATTAAGTTATTATCTCTATTATGAAATTGTTAAGCAATTAGGAAAAATTCTTTATGAAATTGGATTTAAATTGATTAGAATGATTAGAATTCATTTTGGTACTGGAATTATGTTAGAAGCCCTTTGATTGTAGAGAAAACTGATATATACAAGAACAAAATTGTTTAAAATTATGAATCTAGGGTTCTTGAATGAATTTTGAAACATCCCTTGAATTTCAAGTTGAAAAGTTGAGAGAACCATTGTTATATATTGGGAATGATATTGGGTTATGTAAATATGATTATAGTAATTTATATTAATGATTTGGGAGCTTGGATATTCGTCAGTGGAGGTTTGGAGATGCAAAGTCTATAAGGATGAAGACGAGGAATCCGTGATAGTCGATCAATCGACGGTTGCGTCGATCGATTGATCGCCCCCTTAAATTTTACCCAAGTTAGGTTAGGGGTTTGATTAGTTAGTTTATGAGACTAGTTTTGGGATGGGCTTTCCTTGTAGTAAATTGACATAAAGAAATGATAATTTTGAATTCGATAATATTCTTAATTAATAGAAATTAATTAAATAATAAGATTGAGACAAGTCTCATAACCCTTAACTGTTTAGGATTACTTGATTGATGTATTATGTGCAACATACCGAGTGTGTGTACGCGTGGGATACATACTAAAGCGGATATCCTTATGGGGACGCGATCGACGGAGACCGGTACCCTGATGCGATAATGACATGTTTGACTTAACTATATTTACCCCGAGCATTACGTGCTGAAATTGTCGTTATATTTATGTAAAGTTGTGGGATAATCCTTTTATATAGTTATGATTATGGGGCTATATGTATGGTGTAAAGGCATAATTATTATCCATAAGTGATTCTTGAGTGGTTATAGGTATGGGACAATCTACAACTATAAATATTAAGCGCGAACGATCCCTGAAGGCAGTAGGATAGGCCTTCATTTTGTGTAGGCTTGTGATGAGGCTTTTGTGACATTTGAAATTGTGATGTATAAATGGAAAAAGTGGAATTATTACATAAAAGTCTATAATTAAGAATAAGACTTAATCATGGGGAACATCTGGGTTCGAGAGTAGATACATGTGACACTTATGGTTGTTTTGGGTTGGGTTAACTTAAAATGAACTAAAAGACTAAAAAAATGATGCATTATTATGTTGTATCCTAAGGCCAATTATATTGTTATACTACTTAGATTTACTATTAACGTCTCCTATTAACATTTTTAGGACACAGGTTACTCTGTCACCAGCGTCCCGAGATTATTTCAGTAGTTTGATTTACGTTGATGCATTTGTAGTTACGTAATGATACTAATACTGTTGGTTGGTTCGGTATCACAGTTATGCGGTTCACCTATTGTATGTTTCAATTATTTATTTTACGCATTTAGTTTTTATTACATTCATTCTTAGAATGATATTCAATTATTTGATTCCTGTGATTTTGTATTAGACCTAATCAATCTATTATTAAATTTTACGGGGTGTCACAGTTGGTATCAAAGCATTATAGGTTTTAGTGTCCTAGGGATCTTTAGTATGTCTATCTCTTTTTCGCATTGTGTTCTCCGATTTCTTTATAGATTTATCTTTAGTAATTGTACTCAGTATAATAACGATCATTTTGGGGGTTTCATGCCATTGTTCCAACGAACGATTCAAAGAAGACTGAGTATATTGGGAGGGTTACTTTTTTGGATTTACTTTATGAGACATCCCACACATGAGGTTGACTTAGGTCGAGAGTTAGGGACTTTCGGGTGTGAGAATTTGATCCAGTGATTAGCGTATGGTTTGAGGGGAAATGATTTTACTCGCCTTTTGTAACAACATTATAAGTATGGCTTTGAAGACCTCATTTGTACGACCACATGGTAGCCAATATGAGGATGAATTCAACTATCTTTCTCTTTCTGCGCTGAGAGATATCAATACGAGGTGAAGAAGGATATTTGCATTATTCTCTTCAATCCAAGAAAAAATTGTTTTGCGTTGGCACATACCTTACGAGGAGGGTTTGGTAAGTTTTATTCATTAAACCATTAATCACCACTTATGTTCAGATGGTAGGAGTTACCTTACTACATCAATAGGAATGATATAACTATCTAAAGGATAGAGTTCTTAAGATCATAAAGATTAAGTCCAAAGTAGGCCCAATGACTAGACATGGTGTATCGTTGAAGTAGGGAAGACCTCACTAGCAAAAGGAACCATATAGGGATAAAAGACCCCAAAAGGTTCCAATAGTAGACGATATGATCTATTATGGCTAGTAAAGCCAAAGAAATTATGACCAGGGAACCAAAGACCAATTAGGGCAGATCCCATGAGGCAAGAGTTAGTAGTGACGACTATAGAGGCAGGATCAATAGGATCGCTTATAGAGTTGTTGTTTCGATAATTACTTTAGACATGGTGTTATGCTTGTGGCGAGTGAGACCAATTAGTTATTCAATATTGTGGGGTAACCTGTATTATATATTGAGGGTACCATCAGGGGATAGGTGTGTTCTTTATATGGCTCACGCATATGAGTCCTAGTTTTATACCGAGGAGTCCTTATGCTTTCATTGGTAGTATGTTCACTACGATTTTGAGATATAGAGATATATATCACTGATTTTCGTCATACGTAGATATCCTAGCGCGGAGGGATACTTACTTACGTCATGATTATGGAGAAATAGCAATGCGGTTGGCCAGTTTGATGTTTAGCCTCTTTATTGACTCTTAGACGAGAGATAAAAATTTATTGAGCATCGATTAATAGCTATAGTATAAGATTATATCGATTACTAAGGATGTACTATTATTATTGACATTTTGAGCTGGTGTTGTTTTGGGTTATGTATAGGCTCGGGGAAGGGTCTAGTGCATATAATTAAACTTATAGATTTGAGAACATCAAAAGGGTTACGGGTTCTTCAAGACATTACCAATAGTCCATGATTTTTGTTATGGGTGAAGAGGTATAGAGTTATCACTTGCACTAGAGATTAGTTTAGCTATAGTGGTGGCATTATTGAACTGTTATGAGGGTACATTGTATAAATTTAATGCTAAGTACTAGGCCCATTTCGAGGGCACCATATCGGATAGGTCCATTATAGATGAAGGAGCTGTGAGAGCAGATTAAACATTTATTGAGCTAAGGGTTCATACGGAGGAGTACATCTCCATGGGGAGCCCCAATGTTATTTGTGAAAAAAGGATGGTTTAATATGCGTGGATTATAGGGAGTTGAAAAAGGTCATAATATGGAACATGTATCCATTGTTACGTATTGATGACCTATTTGATCAGTCGACGGGTGCATCATTCTTTTCCAAGATTGACTTGTGTTTAGGGTATCATTAGTTACGTATTCGGGAGGAGGATGTTCCAAAGATATTTCCTGGTGCGTTATGGATCATATACGTCATGGGTTATGCCAGTTAGGTAGACCGATACGCCAGTATTCGTGATCAAGAGATGAGCATGCAGAGCAATTACGGATGGTTTTGCAGACACAAATGGAACATAAGTTGTAAGATAAGTTCTCTAAGTGTGAATTTTGGCTTTGAGAGGTATAGTTCTTGACCCATATTGTATCTGCAACTTAAATTTCGATGGATCCTAGTAATGTTTTTGTAGTTATAGAGTGGGACAACCCACAACACCTATGGATGTTAGGATTTTCTTAGGTCTGGAAGGGTACTATAGGAGATTCATTCAAGGGTATTACTGGACCACTGACACATCTGACTTGGAAGGGAGTACCGTTTGTGTGGAATAAGAATTGCCAAAGAGATTTTGAGGAGCTCAAAGAGAAGCTTACCACCGCACCTATCCTTGCATTATCAAAGGATGGTGTAGAGTATTTGGTATATATGGATGCATCATTACAGGGGTTAGGAGATATGACAATGAAGGATGAGAGGCCAATAACTTATGCATCCAAAAATCTAAAGCCTTACAAGGGTAATTACTCCACTCATGATTTGGAGTTGGTAGTAATAGTATTTTCCCCTCGTATTTGGAGACACCATCTATTGAGTGAGAGGCTCACATTGAATTCTGATCATAAGAGTCTCCAATACTTGTTTATGCATATCGAGCTGAATATGAGTAAGAGGAGATGTATAGAGTTTGTGAAGCATTATTGTTTTGCGATTTTATACCACTAGGGGAATGCAAATGTGGTGGTAGATGCACTGGGTGGACGATCGACAGTCACTTTAGTAGAGTTATAGGCCGAGCATAAAGAGGATTTTGTCAGATAAATGGGCAACACAGTGGAGTGCCAATCGAGATTAAAAAAATTTGGGTGCTTTTTTTAGGATAGTAATTTTACACCATTCATAATGATACGGGTGATACATGCACAGTCTTAAAACTCCTTCTGCAAGGAGAAGATGCAGGGTCGGTGTCAGGCAAAGTTCCTTTATTCTGGATCAGTTCGGATAATGAGTTGAGATTTAAAGGAGGAGAGTAGTTTTAGTCGAGGATAACGATTTACATTTCAATGTATGTTCCTGTTGATACCGATAAGATAAAATGAAGGTATGAAGATGATGATTGAAGATGAGTGGTGATCATATCAAATATATAAGCAATTCAATCAAGAAAATAAGAGACAATAATTTTTAAAGTGGTTCGGCTATGAATAAAGCCTACGTCCACTGTTCTTTTATTCCCAGGGGTTTATAATAGCAAAATATGGTGTTGAGAGAGAGAGGTATGTAAAGAATTGCTTGCTTATTCAGATTGTCTAGCCTGTCCCTTTGTTTAAGGTAGGCATGTATTTATAGTGATGGGAGTCTAAGAGATATAATGTCTTTATATATTCAGACATTTATATCTATATACAATTAATATAAGTGTTGGTCTTCTGGATGGTTTATCTTCCTTGAGTTGGTTGGTATGCCGACCAACTCTCCTCGGGTGCCGAGCAAGTACAAATATTACCACGTAGGATGACAGGTGTCCATTTCTTATTGGTCCGTGTACTTAGAGAATTTTTGCGTTAACAGAAGCCCCTAATGCTCCATGCTTGATGGTTTACTGAAAGGATGGAGTATTTATTCTGCAATATTGTTCGGTGCTCATGCATAATGATATTAATGATCAGTCTTCTTGATTTATTCAACATATAAATGGGCTATCTTCTGGTCAACGGATGATTCAGGTAGATTGATGGTTGCATTGAAGCTAATCTTTCCTTTGAGGAACTCTATTCGTCGAGCGAACGTGTGTTATGTATCACCCCTGGGAATTTGGATGCAGTAATGCCATAGTTTGCAACTTGTAGCTTGTCATAATCTTCAAGTGGGTTGATCGACTAGTTAGCCGACCAACTGAGTGCTGACTGTACGTGTTTGATTTTTCTGATTTCTAATCCTCTAAAGGCTTTGCTGATGTATCATGCTAGATTTTGAAACCCAATTCTTCAATATAATTATTGCCGAGCTAGTAACGGGCTCTGAAACATTTGCATATAAGTATTTCTTCTTCTTCTTCTTCTTCTTCTTCTTCTTCTTCTTCTTCTTCTTCTTCTTCTTCTTCTTCTTCTTCTTCAGTATTGGTCGGAACAACAGTAGTGAAGATTCCAGTGCTATAGATGTTGAAGTTGACTTCTGAACTTTAATAGCATGTGCATAATAACTCTTAGATGACGATTGGCTAGTGATCTGTCTTATTCCGTTATGACTTAGAACTGAATCAGATGCTCGACTGATACTGTATGATATTATCAAACTGTGCCACTAAAATAATTAATTCTGTAGTAAAAGCCCCCAAATGCAGAATATGAACTCTGAATGCTTTCTTGGCCTTAAAGTATATTGGTCTTGCTATAAAAGATAAGGCCGAGGAAATGTTCCCTGAAATAACTTCCCATGAGCTTTGCATGTTGCGTTTCCATACTATCCTGATGTGACCATAAAAATAATTTGTCGACCAAGTAATTTTGGTTAAGTAAAAATGTGATATATTCCAATTAGGAATTTGATTATGGTATGTGCCATTAATCGGCGTATGTGGATCCCAGTTGGGCTTAGGAGACTGAATAATAATGATGATGCCCGACTTGATAGAATAATCCAATAATGAGTATGATTGAGCATAATATATAATTTGCATCGAATATCCGTGCTAGTGAGAAAGCCAGATAAATAATAAAAGTGCCGACCAACTGCTGGGCTTAATAAGAAATCCAGATAAATAATAAGAGTGTCGACCATCTGTCGGGTTTAATAAGAAATACAAATCAATAATAAGAGTGCCGACCATCTGCCGGTCTTAATGAGAAGTCCAGATAATAAGAGTGCAAACCATCTGTCAGACTTAATAAGAAATCCATATAAATAATAAGGAAGGGATCAATTGATCCTGCATTGTTTGAGAGTAATAAATTTTTAAGGCATTCTTCAAACAATAATATATAATCATGAAATTTATCTTCTGTTAATCTCTATATATGAATTGACGATTTGCCAATTTAATTTGTCTTTGTGCCTAGGCAATGGGATATTTATCCCATGCTCCTGCATAGTTGTAGCGATCTTTTGATCACCCATTAGTGCCTAAGAAATGAGATATTTACCCCATGTTCCCATGCTCCTGCCTAGTTGTAGCGATCTTTTGTTCACCCATAAGTGCCTAAGCAATGAAATATTTATCCCATGTACTTGCTTAGTTTAAGTTCCTAGGCAATGGAATATTTATCCCATGCTCCTGCCTAGTTGTAACAATCTTATCTAGATTGCCCTGGTGCCCGGGCAGTGGATATGTTATCCAACTTCTTGCCCAGTTTTAGATACCCTTTGGGGTCACCCATCAAGCAGGACTCGTCTTGCTGTATTGTTTTACCAACATTGTTGGTGTCTTTGTTGATGCCGACCAACAAGTAGTTGGTGGTTGTTGATGCCGACCAACAATTAATTAGTCTGCTGAATATATATATATATATATATATATATATATATATATATATATATATATATATATATATATATATATATATATATATATATATAGAGAGAGAGAGAGAGAGAGAGAGAGAGAGAGAGAGAGAGAAGAATTTATGATAATATTTATTATCATATATTCCTCGGAGCTGAATATATGATAATAAATATTTTACCGAGCTCCATCCTGAGATGAATATGGAATATGCATCCGAATAGATATAAAGAATGATTTAGAATAATAATAAAGTGCCTGGCTGATCTGTTAATGCAAAATTGCATAATGCCGAACAAGGATAATATTTTCCAGAACATTAGAATGTGGCTGAGTAATTATTCAGGCCGAGCTCTCGATCATTCGCCAAAGCAATAAGTAAATAAATAGTTCCCGGCTGATTTGTTGAGGCAAAATTGTATAGTGCCGAGCAATAATAATAGTTTTTAAAAGTTTAAGATTGTGGACGAGCTTTCGTCGGGATTGAATCTTGTACCTGTGGAATTTAATAAGTTGCGCAAGCACTTTGTGAAGGCTAAATCAATTAGTCATTATCACGAGAATAATTATTCAGCGAAATGACATAGAATATGCATCATAATAAAAATTTCAAGGCATAAAATGATAGGTTCTATGCCGAATATGTGTTTTGTGAGCAGTTTTTTGTTACATATATGTCATATGTAAGGCCTAATTGTGTAATCTAGAGTTTGTGCAAAATTAATGGAACTCCAAATAAAAATTTAAATATAAATTGGTTTTTAAAAAAATATTCCCACGTAAAGCTTTGAAGCATAAGGGTGTGGTACTCCACATAAAGCTTGGAAATATAAATGTGTGGAAATATAAATATGTGGTACTGTAGCAATTTATAAGTTGGTGTAATAAACCAAAAGTCCTTCTTAAACAACAAAACTTTATTTTAATGAAGTCAAATAAATTTGGGTCCCAAACGTGAGGTCTGAGACCCATCACCCTCAAAGAAATCTTTATTTGTTTTATCTCTTTGGCTGCCGACCAACATTGGATGTTGACGACCAGGAGTAGGTTGGATGGTCACCGACCGACATTAGACGTCGCTGACCAAGAAGTATATTATCGCCGACCTGTTTAGCTGGTTCCGACCTATGGCCATCCCCGATCCTCACCGCGCGGGCGGGTAGCGTGGAGGAAATGATCCTTCGGGTCCCGCGCGTCCCTCTCAGGAGTGCTTCGGCCGCTGTCGTTTGTGGTGTAAAAATGTAGAGAGATTCAGAGTCACCAGTCTATTTTACTCAAAACAGACAAAAGAAAAAAAGGGGAAGCCACCCCGAAGGATGGCATCCAAAGACATACTGGTGTGTGCGAAACCAAGATGATTCGAGAAGGGTTTAGAGGCTTAGTTACGAAATGGGAAGGTGTTAGGCACCCATTCCGCCCTTTCGGTCTCTCATGAATATTTGCCATTTTCCTTTTGTTCCCCCCCGTGATATGTGTACATATGTATATATAGAATGGAGGTAGGAATCCTCGACTTGTATCATGGAAAAGATAAAGCGAGTCATCCGTAGGAAGATATAAGAATAATATTAGAAAAATAAGATTTACGCGATTACCCCTACGTTGATCGTTTTAATGGAACGATAACGCATATGGGGTAATGCGTCACTAAGGGCCAGCATATAGAATATAAGGAAAATGGATTTAGAGAAGATCAAAAATGAGAGAAAAGGTGAAAAAAAGGACTCAAGTCTCGGGTTTTACCCCGAGACGCCTACGTAGCCTATAAAGGCATCAAAGTCCACATAGTTCGCATACAAAATGAGGAGTGGGGTTTATCCCATAAATCCAAATGGGGAATATCTTATTTGTGTGTGTGTGTGTGTGTGTGTATAGAAAAAGGGTTTTAGATTGTGAGAAAAGTGTGGAAAAAGTGTGAGAATCCCTACTTGGAATTTATGAGCAAACCCTCTTTTTCTTGTTTTTGGGGTTTTATTTATATGAACATAGGAGATGTGCAATAATAATAAATAAAAAGTATATTAGGATGTGTGAGATGAGATAATAAAAGTGCTAAATAAGAAGACAAGTTATTGAGAATTTAAGAGAAGTTAAGAGAGAGTTTGAGAAAGTTGGACCTTTTTGAAGATCTTGAGCTTGATCTTGAATGTTGGAGAGCAGCCCTTGCACTTGGATGATGATGGAGAGTGGCTATTTCTCCAAGTTTGATGAAAAGGATGATGAAAAGTGTAAGTAAAAAGGGGATTTGGACGTTGAAATCACGTTGCCTTCCAGAGAGGTTTCTGTGATTCGTTTAGAGAGATTTTTATCAGATCTTGGCCCTCCTTGCAAATGAGGTGAAGGACTATTTTTATAGGCCCAGGTGAGTGTCGATCGACATAGATCTGTTCCTGCCTATCGGCAGGGTCTGGAACCTGTCATTTGGCAGTGCGCTTCAGGCTTTTTCGGAAAATCGACCGTCGAGGGCAAACCGTTGGTCAGAATTGTGCACGGGGCATACCGTTGGAAAGGTAATTCAGAGACCTTCAAAGTCCTTGGACCTCTCTCGGGTTCGGGAGTTGACTTTGGGTCAAATATGGATCGAAAGCATTTGTCAGTCCATTGGACGGGGAATCGCTCGAACACAAACGGATCGTTCGTCCGCATGGTAAGTCCGAATCGCACACGGGGCAGACCGTTGGAAAGGTTAGGAGATGTACTTTAACATTCCAAAGAGTTTGACCTAATATGGGGAGTTGACTTTGGTCAATCGAGCCAGGGAAGCATTCGGTGACCTCCCGAAGTCAAACGGATCGTTTGTCCGCATGGAAAGTCAGAATCGCACATGGGGTGGACCTTGGAAAGGGTATTCAGTGACCTTTAAAGATTCATTTAGCCTCGATCTAGATGAAGAGTTAACATAGGTCAAACAGAGCCTGGGAGTGCCCGGTGGACTCTGGGTCAAGTTTCGGACGCAAACGGATCGTTCGTCCGCATGGTAAGTCGGGATCGCACACGGGGCAGACCGTTGTAAAGGGTATTCAGTGCCCTTTGAAGATTCATTCATTCTCAATCAAGATGAAGAGTTTAACTTTTGGGTCAAACTGAGTCGGGGAGTGCCCGATGGCCTCCAGGTCAGTACTCGGGACATGACCTGGGTTTACGGTGATGAAGGGAGGTACTAAGGACCTAAGGAGAGTTAGGGGGTAACAGAATGGGGTGTCTATAGATCTCCTCAACGGGCGAGTTTGGAACAAATGATGACCGTCGAATAGACACCACATGATGCTTTTGAGGGAGTATGACCGATTCAGAGGGTCGAGGTCGATTCTGTGGACCTAAGGAGTGTGTTGGGGATGGTGACCAATTCTGCGGGTTAAAGCCAAATCTGTGGGCTTAAGGTGAAGATATAATAACCGAGGTCAATTATGATCTAAGAGTGGTGACGATCGAGGACCGAGGTCAATTTTGACCTAACTCATGTGACGATCCAAGATCGAGGCCAATTCTGACCCAAGAGTGGTGACGATCGAGGATCGAGGTCAATTCTGACCTAAATCAAGTGACGATCCAAGATCGGGGCCAATTCTGACCCAAGAGTGGTGACGACCGAGGACGGAGGTCAATTCTGACCTAACTCAGGTGACGATCCCAGACTGGGGCCAATTCTGACCCAAGAGTGGTGACGACCGAGGATCGAGGTTAATTTTGACCTAACTCAGGTGACGATCCAAGATTGGGGCCAATTCTGACCCAAGAGTGGTGATGATCGAGGACCGAGGTCAATTCTGACCTAACTCAGGTGACGATCTAAGACTGGGGCCAATTTTGACCCAAGAGAGGTGACGACCGAGGACCGAGGTCAATTCTGACCTAACTCAGGTGACGATCCAAGACCGGGGCCAATTCTGACCCAAGAGTGGTGACAATCGAGGACCGAGGTCAATTCTGACCTAACTCAGGTGATGATCCAAGACCGGGGCCAATTCTGACCCAAGAGTGGTGACGACCGAGGACCAAGGTCAATTCTAACCTAACTCAGGTGACGATCCAAGATCGGAGCCAATTCTGATCCAAGAGTGGTGATGACCGAGGACCGAGGTCAAATCTAACCTAACTCAGGTGACGATCCAAGACCGAGGCCAATTTTGACCCAAGAGAGGTGACGATCGAGGATCGAGGTCAATTCTGACCTAAGTCAGGTGATGATCTAAGATCGGGGGAAATTTTGACCCAAGAGTGGTGACGACCGAGGACCGAGGTCAATTCTGACCTAACTCAGCTGACGATCCAAGACCGGGGCCAATTT
Organism: Sambucus nigra; assembly: GCA_949130495.1. NCBI lineage: Eukaryota > Viridiplantae > Streptophyta > Magnoliopsida > Dipsacales > Adoxaceae > Sambucus > Sambucus nigra. The sequence goes on from OX422207.1 coordinate 187,046,369, forward strand.
TGACCCAAGAGTGGTGACGATCGAGGATCGAGGTCAATTCTGATCTAACTCAGGTGACGATCCAAGATCGAGGCCAATTTTGACCCAAGAGTGGTGACGACCGAGGTCAATTCTGACCAAAAAGTGGATAAAGATTGGATTTTAATTTTGCTGGAGAAAGAGCTTTGTGATTTTGATCTGAGCTGGGGAGCTGATAGCTGGGGAAGCCTTTAGGAGACCTCGTAGGGGGGAATAACCTATTTTGGGTGCTGTAAGAGAATTCCGCTGGGGAAGTGATCAGGTGATCCTTAGGGATCATCCGGAGCTTTGCCGGGAGGAGTTTTCACTTGGTTTTAGAGGATTCCGCTGGGGAAGAGGGGTTCTGCTTGGGGGGAATGCAAAATTTTCTTGGCAAAGAGGCTTTAAACCCATCCTGGGATTTTTGGGAATTTTTCGGGGATTTTTCGAGGTTTTCTGGTATTTTCTGGGAATTTCTGTACAAAATTTAAGGGGGGTGCCGGTCGGCATAGTATGAAGGGTGCCATTCGACAGTGGCACGGACTTTTGGGCTACCTCGGGAAGGCAAGGGGTCAGTGCTGATCGATATGGTAGGGGGAGGTGCCGATCGGCATGGCGCTTGGCATCCGATATAAAGGGGGCGAATCCTCTCATTTTTCCACAGCTTCTTTTGATTTCTCTCTCTCTCTCTCTGTGATTCTTCTGCAAATTGTTCTATCATTCCGATCTTCAAGAAATGGCCGCTTTCATGAGCACTACAGTCCACCGTGAGTGGTTGACTGATATGCCCCGTCAAATCTCCTAGGCGTAATAACTAGGACAACGCACCCGAAATAGACCCGTAAACTCCATCACCAAAGCAAAGCAACGCGTCAACCCGAGTGAGTTCAATTCAAACACAACCTAATTTAAGTTACCTAGAAAGCATGTTAAAAACGCGATAAATGGAAAGCGATAAATAAACGCGGTAAAATTACACTACAAAGCAAGTAATCAAAGCATGTAAATAAAGCATGTAAACCTAAATTAGAAAGCTTGTAAATTAATTAGAAAGCAAGGAATGAAGAAATACAACTATATTCAAATGGTAGGGGAGATGAATAGTCAACTTACAATCCAAATGGGGTGTCAAACCAAAGAGAAATGAAGAAAAACCAAGCAAAAACCCCAAACCCTAAGCTAAACTAACCTAAAATTGTGTATCTACTGCTATATATTCTTATTACAACAAAAATTGTATATATAGTAAGTTGGATTAAAAGAAAAGAAGAAAGAAAAGAAATGAAAATATCTGCTGAAAAACAGGGGATCGATCGATCGACCCCTTTGGTCGATCGATCGATCAAGGCCAAAAATCGACAATTTAGAATGGTCGATCGATCGATCAAGCAGGTCTTGCCCAGGCAGCAACACACTGCATTCTTCCCTTCTCCTTCTCTTCTCCTCTTTTGCTTTCCTTATTTTTCCTCCGCTGAAATCGCCGTAACTTCTTCGTTATGAATTGGAATCGCGCACCGTTCACGGCCACGCGAAGCTAGCGAGGAGGGATACAACTTTCGTGAGATGTCAGGCCAGGTACCCAAGCTGTGAAAAGACTAAAATGCCCTTGAACGTGCGATTGCGTACGGAACTTCACCGGAATGCGTCCGAACTTCATACTTAGTACCTAAATACCTACAAAAGCCCAATTATACCTCATATAGCATGTTAACAATATAAACCGAGGTTTTCTAGTTAACGGGCTTAAATATAGAGATTAAGGCACCCGAGGGGGCTAAAATGCGTAGGTTCGGAGGATGAAATACGCGATATTTGCGTATTATCATTGACCGTTGATGATTGGGCGAATGTGGAGTGGAGGGCTAGGGCGCCTCTTGCCTTGGGGAGTGAGAACTCCTTTGATGCGTTCGAGCCTGTTGCGGATGAGCGGACCTTACTGTGGGAGCCATCGCGTCATCGCTCGTTGAGAGTTATCCCCGACGGTTATGTAAGTAACCCGACCTTTGGCTTTTTTTTTTTCTTTCTGGTGATTTTTTCTTTCTTGAATTTTGATGAGACTTTCCTTTTTGCCAGTCTGATATTTCTTTGAAGAATATGCGCACCCGTGGGACAACGGGGCTCAAGGATGTCTGGGATCATCTACCACCTGTGGTGCACTGGGTGGTCTCATCAGCGGGTTTTGGGCGGTTAGCATCGGCGCTGGATGAGACGCCTCGTTAGACAGCGGTATTGTGCGCTTTGGGAGAGAGATGGTGGGATACTACCCACACCTTTCATTTCGGTTTTGGGGAGATGACTGTGACTCCCATAGACGTGCAGCAGCTGCTGGGGCTGGATTGTGATGGAGAGCAGATAGAGGTGGATCGCTCTTTACGGGTGAGACCGGAGGCAGTGCGCGTGGCACTTAGTGATGTAGGGAGGATAGTCTCTGGGGATTCTATCCGGCTGTCCCTGCTGAAGGATGTTCTGCTGGGTAGGGAGGTCAATGTGGAGGGCGGGCTGCAAGTGAGGCAGATGGCCTGGTTATTCATTCTGCTGGTTTTGGGAGGTTTCATGGTGGCGTCGAGCGACGACGTCTTTCATTTATGGTTTTTGCCGTACTTGAGGATGTTTTCGAACATCCCCTTCTATGATTGGGGGAGTCTGACCTTGGCGACCCTTTACTTTTCTCTGGATGCATTCAGTCAGTGCTGCCGACAGACTTTTGAAGCATCTTATACCTTTGACTTGCTTAAGTCTATATTGTATAAGTGCTCAACTAATTTGGAAATAGTGACAAAATTGGTTGTCTAACCTAGAATCCAAAGAACCTCAGAATTTATCTCTCTAATCCTCTTCAATGATCCAAGAAGGTATAAATTGAATCACACTACACACATTAGAAGTGCATACATGTGTATATATTGCTTAAAATTGATTGTGTGTTAAATTCCCCTTAAAATGTTGTTTTAATAATTTTTTGGGAATTTTTAAACATTTTTAAACATTTTTAAACATTTTTAAACATTTTTAAAATAATGTTTTCATTAATAAAAGTGTGATTATAAAATTTGTGGGGTTAATTTGCTATTTTGTAAATATCATTTTTCATTGGAATGTTTGATTGGGTAGAATGTAAATGCGCTAGAGACTTCAGGGTGCTGCATGTAATTAACTTTGACGCGCGTTTGCAAGCCACTTATAGGCCAACACTTGTCACGTTCCTGATGTATCAATTTGTGTTTGTTATGTGAGAGGGTTGCCTGGTGGTTTGCTGATCGTTAGATCAATCCTTATCGATGGCATGCATGTGTTTTAAACCTATCCTTGTGCTATCCTGTGAACCAATCACATTCGACTTAACCACCGCCTTCTTATAACCCTTGGATCAAGTCAATATTAGGAAGACTTAATCTCAGCCCTTGATTGCCTTCGACTATCCAGAACCTTCCTCCACTCCTATAAAAGCCCTCTAATTCTCAACCTTTCAAGACTTTTGGCAGTCGTCATTTCTGAGAGAAAAAAATAGAGAGAAGAGAGAAGTGAGAGAGAAGAGAGAAAAGAAAAGAGAGAAGAGAGAGAAAGGGAAAACTGTGTTAGCCAAACCCTAACCCTAACCCTAACCCTAAACACTTCAAATCTGATTCAAACCTTCGTATACTCATAACCCCAAACACAACCTTGAGTGTTTGAGAGAGAGTGGTGTTACTTGGTTGTTCATATTGAAGCTGTAACCTCTTAATCAGTGATCTTATTACCAACTTAAACATTCGTGTGAAGATCTGTATTTATTCTTCATAGAAATTGTAGATCTACACTCTGCATGTTATATTTCACTAGATCTGCATGTTTCTTTCTCGATTTAAGAAAATCCTTACTGATTTAGTTTTGAAAATGTTTTATGGTTTCTATTCTTACGAAACTTAACCTTGACCTAGTTGGATTCACACTTGGAGATTTTCGATCTCAAAAAATATTTTTAAAACAGAGATTGATTAAGATCTTGGCCGATTTAGAAGCAAGATATCCGTGGAATCTGGGATATATTTAAAGGTCAAAAAGGTTTCAAGTTCTGTAAGAAAGAAAGAAAAGAAAATCACAGCATATAGTCTTTATATGTAATTTTCTAGGACTGTCTGTAAAACTAAGTGTGTGTGAGTTCATGCATGTTGATAGGAATCACATCACAAACACTTAACACACTACTACACTGGAAGTGTTGTGAATAAGATTAAAGATTATTGAGTTGACGCAAGGAAGCTAAAGCAAAAGGAAGTTATCAAACTGGAAGAACATCATCAACAATCAGATCTAAGAGAAGTTAGAAGGACACCAAGTGGGGTATATTCCTAAACTTAGAATAGGTTGATTTATGTGCATGTATGTTGTATTGTTTGTAACTGCTATTTGTTGTTAGTGGATTTTTACTTTTGTGACTTAGAAGTCACCGTGGATGTTTCCTCTATTGGGAGAGGTTTTACCACGTTAAAAACTGTGTGTTCAGATTATCTTCATCTCCTCATCTCATTCTATAGTGTGCTGAATTTTTGAAACTGTCTTAGTTTTAAAAACTGATTACAAAGTCTTGATTACTCTCGTACATAAGTTTTTGTAAACACATCTTGTTGTTTATCATTTTTATTTTCAAAAGAAAAGGGTTTCTTCAACAAACATCTCGGAGTTGCTTATACAGTTTAATCTTGTATTAAACGGCATTAGCAACGTTTTTCAATTGGTATCAGAGCCCTGTAAACTTTTATTTCAAAAAGATCTTGTGTTTCTGAAATCGTTTTCTGAAAAACCTAACTATGGACGAGAAGAATGAAAGGTTTGGTAATCTGTCCAGACCTCCACTCTTTGATGGAAACAACTTTGCTTACTGGAAAGTAAGAATGGTTGCCTTCATCCAAGGGACTTTAGGAGATGATGTCTGGGACATTATTGAAAATGGATACACTTATCCTACTAAACCAGCCACTGAAGGAAGTGATGAGAGGGTAAAGAAAATCTTAAGTGAGTTTACCCAAGAAGAGAAAACTATTTCTCAAAATAACAATAAAGGCAAGAATGCCATTTTTATGTCTATTAATGAGTATGAGTTCAAGAGAATCTCATCTTGTGCCACTTCTAAGGAAGCTTGGGACACATTAATCACTGCCCATGAAGGAGACTCAAGAGTTAAAGCTGCTAAAACTCAAATGCTTACCCAGCAGTACAACTCTTTGATTATGTCTGACTCTGAGTCTTTTGATGACTTTTACATGAACTTAACTGATATAGTTACTAAGTTGCATGCTAATGGTATAACATATGATAGGAATGAAATTGTTTCTAAAATTCTAAGATCATTACCACAAAAGTTTGACAGTAAGAGGTATGCTATTGAGGAAATGAGTGATCAAAACCTTACCCCTGAGTTACTCAGTAGCAAACTTAGGACTGTGGAAATGGAATTAGATTTTAAGAAACAATTAAATCAGTCTCAAAGAAAATAGCCCAACTCTAACTTGAGTTTTTCCTCTAAAATATCTAAGCATGAGACTAATCTGACCAACTGTGACTCTGATGAGGAATGTGATATAGACAAACTAGATAATCAGATTGCCTTAATGTCTAAACAATTTAAGAAAATTGTTAAATTTAGAAACAAACAGGCATCTAAACAAGGCAAGCCTAATTATCCTACTGTGTCTAATCCCAAACATCATGAGAGAGGCCTTGATAAACATCCTAAGGACAACAACTTCAAATCTAACAGAGACCTTAAAAAGATTGAATGTTTTAGATGTGGGAAACTAGGTCACATTGCTCACGATTGCAGAGTTAATCTGAATAAAACTAACACACACAATAGAGCCAATGTTTGTAAAACTTGGGATGATTCAAGTGACTCTGATGAAGAGGAACTTGAGTCATCTAATGTACTTGACCCTTGCATGTCCTTTTATGCTAAGATCATTTACAATGATGATATGCCTGTGTGTGATAATGATGCTCCTACTCCTGCTTGTGTGAATACTGCTTTGACTGGCCTAGATGCTTTATTATCTGAAAATGTTGCTAGCTCTAGTTCCGTGTGTGTGAGTCAAAGTGATCTCGATAACGACGATGTAAATGGGTGAGTGAGTACTAAAACTGAATCGTTAGGGGTCACTACACACACTTCACTTAGCGACTCAGACACAGATGACCTCCCAGATATTCATACTTTGTATGCTAAAACTCTCAAAAAAGGCACTAGACTAGAGAAGACTGTTAGAGACCTGACTAAGAAATTAGATGATCTAAGTCTTATTGTGAAGCTGAATGCCGAAGAGTACACTAATCAATGTCTGTCTCATCAATCCGAAATTGAAACTTTTGATCAAAAGTTAAAAGAGTTGACTAAAACTAATGAAACCCTGGAAATGAAATATAAGGGAACATTATTAGAACTGGAGGAAGCAAAAATAAAGACAACTACTGTTTTCAAAAAAAATTCTAAGTTTGAAAACAATTCAAATTGTTTTACTGACTTTGTTGTTGACTCCAAGACCAATTCTGATGATAGAACCGGTATTGGATTTTGCCCTAAGAACAAACCACAAACTATAAATCTTGAACCTATTAAGTTTGTGTCTGGGGGCAAAAGACCAATTGAAACATGTCCAGACTTTCATTTTATTAAAAAGGAATTTGATCAAAAGCAACAACAGAAAGACATTGGAGAGTCTAGTAATTCTAAAGCTGACACTACACTTAAGACTAAATACGTCTGTCCTTTGATCAGAAAGGCTGAATCTACCTTTAAAACCATCCCTCCTAGGAATAGGACTTCTGAACAGAATGTTGTTAACCCATCTTTAGAAATTTTCCTAAGGAAGTTCATCCCTCAAGCAATCAATATTGCTCCTACTGTGACATTTATGGTCATTCCTTTTAAGGTTGTTATGCTAGGCGTCTAAACACCCCTGTGTACAACACTCCTGTTTACAAGAACTTTAACTATTCTAGGCAAAATCGTAACCATTATATCCTTCCAAGACAACCTGACAAGAACTCTAACTACAGGAATAGAAAGACCAAAACTAAGAGTTCATTTAAGAGAAAGGCTCCCAGAAACTTTCCTAAACCAAAAGCTCAAATTTTCCACAATAATCAGTTTGTTGCTCCAAATATTTTTCTACAAAAATCTACTTCTAAAAAAATTTATCAAATGAGGGAAAACTTGCGCAAAATTAAAACAAGAGCTATTTGGGTTAGAAAAGATTATCTGTTACCCCAAATGAAGTGTAACATTGTTATCACTGCCTTAAAAGCTGAACACACTTCATCTGGTTGGTACTTAGATTCTGGATGCTCCAAACATATGACAGGAGATGAAACCAAACTCTTAAACAAAACCAGATTTGCTGGAGGCAAAGTAGTTTTTGGTGACGAAGTTTCATCCCAGATCATAGGTAAAGGAACCCTAAAAGAAGAGGGAATGCCTACTCTCGAAAATGTACTTTTAGTAAAAGGCCTTAAAGCCAACCTCCTAAGTATATCACAATTTTGTGACTCTGACCATACAGTTACCTTTTCAAAGAACAATTGTAAAATTCTAAATGATAAAGGTAAATGCATTATTACCGGATTTAGAACACCTGACAATTGTTATACTGTCAAGACTGGTTCTGAAACCTGTAATATTGTCAGAATGGATGACAATGAAATCTGGCATAATCGTATGGGTCACCTAAGTTATGATATCCTTGGTAGATTGTCTAGTCAAGAGATTGTTAGAGGAATTCCTAAAATTAAACCTATCTCCAGTGTTGTCTGTGGTCATTGCCAGGAAGGAAAAATAGTTAAGACTTCGCATAAAAAAGTTAAAGACATTCTCACCTCTAGACCTCTAGATCTCATCCATATGGACCTTATTGGTCCCTCTAGAACTGTTAGTCTTTGTGGACACAGTTATATCCTTGTCATGGTTGATGATTTCACACGATTCACTTGGGTTGCCTTCTTGAAACAAAAATATGACACGTTTCAGAATTTTTTGAAAATTTTACTAAGAATTGAAAATGAGAAGGACACACAAGTCAGTCGCATTCGTAGCGATAGAGGGGGAGAGTTCATAGACACAGGAATAGTTGAATATTGTGACTACAACGGTTACAAACACGAATTCAGTGCCCCTAAGACTCCTCAGCAGAATGGTATTGCTGAAAGGAAAAACCGAACTCTTCAAGAGATGGCACGTGTCATGTTGCATGCCAAATCTCTACCTAAATACTTCTGGGTAGAATCTATTAGAACTGCGTGTCATATCATTAATAGGGTTTACCTTAGGAAAAACACTAAACAAACCCCTTATGAGTTGTGGTACGGTAAGAAGCCTAATCTGAAATATCTAAGAACTTTCGGAAGTCAGTGTTATGTCTGTAAAGACAGAGAACATTTGTCTAAATTCGAGACGCGTGGTGATAAAACCATCTTCTTAGGATACTCCCCAAACAGTCGTGCTTATCCTATATACAATCTGCGTACTAAGACCCTTATGGAATCGATAAATGTAATTGTAATCGACACTATTGTCGAAAATAAGATATCTGAATCACCTATTGTGGTTGAATCTGAAAATGATTTCAAAACTGATTCACCAGAAATAGATGACTCATTACCTATTAAGAGTCCAGAAGTACCTGGCTGGGTCTCTAAAGATCATCCCATTGACAATGTGGTCGGTAATCCTAATGAGCCAGTTCGCACTAGATCCCAGTTAAGAAATTATGCTAATTATGCATGTTTCGTCTCCCTTGTGGAACCGAAAAATGGAAATGAAGCATTGAATGACACACACTGGATTTCTGTAATGCAGGAAGAACTTTTACAATTTTTCATTCACGATGTCTGGTATCTTGTACCGCGGCCTCAAAACAAAAATGTTATTGGCACACGTTGGATCTTTAAGAACAAATCTGATGAAAATGGGGTAATCCTTAGAAACAAAGCTAGACTTGTTGCTCAAGGTTACTCACAAATAGAAGGAATAGATTTTAGCGAGACATTTGCCCCTGTCACTCGTCTTGAATCTGTTCGACTTCTTTTCGCCATAGCGTGTCACTTAAAATTTACACTTTATCAAATGGATGTCAAGTCTGCCTTCCTCAATGGAATTATGTCCGAAGAAACGTATGTAGAACAACCCAAAGGGTTCATTGACCCTAAATACCCTAACCATGTCTTTCGTCTAAAAAAGGCTCTGTATGGCTTGAAACAAGCTCCTCGAGCTTGGTATGAACGCCTTTCCAACTTTTTGTTGGATAAGGGTTTTAAGAGAGGAGGAAATGACCAGACCCTCTTTGTCAAACATTTTGACAAAAACATTATTATAGCCCAAGTCCATGTAGACGACATCATTTTTGGGTCTACTTCAACATCTGAAGTTAAATCTTTTCTGCTATTATGCATAAGGAGTTTCACATGTCCCTTATAGGGGAGCTACAACTTTTCTTAGGATTTCAAGTGAAACAGAATTCTGATGGACTATTTGTCTCTCAAACTAAGTATGCCTTAGATCTTGTTAAGAAATTTGGTTTAGATAATGCTAAAGTTGCCAAAACGCCTATGAGTACTACTGTTAAATTATGTAAAGATGAAAATGGAAAGTCAGTTGATTCCACACTTTATCGTAGTAAGATTGGTAGCCTACTCTATCTAACTACCTCACGACCAGATATAATGTATGCTGTATGTCTGTGTGCTCGTTACCAGAATAACCCTAAAGAGAGCCATTTATCGTGTGTAAAACGTATAATAAAGTACATAAAGGGCACTCTTAATCTTGGACTTAGGTACACTAATGATACCTGCAGTACCATCATAGGGTATAGTGATGCTGATTGGGTCGGATGTACTGATGACAGTAAAAGTACATCAGGTGCCTGTTATTATATCGGCAATAATTTAGTTGGTTGGAGTAGCAAAAAATAGAATTGCACATCTTTATCTACAGCTGAGTCCGAATATATAGCAGCTGGAAGTTGTTGTGCTCAATTATTATGGATAAAACAAATGTTAAGCGACTATGGGATTAAAGAAGATCAGTTACAATTGTATTGTGACAATCAAAGCGCTATTAACATATCTAAAAATCCGATTCAACACTCGTGAACTAAGCATATTAAGATAAGACATCATTTTATACACGAACTTGTTGAAACTAAGGAGTTAGAAATCCATTACCCGCCTACTGATCTGCAACTTGCAGACATGTTCACTAAACCTTTAGACTATAACAGATTTCTGTATTTGCGTAATTCTATAGGTATGGTATGTGTTGATTAAACTCTGAAGACCTTAATTTTTACCCTTTGTCCATTTGAGACAAAATGGGGGAGAAATTTGAGTCTTACGGGTTCAATGTTTTGTTCACATTTCATCTAAGCTTCTTGATATTAGTGTGCATATTTGCAGGAATCTCTTCTACTGATTGTCTACCATTTCTAGTGTACAAATTTTGTAAATAGTTGAGTTATGTAATTTTTGACTTTCTAGGAAATGGGTAGATAGTATCTTTGTATAGGACTAGGTTTTATTTTTTGGTTCCCTAAGAGTTTAAGCTAACTCAAAGGAGATTTTGTCTCATATTTCCAAAGGGGGAGATTGAAGCATCTTATACCTTTGACTTCCTTAAGTCTATATTGTATAAGTGCTCAACTAATTTGGAAATAGTGACAAAATTGGTTGTCTAACCTAGAATCCAAAGAACCTCAGAATTTATTTCTCTAATCCTCTTCAATGATCCAAGAAGGTATAAATTGAATCACACTACACACATTAGAAGTGCATACATGTGTATATATTGCTTAAAATTGATTGTGTGTTAAATTCCCCTTAAAATGTTGTTTTAATAATTTTTTGGGAATTTTTAAACATTTTAAAACATTTTTAAACATTTTTAAACATTTTTAAAATAATGTTTTCATTAATAAAAGTGTGATTATAAAATTTGTGGGGTTAATTTGCTATTTTGTAAATATCATTTTTCATTGGAATGTTTGATTGGGTAGAATGTAAATGCGCTAGAGACTTCAGGGTGCTGCATGTAATTAACTTTGACGCGCGTTTGCAAGCCACTTATAAGCCAACACTTGTCACGTTCCTGATGTATCAATTTGTGTTTGTTATGTGAGAGGGTTGCCTGGTGGTTTGCTGATCGTTAGATCAATCCTTATCGATGGCCTGCATGTGTTTTAAACCTATCCTTGTGCTATCCTGTGAACCAATCACATACGACTTAACCACCGCCTTCTTATAACCCTTGGATCAAGTCAATATTAGGAAGACTTAATCTCAGCCCTTGATTGCCTTCGACTATCCAGAACCTTCCTCCACTCCTATAAAAGCCCTCTAATTCTCAACCTTTCAAGACTTTTGGCAGTCGTCATTTCTGAGAGAAAAAAATAGAGAGAAGAGAGAAGTGAGAGAGAAGAGAGAAAAGAAAAGAGAGAAGAGAGAGAAAGGGAAAACTGTGTTAGCCAAACCCTAACCCTAACCCTAACCCTAAACACTTCAAATCTGATTCAAACCTTCGTATACTCATAACCCCAAACACAACCTTGAGTGTTTGAGAGAGAGTGGTGTTACTTGGTTGTTCATATTGAAGCTGTAACCTCTTAATCAGTGATCTTATTACCAACTTAAACATTCGTGTGAAGATCTGTATTTATTCTTCATAGAAATTGTAGATCTACACTCTGCATGTTATATTTCACTAGATCTGCATGTTTCTTTCTCGATTTAAGAAAATCCTTACTGATTTAGTTTTGAAAATGTTTTATGGTTTCTATTCTTACGAAACTTAACCTTGACCTAGTTGGATTCACACTTGGAGATTTTCGATCTCAAAAAATATTTTTAAAACAGAGATTGATTAAGATCTTGGCCGATTTAGAAGCAAGATATCCGTGGAATCTGGGATATATTTAAAGGTAAAAAAGGTTTCAAGTTCTGTAAGAAAGAAAGAAAAGAAAATCACAGCATATAGTCTTTATATGTAATTTTCTAGGACTGTCTGTAAAACTAAGTGTGTGTGAGTTCATGCATGTTGATAGGAATCACATCACAAACACTTAACACACTACTACACTGGAAGTGTTGTGAATAAGATTAAAGATTATTGAGTCGACGTAAGGAAGCTAAAGCAAAATGAAGTTATCAAACTGGAAGAACATCATCAACAATCAGATCTAAGAGAAGTTAGAAGGACACCAAGTGGGGTATATTCCTAAACTTAGAATAGGTTGATTTGTGTGCATGTATGTTGTATTGTTTGTAACTGCTATTTGTTGTTAGTGGATTTTTACTTTTGTGACTTAGAAGTCACCGTGGATGTTTCCTCTATTGGGAGAGGTTTTACCACGTTAAAAACTGTGTGTTCAGATTATCTTCATCTCCTCATCTCATTCTATAGTGTGCTGAATTTTTGAAACTGTCTTAGTTTTAAAAACTGATTACAAAGTCTTGATTACTCTCGTATATAAGTTTTTGTAAACACATCTTGTTGTTTATCATTTTTATTTTCAAAAGAAAAGGGTTTCTTCAACAAACATCTCAGAGTTGCTTATACAGTTTAATCTTATATTAAACGGCATTAGCAACGTTTTTCAACTTTTACTGGGGCCACGTACCTTCTTGAGGTATTCTTCAGTTTGTGCATTTCTTTTCATGCATTCGCATTTTCCTTTCATGCACTCGCATTTTCCTTTCATGCATTTACATTTTCCTTATGCGTCTCTTTTTGCTTGTGAATTCAGATGTGGTTCTATGAGGTGATTGGGTGCAATACCCCGCTGATTGCTTTGAAGGGAGACACTGTTGGGGACTTCTGTCGATTGTATCGATGACGTAAGGCCAATCGGCCGTCGAAGGGATCTCTTTCTCCGGAGGCGGTGCGTCAGGTCTTGAATGACCTGACCAGAGGTAAGGTATGACTCTTTCCATTTCAGTCTTGGTTTTTATTCATTCTGGTCTTGTATTGATTTATGCTTGCTCGAAGATTTTCAGTTGACCTTTTACCCGTGGGGAGCAGCCATTCAGGATGCGGGGGCGATCGGGGTGAACGCGCGGATGAGGCATTTACTGGCACATGAGTTCGGCCATTCTTGGTACCTCAGGGAGAGGGTGGTTCGTCAGATTGCCGAGGAGGAGGTGATGGTGCCACCCATGCAACCTCCTATGTCTATGAGGAAGGAGCGACTGATGTTGGAGGATGAGAGGATCGCGGTGATGATCGACGAGTCCTACTTTCTATACACCGATACGGCTGCGCCATATGACTATATGGATTTTTTGACGAGCTGGTTGATGGCGCCCAGCATATATGATGCGCTGCCCTTCCCTCCGGCGGGTTCGAGTCGGTCGATGGGATCTTCCCACAGCGGTGGTGGTCTGTCGGCATCTGCGGTGGTGGCGACCTCAGAGGTCCCTTTTGTGCGGTTGCACACTCCTTCATACAACATTCGACGGGCTGACGGAGGGATGGTGCCTATGCTGCACCGTCCTCATGCGATGGATCCGGAGGAGTTGGGTTTGACAGAGGAGGTCCTACGACCTGCGGTATACCTTTCTGTTCTTCTCTTTCTTTCTTTTCTATTTTGGTCATTTCTGCTTTGATACTAATTTCGCTTTTTTCTTGCAGCAAGTTCGGGTGTCGACCACTTGGCTAAGCGACATCTGAGACTGGATATCTTCGACGACTGCCCATATTCGGGATGAGGTTCCCATTCCTTTTTTCTTGGTGCCGTCTGCTTCGTCCGGAGAGGACTCGGGCTCGGGTAGTGGTGGCGCATCGTCTCGCCATAGGGGGAAGAGATCACGCCGCAGGGGTGGAAGCTCTTGAGAGAGAGAGAGAAATAATGTGGTTCGGGCTGAGTGCCATTGTTTTTGCCTTTTCTTTTTATTTCATGCAAAGGTGATGTAACACAGAAAACAGATATATGCAATGCAATGGAGTTTTTTTATTGTCTTTTATTTAATGATGAATGTATGCATATGCGCTTTTTACTTTGCTGTTGAGATCGTAAAAAGGAAATATTTTTGGAATTTTTTGAAGTAAAGTTTTTGATTAAAAAGGGAGAATTAAAGGGAGTTTGAACTTCTGTTGAGAATATAAATTTATTTTCATTGAGTTTTCTGTTTTGACAAAAGAGGAAAAGAGGAAAATTTCCAAAAATAGGGGGTTGCCGATCGGCAAGCACCCTGACCTGCCTATCCGCAGTTCTGTCTAGTCCCATCAATTCAAAGCTTTGAATGGTACCCTTTTCAACCTTTGGTACCTTGTGGGGTAGGGTTCCCTCCGATTTCTGCAGGGATTGTGTCTCTTGTGAGGATCTTCAAGTATAAAAAGGGGTAAGGGTGGAGTGTTGTCATCACACCTTTGCATTCTTACCTACTCGCCCACCATCTCTTAGCCTTGCAAGATGGCTCTTCCTGGTAGCATTGAGTTTGCCAACTACCTCGAAGCCTTGGAAGCGATGTGCTCTTATAATGTCGACTATGATGCTTTTAACATGCGTCGAGTCTCCTTGTGGCGCAATCAGCCTATTGAGTGGAATATGCTGATGGCGGCGGTACAATTCTGGTACCCCGAAGACCATGTATTCCGCTTTAGGTTGGAAGAAGTTTGTCCTACCTACGAGGAATTTTCTGCCATATTAGGTGTAAATCCCAGTGATGCTGCGGCTTTACCCGAGTTTTCCCGTTCTCTTAGGGATTTATTGGCCGGGATTCTTCATATTTCGCCTTCCATGACTAGATCATTGGTAGCTGGAGGAATGATCTCCCTCCCGGCGGTGCTGCAGTCCGTGCATTTGCGGGAAGTAGGTGATGCTGGCTATGTTGGAGCCGTTGTTCTGGGTCTGGTTTCAAAATTATTGCTGGTGACTGGGGAATTACAGGTGGATCCACAACTTACAGCCATTACTTTATGGATGTCATACCGTCGCAATCCCGCGACGGTGATATTGGCGGAGACTCTGAATGGCCTGGATACTTGGAGAGAAGGCCGTTCTGACTTTTTGAGGGGTAGCCCTGTGATGCTGTTCATGTGGTTGTCTGAAATATTCTGCTTGTCGACTCCTCCAGAATATCCCTTATCGACCGTTCCTATCTTCTTTTCGCGCTACTTCATCCGCGTTGGCCTGTATGCTGAGAACTGGGAGAATTGGCTTATGGAGCATGGGGCTTGTGGTCTGTATTGGTCAGTGCCTTGGTGGTGTAACAACCCGCGTAATTTTGGACTATTTTAATTAATTTTTGGAAAATGGAGGAAAATAAAGTTTTTGATAAAATTATTTTTATTGCTCAAATATGTTGGTTATTATTTTTAAAGGCGAGAATTTCAAACGGTTTCGAAATCGGTGTTAAAACGGATTTTAAAATGATTTTTAAATGTTTTTAACTCTTGGAGTTGTTTTGACTTCCAACTCTTCATTTCTTTGCCTTATTTAAAGGAGTCTTTTGGATTCCAACTTTTCATTTCTTTGCATTATAAAAGGAAGTCGTGGACAAGATTTTTAACATACTTTTGGCACAAATTTGGCAGCAAATATATTTTATATTCCTCTCCTTTTTAATTATACTTTGGCCCTTGAGATTTGTGAGTTCCAACCTTAGATTAGAGGTGTTCTTGGGGCTATTTTGTTGGAGGTTCTTGGAGGAGCTTTTGTAGATCTTTTGAGTTGATCTTGAGGATGTGATCATTGTTTTCTCATCATGGTTTGAGGTATGGGGTTTTACACAATATGCTCCTTAAATCTCGCGAGTGTCATTATCTTTGATTTCTTATTAATTGAACTCATATTTGAATTGTTATATTCATTGAAATCTGGAAAATAATTGTTGAAATTATTTTGATTCATGTTGTATCATTATATTGTTGATGAGCACATTGTCATGAGATTTTAATATGGCACGGATGTTGGGCACCCGCCAAAATTCCTGTTTCCCGGGCTATGGCTTGATAAAGCATATACGGATGTGGTGAGGCCTGGTGACCCGATTAAAGTGTTGTTGAGAAATTTATTGATAAAATGCTATTGAGATTTGCATTTTGATTTGAATATTCGTACTCGTGTTGTTACGCCTTATTGCTAATATATTTGTTGAACATCTTTCCTGTCGTATTGTGTACTTCCCCATATTTTCTTTTAGTGGCAGGTTAACGTGGATTTGGGCGCTATGGATTATTGGAGGTTGATTTTATCTTGGATATTTTGGGAAGAATTTTTAATACATTTGAGAAGACTTGTATTTATTTATTTTGATGTATAGAGCATTGGGATTTATTTTATTTCGAGTTAGATGTTGTATTTAATTCGAGAGATTTGTTGTATTTATTTGAAGAGATTTGAGATTAGTGGTTTTCTCTATTGTTTTTGTGGGATTTAGATGCTCTATACCTGGTGACTTGTGGATTTGGATTTATTTTATCGCATTAGCGCTCCGTTCGCTCTCCCCGGGCGGGCGGGGTGTTACAAATGGTATCAGAGCTTAGGTATACGACAACCCTCGGGGCTTGGGTTTTGGATTCATTGCGTGGTTAGCAATTTTTGGAGATAGAAAATTTTAGGTGATATTCGTGATAGGCATTTAGATTAGATGTGAGGAATTTATTTTTGGAGACGAAATAATTTTGAAGATTGTTGGCCTGATTTTGAGAGTTAGGCATTCGGCGAAATTCCATTGTTAGTGGGGAAGTGTAACAACCCGCATAATTTTGGACTATTTTAATTAATTTTTGGAAAATGGAGGAAAATAAAGTTTTTGATAAAATTATTTTTATTGCTCAAATATGTTGGTTATTATTTTTAAAGGCGAGAATTTCAAACGGTTTCGAAATCGGTGTTAAAACGGATTTTAAAATAATTTTTAAATGTTTTTAACTCTTGGAGTTGTTTTGACTTCCAACTCTTCATTTCTTTGCCTTATTTAAAGGAGTCTTTTGGATTCCAACTTTTCACTTCTTTGCATTATAAAAGGAAGTCGTGGGGAATATTTTTAACATACTTTTGGCACAAATTTGGCAGCAAATATATTTTATATTCCTCTCCTTTTTAATTATACTTTGGCCCTTGAGATTTGTGAGTTCCAACCTTAGATTAGAGGTGTTCTTGGGGCTATTTTGTTGGAGGTTCTTGGAGGAGCTTTTGTAGATCTTTTGAGTTGATCTTGAGAATGTGATCATTGTTTTCTCATCATGGTTTGAGGTATGGGGTTTTACACAATATGCTCCTTAAATCTCGCGAGTGTCATTATCTTTGATTTCTTATTAATTGAACTCATATTTGAATTGTTATATTCATTGAAATCTGGAAAATAATTGTTGAAATTATTTTGATTCATGTTGTATCATTATATTGTTGATGAGCACGTTGTCATGAGATTTTAATATGGCACGGATGTTGGGCACCCGCCAAAATTCCTGTTTCCCGGGCTATGGCTTGATAAAGCATATACGGATGTGGTGAGGCCTGGTGACCCGGTTAAAGTGTTGTTGAGAAATTTATTGATAAAATGCTATTGAGATTTGCATTTTGATTTGAATATTCGTACTCGTGTTGTTACGCCTTATTGCTAATATATTTGTTGAGCATCTTTCCCGTCGTATTGTGTACTTTCCCATATTTTCTTTTAGTGGCAGGTTAACGTGGATTTGGGCGCTATGGATTATTGGAGATTGATTTTATCTTGGATATTTTGGGAAGAATTTTTAATACATTTGAGAAGACTTGTATTTATTTATTTTGATGTATAGAGCATTGGGATTTATTTTATTTCGAGTTAGATGTTGTATTTAATTAGAGAGATTTGTTGTATTTATTTGAAGAGATTTGAGATTAGTGGTTTTCTCTATTGTTGTTGTGGGATTTAGATGCTCTATACCTGGTGACTTGTGGATTTGGATTTATTTTATCGCATTAGCGCTCCGTTCGCTCTCCCCGGGCGGGCGGGGTGTTACAGGTGGGTACAGTTGCAGCCTATTCTGGAGCTAGGAGAGTATTCATATGTGCGTCTGGTTGGTCTCAGACAGACCTCTTTTTTTTCCCTTGGCGAATTCTGCGCCAATTCGGCTGGGCACAAGTCGTGCCACCTCGGATCTCAAATTTCTTTTCGGTAGAGGATTTTACTGAGCGTCGGCGTATGTTGCTTTGGTCTCTGTGGGAAAATAGCCGTTCGTCAACCCGTCCCTCTCAGTCTATCGGGAAGGTTTGCCATGTCCCCAAAGATTATATGAAGTGGTTATGGAGGAAAGTAGTCAGCAAGATGTTGGCAGTGGAGATTGGACAAAGATGGTTTATTTTATCTGACTCCATGGAAGGGGGCGTTGTGTTTTTTTCGAAGATGGTTAAAGCTCATCGATCCATGGAATGTTTGCGGCACTCTATTCAGGCAGGGGAAACTTGGGGGCCTCAGGATGTAGATGATGAGGGTGCAGGATTCTCTGGTAGCTGTGGGTAGGACTCCTGGGGAGTTTATTTGTGTGATAGGTGTGGGGATTTTATTTGGCTTTTTATGGTAGTGGGGAAGGGAGTTATCCGTTCCTTTTTCTTATGTAATCCGTACTATAATTTCTTATTAATGAAATAAATAAGTTTCTGATCATCCAGCTGTGCCTTTTGATGAATTTTGTATTTTGAATTATCTATACTGATCTCTAAGGCATACATAATCCTTTTGTTCAAATAATTTTAGAATGAACCGCCGTTCTCGGAGGTAAGAAAAGAATATCATTATGCGAAAAAAATGGTCGCGCTCATGTGAGGAGTGTGAGCTGCCTACGTACCTATGTTTTTTTTTTAAAAATGTTTTAAAATAGTTTTTGTAGAGGATCAACCCCACGTAGTTCTGGGTAGAGGGAAATGAAGAGTTTTTTTTTAGAATAGAAGGGGGATGAGAAGAGTCGTAGCACGCCGAGATTTCGGACTAGGGGTAGAATTTCTTGAGACGGTTTAGATTGACTGGACGAGCCATCTCCTCCCCATCTATGTCAGTGAGCATGGCGGCACCGCCGGATAAGATTTTCTTCACAATGTAGGGGCCGCTGCAATTAGGCTTGAATTTCCCTCTGGGGTCCCAGATGGGTTCTACTATCTCCTTGAGGGCTAAATCCCCCTCCCGAACACCGCGGTCCTTGACTTTTTTGTTGAATGATCGCGCTATTCGGCGATGGTACCCCTGTATGTGGTAAAGAGCTTTTAATCTTCTTTCATCTAGGAGGGCTAGCTCATCAAGACGGCTTTGGCACCAGTCTTCTTCACTAACCTTGCCTTCGAGCATGACCCGTAGCGAGGGTATTTCCAGCTCCATAGGTAGGACCGTTTCCATACCGTAGACGAGTGAGTAAGGGGTAGCCATAGTAGAGGTTCGGATTGAGGTTCGATAGCCCCAGAGGGCGTACGGGATCCGGTCATCCCAATCCCTACAACTTTCGGTCATCTTGTTGATGATGGCTTTGAGGTTTTTGTTGGCGGCTTCAACTGCACCATTGGTCTGAGGTCGATAGGGAGAAGATTTGTGTCTCTGAATCTCGTACTCGTTGACTACTTCTATGACTTCTGCTTCGAAATGCAACCCGTTATCTAATACCAGCTCGTGCGGGACCCCAGATCGACAAATGATATTTTTCTTGAGGAATTTAGCCACTTTCTTAGCATTTAATACTGCGTATGACTCAGCCTCGACCCATTTGGTGAAATAATCGATGG
Organism: Sambucus nigra; assembly: GCA_949130495.1. NCBI lineage: Eukaryota > Viridiplantae > Streptophyta > Magnoliopsida > Dipsacales > Adoxaceae > Sambucus > Sambucus nigra. Next base: position 187,066,081 of record OX422207.1, read on the forward strand.
CACCCAGGATGAACTCATATCCGTTTGAAGCCTTTGGTGTAACCTTCCCTATGATGTTGATACCCCAGGTAGAGAACGACCAGGGAGAGGTCATGTTGTATAATTCTCGCGGAGGCAAGTGTTGAAGATTAGAGAATTATTGGCATTTGAGGCACCTCCGGACATAGGCGGTGCAATCCTGGATCATGGTGGTCCAGTAGTAGCCCTGTCGGATGATCTTCTTGGCGAGCATGTGACCATTCATGTGGGGTCCGCATTCCCCACTGTGGATTTTCTGCATTATTTTCTCAATCTCAGCCCCTGCGATGCAGTGTAGACGAGTTCCATCGAAGTTCCTCTTGAGTAGAGCTTTATGACAGATGATGTACTGGGCGGCCAATCTTCGGAGGGTTGTTCGATTTTTCTTGTTGGAACCCTCGGGATACCTACCATGTTTGAGGAGGCACCAGATATCATAGTATCAGCAATCGGCTAGTTCGGGATCTTCAGTGGAGACAAGCTCAATATGGTAGAAATGGGTCGATTTGTCTTGCTTTTGAACTAGGAAGGGGGTCATTGTTATTCCTTCGGGTATGTCGACCATAGAGGCCAATGTGGAAAGAGCATCGGCTAGGTTATTCTTTGCTCGGGGTAGGTAATGGAAGGTAATATCTCAGAATTGGGAGGCTAACTCTTCTAATATGGCATGAAAGGGTTGGAGCTTTTCATCCTTAACTTTCCACTTTCTGAGCACTTGACTGATGATAAGGGTAGAATCCCCGTAGATATCAAGGTATTGAATACCTTTCTCGAGAGCAACCTTGAGGCCCACTGTGCATGCCTCGTATTCCGTCATGTTGTTGGTGCAAGGAAAATCCAATTTTATGGCGATGGGAGTGTGGGAGTCATCTGGGGTGATCATAAGGATCCCAATGCCATATCCCTTTTTGTTGGCAGCATCGTCAAAAACATTTTCCATCGAAGGCGGTTTTGGGTGGTACAGAGGATATTTTCATCTGGGAATTCGGAAATCTGAACCTTCGCTTCTTCTATGGGGTAGTCGACGAGGTAGACAGAGATGGCTCTTCCTTTAATGGCTTTATGTGTGACATACACGATATCGAACTCGGTTAGGAGCATCAACCATCGGGCCATTCGACTGGATAAGGTGGGTTTCTCAAGCAGGTATTTGATGGGATCCATTCGGGATACAAGTTGAATGAGGAAGGCGAGTATGTAGTGTCATAAATTTTGGGTGACCCAGACAAGTGCGACACATGCCTTTTCTAAAGCCGTGTAGTTGACCTCGTACCCGGACAATTTGTGACTGGCGTAATATATGGCTCTTTCTTTGCGGGAGTCTTCAAGATATTGGGCTAGCAAAGCCCCAACTGCAGTGTCAGTTATGGTTAGGTATAGGAGTAAAGGGAGACCAGACTATGGTGGCATGAGCACTGGAGGTTGGGTTAGGTATTATTTGATTCGGTCAAAAGCTTCTTGGCAGGCCTCGTTCCAAACCTTGGTTGAATATTTTCGGAGGAGCTTGAAGATCGATTCACAGATGGAGGTTAGCTGGCTGATGAACCGGCTGATATATTGTAATTTCCCAAGAAAACCTCGAACTTCTTTCTCTGTTCGGGGTGGTGGCATCTCAAGTATGGCTCTCAGCTTTGCAGGATCTGCTTTTATCCCCTTTTTGCTGACCATGAATCCCAAGAGTTTTCCCTTTGTAACGTCGAAGACACACTTTTATGTATTAAGTCGCATCTGATACCGTCGCAGTCGTTCGAAGAATTTTCGAAGAGCGGAAACATGACCTTCTCTAGTTTTGGACTTGATAATCATATCATCCATATAGACCTCGAGCTCTTTGTGAATCAGATCGTGCAGGATGGTTGTGGTAGCCCTTTGGTAGGTAGCCCTAACATTATTGAGACCGAATGACATAACGGTGTAGCAAAAGGTTCCCCATGGGGTGATGAATGCGGTTTTTTCTTGGTGATCGGGATGCATCTTGATTTGGTTGTATCCGACAAATCCGTCAACAAAAAACTTGAGAGCATGACTGGCTGTGTTGTCCACGATCATGTCGATATTGGGTAGCGGATAGTCATCCTTTGGAGAAGCTTTATTTAAATCTCGGTAGTTTACACCACTACACCAAAACGCGCCTTTAGTAACATAATTTTACCGTTACTAAAAATATTAGTAACACAATTTTTCCGTTAGAAAAAAGGCGTGGGGCACGAAGCTAGTAACGGTAAAATTCTGTTACTAATAGTAACGGTAAATTTTAAAATTAGTAACGGAAAATTCTGTTACTAATAGTAACGGTAAATTTTAAAATTAGTAACGGAAAATTCTGTTACTAATAGTAACGGTAAAATTCATAATTAGTAACGGTAAAATTCTATTACTAATAGTAACGGTAAAATTCAAAATTAGTAACGCAAAATTCTGTTACTAATAGTAATGGTAAAATTCAGAATCAGTAATGGTAAAATTTTGTTACCAATAGTAACGGTAAATTTCAAATTTTGTGACGGTAAAGGTGCGTTAGTAATATTAATACATATTTAAAAAAAACATATTTTTCAAGATCCAATATCCTTAATTTAAACAAATTCGATTATTCTTACAACACTAAATAAATCCTATGAACATATATAAAAATAGTCCACATAAATAACGGCATTATATTCAACATTTACATTTTATATTAACACACTCTTTATTTACAGAAGAAACTTAAATCAAACAAGTGAAACATCGTAATACAATCACCGCGAAAGTTACATTATTTTCATAAATGAATCCAATATTACATTCTAATACAATCATCACAAAATGAGATGTTTTTATATTATAACTAATCAAATGAAATATAGAAAATAAGTCCATTGTTGTTGACTATCAACTTCCGTTCTGTTACCATCGCAATCAACGCCCCAACCCGCAACGCCGGAAACTTGATGAGGATCAGAAAATGACATTCTGTCAAACAAATAAAATTATCATATTAGTTCTAATATCAACGTTTAGTCATACAAAATTAATTTAGTACAAAAAATTATCCACCGGCAAAATTAATTGCACAAACACTGTAAAAAATTGCACAACACTCTAATGCTAGTTTACATCTACATTGAGTACGCAAAGTTTTCCATTTTAATTGCATTCCAAGTCATTCTTTCATTACAAAATTTTGATAATAACCTCATTATCTCATACACACCCTAATATATCTGAAAGGTGAAGACGAAACAGAATGAGGAAAGAAATTTGTACCTCGAAACCTGAGGTAGCACCACAATAAAGAGCTGCAAGTCGACGATGTTTTTTGGCGCCAACATCTGTTGACTCGTCCAATAGCGCTACATCACCCACTTCAAATATCTAGAATCAAGATGGAAAAATTCACACATTTTTCTGATAACAAGAAAACAAGTAGCAGAACGATACACACAGATATGGACATTTTAAATAATTTGCATTTTACCTTTATTGGCTTAGGATGATCTTTATTGTGCCCAACGGTTTTCCAAATCCCGGGCATAAGACTAGTCCGCACAATCTAACAAATGTAAGAGTTATCTAGTTAACCACACTTTGAGTGCATCATAAGAATAATAAAAGAATCAAGGATAAATTTATTGGTTGAAAAAAATCCATATTATTTCGGGAGAGTGAAATGAGAGAACCGGAATTAAAAACATTACACGTGATTAACAAAAACAAAACAAAACAAAACAGCAGCAAATTAGAAGAGAATAAGGATAAGGGTGCTCATGGTTGGAGGTGACAAAACCTAAGGGGAAAAGATCAAGAGAACTGGAATCATAAACATTATGCAAGAGTCCGCAAACAATCAGCAAATCGAAATAGGGTGGGGGTATGCATGCTTGTGGTTGGGGTGGGAATCCCAAAGGAGAAAAATCAACCAGATGCAAATATTTGGGAAAAGGCTTTGTTGAGTTGAGATGTGTCACGAACTCTAAGATACAGCTCAGTAAGTAATAGTATCACCAGAAGTGCAATGAAAAATTTGGAAAGCTATGGGGGTAAACCTGATGGTCCAACACTGCCCAGTGCAGGATCAATCACTAGCCGTTTATCTGATTTACATTTTCCAACACACGGCTAGAGGGTACATGCCAAGTATGTGAACCTAATCGTTTGCGTGTCGTATCTCTTTCCAAGGGAAGGGAAGTGATCGAGATCACCTCCTGAAAGTTGTTTATAATAGGACAAACAGTTGACCTGCCACTCAACGTAACACATTTTTCCATTCTTTCTTCTGCTGCCTCCTTATAACAAGCAAATATGTCATCCCCATCAAACCCTTTTAGGATGAGGTTTCCATACCTCCCTCTTACATAATGGACCTCCCACCTCACCTTCTACCATCAAAGCCTTCTTATTCACGTACAGAAATTCAGAACTATTCTACCCTACAAAGGTTGTACCGCGAAACAGATAATAGATAGTATATATGGCAAAGCAACTCATATTGGTTCTCAAATCAAAGGCGCAACAGTGCAAGAAATGTTTTACTTTTTTATAGAAAAAAAGGGAATAAATTGGAATCATCAACGCACACAAGAGTAAATTTCAATAATATGCAGCACCGTTTCCCCAAAAAACTTTTTTTTGTGGGTAAGCGAATTATTTTGCACAAATGCAGAGTAATACATGACGAGAGAACCAGCAATCCACTTAAATCAGGGGTGGGGTGGGGGGGGGGGGGGGGGGAGGAAACATTCTCCAAACCAAATTGGGAACACATACCAAGATCATGAGAAAATCCAATGTCGGCAATAGAATAACAGAATATTATACATCCTATTTTCGACTAATAGCTTTAGTCACTAAAATTAAATAAAGGCTAAAACTATTGAAAATAAAGGGTGACGGGAGAAGAATGCTAAGAAAAGAAAGTGCCCCTCTACCATCATGAAGCTCGTTGCCCGGGTATCTAATTTTAAAAATGTAACTCTAAATAGAGCATTATCTCAACGGGATAAACGTTTAAAGAGAAATCTGTTATTGATAAAGAGGGGTGAAACCAATCCATAAACACATCAAAGTGTGCAAATAACAGGTAAATGTCATTAGATGAACATATGAGCACATTATGACAACATAATTTAGTTTTATTCATAGAACAGCGAAGGGAAAACAGACCTCAAAATCAGCAGAGCGAGGATTTCCAATAATAACTGCTGTTGATTTGTCATCTTTGCGATTAAGCATGGGGAAATTTTCTTTATAAGCGCATAATATCCATGTCAACACCTCAGTATAGCCATTCATTGCAATCTATAAGGATTCAAACAATAAGTTAAGCCAATTAAAGGGCAGGAAAAGATTGCATATCACATGTAATAAAGAGAATAGTTCCATTTGATCTCACAAGCAAACATCGATCATCAGGCTTAACCTTCATGACAACGAATATAACTTGCTGTTTTGACAAGTAATTGCATAAGTATCACAATGAAAAAAACTACTACTATGCTTACAGCACAACTAATTTGCCTATTTCCATGCACGGCGCTAAATAAGTGACACATACGCAGAAGCAAAAGACTATTGCGTTGAAGAACACAGTAACAAGTTTAATCAAACAATCAAGCCCTAGCTAGGCGATCAATAATTTAATCAAACAATCAAGCCCTAGCTAGGGTTTCCTAAATTTCCTATTTCATTCTCTTATACGAGGCATATATGCAGTGAAGATGACTTGAACAACTTCATGAATAGACACCATACAATTATTTCATAACAGTTTCTCAGGGATACACAACCATTACGTGAATGCATTACTACTTGTTAATAGTCATTACCAGCTGATAAGTAATAATTTGTGTGATAAAAGAATTATACATCATACTTGCTATCCCGACGGAAGACATCAAACTTGGTAGATATCATACTACATTTATTAAAAGAATCAGACATTATACTAATCAAACATCATTTAACAGTTATCATCACAAATTCAAAAGTAAAAATTATAAAGATATTTTCACATATTTAAGTCACATTAAAATGAAATCAAGTCATGTTATAGGAATTTGATACATAAAGTCATAAAACATCTATCAAATACACAGAAGATTAAATTGTTTAGACAGAGAAAAGATTGTAATTAAGGGGAATAATAGCAACGAAATATTTTACAGTTTAAAATGATTTAAGTATTGGGTATAATAAGAAAAATAATGTGGAGTGATGTTTTTACCAAATCGAGTCATCAAAACAGCAAAACATAGGAGATATTATGCATATGATCCCAAATAAAAGTTATAACACATGACTACATGCCTATGAGCCCAAATGATGTCTTACATAAGCAAGCTATTACAGTAACATATGACATTGTAGCACCTATTACATTTTATCACATATTACAGTAAGGAAGCTATCAGGCCAAATGTGTGAGTAATAGGTATATTATTCAGTGATATGAATAGGGGCATCCCGACTAATCATATTAAAATAACATTTAGAAGTTGTAAGAGAAGGAGCGAACATGACAAATTTATCTCGATCAAAGTTGGATTTTTTATTAGATCAACATATTGTAGGATGCCCGACCAGTTACTCTTACAATATGAACTTACATTTGAGTTTATGAAGTTAGTAGGTGAACATACACAATGTGCACACTACATCCATTCAAAATTGACATGTAACTACCCAAATCCAAATGTATGAAGCATATACTCACTCATATTGCCCGAAATTGGCCCTTGCCAACTCATGTCTGAAATGTCACAGATAGATATCGAATCAAGGTCAAAATGCCATGCTGGTATCATGCTGTTTACAGGTAAACAATAAGTTTTTCTGTCTTTATACTATGATTTGAAATAAAAATTGAAGTACAAACAAAGAAAGTATTTATCTTACCCATCGTGTGATATCTCGGCATATGCTTTCAATTTTGTTGTCTAATAAGGGAACGAGCGTTGCCTTGAGTGGGTTACGAATATTTCTCAATTTGTTTTGGATTGCAGTGTTACCTCCATATCCCCTTCTCGAATTGTGTTTCGAATGCCTTCAATACGATGATCCTCTTGATTTCTGCTAATGCTATTGATGATTCCATCTGTTGCTCTATTTTCTATTTTATATTTAGGATGATAGTATTCTAGTTTTCATGTTGATATTATGGTCTTACTGATTTTTACATCGCGTATTCTCTGAAGGTATTCTCATTTCCGTGGTTCACCGCAAATTCATGCCATTTGTTCCAAAAGTCAGCATTAGATCTTGGGTCTGCAAAATCAGCTGCATGTTGGTATATTCCACGAGCGCGATCTATTTCTCCCAGGCTCTTCTCAAGCTTCGCGTACTTTATGCACATGATCTTTACATCATTTTCTGGAAGACGGCCCGTTTAGATCGCCTGCACACTGATCTTTTAAGGCTAAATAAAAACACACTGATTGTTGAAATGTGCGTTTGTTCTATATCTGAGCAACCTCAGATATGTATGTCATTTGTTCACACTCATTTTGTTTTCGTATGGTAAATACAAATAATTTTCCTATTTATCAAATGTTTTATTAATGTCATTTGACAAATACAGTAATGATAAAACTGGAACTAAATCTCATCAAAAAATTCAGCATTAAGAGCTAAAAACAAACAATCCCATACCTTTGCATATTAGATACTCAATCCTCAATTGGAGCCCTTCTAGAAGATGGCAAATGCCTGGAACGCCGAGATTAGATATTTACAATCAACAGTAAGCGCGTCCATTGCAGTTGAGACACCAGCACTGGATGTCAACTTCATTTCCTGAGCATTTGTTTTCTAAATCAGACCAGCAAGAATAGAAGTATTCTCTGCTCTGTTTGGGCAGTTTGAAAACAAAACCACGAGAAATTTAGTCTTATCATCCAGCAAAGGCCAAATCAATGACCTTTCCCTCCTCCTTTATCCGGGCTTGGGACCGGCAATGCTCAAATAAATATTAGCATTGGCGGAGTTAAAAGGGGTTTTACAATAAAAAAAGACAGTCCAAATTAATTCCAAATCAAATATAGATAGATCCAAACAAAGTTCACAACGACACATATTGCAAATTAAGTCCAAATATAGATAACTCAAACAAAGTTCATAACAAACGCATAATGCAAACTAAGTCCACATATAGATAGCTCAAACAAAGTTCATAAAATAAACTAAACATATTTAAGCCAACAATCCAGCCAAATCAAATATCCCCCCAAGACTAGGTCAGCAAAAGTGAATTGGTCACCTTGAGGAGCATCAAACAACCTAGCATCCGGCTTCATCACTTCCTCCACATATACTTTCCTCTCCCCGACTCCAACTCTCTTACCATGACATATATCCTTTATTGCATCCGTCACGACATACCCCTTTGCCAGTTCTTCATTGTACCTATCAAGCAAGATTACTTTGGGATTGTTGGCAAGAGAAGGTGTGGTCGCATAAACAGGACGAGAAGCGGATGCAAAAACATTATCCAAATTTTGACAGAGATTCCTATGTTGTAGACTTGTATTGGATGCATGATCACTTATCGGTGTGATTGGTGGACCCTTTCCGTTTTGAGCATTGAAGGCATCAACCAAACGTTCTATAGCATCCTATGAAAAAACGGATCAAACAATAGTAAGTTAATATCTGTTATATCTAAATAAGTCTTTTTAATAAATGAAATTATATAAAATACATATATACCATAATTTGTGTGTTATTTTCCTCAAATCTTCTATTGACGGAAGAGATGATATCTTCCTTCAATGCATCCACATCATCCTTTGCCTTCTTTCTTTGTTTAAGTTTGGCATTTGCCACCCCTAAATGCATCAACTGCTTCTTCGAAATTTGGGGACAAACTCCACGAACTCCTCCCTTTTTCTCCTTCCCAAAAACCTCTATCAATTCATCATTCTCTATGCATTGGCTCTTGCTACTACCCTCTCCACTCTCTCTCTTTCTTTTCTCAATCGCATCCTTTACTTTATCCTATCAAATGAGAAAACTTCATTAATAAACGCAATAAATAATACTAAAAATATTATTATTTTTCATGTAAATACGCACATAGTAAAGCTTAGCACTGTTTAAGGCATTCCCCGTTTTGTCCTCGTGTCCCGCAAGCCATGTGTCTACTCGCGTTAATTCTTCTTTTGGGTTCGATTGAACCTACAATTTAAATATCACATGTTATACACAAAAGTAGTGTTGATATTTGAAAAACATTATGATACATACCATTTCATATTGCGAAGCAGCATAGGTGCGACGCCCAAGTGTATGGGAATATTCTAAATTGGTTCGATTCTTGGCATTTTGAATGTTTTGTGACTTCTTTTTTGCTTTCCTTTCGTTCTCACAAAATAATATCCATATGTTGGGATCAACACCTTCCGGTAGGACTCCAGGATTGTCTTCGGTAGGCAAAAAACATCTCATATTACTTTTGTGTGTCCTAAACTTCTGTGCAAACCGTTTCTCCATCAGCGGGCGAGCCACCTCCGGTTCAACATCTAACTCAAATCCTACCATTAAAGCATTCCAAACATCATCTTTGTAATTGTTTGGCACAACTCTCCAATCTTCGTAACTAATCGGAATATAAGATCTAACAAGATCACCAACCCGAGTGCTCCATCTCCCACTCCATGGACCGACTACACTCCCATCCACTTGAACGGTGACTCTCATTTTACCATCTTGGGTCATATATTGTAATTGTTTAGCCTTTTTATCCATTTCTTCTTGCTTCTTTTTATTTTCTTGATGCGGAGTGGATGATATTTGTTGTGGTGTTGATGACGTTTGTTGTTTCGAACCACCACTTGCACTTGAAGCCATGACGCCCAATACAGTGCTGTCAAAACAAAACATAGATGCCAACAATAGAAATAACTGTTATAAAATAATATGCATTGAATTATCATATTAATACAACATTAGCATATTGATAGAGATATATATAGTCATGTTAATACAACATCATATTAATACAACATTAGCATATTAAAACAAAACAGCTTTCAACGGTTACAATATCCAAAAGAAAATATTAAAACAACTAAATCGAGTCGTATTGCTTGAGCAAACTTTCCAAGTGCGGTTGGTCTTCAAGAATAGATTGGAAGATTGTTGGTGTCTCTAAGTCGTCCACTTGACTCGTCAATCTCTTAGGTGACTGTATAACAACCCACCAATTGGGATTTTTAAGATCTTTCGAATAGAATACTTGACTAGCCTCGGATGCGAGAGTGGCTGGCTCATCATACTCATTATCAACGCTCTTAAACTTATCAAAATTTACCATCACTAAGTTGGAGTCCGTACAAAGCTTACAACCATTAGTCTTATCCTCCACTCTCACCCAATCACAATAAAATACCACCTCCTTAAACAAGGTATAGTCCAGCTCAATAATTTGTTTGATAACTCCATACCACATAGTCCAAGTATTTGTGAGATTCTTATCACTTTTTTTAGCTCGAAATTGTGTCCATGCCTTCAAGCAAACGCCGCTATCCTGTGTGACAACAGTATCGTCGTGATACTTAGGAGAGAATACGAAACCATTTACACGATACTTTTTATATGTTTTAGCCTTGAATTGCGGCCCTTGAACTAACCGCCACAATGTTTCATTTGTCTTCGTCTCTCCTGATTTCAGCAACTGTTTGATGAAAACAAATCATAATTACTACAATGTTTCAATTCTCATCATACTAAATGGAAAGATTAATAAAAATATTAGTATTTATATAATCACCTTCTCGGATAACCAAGGGATAAAAGAAGTTTGTTTCTCCACTTCTGTCATTTCAATCCCCTTCCCTTTAGGACGAGACACGGATTTCAGTGATGCTTCATATTCACTGCAATATGTAGTTTGATATAAGTAATTATAACTCAAAATGATAATTAATTCTTAACTATAAACAAACGAAAGAACTCAAACCTATAGTACTCTTGAAATCCATCAACATTTAGTCGAAATAATACCCATCGACGTATTTGTTGAAACTGTACGGGTCCCAATGTTATAGTCTTATCATCCAGCAAAGGCCCTTCATCAGAGAACTCTCCACCTTCCTCTAAAAAGGCCTCACGGGAGCGTTTATGATTTCCATCAGATGGATTTGGCATGTACTCCATGCAATATCTAACAGATTCAGCAACAACGTAGGATTCTGCAATTGAACCTTCAACATACCGCTTATTACTGGGTATATCTTTGAAATCTTTCATCGTCCTATTTGTATTAGGTAATAAAAATTAATAGCAAGCATTATTAACTTAAATGGGGCATATTTTACTATATTAAAAGGTAAAAAAAATCACCTTTCGAACGGATACATCCAATGAGCGTCGGTGGGTCCACAAACCAGGGCTTCATCTCCTAGATGCACAGTGAGGTGAATGCTAATATCAAAAAACGTAGGTGGAAAATATTTTTCCAACACGCACAATGCTTCAACAACCATATATTTGGCTCTTTGGATATCTTGTCGAATTAGGACCTTAGAGCACAACATGTTAAAGAACAAACTTAATTGTTGGATTGCTCTTCTTAAATCTCGATGTTTCGGAAAGGCATGTTGGAGCAACACAGGTAGCAGATGTTCAATTATGACATGATAATCATGCGACTTTAAGGAGTGCAAAGATGGGGGACTAAGACTTACTATATTGCTCAAGTTAGAGGAAAAACTGGTAGGAAGCTTTAAGTCCTTCAAAATTTGGCAGAATTGTTTTTTTTCTTCTTTATCCAAGATAAATGGTGCTGTTGGTTTTATCGTTTTTCCGGTGCGTCCATCAACTTGAAGCCATTGACCGCTGTGTATGCCCATACCCTTCATATCCAATCGACCCTTTTCAGTATCCTTTGTTTTATTATCATCAAGAATTGTGTTTATCAAATGCTCTGCAACATTCTTTTCGATGTGCATCACATCAAGGTCATGTCGAACTTGATGATATGGCCAATATTCCAAATCAAAGAAAATAGATTTTTTATACCAAGCTTCTTTAACTTCAACATTAGCACTCCCATTAACATTATTAGACTTTCTCTTCTTAGCGGGAACTTTTGAGACTTTTCCAGGTACATACTTTATATTTCTTAACTTCTCCACAAGTGCATCTCCGTTTAGTCGAATCGGGGGACGTCCAACTTCTTGTGTCCTAAGTCCCAAACCTCTACCACTCCTAAAAGGATGATCGCTTTTAAGAAACAAACGATAGTTTGTGTAAACTATCTTCATGCTATGTTCTAGCCAAATGGATGGAGTGTCATCGCTACAAATAGGACATGCTTTGTAACCATGTGTTACACACACAGATAAGTTTCCATATGCGGGAAAATCATGAATCCCCCACATCAACATAGCTCTCAACGTAAAAGGTTGCATCTTGTGCATGTCAATAGCTGGAACTCCTTCCCATAGTTGTTTCAACTCATCTACTAATGGTTGAAGAAAAACATCAATGTCTTGACCCGGTGCCTTTGGCCCAGGAATCAGCAAAGATAAAATTTGGAACTCACGCTTCAAGCATAAAGAAGGCCCCACATTATAAGGCGCGGTCATGACAGGCCAGCAACTATAACTACTAGACTGAATACCATGGGGATTAAACCCATCTGTTGCTATTGCAAGCCAAACATTGCGCCCTTCCTCGGCGAAATCGGGCCATCTACTTTTTAGCATTCTCCATTGGGATGAATCACAAGGATGTCGCTGATAATCCCATGAACTTGTTGCCCGATGGTGCCATGTCATTTCATGCGCTATCCAAGGAATAGTGTACAATCTCACTAGCTTTGGAATTAAAGGGAAATGTCTCAACACTTTCATCGGTTCTTTGCATATCCTCTTCCCTTTCTTTGAGGTCACTGCATATCTCGGTTCTCCACACTGAGGACATTCCTCCAAATCTTCATTCTCTTTCCAGTATAAAATACAGTTGTTAACGCAAGCATGAATGTAATTTGCTTTCATACCTAGGTCTTTCATCATTCTCTTCATGTGCGGATATTTTTCTGGTAATGTGTTTCCTTTTGGAAGCCACCTCTTTAAAACCGACAAGAGAGAGGTCACGCTATTTCCCGACCAACCAAACTGCTTTTTCAAATTATGCAATTCAACAATTGCAGAGAGAGTAGTCTCAGAACCCTCACATGAAGGGTACAATTTCTCCATCGCTAATTTATTATATTGATCATACTTCTCATTGTCGACATACGATTTTTCAGAGAATCCTTCCTGATCGGGTTCTACAAAATATTGTTCGTGCACTCCGTAACATGCGTCAACTAAGTTTTGCAACCTTTCATTCTCATTGTTATCAGCTTCATCATGTCCTTCACAATCAATAGTATCTACTACGGGACATGTTAGGTTCGATGATAGTGTTTCACCATGTAAAACCCACTTAGTATATGTCCTGTCTATACCGTGCATTATCAAATGACCCTTGATATCTACCGCAGTAAAACGCTTCTTATTTCGGCACTTAACACATGGACAAGGAAAGGTCGAGAATTGATGGCCATTGTTTGCAATTGTAAAATTAATAAAAGACGCAACTCCATTTGTGTACACCTCACTTATTCTATTCCTCTCATTCATCCACTCTTTGTTCAATGTTTGTGACATTCTGCACTACCAAAAAAATATGGTTTACACACAAGTTATATGATTATATAAAAAAAAATATAATTATTGATACACATAAGAAAAATCACAGTTACAACATGTAATTTTGTTAGAACAAAACTTAAAGTTCAGGGGAGAGGTGCAATTTCCTTAGTTATATAAAATTATGTGTTTTAATAGTATAAATCAGTGTATATAATTATGTGTTTTAATAGTATAACAGGGTATTAAATACCAGGTCTAGTGTATACAATTATGTGTTTTAATAGTATAAATCAGTGTATACAATTATGTGTTTTTTATAAATCAGTATATAAAAAACATTCTAAGCTTTGGATTTAATACAAAATAATCAAAAACTTGAACCAAAAAAAATAAAAAGTATGTACCCAACAACAATAACAAAAATACATTGCATTTTACCAAAAAAATAAACTTGTAACCCAACAGCAAATCTCTTATGAGCAGTAAATCTCTTAGAACGCTTAGATAATTACCTTCTGAAAGCAAATCACAATTCCCAAACCCTAGGTTGTGATGTGAGCGCCGAATGCTTCCAAAACCCTAGGTCACGCTAACTGAGACTTCTTCCAAACCCTAGGTCACGCTAACTGAGACTTCTTCCAAAACCCTAGGTCACGCTATTTCTTTTTGGAGAAGAGGAAGAGCATTTTGGAGAAGAAGAAGATCAAACGCTATTTCTTTTTGGAGAAGAGGCAGATCAAACGCTAGCTTTTTGGAGAAACCCTAGGTCACGCTAGGTGTATTGTGGAGAAAGACAATTTTTTGTCGGGGATATTTTGACGCTAGGTGTATTGTGTTGTGAGAATGTTACTTAATTACTTTTTTTTAATTACTTTTAAAATATTTAAATAATATTAGTAACACTTATCAGATATTAGTAACGGTATGGTGTTGTGAGAAATAGTAACAGTATAATACTGTTAGTAAACCAAAAAATAGTCTGTTACTAAAAGCTTGTTTTGGTGTAGTGCACACATTCAAACCTTCCCTCCTGATTTCAGCACAGGTACAATGTTGGCTAGTCATGTGGGATATTCGATCACCCGAATGAAACCCACGTTTAACTGTTTGACCACCTCTTCTTTGATCTTGAGCGACCATTCGGTGCGGAGTTTTCTCAATTATTGTTTAACTGGCTTGTAATCTGGGAGAGTGGGGATCTCGTGCTGAGATATTTCAGGATCAATGCCGGGCATATCATCATAGGACCATGCGAAGACATCTATAAACTCTTTCAGCAATTCTTCGAGTTGTGCACGCTCATGCTCGTCAAGGGTGGCCCCTATCCTAATCTCGCGCAGTTGGCTACTAGAACCGAGATTAATAACAACAGTCTCTTCTTCATTAACTTGAACTCGGTTATGTTGTTTATTATTAACCTTATTTAGATCAGTTAAGAATTATTCATTTGCAAAATCATCATCATCAAAAGTTTGATTAGAATCCAAGCAGTTAATGTAAGGCACATCAAGATACTCAAAATCTTCATTTATTTCATTGATAGGAAAAACAGCATTGAGAACCTCATCAAAAGAGGTCTCGATTACATTTGAGCAAGGATAGACAACAGAAGAAGAAATAGGGTAAATATTGGGGTCAGGGGAGATTTCGCGAGGTAGAACTGGCGCAGCATGCCAGTTGAGGAGAGGAGTATCAGCAACTTTAATCAGACGGGATTGGTCCATTGATGTAGTGCTGAATGAACCATGCAGAGTGCTAGCCCCAGTATCTGTAAGTTGAAGGAATCTTCAGAATTGCCTTCCTCAGTATCTTCGACATCTTTGACGAGCGATTGTACTTAGTGTGGGAAACTTTCGGCCCATGGGTAGCTATCTTGGAAAAAGATCTTCATTCCCGGCCTCATCTTCTTGTCTGTGTGGTCATACTATGGTTCTGGAAAATCGCAAAAGGGAAGTCCTCACCTTCTTTGATGAATCGTCCATTTAAGGAGTCTCCTGAGATAGTTCGGCTGTAGTCTGATCTTCTCTTTGGTCGAGACTGGCGGACCATTCTGAGGTCTTGTTCCGATGGTTGATACCCCAAGACACAAGGAGGGAAAGCTTTCTTTAGTTCGATGGGCTCAAGTATCCCCTGCTACCTTTGCCCTAACCCCAGTCCGGGCATGGAGTGCATGTTTCTGAACATCTGAATCACATTGACATTGCCATGAGGGTCATATTCTGGACAAACCCATTCTTTGAAACCATCCCCTGCCGGGAGTAGGAGTGGCTCGACTCAAAATCCTGATAGGAGCATATCATTTGACCCGTGCTGTATCTCAAGAATTAGACTGATGGTGCTTGCCCCCTTGGTATTTTTGTTGTCGCCCAAAATGGTGATGACTCGACCGTCGGCGAAGAACTTTAATTTCTGATGGAGTGAGGAAGACACACCCTTGATATTATGGAGCCAGGGTCGTCCGAACAACATGTTGAAATAAGCTGGGATGTCTATGACTTGGAATTTAACAACGGGGTTTGTAGGGACAACCCCTATTGTAAGTTTTATGGACCCCATCACCTCATGACGGGTATTATCGTAGGCACGCATAGCGACGGAGGTTGGAGCGAGGTCGCTTTCTTTCTGGCCTAAACACTTGAAGGTTCTCAGAGGGTAAACGTTCAAGGCGGATCCGTTATCGATAAGGGAGAGTGGCACGGCCTTTCCCATAATTTCGACGGAGATATTGAGTGCATGATTGTGATTCGGCCTAATTCTAGGGATTTTTTCTTCAGAAAATGATAGCATTCGGGTAGAGGTTAAGGATCCAACCAGATTTACTGCTTCTTCTAGTGTGGTAGATGGAGGAACTATGGGTCTAGTGAGCAGCTTGATTAAAGCATTTCTGTGCAGCTGGGAAGACATAAAAATCCCCCCATAGAGTGATGTTAGCTTGGGTTTTCTTGAATTGATCGAGGATCTTTCTCTCCTCGATGGTCATCTCTGGCATTGGAAGGTTTTCAATGCCCTTCCCTTTGTCATTTGCTGGTAGTGAGCTTGGATCCTGGTAATGTCTCCCTGATCTGGTCATGTGATTTACTGAAGAAGGGAAGAACATGAATCCTGTTTCCTCGTCAATCTCAGGTGGTTCTGCCACCCTGTTTATTTCTCCGAGGAGTTCTTCAAATGATATCATCCCACATATGTCAGCTACTGGGCCATCTCTTCCTGAAGCTTGTTCTTCACTCGAGTCTTCGAATTCTTCCCCCCATCCGGTGGCAATAATTTTATCTTTCCACGTAAAGTCAATGCATTCCACAACTTCAACGACTTCTTCATATAAGTTCTCCCATTCCGTGGGGATATGTGTGATTGAAGGGACCAAGCGCCCTTGTAGCTTCAAAGTGTCAAGTAACCTGATGATACTGCAAATGCTGTTGATTTTTTCGAATAATTCTGCCATAGTCTGGACAACATACTCTAGGCTGACTTCGTCGGTTGGTACCACCCACTTGTCTGAATCTCGAGCCCACTTTTGTGCCTCCAAGAACAGTGTGCTGAACTTCTGGCAATCGATGACCATATGTGAGGGTAATTTCAGCCCAAACTCTAGGAGTTGGTTTAACACCTCTGATAATTCCATACTTCCATTTTCAGAACGGGTACGGACAACGATGCATGCTCTGGTAAGGAGTGACAGTGCCTGATCTGCGAGGCTAGTAGGGTGTAGGAGGAAATATGGGCAAGTTCGAAGAGGTTTAGGAGAGTATATGGGTGTGATTTGAGTTGAGGGATCAAAATCTGGGTTTTCTTCCAAGAAGATGGCATTGGTGTGATTTGGGAGTGGGTTGTGAGTAGTGTTTGGCTTAGGATTGGCTGGTGGGGCGATGGTACCCCGGTCAATGAGATCTTGAATTACGTTCCGGAGGTGAAATCATTGGTCGGTGGTATGGCCGACAGTTTGGTGGAAGGCACAATGACCATCGGCCTTGAAGTTTCTTGGGAGTGGATTTGGCAATGGATGGGGATCCAAGGGTTTGATGAGGTTTCGGCTTAACAGGGCTTGGTAAACTTTGGAGAGGGGAGCATGGAGCTCAGTATATTCCCTTCGGATGGGGGCAGGGTGGCTTTCTAGTGCCCATGACATAGTTGGTTGAGAGATGTTGTTGATGGTCGAAACGGTAGCACTGGAAGGCTTGTCATACTTTCTAGGGGTGAACTGTCCGAACACCTTCTTTGGTTCAATCTCTGTTTTAACGAGGCTTTCCTCGATTTCCACTCCAGCCTCTCTAAGAGCTCGGAAGTGGGGATAGTATTATCCTCCCATCGTCGCTCGGACATGGGGCAAGAAGTTTTTCTTCACTATGTTGACCTGTTCTTCTTCAGATGGCCGATTGGTCATGGTAGCTGCTCGCTCTCTTCACCGAGTTATGAAGTTACTGACTGATTCTACTGGATTCTATTTGAGCATCTCTAAATCACGATGGGTGACCTCAAGCTCTTTATTGTATTTATACCGTGACATGAATTCTCGGGCTACATCCTCCCAGCTACATATTCTAGATTCCTCAAGAGATAAAAACCATCGAAGGGCACTATCCTTCAAAGTTTGCTGAAACAATTGGCCCATCACTTCTTCAGAATACCCTAGTAGAGTCATGGAATGATGATAAATGCGAAGATGAACAATTGGGGGTCCACTCCCTCCGAACTTCTCGATATTTAGCATCTTGAACTTCTCGAGTAACCTCGCTTTAGGATAAGGAGACATGTGGGTGTAGTCCATGTAATTCCCATAGATCCTGACTTGGTCAAACTTCTTGGTGAGCATCTTGAGGTCCTCTTTGACTTTATTCAACTCCTCCTCCTTTGGATCAACGACCACAGGCAGGTTAGCCATAGGCTGGGCAATATTTGGCATTGGAAGCTGGGCAGGTGGCGGCCCATTGGCAGGAGGGGCACATGGAGCGTGCTGATATTCTTTCAGAACCTAGATAGGCTCGTGTGGACCCATAGCACGAGGGAATAGGGCCTCGGGTTCTTGAGGAATAGGAACTTGGTTTCGTTGCATCTCTCGGACCTCAGTTTGGAGGTTGTTAATCTTGGACACGAGCTGAGCTAGGACTGTCGTCAGATTCGGCTGTATGGCAGGTGCTTGATCTGTATTCTCCATAGAAGATGGATGGATTCCGAACTCGGAAGAAGTAGTAGAAGAACAGATGAAACTCTGGGATGATTTGACTGAAGACCGAAGCCAATAGGGAGCCAGGCCAAGGGCTTGCGATCGACCTGAGAAGGCGTAGGATGAGATTTTTTTTTTTAAAAGGAAGAATTATTTTTGGATTTTTGATTTAGAAGGGAGAAATGTTTTTAGATTTTTGATGAAGAAGGGAGAAATGTTTTTGGATGTTTTTGGATTTTTGATAAAGAAGGGAGAAATGTTTTTGGATTTTTGATAAAGAGGGAAGAAATGTTTTTGGATACGGAACTCAGCATGATTATTATGATTATTATGTTTTCACTTGTATTTAATTCTCCTAAATACAATGCCGAACAGGACCCGAACCTGGAAAAGTGGGGGTCTTAATATATGCAAAGCTACGGTTTGGACTTGTAACCAGGCTCACGGACGGGGTCCCGTTTTAAAAATACGCGAAAATTGGGTTGCAGGCCGACCCGAAATTTCGGTAGAGTTTCGGGTTGAAACCAACAATCTAAAGTGCGTGTCCTAGGTTTGACACCTATATGCGGGTATGCAGTTGGTTGGGTGAATCGACATGGGTTCCCCCCTTTGGCGTGACTTCCACGGTATACGTCTTGCTCTTGCGGGCAATCAGTACGAGTGGACAAGCCATTTGATATAGTGAGTGTACGTGAATTGCCTCACCATATACCTCATGGGGACGGTACGTGTGAGAGCGAATTTGATATACTCGATGTACGTGAATGAGTTCCCTGCGATATACCTCCCGTCATGACTTCGGTCAAGCGATACGATGCGGGGGAACCGTTCGATATACGTCGAAGGTACTTGGCCAATGGAAGGTGAGAGTCATATCGCTTAGGCTAACTGCGACCTGCCGGACCAGCGCCCATTACGAAGTGACCCTCCAGTTACTGGGTAAAATTTGGTCAATATCAATGCTCTTTGGTGATGTTGTGTGAATCATGCATGATTCTCTTATTGGTATCTTATGATGATAATGCCTCTTCTTGATTATGCCAGACAGGGAGCAAAGTATAAGTACCCCAAAAGGTACACCAAGTATGGATGTGTGACGCGTGCAACATGGGGATATACTTGTGATCCTAAGTGCACGTGGTGTGAAGTGTACATGGAGAAATTTCTACAAGTGTGTGAACATAAGCATAAGAATGGGATACATATGAGAAAGGGGAACATGCAGATATGGGGGAAAACATAAGCAAATATATCATTCATGTAAATAGAGTCAACCATTCAAAATACACATATCCCCAGCAGAGTCGCCACTATGGCCATCCCCGATCCTCTCCGTGCGGGAGGGTAGCATGGAGGAAAGGATCCTTCGGGTTCCGCGCATCCCTCTCGGGAGCGCTTTGGCTGGCGTCGTTTGTGGTGTAAAAATGTAGAGAGATTCAGAGTCGCCAGTCTATTTTACTCAAAACAGACAAAAGAAAAAAAAGGGAAGCCACACACGCACCAGTATGTCTTTGGATGCCATCCCGAAGGATGGCATCCAAAGACATACTGGTGCGTGTGAAACCAAGATGATTCGAGAAGGGTTCGGAGGCTTAGTTACGAAATGGGAAGGTGTTAGGCACCCATTCCGTCCTTTCGGCCTCTCATGAATATTTTCTATTTTCCTTTTGTTTCCCCCCGTGATATGTGTGCATGCGTATATATAGAATGGAGGTAGGAATCCTCGACTTGTATCATAGAAAAGATAAAGCGAGTCATCCGTAGGAAGATATAAGAATAATATTAGAAAAATAAGATTTACGCGATTACCCCTACGTTGATCGTTATAATGGAACGATAACGCATATGGAGTAATGCGTCACTAAGGGCCAGTATATAGAATATAAGGAAAATGGATTTAGAGAAGATAGAAAATGAGAGAAAAAGTGAAAAAAAAGACTCGAGTCTCGAGTTTTACCCCGAGACGCCTACGTAGCCTATAAAGGCATCAAAGTCCACGTAGTTCGCATACAAAATGAGGGGTGGGGTTTATCCCATAAATCTAAATGGGGAATCTCTTATTTGTGAGTGTGTGTGTGTGTATAGAAAAAGGGTTTTAGATTGTGAGAAAAGTGTGGAAAAAGTGTGAGAATTCCTACTTGCAATTTATGAGCAAACCCTCTTTTTCTTGTTTTTTGGGTTTTATTTATATGAACATATGAGATGTGCAATAACACTAAATAAAAAGTATATTAGGATGTGTGAGATGAGATAATAAAAGTGCTAAATAAAAAGACAAGTTATTGAGAATTTAAGAGAATTTAAGAGAGAGTTTAAGAAAGTTGGACCTTTTTGAAGATCTTGAGCTTTATCTTGAATGTTGGAGAGCAGCCCTTGCACTTGGATGATGATGGAGAGTGGATATTTCACCAAGTTTGATGAAAAGGATGATGAAAAGTGGAAGTAAAAAGGGGATTTGGAAGTTGAAATCACGCTGTCTTCGAGAGAGGTTTCTGGGATTCGTTCAGAGAGATTTTTATCAGATCTGGGCCCTACTTGTAAATGAGGTGAAGGCCTCCTTTTATAGGCCCACGTGAGTGCCGATCGGTATAGACCTAACCTACCATTTGGCAGTGCGCTTCAGGCTTTTTCGGAAAATCGGCCATCGAGGGCAAACCGTTGGTTAGAATCACGCACGGAGCATACCGTTGGAAAGGTAATTCAGAGACCTTCGAAAGTCCTTTGGACCGCTCCCGAGTTTAGGAGTTAACTTTGGGTCAAATATGGCTCAGAAGCATTTGTCGGTCCATTGGACGGGGAATTTCTCGGACGCAAACAGATCATTCGTCCGCATGTTAAGTCCGAATCACGCACATGATGAACCATTGGAAAGGTTAGGAGATTTACTTTGACATTCCAAAGTGTTTGACCCGATTTGGGGAGTTGACTTTGGTCAACCGAGCTCGAGAAGCATTCGGTGACCTCCTAGAGTCAAACGGATCGTTCGTCCGCATGTAAAGTCGGAATCGCGCATGGGGCAGACCATTGGAAAGGGTATTCAGTGCCCTTTGAAGAATCATTCAGCCTTGGTCGAGCTGAAGAGTTGACATAGGTCAAACAGAGCCCGGGAGCGCCCGGTGGCCTCTAGGTCAAGTTTCGAACGCAAACGGATTGTTCATCCGCATGGTAAGTCGGGATCGTGCACGGGGCGGACCGTTGGAAAGGGTATTCAGTGCCCTTTAAAGATTCATTCAGTCTCGATCGAGATGAAGAGTTTGACTTTTGGGTCAAACTGAGCCGGGGAGTGCCCGATGGCCTCCAGGTCAGTACTCGAGACATGACATGGGTTTGCGGTGATGAAGGGAGGTACTAAGGACCTAAGGAGAGTTAGGGGGTAACAGAATGGGGTGTCTACACGACCAGCGCTAGATGGTGCCGACCTGTGTCAACAACTAGTTTCAATCAATAATTGATTATGCCGACCTATAATATTTGATACCGATCAACAAAAGGTGGTCTGGAGTCTATGCCTACCAAGAATATATTTCGCTGATCTATAATAGGGGCTCTGTATAAAACTCTGTTGCCAGTAAATGCAAAAATAAGTTGATAAAACTCTGGTATTTTGATCCCATGCCTCCAACTAGTTAGAAGTGGTCGGAAACCCCCCGACTTATGAAAATCATGTCGCCGACCTTCAGTAAATTAAGAAGTTTGGCAACAATCCTACCGCCAACCAGTTTGATGATCGTCGTCCTGGTATCGAAATCTATGTTGTTGACCAACAAGTTTAAGATCCATTATCTGGGCACTGGCGTCAGACCAAGTGATACCGACCAATGAATCTCTAATCAATATTTTGTTGTCGATTAATCCTTCGTCAACCAATAATAGATACATCTGAATAGTTATTCATGTTTTATTTTTACTGTCGACTAGTTAATGGTCCTCTCACAATGGGTCGCTGATCACCAGGACTTGATCGAAAATGCGTTTGGGACTGTTAATGAAGAAAGTAGCATGTTAGAGATGATTAAAAAGAATTCCAGCAAAATTTATTGATGCTCTGTTCATCATCTTGATTTTGTGCCCTAGTTTTGTTGAAATTGGGCCAGTGATATATCTATCTATCAAACCAGTGGTTTCTAAGTTATCCATAAACATTTATCCATTTCGTATTCCCTCTAGATCTCCTGTGTCGATATAGCTTTCCGTAGGGCTTTATCACCATATATATATTTGGTTTGCCAGTTCGATTTCCTTATTCAATTTGAATTTATGATCCCTTTTGCTTGTAATAAATCAATTTGATGAGGGTTTCAACTCAAGATCTCTTAAAATTGAATATGAATTTGTGCAGGAAAAAATTACAATGAAAGAGAAATTCTCTGATGTTATTTCTTGTCAGATATCTCATGTAAATTGTGATCTCATAAAAATATGATGAATCGTGTATATAAATGTGTATAGTTGTATATTAACGTGTCTGCATAGAGCTTTTTTCAAACATCTGTGATTATAAAAAAAATTCTTATGCAGATTCGAAAATAAGAATTGAGCAAACATTTTACAAGGATAATCATATAGTATTGTAAGGATAATTATTTAAACAATTATGAAATAAGAGATAAAAATGAAAGGACTTATCATTTTCTTACAGATCAGCTTTGTAGATCTATTCATGGTGATGAATCGTATCACAAAAAGAATGAGAATGATAATAGTAGGAAAATTACGACCCGTTCATCTTCGTTCCTTCTAATATGAGGAAAAGATTTTCATGTCGGTTCCCACAGACGGCGCCAATCTATTGATGACTAGAAATAGCATCCATGATATCTTATCGGCATAAAAAAAGGATAAAATGAAGGTATGAAGATGATAATTGAAGATGAAGTGGTGATCACATCAAATACATAAGAAATTCAATCGAGCAAATAAGAGACAATGATTTTTAAACTGGTTCGGCTATGAAAAAAGCCTACGTCCACTGTTATTTTATTCCCAGGGGTTTACAATAGCGCAATATGGTGTTGAGAGAGAGAGGTGTGTAGAGAATTGCTTACTTGTTCGGATTGTCTAGCCTGTCCCTTTGGCTAAGGGTAGGCATGTATTTATAGTGATGGGAGTCCAAGAGATATAATGTCTTTATATATTCAGACATTTATATCTATATACAATTAATATAACTGCTGGTCTTCTGGATGGTTTGTCTTCCTTGAGTTGGTTGGTATGCTGACCAACTCTCCTCGTGTGCTGAGCAAGTATAAATATTACCACGTAGGATGACAGGTGTCCATTTCTTATTGGTCCGCCTATTTGGAAAATTTTTGCGTTAACAGAAGCCCCTAATGCTCCATGCTTGATGGTTTATTGAAATGATGGAGTATTTATTCTGTAATATTACTCGGTGCTCGTGCATAATGAGATTATTGATCTGTCTTCTTGATTTATTCAACATATGAATGGACTATCTTCTGGTCAACGGATGATTCAGATTGATTGATGGTCGCATTGAAGCTAATCTTTCTTTTGAGGAACTCTGTTTGTTGAGCGAATGTGTGCTATGTATCACCCCTGGGAATCTGGATGAAGTATTGCCATAGTTTGTAGCTTGTAGCTTGTCATAATTTTCAAGTGGGTTGATTGACTAGTTAGCCAACCAACTGAGTGCTGACTGTACGTGTTTGATTTTTTAGGAAGTGTAAAATGTTTGTTTACACCTTCAAGGTTGGGTTTTAAAGCTCATAGGATAATAAATGACTCGGGCTAGACTTTATGCTAATTGGATGTAGATTTGGGCTTGTTTAGTTAAGTTTCATTTGAGGCCCAAACCTAATATTGTGGTTAAACTATTAAAATACTCATTAGTCTAAACTAAATTCACCTTATTATCATTTGAGAGAAAATCTTAGAGACTGGAGAGAAGGAGGTAACTTGGAAAAGAAGATTTGGAATTATTTTATCTTGGAGTTCAACCCACTAAACTTAGAGGCAAGTTTATTTAGTATAAGGATATAATTGAAATTGTGATTATAGTATGATTATGTGTTTCGTTTTGAATATAATTGAACTAATTTGAAATTGTAGTAAAGCTCATCAAATAAATAAGTTATTGGTTCTATAATGAAAATGTTAAAGAATTGGGACAAATTATTCATGAAATTGGATTGAAACAGATTATAATTACTAGAATTCATTTTGTTGCTGGAATTATGTTAAAAACCTTTTGATTGTGGAAAGACTTGATATATATAAGAATATAATTGTTCAAAATTATGAATCTAGGGTTCTTGAATGAGTTTTGAAACATCCCTTGAATTTCATGTTGAAAAGTTGAGAAAACCATTATTATATATTGGGAATGATATTGGGTTACATAAATATGAGTATAGTACTCTGTATTGATGATTTGGGATCTTGGATATTCGTTAATGGAGGTTTGGAGATGCAAAGTCCATAAGCAAGAAGATAAGGAATCTGGGACAGTCGATCGATTAATGGTTGGAGTCGATCGATTGATGCCATCGATCGATCGATCCCCTTCAGTTTTACCGAAGTTTGGTTAGGGGATTAATTATTTGTTATGTGAGCCTAGTTTTGGGATGGTATTTACTTTATTAAATTAACATAAAGTAATGTGAATTATGAATTGGATAATGGTAGTAATTAATAGAAGTTAATTAAGTAATAAGATTAAGATAAGTCTCGTAACCCTTAATTGTATATGATTACTTGATTGATGTATTATGTGCAACATATCGAGCATATTACTCATGGGATACGTACTAGAGGGGATATTCTTATGGGGATGCGATCGATGGAGACCGGTACTCTGATGCGATGATGACGGTTTTGACTTGGTTATATTTACCCTGAACATTACGTGATGAAATTCCTATTATATATGTGTAAGGTTTACGCGCTGATCCTTTTATATAGTTTTGGGTATGGGGCTATACGACTGGTATGAAGGCCAAATGATTATCCATTGTATATTCTTGTGTGGTTATAGTATGGGATAACTTACCTATAACCACACAAGCATCTATAGTAGGAAAGGTCCTCGTTTTGTATAGGCCCGTGATGAGGCTTTTATGAGGTACGTGTATTGGATCGTACTTGTATTATGTGGATGAATATGTAAGTACTAACTTCCCCTATGATATTTTACAATTGTGACGTATAAATGGAAAAAGTGAAATTATTACATAAAAGTCTATAATTAGGAATAAGACTTAATCATGGGGAACATCTAGGTTCGGGAGTAGACGCAGTGATAGTTAGGGTTATTTTGGGTTGGGTTAACTTAAAATAACCTAAAAGACTAGAAGAGTATGCATTATTATGTTAGATACCAATATCAATTGTATTGTTATACTACTTAGAATTGTTGTTAACATCTCATATTTATATTTTTTTGGACTTAGGTTGCTGTGTCCTTTCCGCCCCGAGATTACTTTAATAGTTTGATTTACGTCGATACACTTGTAGTTACACGATGATACTAGTACTGTTGGTTGGTTCGGTATAAGAGTTAAACGGTTCACTTATGGTACATTTTAATTATTTATTTTATGCATTTAGTTTTTATTACAGTCATGCTTGGAATGATATTTAACTGTTTGATTCCAGTGAGTTTGTATTAGACCTGATCAATTTATTATTAAATTTTACGGGGTGTCACACTTAAACACGGTAGAATGGATGATATGTAAGTGTAATACCTATTGGAATTATGTTTTAATTCCATTAATTAAAGTTTTTAGAATTAATGTTATTCTTATACATAATTAGGTTGGTAATTGTTACTAGGTTGTTAAATTCGTTATTTATATTAATATAATTGTAATCTTTGATTCTCTAGATAATTAAAAACTTTCTGAAACAAATTCACACTGTTTGGGATTAAATTGGCTTAAAAATTGGGATATAGCTCATAACAAAACAAAAGTATCTGTAATAACCTCTTACTTTTTCTCATACTGGTTGGTCATTCCAATACACCAAAGATAGGGTGCATTAATAAATTTATATTATTCTCAGTATTAATAATAATGAATAATATATGAAGTGAATTTAAATCATCCGCAACATGTGATAACAATAAGATAATAAATGCTAGAATAACCAACTATATTATCATCCAACATAAATAAATGAAATTGTCTCAACTCTTAAAAATAGATCCAATTGAATAATAAACGGGACTAGCATGGTCCATAGGAATTTCTGAATGATAGTATGAAACTAAAGGACTGAAATGAATTAATAACCCAATCTATGAATCAAACAAACAACTGGATAGTGGTGAAGTGGAAAGTCTGAACTCCTTAGCCCTGTTGCTCATGTATATGAATGCCTGGAATTTTTTTATATATATTTTGGGTCAGAGCTCAAAAGTTGAAAAAAATGCCTCATAGTACGATGCAGTAATAATCATGCAACTCAATTTACGATAAACATGTGAACCCGATGATACTCACATGCAAGAGATACTTCACCCCTCATCATAAGGGAAATATATAGCTAAACGAGAGTCCCAACTCAAGGCATAACTAATAATAAGTCTTAATCACTAGACTATCAAATACAATCGCATATTAATACACTATATTAGGATGCAACTAACTAAACATATAAAGTATACAACCCAGTTGTAAGAGGGTAGTTTAGATAAGATGGAGGCGTAACCCCTTTTTAAGTATGGTGATGACAAGGTTAGTTAGAAAAGCACTAGTGATTTAGCCACAAGACACAAAGAGCAGTTTGGAATGTATGGAACCCATCTTATACTCACAAATCTCTCGTGTATAACTCATAATATAATAAAGAACTTCAGAAATAACTTAGCTAGAGGGAGAGAGAAGTAAGCACCCTAGATACACCTTGGTAGGCAGGCAAAACATACTAAAACTCTCAAGGATCTCTGTTATGTATTAAAAGCTTCGTAATAAATGACAAAATGGTGGGTGGCAGAACTCTCTGGTTCTTTTAATAAATCTCTCTCTAGTAAATAAATTTCTCTAGTAATAACTTTTGAGCTCTCAAAAGATCATTCTCCTCTCAGAGGTGGTTGGGGTCCTTAAATAGCCCCCCCACACCACCCCCGCGGCAACTCAGTCATCAAAGACTATGAAAGACATCCCTCATACTTTATGTCATAACATTAAATGCCTGATGTACTAGTTGTCTCCTACGTCATAAACATTAAATGCCAAGACATGCCTTTTGCCTAACCACTGTATGTCAGGGGGTTGTTGTTGCAGAGGTAGCTCACCAACTATCTGACAGCCCCAAATACCACGGTGGGTTACTCAAGTGCATGTCTGACATTGTTTAGAAGGCTAGTGACATCACCCACAGTAGATGTGACTTTTAAGTAGAGGGTTGTTTGGTTCATAACTTAATGCCCGCTGGAACTCCAAGCTGCTCCGCTTGAGGTTCCACGGTCAGGGTCCTTCGGTGTTTTACCAGGTGTATCTAAGATGGTCAGGACAAGCCCCAACGGTGCCCCACTTCTCAATCCTCCAAACCAAATCCCTCTAAAGTTCCCACGGTGAGGTTGTTCGATAGAGCATGAAAGCTCTCCCAGGCCCTGCCAAGCCTGGTCTCTCGCGAGTACCGTTCGACCTCACGCCCATTCATTATTCTCGTTACAACATTACAGTCATTACAACTCGTAGTAAATATAAACAAAGCTATAATATGGCAAAGTAACAATAAGCTAAAGTACGAGTTGCCACGCCAAGCTGCCTCACCAAGATGCCACGCTTGAGTTGCCTCACCAAGATGCCACGCTTGAGTTGCCACGCCAAGATGCCACGCTGATCTTATCCTCAAAACACTGTTGCTAATTGGTGGATTATCCCTAATCCCAGGATTACCTTCAGGCCCCCTCTACATTTGCCCCTTCGTGGAGGGATTTGTTGTGGGAACAAGAAGTGCCTCCACGAAAACTTCTTAATCCGATGAACCTTCTCTGTCTGGCCTGCAGCTGTTTTCTAATGCTGAGCCTCAACTGTTCCAACTTGAATATCTGAAATTCTCCCGAAGGACCTGCTAATATTCTCCCAGTAATGTTCGAAAAAGCGAAAAATTCTCCCCGATGTAACTGAGTCATAACTAAACAACGTTTGAGCTTCTGTCGAGGGGACATCGTGGCTTTTTTGAACCGTTGGGACACCTTCTTCGTTGGGGGGGGGGGTTATTGGATATGTCAGAGAAAATCTTGGCGCCCAAAACTCAATCTTGCTTAGGAAGGTAACGGTGGCTGTTCCCTAGGTGTTACTTCATTAATTGATGGCAGTTCCCCAGGTGTCACGTCATTGAATGACGTAGCGTTGTCTTTTCCATGTCAGAACACTTCCCGAAGTGCCACGTGTACATTTGAAATGATTGCAGGCGGTCACACACGTGCAATGGTGGGAAACTTAAACGACGAACTTTAAAAATTAAATGGCCAAATCACTTAAAACCATTCTTTTTCTTGCTTTCCCACTACTTGCTTCAAATTTCCTTCATTTTTTTAGAGAGAGAGAGAAAGAGCTTCCATTGTTGATCGTCTGAAACCTCTATTGCTGTTCGACCTTGTGCCGTCCTGTTCTTGCTCTCATCTTCTTTGCCACCTCCTGTGGTTGTTCTTCCGCCATTGTCGTGCTCAGGCTCCTCTGACTCAAGGTTATTTTTTGTTTGCTCTAACAATCTGTCATGGCGTCTCAAAGTTACCCCACCATCTCTTCAACCAGTGCGCCGCCTGCTACTGCTGTTGCCACCACTACTGGTGCCTCTGCCTTGGAGGCTGTTCGTCGTGAACAGTTAAGGTTTTATCGTCGCTCTCCCATTTTTGGTGAAGGTGATGGCTTTGCTGCTGCTTGCAAGACTGTCAATTTTGAATGCAAGTTTGAGACCTTAGTGCTGGGTGACGAGGACGAAGAACCCTCGAAGTGGGGCTTTCTTCCTCCAGAGGGGACTCTCCGGTTTCGTCTGGAGCGAGGGGACTTCCAATGGTCCCAAATTGACTTCGAAGCACCAGGTGGTTCTCCTGCCCATTTTGCTGCTTGGAACTCTCACATGGTGAGTTCCTATGGTGATATTTTGAGTAAGATTGGCCTTCAATGGGCCAAATGGTTTGGTGAGTTTACTCTCTCCAAAAATAATGCTGCTCTCCCCATTCTTGTTTCTCGTTGGAACGTGACAACTCACACATTTATTGCTGCGTGGGGCGAGTTCACGATAACCCTAGAAGATGTCTGCGAGCTTCTGGGGCTCGAAGCAACAGGTCATGAGCCTTATACCGATGAGCCTCTCGACGCCGAAGAGACTGCTGACCGTTTGGCGTTGGACCGAATATGCCGAAGTTGCATCGGTTCTTCAAACAAAGCTACCTTCACTCCGCTGATTAATTGTTTCTTCAAGGGTTCTAGTGAAGGTAGTTCTTCAATTTCAACGGATGCCCCTGGCCAAGGTACTTCGTTAGAGCTCCCTGCTTACATCCTTGTGATTCTTTCCCGTTTTCTTTTGACGGGAAAACCAAACGATCAGCCCCGAAGGGACCTTATCAACATATCCCTTCGTTTGGCCCGGGGCATCAAACTTCCTTTGGCTGCAATTGCCCTAGGGTCCCTCTACACCTGGCTTGACAGAACGTTGTTCGACATGGAACGATCACTTGGCCGTTATAACCTGGCCAATTTTGCTAACAGCGTCCTTCTAACCAGCTTTCTTTACGTGCGCTTTCCTGTTGTGGCGGCCAAGACCAACCGTCCTCCTTCTGGGGAAACCATTCTGCCCCCACGCTCTTACATTTATCACAAGAGGCAGAGCCGAAAAGAGCTGATCGCTTCAATTGATCGTTTTGAGGACTTTGTTATGAGGCCTTACGGAGAGGACACCTTTGTTCATACTTGTGATTTCTTTCAGCACGAATCCAGGGTGGTACAGGTGGGGGTAGACATTGAAGATCCTCAGTTAGCCGTGGTGCTTCTACTTTCTCCGGGGTATCTGCCTTCCTACACCGAGTGGGGATATTCCAGCGAACATTACAACCCCAATCGGTGTAGTCGTCAATTTGGGTTTGATCAGGGGGCTCCTCGCTCAGTTTTTCAATCGTCAAACCCAAAGGTTAGCTTTAGCGAGGCATGTTCCTTATTTTCCTCCACTGCTGCGTGGGGGATAAGTGAATCAATGGCTGGGAGAGTCACCATTCCCTCCAACAAGAGGCAAGGGAATGTGACCAGTCTATTTGCCACGAAGTTCTGGCCGAGACAACTGGCTAACATTGCTGAATTCATAGATGGCGAGCCTGTGTACCCTCCAGTTCTTTCATTTTCTGCGTTGGAGCTGGGACTCAAAGGCAACTCCGTTCTGGGGATTGAGTTCCCTCTAAGAAAAACCCCTAAGAGGCCTTCCGAAGAGCTACCTCCGTTATGCCCCATGACTCCCACTGTCATATCCAAAGCGAAAAGTGTTGGGGTATCCAGGAAGACTGCTCCTTCGACTGGAGCTACTGCTGATGAAGGGTCTTCGCAGCCGTCGACCAAGAAGGCCAAGAGTGGGGTGGTTTCCACGAAAAAGACAAAGACCAAATCCCAGACTCCTGTGGCAGCCCTTCCCATAGCCTCCGTTCCTCCTCCCATGTCTCCTGAAAGGGCCGAGAGGTTAAGGAGGGAGGCGCAGGCTGAGGTAGATCGGGTGAATGCAGAGTTTCAACGGCGCGCTGTCGTCGTTCCTCCCTCGGTTGCCTTCCCCACGATCGTCGTTGATCCCACTGAGCCAGCTGCAAGGAGGAGAAAAAGTTCGAAGGTTCCTCAAGCCACTGGCAGTGACGTGACAAGGCTGAGGAGGAAGACTTTAGGCACCAAGTCCCAGCGGAAGCAAGTTTCCTTGGTGCAAGCTTCTCATTCTTCTTCCCAATCTGAGGTATGTACACTTATCTTGTTCTCTTTTCTTCTTTGGTTAGAGCAAGCCGGATTTGCTTATATATATTGTTCTTAACTACTTTGGTGCAGGGACTTAAAGAAACGGGGCCTCGTTCTCCTAGCCCCCCAAGTCCCCCCATTAGCCGTTTCGTGGGCGGTCGCTGTGGGGCCATCTCATCCGATACGACCCCACCCCGTTCGCCAATGACCGGGCTTACTTACGCCCGTCGTTCAATCTTACGATGGGCGAGGGAGGCAGTTGGGGAGGGTGAGGTTATAGAGCCCATGGATGTCTCTTTGCTACCAGAGACAACACAATCTGAGATGCCTACTCCAGTCCCCTCTGGCTCACTGGCTTCCTCTGAGGCTGTTCTCCCCATCGTTCTGGTTGCTGCAGGTGATCCTGAGGTAATTATTTCATATTTAAATTTGTCTGATCTGGCATTCCTTCTCTTTCACCCCGTTTTGTGTGCTGAATTTAGGATGTTGGTTGCCCTAGGTCGAAGTATCCTCGCTGCTAGCAGACATTCTTCGTCCAACGGTGCTGGCGAGACCTCTGACCACAGTGCCCATTTTCAACGTTCTGACTGAGGTAAGTTATTCTTGGATACATTTCGCCCTTTTTTCTGTATTTGTTCCTCTTTACTAACATTGGCTTTTATATTGCAGCTTTCTCCTGATCTTTCACCACCCTCATCTATTCCCGATGAACCCCTTGCTCTTGCTTTGGTACCTTATGTGGGCGAGGGAACTATGCCGATGGTTGAGGTTTCTGGGGCCAGAGACCCCGTTGAGGCTGATGAGGTAACAAGTCCCCTCCCCACAATTCCTACCACTTTAACCTCCGTGATTACTCCCACTCCTGCCCCTGTTATGATTCAGGTACTTTCTTAATTCTTTATATAATCTCCACCTTATAACGGTGACTTAACAATGAAAACACTTGTTAAGATTTTTATATAATCTCCACCTTACAACGGTGACTTAACAATGAAAACACTTGTTAAGATTTTTATATAATCTCCACCTTATAACGGTGACTTAACAACGAAAATGTTTGTTAAGATTTTTATATAATCTCCACCTTATAACGGTGACTTAACAATGAAAACACTTGTTAAGATTTTTATATAATCTCCACCTTATAACGGTGACTTAACAACGAAAACGTTTGTTAAGATTTTTATATAATCTCCACCTTATAACGGTGACTTAACAATGAAAACACTTGTTAAGATTTTTATATAATCTCCACCTTATAACGGTGACTTAACAACGAAAACGTTTGTTAAGATTTTTATATAATCTCCACCTTATAACGGTGACTTAACAATGAAAACACTTGTTAAGATTTTTATATAATCTCCACCTTATAACGGTGACTTAACAACGAAAACGTTACAATCTCACTGTTTCTTATATCTCTTCTCAGGTTGCTCAGGAGGATTCCTCACCAGCTCTTTCACTTATAGGCACACCACGTCAGGAACCTGCTGTTTCGGAAGAATCTGACCAGGCTGACCAAGGTTCCACGACTGGTGTTGAGGCCGAAAGTGAGTCTGGGTGCGAATTGCCTCTCCCTGACTTAACTCCTCCTGCCTTTTGCCTAATGGTTCTTCACAATTCTCCCCAAATGCCTGTGAGCCATCGCTTGGTGATTGAGCAGTTGGTGAACCATCACCCCGAGACCTTCACCGTGGACTGCCTACGGTCCAATATTCCCGTGATGAGTTATCGACTGCAAGGCATGGCGATCGTTGTTACTGAGATTGCCAATACTCCCACTTCCCGTGTAACCCGAACCCTCATTAATCAGTTTCTGGGTTTTCTGAAGGAATTGGGTCGTGACGGTTTCCGTTTCGACTGGCTTATGGCGTATTTGAAAACTTTGAAGAGCCAGCAGCTGATCGGCCAGAGGGAACTGTTGAGGAAGCACCAGGAGGACCAACGGGCTGAGGAAGTTAAGTTAGCTGAGCTGGCACCTATTTTGGAATCAGCGGATGAAGAAATAAAGAATGCCAAAGAGGCTCTTTGTTTGGCCAAACTGAAACGGGAGAGACTTCTTATTGAACGCGCCCAGGTGCAAATCAGGCTAGAGGTTGCTGTCAACGCTCAAAGCTCCTTTGCGTCAGCTTCTTTGGGCCTTCCTGGGGATTTTTTCTCTTCCCCAGACCTATGGTTCCTTTTAGGGTAGCAAGCTCTTGTATATATTTTCCTTCTTCGTCCATTTATGTAATTCTTGGGCAATAGTTCCCAATTTTTTTTGTAATTCTCTCTTGTTTATTGAATGAAAGAAAGTATATTTTCCCGTTTTATCTTTGAGTTGTGACTGCTTTCATATCGGTGTCTATACTTCACGTCATCAATAAAACTTGTATATTCATAATCAAAGACTAGATACATCGATGGTACAAACTTAATTATTTACACATGATAGGCTTTCAACCATTTATTATTAATTTTGAATGGCTTGTCTTCCTCCAACTTAGAAATTAGGCAATAACCTGAATCATGAGCTTCCTTCACGACGAAAGGTCCCTCCCAATTGGCTGCGAATTTTGGCAGAGGAAGTCCCCTAATGTGTTTCACCGCTGCTTTCAAAACGAGATCCCCCTCTACGAACCTCCTTGGTCTTACCAGGTTGTCATATGCCCTAGAGAGCTGCCTCGTATACATTTAAAAATGTTGCATTGCGTTGTCTCTGTGTTCATCCAATGCCTCCAGCTGCACATGCCTGTTCTGAGGGAGCATGCTACTTCGCAAGGCGTATCGAGCAGAGGGAACCTCCAACTCTACTGGAAGGATTGCCTCAGCCCCGTAGACAAGGGAGAACGGAGTGTACCCTGTGGGCTTCCTCTTTGTCGTTCGATAGGCCCACAACGCTGCTGGTATCTTATCATCCCACGATCCTGGAAAGTCCTCCATTGTTTTAGCCAGGATATTAACCAGAGTTTTGTTAGTTGCCTCGGCCTGACCGTTCCCCTTCGGGTATGCCACCGTTGAAGTGTGATGAACGATGGAATACTTGTCTGTAAGCATCGTTACTTCTGAGTTGACAAAGGGAGTCCCATTATCTGAGAGAATAACCTTTGGGATCCCAAAACGGCAAATGATATACTCTCTGATGAAGTTACTCACTACCCCAGCCGTTGCCCTTCTGAGTGGTATTGCTTCAGCCCATTTTGTAAAGCACTCTGTTGCTACCAGTATCCATATCTTGCCCCTTGACGAAGGGTGTATCGCCCCCACGAGGTCGAACGCCCAAGTGTGGAAAGGATAAGGCGTTGCCAGAGAATGTAAGTCCACCGATGGGGCATGGATCATATTCCCATGAAGTTGGCAAGCTTTGCATTTTCGAACAAATTCGGCTGAGTCTTTCTCCATCGTTGGCCAATAATATCCCAACGTCATCAGCTGATCATATAACTTGGTCCCTCCTATGTGAGCTGGGTCATGGGCTTGTTTGAGGACCTCAGTTGCCTCTTCTTTCGTGATGCAACGCAATGGCTTGTTGAAGTACCCCCTTCGATAAAGATGCCCCTCTTGGATATAGAACCTTGGGGCCCTTCGCTTCAGTCCCATCGCATCCACTTTCTCCGTTGGGACAGTTCCATCTTGAATAAAGTCGATATAGGGCTGCCTCTAGTCTGTTTGGGCTTCTATGAAATGGCACTCAGCTGCTTCGAAAAATAGCTGACACTTATCACAATTCCGTTGTAGTTCTGCCACATCCTGTTTCATTCTAGGCCAAAAATATCCCCCTCTTTGAATTCTTCTATAGAGGGGTATCTCAGTTGTTTCGCAATGCTCCTCATGTGTTCTCTTCAACCTCCGCTCTGCTTCCTCTGGCCCAATGCATCTTGATAACCATCCCCCTGTATTTCTGTAGTAAAGATTTTCTTGGTTTGTAAAGTATTGGGCTAACTCTCTTAGTCCCATAGCTCCTTCGCCAGACTCCAGTTGCTTCCTGATCTCTCCTCTCCAATCCGCGTCTCCCTCTATCGGTAGTATTGACTGCACCACCGAAGGAGCTATTCTTCGTTGGATCGTAACGATAGTCGTATCGCTCCTCATGACCATCTTTTGAGCAATAGTGGCATAAGCGTCTGGATGACAGTTCATCGTTCTGGGATGTCTTCTGATTTTGGTCCGATGGAACTGGCTGAGGAGCCTTTGAATGATCGTTCTGTACGGTGCTAAACTCATGTGCTTCAACGCATATTCTCCGTTAACTTGCTGAATTACTAAGTTCGAGTCACCTTTGATGCAGAGAGAACGAATTCCCCTTCGAAGAGCCTCCAGCAACCCTAGCACTAACGCTTCGTATTCTGCTTCGTTATTGGAGCAAGGGAAATCTAGTTTGTAGGAAAGGCAAATTTCCTCCGTTCCTTTTGAAAGGATGACCCCTGCCCCTCCTTTTTTCTCTGCAGAAGACCCATCAAACTGCATCGCCCATTCCTCATCGGTTGCATCCAGATAGTTGGCTTGCAAGTCGTCTCCCGGAATGTCTTCTTTAGGTGGTTCAAATGTTCCAGATGGAAAGATTGCCAACAGATCAGCATACGCCTGGCTCTTGATGGCACGAGGAATCACACACTTTAAATCATATTCGAAGAGAATAAGGAACCACCTAGCTGCCCTGCCAATCAAGATAGTTCTAGCCAACAAATACTTAATAGGATCACATCTAGTTACAATATGAATTGTAAAAGACAGCATATAATGTCTAAGTTTTTGTGCTACAAAGACTAAGGCCAAACAATGCCTTTCTAGGCTGCTATATCTAATCTCTGGCCCATGTATGATCCTGCTGAGGTAATACACCGGCCGTTCTTGCCCGTCAATCTCTTGTGCCAGTAAGGCTCCAACGGACCTTGTAGTTGAGGTGAGGTACAGCTGCAACGGTACTCCTGCCTGCGGAGGAACCATGATTTGTGGTGAAACGAGCAGCTTCTTCAACTCATCGAGAGACTCCTGGTGGTCCTTTTCCCATCTGAACTTTGTGTTCTTTTGCAGCAGCTGCATCAACGGGTGTGTTACCTCGGCCAATCCTGGTACAAATCTTCTGAGGTAGGAGACTTTTCCGAGGAAACTTTTTAGCTCCTTCGCCGTTCTTGGGCACGGCATTTCTAAGATCGCGCGTTGTTTATCCTGGTCCATCTGCACCCCTTGTCGATCAACCACAAAGCCTAGAAACTTCCCGCATGTTACTCCAAAGACGCACTTCAATGGGTTCATCCTTAATTTATACTTCCTACATCGAGTAAACACCTTCTTTAAGTCGTTTAGGTGGGACTCCTCCTTCTTCGATTTGATGACCAAATCGTCCACATAGAATTCTACAAATTTGTGGAAGAAATCATGAAAAATGGCCATCATTGTTCTTTGATAAGTAGCCCCCGCGTTCTTAAGTCCAAACGGCATTACTTTGTACATGAAATTGCCCAACGGGGTTCTGAATGCCGTTTTCTCTGCGTCTGCGGGTTCCATCTTGATCTGGTTGTACCCTACGTACCCATCCATGAAGCTATACATCTCATGCCCAGCCGTGGCATCTATCAAGCTATCAATGGAGGGTAGAGGGAACTCATCTTTGGGGCAAGCCCTGTTCAAATCTCTAAAATCCACACAGATCCTTATTTGATTCTTGTCCTTCTTTCCTACTGGCACAATGCTAGATAGCCAAAGGAGATGCTGTATTGGTTTGATGAATCCTGCTGCCAACAAACGTTGAACCTCTTCCTTAATCTTCAAGTCCAACTCAGGTTTGTAAGTCCTTGTTGCCTGCTTCACCGGGATGGCTGAAGGCATCACGTTTAGCTTGTGGCAGCTCACTTCCTCATCTAGCCCTTCCATTTCGGTATACTTCCATGCAAAGACATCTATGAACTCCCGGATTAGCCCAACCAAGGCTTCTCGTTTCTCCTTACCGAGATCCTTCGCGATGAAGATGGGCCTTGGGTCTTCCCCTTCTCCTGCCAGGTTCAACTGCTCCAACTCTTGTGCCTGGGGCTTTGGTTGATTTTCCATGTAATCTGGTTCTTCGGCGACCTCCTCCACGAACTCCTGTATGTTGGAGTTGTCTATCACCATACACTGTCCCTGTTGATCCACCAAGAAACACTCATATAACGGGTCAGCCCCATCCTCGGTCTCTTCGGCCGCCCGCTCACATAGTTATAAACGGTATACCACCTTCCCCTCTTCAGTGACCACCTTCTTGCATTGCCTGTTGGTAGCTGTTGCCACGGCCTTCCTCTTCCTCTCTCTCGAAGCCTCAGCGATTCTTCCCCCTGAAAAGCGACTCAGCACGCTTTGCCGTTGGACCTCATGCTCCACAGGATCCACTCTAAGCCTTACTTTGTTTTTGAGCTGCTTCGTGGTACTTTGGGGTCGAGGGATCACCTGATGGGTTTCTTCGGCCCTCACCCCTTCGTTACCCGCGGCTTATTTACTTTGCTCGTTCAGAGGCCCCATTCTATCTCTGATCGAAGGAACCCATGCCCCCTCCATTCTTCTCGTTAGGACTCGAGCATCCTCCTCCAACTCTGTATAAAAGGCCGCATCTACAAAGTGAGCTTCCTCGATAGCAAAAGGCCTTTTTGTAGCCCTAATGGTCACTTCTGTTCCTTTGACATTTGCCTTGGCGCATTGATGATATGTTGAAGGAACTAAACCTTGATTGTGCATCCACACTCTTCCTATTAGTAAATGATAGGAAGTTGCACTTTCTATTACATGGAACTTGATGTGGGAACTCAGATTTCCCATTACAATTCCCACATTCACATACCCAATGGATTTGGAAGATTGGTTGTCATACCCTGAGATTACCAGAGGCATGGGGACCAACCTTTCTTCTGGGATATCAGCTGCGTGGAAGGAGTTGATCGACATAATGTTGATGGAAGCGCCCCCATCCATAAGCGTTCTTGCAAAACTAACCCCATTGATACTGGCCGTCACATACAAGGGCCTGTTATGAGGGAACCTTACAGCTCTATCTGCATCGCTGAAGGTCACCTCTGATAGGAACTTTTTTACCAACCTCGCCATGGGTCCCCTCCATTTCAACGAGGGAACCGCGTCCTTCTTCGCGATGTCTAGGATCGCCTGAGTTATTTCTAGTCTGCTCTCCTTTGGTATCCCCACTTGATCGAAGAACCAAGCGAATTTTGGGGATTTTGAAACTGCGCTGTATTCAACGACTGCCTCCATTTCCTCGCCTTCAACGCTGTATACGTCTTCCACGTCTTTAGCGCTTGCTTCATCGTAGGCTAAAATTACGTTAGCCATTCCTGTGGTGCAATATTCCAGAGTTTCTTCGAATTCTCTTTGCCTCATTGTTGACCTTCCTTCCCCTCTTTTCGCCTCATCGTCGTAGGCCGTCACCAAGTTGGCCCCATGCGCTGGAAGCGGGTTGTTGTTAACGTTCTGTGGGGGGATCTGCAGCGTCCCTGTCTTCATGTACTTGTCAATGATTCTTCTCAGTGTGAAGCAGCTCTCTGTCGGGTGCTGGATCTTTCGATGAACCTGACAATACCTAGGATCTGCCTTTGTTGCGTCATCGGGTTCTTCCGAAGGAACGCCTTTTGGTAGGTAGACCGTTCCACCTTGGACCATGGCGTTGTAACAACTCACCGCCTCTTCTATCGTGCATGGTAATGGTGGTGGGTCTTCCCTATCCCTTCCGAACTTCCTTTTGTTGTCCTTCTTCGCCACCTTACCCCCATCTGTTCCTTCGGTGTATCCCACTCGTGGGGGTTGAGGCCTTCCTCCCCCAGGTTGTATCGGTTGCCTGAATATCATAGGCACCGCCACCGGGTTTGGTCGTACGACCAATGAGATGTTCCTTGCAGATTTTAAGAACGCCGAAAAAGTTCCCTCGCGCGTCTCATTGATAAGATGGCAGGTGTACTCCGGGAGTAGTCCTTCGGCACAGATTTGTAATAGTTTGGACTCCTTGGCCTCCTCTCTCACATCCAGAGACCTTTCCCTGAACCTCCGAACGTATGCCACCACGTCTTCTCCTGGTCGTTGCTTCTCTCTCCCTAGTTGGGTCAAAGTGAATTCATCCTCTGCTAGAAAGAACTTTTGGACAAACAGCACGTGCATCTCTTCCCACGTGGAAACACTTTTAGGGGCCAAATGAGAATACCACGTGTATGCTTTATCGGTTAGGGATTTGGAAAACTCCCTCAACCTGAGCTTCTTGTTGTTGCAATGCGCCCCCAGGTGCTCAATAAAACGTTTAATGTGCTCTTTCGGATTCCCACCCTTCCCTGTGTATTTTTCAAAGATGGGGGGAATATAATCCCTCGGGTAAGGCTCATCGTTGTATTCCTGAGGATAAGGTGTCCTAAAGTCGTCATAGACTGAAGCTACCTCGCCTATAGACTGTGAGGAAGCCTGTACAAATTTTAACATCTCCTTTTGCATTTCTCTCCTCATTTCCTCCATGGGCGATGGGGCAACGACCAATGGGGGTGTTGGCTGAATGACCGTTATAGTTGGAGCCATCGTTACAGCTGGCGCCGTTGATACTCCGGAGATTCCCACCGCCGGATTCACGACGGAGGGTATGCTTGCCGGGGCTGCTCCCGTTGTACCTGCGCCTGGTGGAACCGTTGGAGCTGCCCCTGGTGTTACGAAGGAATTGGCTTCGAGTCCTCCCAGCGCCGTTGAAGCTGCAGGAGTTTGCAAAAACTCATAGAACTTGCTCATAAGGAGGGTCATTTGGGCAGATCCTAGCCCAGCGCTCGTGGAAGCCTGCGTCACTCCCGGAACGCCTGTTGTTGCCTGAACTGGGGGCACTTCTATTCGAGGAGCTCCGCTCCTTAAAGCCTCCAATTCTACCGCTGCTTGCTCTTCACTGTGTTGGATATCATCAAAGTTGAGCCTTCGATTAACGTTATCTTGCGCCATACTTCTTCCTTAGA
Source organism: Sambucus nigra (assembly GCA_949130495.1). Classification (NCBI taxonomy): domain Eukaryota; kingdom Viridiplantae; phylum Streptophyta; class Magnoliopsida; order Dipsacales; family Adoxaceae; genus Sambucus; species Sambucus nigra. The sequence continues at coordinate 187,106,717 of OX422207.1, forward strand.
AAAATGCCTCCCCAGCAGAGTCGCCAAATGTAAGAGGGTAGTTTAGATAAGATGGAGGCGTAACCCCTTTTTAAGTATGGTGATGACAAGGTTAGTTAGAAAAGCACTAGTGATTTAGCCACAAGACACAAAGAGCAGTTTGGAATGTATGGAACCCATCTTATACTCACAAATCTCTCGTGTATAACTCACAATATAATAAAGAACTTCAGAAATAACTTAGCTAGAGGGAGAGAGAAGTAAGCACCCTAGATACACCTTGGTAGGCAGGCAAAACATACTAAAACTCTCAAGGATCTCTGTTATGTATTAAAAGCTTCGTAATAAATGACAAAATGGTGGGTGGCAGAACTCTCTGGTTCTTTTAATAAATCTCTCTCTAGTAAATAAATTTCTCTAGTAATAACTTTTGAGCTCTCAAAAGATCATTCTCCTCTCAGAGGTGGTTGGGGTCCTTAAATAGCCCCCCCACACCACCCCCGCGGCAACTCAGTCATTAAAGACTATGAAAGACATCCCTCATACTTTATGTCATAACATTAAATGCCTGATGCACTAGTTGTCTCCTAGGTCATAAACATTAAATGCCAAGACATGCCTTTTGCCTAACCACTGTATGTCAGGGGGTTGTTGTTGCAGAGGTAGCTCACCAACTATCTGACAGCCCCAAATACCACGGTGGTTTACTCAAGTGCATGTCTGACATTGTTTAGAAGGCTAGTGACATCACCCACAGTAGATGTGACTTTTAAGTAGAGGGTTGTTTGGTTCATAACTTAATGCCCGATGGAACTCCAAGCTGCTCCGCTTGAGGTTCCACGGTCAGGGTCCTTTGGTGTTTTACCAGGTGTATCTAAGATGGTCAGGACAAGCCCCAACGGTTCCCCACTTCTCAATCCTCCAAACCAAATCCCTCTAAAGTTCCCACGGTGAGGTTGTTCGATAGAGCATGAAAGCTCTCCCAGGCCCTGCCAAGCCTGGTCTCTCGTGAGTACCGTTCGACCTCACGCCCATTCATTATTCTCGTTACAACATTACAGTCATTACAACTCGTAGTAAATATAAACAAAGCTATAATATGGCAAAGTAACAATAAGCTAAAGTACGAGTTGCCACGCCAAGCTGCCTCACCAAGATGCCACGCTTGAGTTGCCTCACCAAGATGCCACGCTTGAGTTGCCACGCCAAGATGCCACGCTGATCTTATCCTCAGAACACTGTTGCTAATTGGTGGATTATCCCTAATCCCAGGATTACCTTCAGGCCCCCTCTACACCAGTAACATTCCCCACTCATGTCACTTTAAAAGTAAGATACACACGATCTCATGCAAACACATTAACGTGACATATGATTTTTTAATTTAATTGTCCATCACTAGACTATATCATACGTTTTTATAAGTCTTATAATAACCAAACGAATGTATCCACCTTCGAAAACCTTCTCGTTCTTCTATCAGTAAACCCGTCAGAGTCCCTGATGTAATGAATTTAAGACATGCACACACATAAAAATGGGGGATTACTATGCAATAACACTATTGACTAGTCTCATACCCAAAACTCGTCTGATGGATCAATTCCTCCACATCTCATGATGTGAGGCTGTGACATAATAAATGTATGACCAAATACATATTGAACTCCAGATGATCCTTTTTCATCAGCGAGGAGTGAGGTACCCTGTTATAACCATTTACATCAAACTTCGATTGATAGATTCCCCAAGAGTTAAATATGACATGTTCATATTAACACACACACACACACACACACACACACACATACACACACACACACACACACACACACACACACAACACAACACAATATATATAAATATAGGATTACTCATACTCTTAAGCGTACTAGAAACTATCTCAAGCTCTATCACCGAATTGTCCAATTAATCAAATGTTCAATACTGTCAACCCCTAATTAAAACCCAACCTTTATGTCTTTTTATTTTGTCAACTTATCAATTATATATATATATATATACACACCCAAACTAGCAAACCTAATAAAACCTAAAAAATCACCAAGTCTGCAAAACCAAAAAGATTCGAGCTTGGGCTAGATCGATCCGTCGGATCAGATATGCTGAGCTCATACCAAAGTCATTAATGGCAGCTAAAATCCCATAAAATTCGACCTAAATCCTCCAAATAGCAACCAAATCCCATCCTCCAAATATATAAACCATGAATTAATGTTCCTAACATGATTCTAACACAATTAAAGGTTCAAATATACATAATCTCAATTTAATCCTAACTTCATCTTCTTCATTCAGTCCGGTCAAATTAGTATTCGATTTAAATTATATTTCTCAAACTAACATAAGGATTTTATTAGCACAAGTAAACTAGTCCTAAACATGAGTTCTAACATCAAAATCATGAACCAAAATGAATCAAACAAAGGTTCCTTACCAAAACCCCATTTTTGAAATCAAAATATTAAAACCATTAACAGTCTAAAACATTAATCAAAACTAACACAATACCAACATGATTAAATAACATATTTATAACCTAAACATGTTTATAATCCCAAATCAGATTAAATGACAATTAAATCATAAACAAGTTACAAATTATGTGATGATAAAGCAAAAAATTCTTTCTAGAACAATAAAGAACGAGTGATTGATTCTCTTTTGATCCCTGGTTCCTTTCCAATATCCGTCTCAAGTTCTCCAAATTCTATTAGGCTACTAAGGTTGTGATTAGTATGTAAAGTGTTTAATCAATGAGGGTCAACACTCCATAAATCCCATTAGGCCCCCAGGTCACTAAAACGTCTAATTTTGGGACTCCAAATGAGTCTAAAACACTATCCAAACAAGTCAAAAACTTAGGCCAAAGGTATACCTGCCCCTAGTCCAATCCAAAGCTTTACAAATACATCTTCGAGCCACTGTATCACTCTAGAGTCTAGTCCAAATGGTATCTCATAACACTTATTTATTTTACGCGTAACCGCACATAGTCAAATCTCATATAATTAATGTCATCAATTGATTATTTATAAGATGCGACACAAAATCACATAACATGAAAATTTTAATTATCATCTAAATTATGAATTTCATTATTACCATATCACACAAATAATAATTGATCCCATTTTTAATTTTTTCCACAATTAATAAATAATAAATAACTGTCATAAAAATATGAGGTATTACACTGTTTTGGGGCAAAGTACCATAACCGGATCCATCTAGCCTAGACTCGAATCTTTCCGACCCTAACACTTTGTCAGGTGTTAGTTGGGTCATGGTTTGGGCCCGAGTTGGTTCTGGGTTGATCCAAGGGGTTCATAAATATTTTTAATAAAAATTTAAGTACAAACAAAAGATTTAATGGCTAAAATGATTTTGTAAGTTAAATTGTATATTAGATTGTACTTAATGATTGTTCAGGAATGCGTTAATGTTTTAAAATCCATGATTAATGAGTTTGATGTGAAATACCTTATGATTAAATAATCAAACTGTTGATGTAAAAAATTAGATCACTCTAATAATTCAATCACAGATAAATAAATGAAACAAAAGATTTTAAAGTAGTTCAGCCTTATAATAATGGCCTACATCCACTGTTGTTTTATTGCTGAGTGTTTGGGAATTCTCGATTACAAGAAATTCCGTTCTAGATCCGGTCCCCTTACAATGAGGGTTGTACAATGTATTTATAGCCCTGAGGATGTAATGTGAAAGGGTAATACATTGAATGATATGCATATGAAAGGGTAATACATTTAATGCACTCTTTGCGTGTGTGTCTGAATGATAAGCATTTAATGAATCAGTTGAACTGTTGGTTATCCAACTATTAATGCTTTGTTCGAGATGCAGCTCGGACCGCCTGAGTTACTCGGACCTCCTAAGCTTCTTGGTATTCAAGAGTTCCTCGGAGCGTATGAGTTCCTCGGAGCATGTGAGTTCCTCGGATAAGCAGTGTTCCTCGGGGAACTAGTCTTCCTTGTTGTAGTCTTGTTCCTCGGAGCGTGTGGGTTCCTTGGAAGTGTTTGTAGTTGCCATGTAGATAGCCAAGTGTCTTCATAGGATTGGTCCACGTCAGTAGATTAAATTTGGTATCAACAGAAGCCCCCAATGTTTCATAGTTCGAAATTTGAGGAGTATGGAACATTCTTTCTCGGAATATGGTAGCTTTAAATAGTCTTCCTGATTTTTAAGAGCATTTCCCTTGTATTTATTTCTCCTTCCAAATTCGTAGAATCATGCTTTTTTGGACTTTTCTGCGTGCTTCGATTCCCGCGTTACTTTTCGTCTTTTTAGCCGCTGTTACTCGCTTTGATTCCCGCGCCCCTTTTCATCTTTTTAGCCGTCGGTAACGTAATCATCCATTTTTTTGTAATCATTACTTCACCATTTCCCAAGACAAGGTATTTAAACTTCACAGATACTCCCATCGTCTTCTACCTTTTCAAATTTTCGTCTTTTGAGTTTTTCATTGTCTTTTACTCTCTTGTGCGTTCATCTCTTCCGTCGTTCGTTGTCAACAACTTCAGTCTTTTTTCTGTAAGATCTTCTCCCTTCTTCTTCATTTCTTTATTCACCATGGTTTACCTTGTTGAGTCTCTTGAGAAACTTCGTTCTGATTTCTCCATTCCCTCTTGGGTTGTCTTGGAAGAGCTTTCTGAGCCTTCTGATTATTTCAATTTGGCTGAGGGACATTGGTTCCCCAGCCTCTTTTTTGCTGAATGTGGATTTTCTTTTCCACCCAATTCCTTGTGTCTGGAATTCTGTCAGTACTTCGACGTTGTTCCTGCACGAATAGCCCCCAACACATGGAGAATAGTTAACGGGGTGCATAGATTAAATCAAGTGCATGGAACGCGTATAGGAATCCCAAAAATCATGTTCTGCTATAGATGGGCAGTCAATGAAAATATTTATTATTTAAAAACTAGATTTTTAAACAGAGCCTTAGTAGTTAATCTCCCTGATGCCAATAGGGATTATTTTGAACATGGGGTTGTCATAAAAAATTGGCAACACCCTCCATTGACTGGAGATAAGGTTTACCAGGGTCCCAGATGCCCTCCTTATGGCAATGGGATAGGTTATTTTTATTTCATTTTATTTTGAAATTATGCTTCTTTTGTGTTTGATAAAATGTGCCACTGATAACAATGTTTATTTATTTGCAGTTGATAGCAAGAGAAAGTGCCCCAAAGAGGCAGATGTCAACATAAGGCATTTGAAACTTATCTGGAGTCTGCATCAAAGTGTTGCCGACGAGCACATTAGATCAGCTTCGTATCTGCTCCAGTACAAGAGCTACACCACTTCCTTCACTCCTCGTCCAGTGATTAGTGAATCAGAGCCAGTTCCAACTTCAACAAGCTCCTCGCCTGAATCCCATATTCCTTTAAGTGAAAGGATGAAGAAAAGAAGAAATCCTGCTCTGTTTGAGAAAACTGCCTCCGGTTCTGGGGAGGTAAAAAGGATTAAGATTGATGTCCCAAGGGAGGGGACAAAGAAGACTGATGCAGCTCCTCCAGCTGCTCCTGCTAAAGTCGCCGAGAAGCCTGCAGTGGCTCCGAGCAGGTCTGCTGCTCCTGGAGAGGCGATTGTGATATCACCGACCAAGGGTTCTTCCTTGGTCGAATTTGTACCTGTTCCCCCGAGGAGGCTGAAGAAAAGCTCCTCGGTTAATTTGGCTGACACCACAACTCAGCCCCTAGCTGTTGGGACTGTAGTTCCCACTTTTGTTCCTCCGAGCTCTGCCATGAGCTCGGTGAAGTCCAGGACCATTCCCGAGGTCCAAGGTAATGAAGATAATCTTACTCGGGACATGGTTACTTCTTTGGCTGCTCGTCATCTTGCTTCAGTAAGTCTCTTTACTTTCAATTTTTCATATTTCCTTTGTCATTTCTGTTTCTAACTTGCTTTCTGTTTATGTTCACAGTTGACGCTCTGCTTTAACATAATCCTGAAGAAGGATGAGGCAATTAAAGCTTCATGCTCCTCGTCCAGCGTGGAGGGAGCTTTGGAGGAAGCTAAAAAATCTCTGCCAGATTCTCGCCAGACATATGCCACTGATAAGGCTGTCTGGGAGAAGAAGCTTGCCTCCACCGAGCAGGATAAAGCTCGAGCTGTTGAAGCCTCCAAAGAGTTGGAGAAGAAAAATAATGCCTTGTAGAAGGCAAATAAAGAGCTCGAAGAGAAGCTCAAAGCTGCTGGTGAGCTGGAAAATAAACTCAAGGCTGCCGAGGAGGATTTGGCCAAACTTCAGGAAGTAGGTCGGCAGAAGGAGGATGCAGAAAATAAATTGAAGGCTGCTGAGAACCTGCTGTCCGAGAAGCTTGCCTTGGAGAAGACCAAGAGGAAAGCTGTTGTGAAGAAGTCCTTCAGCTCTGGCTGGGACAAGGGGTGGAACAAGGGGTGTGCTGCCATGGTATCTCAAGTGGACTATGGTAGTCTAAAGTATTTTAGGGATGGATGGGTTGCTGCCCTTCAGGAAATGAAGGTCGACGAATCATCCGAGCTCTTCCAACGACATATCCCTGGTCCCCCTCCTACTCCAGAAGAATTAGAAGAGGACAAAGCTACCTCCGAGGAGTCTTCAATGGTGATGGGAGATCACCCCCCAACCATCCAATATGCTGCCGAGCAAGTCATTTCTTCTTCCGAGCAACAGCTGGTGCTCTCCGAACAACCCACAGTTCCCTCCGAGCAACCTGCTTCCTCTTCCCAACCTCCCGAGAAGGTTTTGGGAGATAAGGAAAAGGTGTAGTGTTGTTCGGGCTTATCTTTATATTTTTCTTCTTTTATCAAATGTAATCCAGAACTTGTAACTCTGAATTTTATGATCTAATAAAACTTGAATTTTCTTGCCTATGGTTGTCTATCTTTCATTCATACTCTATTTGTTCTTCTTATTGATGATTGCTTTTCTTTCTCTGCTAGTTTCTGGCCAGGTTGGATCTGCTATCTGCCCATGATACAAAGTTGCTGCAACAGTGCAATGAGTACTTTAAGGCTGGTCACACAGACTTGAGTGTTGCACAAATTGCCGACATCCTTGGCCAGGATGCTTCAGAACAGGCAGTGGAAGCATATCAGTACCTGAAGTGTCTGCTTGATCGAGCGGTGGCCAATAATGTGGCTTACTACGAAATGATCGAGGATCTCCAAGGCACCCTTGAAGACCTTCAGCTTCAATATAAAGTATCCAATGCCTTGTTGCATGAGATTTATGAGAAAAAGTACAAGCTGATCGTTGCTGACAAGGGCTACGAGAAGCTTTTTGCCGGATATGATGTAAGGGAGAGAACTTTGAAGGGTGAAGTCAAGGAGTGCAGACAGATTACCAAGCTGATGGAGCAAGAGAACAACAACTTGCAAAAAGAGCTATCACAATTGAAGTCTGCAGCTTCTTCTTCAACAGCCCTAATCCCAGTGACTGACGAGGGATTTTCATTCTTAGAGGTTGAGAATGACAAGTTGAGGAACGAGTTGGAGACTTTGAAGAGTTCAGGCACCTCTACATCTTCTCGTGGTCAAGCAAGAGCTCCTCGGGGACGAGAAAGAGCAGCTCGGGTGCTTGTCAAGGAATAGAGAACTCAGTCTGCGTTAGAGAACCAAGCTTTCCAATTAATGGCGAAGAACCAGGCTTTGTCTGATATGTCAAAGAAAATTAGGGACTTGGAAAAACATCTCTCTGCGCAGAAGTCAGTCTTGGAGAATAAGGAGATTTTCATCAAGAATCTCCACGACCAGCTAGAAAGGCTAACATATCAATTCCACAAACAACCCAGGGAGTTCTGGATGGATGGATACAACGAAGCATTATTCCACTTGGATGATCGTATCCAGAATGCCAACAATGAGGGCTACAAGCAAGGCTGGCTGAATGCCTTAGGTGTGTTGAAGCTCGAACAAGGTCATTATCTGTGGGATTACCATGATCCCGGGTTGCTCGACTTGCCTGTGCCACCATATAATTTGGAGATGGAGTGGATCCCTACTCGGGCCATTCCTCGGAGCTTAATTTCAAAGTATCTCGGTGACTACAATTTACATTCTCAGATCGAAGTATCTCATCCCGAGCATCTTTTAGATCGACCTTTTGTGATGAACGTCAGGATGCTGAAGGATTTGAACTTTATCAATTCTCCTCAGTCTTTAAATGATCCGCCTGCTGGCGAGGAACCTGTATCAAAAGCTGAGGGGAAGAGACCAGTAGAATAGGAATTTTTTATGTAACAGTTAGTATACATGTTAATGTAACTGTAATTTCATTATCAATGTAATTTATTTTGAATTCAATGAAAGACTTTCATTTTTGCTTGCAAATCTCAATTGCTATTATCTTGTAGTTATCAAACACTTTACATTTATGCATATCTGTTAAAAATAACAATATTGGGATGTTCGTCGACCAATTCAGTAAAAAAGTTCCAAGTTTCAATAATATTGCTCGATCACTTAATAATAAAGTCACGAGTATCAACCAATCAAGGTTGTTAAATTATGTTGGTCGACCAATTACGGTTAGTGAGAATTTATCCCCGACTAACCATACTTGGTAAATTTTTGTCTTTTTCATAAAATGTGTCCGACTAACCAAGGTCGATAAATTCTCCTCGTTGACCAACTACAGTTAGTGGGTTTTTATCCCCGACCAACCATACTTGGTACAGTTTGGAATTTCGTTTCCTAACCAAACAGGTTGGCATTTTTAGGAATATTTCTCCTCGTCGACCAACTACAGTTAGTGGGTTTTTATCCCCGACCAACCATACTTGGTACAGTTTGGAATATTTCGTTTCCTAGCCAAACAGGTTAGCATTTTTAGGAATATTTCTCCTCATCGACCAACTACAGTTAGTGGGTTTTTATCCCCGACCAACCATACTTGGTACAGTTTGGAATTTCGTTTCCTAGCCAAACAGGTTGGCATTTTTAGGAATATTTCTCCTCGTCGACCAACTACAGTTAGTGGGTTTTTATCCCCGACCAACCATACTTGGTACAGTTTGGAATATTTTGTTTCCTAGCCAAACAGGTTGGCATTTTTAGGAATATTTCTCCTCGTTGACCAACTACAGTTAGTGGGTTTTTATCCCCGACCAACCATACTTGGTACAGTTTGGAATATTTCGTTGAGTAGTCTGCCGAGCTTTGCCGAGTAGTGCGTAGCACTAGTATTCCCCGAAATTTTTTTAATAAAAGGAGAGACTTTGGCAGAATATCTTCATTTTATTCATACTGATGGAACTGTGTTACATATACATCACTGATAATACTTGCGCAGATGCTCTGCGTTCCATGCATTCTTAAACTCCTCGCCTTCTAAAGTGGCTATTCGATAAGTTCCTGGTCGAACAACTTCTGTAACTCGGTATGGTCTATGCCAGTTTGCCTCCAGTTTGTTATGCTTTTGAATTACTTTCTTCAGCACATAGTCTCCTTCTTTCAGGTCGCACTTCTTCACCCTCTTGTTGTAGAACAAAGCTGTTCGCTGCTGGTAAGCAGCATTTCTAATGGCTGCTTCTTCTCTGACTTCCTCGAGCATGTTTAAATCCAGTCTTCTCATTAAGTCGCTGACAGGGGAATTGAAATTCAGTACCCTGTGTGTTGGGAGGCCCAACTCGGCAGGTATGATAGCTTCACTTCCAAACGCCAGCATGTATGGTGATTCTCCAGTTGCTACTCGGGGAGTAGTTCGGTAAGCCCAGAGTACTGATTGTAACTCGTTGATCCAGTTTGCTTTCGCATCATCCAATATTTTCTTCAAACCGTTCAACAGCGTTCTGTTTGTCACTTCAGTTTGTCCATTGCTTTGAGGATGGCCTGGTGCTGAGTGGACCTTCAAAATGTTTGACTGATGACAATAGGCGGTAAACTCCTCGTTATCAAATTGTGTCCCATGGTCTGTGATGAAGGCATGAGGGAGATCATATCGGCAAATGATGTTCTTCCAAACAAATTGGTACACCTTCTCGTACGTCATATCAATGAGTGGCTCAGCTTCTACCCACTTAGTAAAATAATCCACTGCGACGACGAGGTACTTGAACCTTCATCGGGTCATTGGCAGTGGTCCAACCAAATCAATTCCCCACATGGCAAATGGCCAAGGGGAAGTTATGGGTGTCAACAATGCTTGTGGAGTTCTTCGGATGGAGGAAAAGCGCTGGAATTTTTCACACTTCTTGGCATAGGCAATATAATCAGCCCTCATCGTCGGCCAGTAGTATCCCTGCGTCATCATCCTTTGCAAAAGCGTTCGACCTGCTACATGTGCTCCACAAGACCCTTCATGGATTTCTTCAATTAATTCTTTTACCTCGGAGGGATGTACGCATCTCTGCAAACCTGCCATAATTCCTCGTCTATATAAAACACCATTAGTTAATACATACCGAGCAACTTTAAACTTCAATTTCTTGGCAGCGAGCTTGTTAATTGGCAATTCTCCCTCCTCGATATACGCCCTGATGGGATCCATCCAAGATGGACCTAAATCAAGGGTGATAAAGTTCATCGTCAGATCTTCATCTATACTCCGACCAACTAACACTTTAATTGGGATTGTTCATCGTAGCTCGGTGCGAGTTGCTGATGCTAGTCGAGCTAGGGCGTCTGCTCTCGCATTCTCCATTCTTGGTATTCTGACCAGCTGAATAGCGACAAATTCTGACACCAGCTCCTTTGCCTTTGCATGATATCTGATCATTAATTCTCCTCTAACTGCATAAACTCCCATCATTTGGTTTACAATCAGTTGAGAGTCACTGAAGATCATAACTTGCTGTGCCTCTATAACTTTTGCCAAATTAAGCCCTGCAATCATGGCCTCATATTCAACCTCATTGTTGGAAGCTTTGAATTGGAAACGCAAGGCGTATTCCATGTCGACCTCGTCCGGAGTGCTCAAAACTATCCCCGTGCCACATCCTGCATTACAAGATGAGCCATCTACATATAGCCTCCATATAGGTAACTCGTCTTCAAATTTCGAATCAGTCAGAGTTCCTCGGTGAAATATTTGCTGCTTCTTTTCATCCTCCCCGGATTTTTCTCGCTCCTCGTCGATCATTTTTTCTTGCCCTTTTACCAATCGGAGTTGGTCTGGGCTCGAATTTAATGATTTTGTAACATCCACTTGCCCTTTTACCAACCGGAGTTGGTCTGAGCTAGTGTTTGTCAATCCTGTAACATCCACAGGTTGATCAGCGAGCAACTCTTGTTCCTCGTCCAGAGTTCTCACAACTATCTCTGCATCACATCCTGTAACATCCACACGCCCTTTTACCAATCGGAATTGGTCCGAGCTTGTGTTTGTTGATCCTGTAACATCCACAGGTTGATCAGCGAGCAACTTTTACTCCTCGGGGGTATTAGGATAGGTGAACTCCGCTATAAAATCTGCTACAGCCTGCCCTTTTAGTGATGATCTGGGTTCATAAATTATATCATATTCACCGAGTTCTATTGCCTAGTACATCAATCTTCCTGATTTTTCTGGCTTATGAAAGGCTTGTCTCAATGGCACATCAGTATATACTACTATAGTATGAGCCTGGAAGTATGGCCTCATTCTCCTACTCGCCTCAATCAGCGCCAGTGCCAATTTCTCCAGCCTTGGATATCTGATCTCTGCTCCTCGGAAAGCCTTACTTGTGTAGTAAATTGGCTTTTGTACTCCATTCTCCACTCTGATCAACGCCGAGCTAACTGCATTTTCGGACACTGCTAGGTACAAGTACAATTTTTCTCCCATCACCGGCCTGGACAACAATGGAGGTGCTCCCAAGTACTTCTTCAAGTCTTGAAAAGCCTTCTCACATTCATCATTCCACTCAAAAGTCTTTCTGAGTGTCTTGAAGAATGGGGCACATCTATCAGTTGCTCGCGACACAAATCTGTTGAGTGCCGCTACTCGTCCTGTGAGACTCTGTACTTCCTTCTTCGTCGTTGGAGATCGCAACCCTAATAGAGCTTTGATCTTTTCAGGATTTGCTTCAATGCCTCGTTGATTGACAATGTACCCGAGGAACATGCCTTCTCGTACTCCAAATATGCACTTCGTCGGGTTCAGCTTCATTTGATATTTATCTAGTTGATCAAAAGTCTGACTTAAGTCAACTAGATGATCGGCAGCTTTCTTGCTTTTTGTCAGCATGTCGTCAACATAGACTTCCATATTGTCACTGATTTGTTCAGCAAAGACCTTGTTCATCAGCCTCTGATATGTCGCACCTGCATTTTTCAAACCAAAAGGCATAAAATTATAACAATAAGTTCCCCTAGGGGTAATGAAAGAAGTACTTTCCCTGTCTTCAGGTTTCATTTTAATCTGATTGTAACCAGAGTAAGCATCCATGAAGCTTAGCAACTCGTGTCCCGAGGTAGCATTCACCAGTTGGTCAATTCGGGGCAGTGGAAAGTGATCCTTTGGACATGCTTTGTTGAGGTCGGTGAAGTCTACACACATCCTCTACTTGTTATTCTTCTTCTTTACCATCACCACATTAGCTAACCAATCTTTATATTTAACATCTTCAATGAAACAAGCTTTCTGGAGCTTCTCGACTTCCTCCTGTATAGCTTGATTCTTCTCGGGACTGAATACTCTTCTTCTCTGCTTCACAGGCTTGATTTCCTTATTCACATTGAGCTCGTGACATAAGAAGTTTGGGTCTATCTCAGGCATATCTTCATGACTCCACGCAAAAGTTTGTCTTCTGCTTTTAAGGAAAGTTATCAATTCTTGTTTTAATGAGGCTTCCAACGATGAACCTATTTGAGAAGTTCGTTCAGGGTGCTCGTCGTCCAGAATGATGTTTTCAGTAGCTTCCACCACTTGACCCTTCATGAGTTGCGACTCATCTCGAGGATCCAATGTTTCAATTTCTGCACCTTCATCCACTTGATAGGTAGTGGTCTTTTTCTTTGATTCTTCCAGTTCTTCCTGCTCGACGGATGAATAATAGCATTCCCGAGCTACTTTCTCATCACCTTTCACAACTCCTACTCCAAAGTTTGTTGGAAATTTTAGGCATTGATGCACTGTAGACGGTACAGCCTCGAACTTCTTCAATCCTACTATTCCCATGATGATATTGTACGATGATTGGACATTCTTATCCATCACGAAGAAACGTATTCTTTCTGTTCGACAAGAAGGTCACGTACCAATGAATATATCCAACTTGATCGTCCCAAGTGGAAATACTTTCTCGCCAACAAAACCGATGAGGGGTCTGTGGTAAGGCTCCAGTTGAGATAGCTTTAGATTTAAACTATCGAAACACGAGTAGAACATGATGTCTGCCGAGCTACCATTGTCGACCAGTACTCTTGAAATCATAACCTCCTTCATCCTCATTTTGATCACCAGCGGGTCATCATGAGGATATAGAACACCTGCAAGGTCGTTCTTTGAGAAACCAATGACCAACTTCTCCTTGTTCACCTTTCTCGGGCGATCTTCCTCAGCTAAATTTATTCGCTGAATGTACGAGCAAGTTTGAGCCTCACCGAGGTAAGCTTTTCTTTCTACAGTAAGGTCTTCTCCTCCTGCGTCTCCCCCTGTAATAACATTACAATCAAATGACCCAAAGCGTATTGAAAATACCTCTCGTTCTGGCTGCCTTGGTTTCTTGGGAAGATCGGGGTCATTCTCTGAATTAACTTCATGGTTTCTCTTCTTGTTCTCCTCTGGTCGTCGAGGAGATCTAGATCTCTCTCTAGTTCGGTCGTTGTTTCTTCTTTCGCCTCCCCGATTAACATACTTCGCTAGCTTTCCTCGTCGGATGAGTGTTTCAATCTCATTCTGAAGAGCTATGCAATTTTTAGTCATATGGCCATGATCCTTGTGGAACTCGCAATATTTTTCCCTATTCCTCATGTCAGGGTCTGCCTTCATTTTCTTTGGCCAGTTTAACTCTTCGGTGTTCTTAATTTCATCCAGGACGTGGTTGATATTTACCTTCAAAGGTGTGTAATTATCAAATTTCCTCAAGACCTCCCATGACGACCTATTTTTGGATTGTTTGTCACCACCATTGTTCGTATGTTCTTTCTTCTTAGCTTTATCACCTTCCACCTTGGTTTCTTTGGCGTCCATATTCTTCTTTGCAGACATATCCTCCTCGGCATTCATAATCTTGGACGCTTTTCCCATCAGGTCCGACATGGTTCGAGGTGGATCTTTGGCCAAAGTATAGTACAACTTGTTTGGCAGCAGTCCACTCATCAAAGCGGTAATCGCTGTCTTCTCCTCATAATCAATGACTTTGAGTTTCTTGTTATTAAAATGAGTTATATAATCTCTGATACTCTCCCCAGCTTTTTGTCTAACACTTAACAAATGTGCTACTCACTTAACTGGCTTTGCTCCAAAGCAGAAATTCCCAATGAATAACTCGGCCAGTTGAAGAAAAGTTGAAATCTTACCCCGAGGAAGATTATTATACCATATCTGAGCAGATCTGGTAAGAGTTCCCGAGAATGCCCTGCATCTCATCTCGTCTGGGACATCATAGATGTCAGCAGCAGCTTGATATTGTTCTATATGAAGGACAGGGTCAGTCTTCCCATTATACTTGGGAGTCACAACAGGTGCTTTGAACTTTGATGGTGTTGGAAAATCAACAATGTCCTGGACAAAAGGTGTTCCTCGAACAAAGGTTCGTTGTAGAGGGATCTTGGCCTTAGCTATTTCCCCTAATCTATCCTCCAGCCTCTGAATAGATCCTTTCCATGCATCATTTCCTTCCTCGGGCCTATTGGTTCGAGCAACTAATCGCGTTGAAGTGGCTTCCTGAGATTTATCTCGACGAGCAGCTGGTCGCGACTGGGCAGATCCTTCCCTTAAATCTGATGGTCGTCGAAAGCTCCTCGATGCTGCATTAAGAGGACTTTTGTTCCTCCTAGGGCCTAAACGGTTGAAAGGAGAAGCCCTACTTAACCTTTCCAATGCGCTGGTCCTTTCTGGGGAGAGGGTGACATGTTGTTCAGTATCTGTGGCTCGTACTGACGAAGTTCGTCCAGGTTGATAAGAAAAGTCTTCAGACTCATCATTGCAATATGAATCAGTATGCATAGTACGCGAAGAAGGCGTACGGGTATTTCTTTGAATGATTCGTGGTTCGGAATGGGCTGATGCACCGCCATGGAGGGTTTGGATAAGTTGTCGCATTGTTTCTTGCATGACGGTCTGGCCCTGAGCCAGATTTTCCATTATTCCAGTCAGATCTGGAACAACTGGTGGAGCAGATGGATTTGGAGAGGTTCCAGCGTTTCGATTGCTAGATTCAGGAATATCAGTCATTGGTAATGGATTGTTTTTTGTGAGAAAATGATTTTACCAGTCGTTTTCCACAGACGGCGCCAATCTGTTGATGTAAAAAATTAGATCACTCTAATAATTCAATCACAGATAAATAAATGAAACAAAATATTTTAAAGTGGTTCAGCCTTATAAGAATGGCCTACATCCACTGTTGTTTTATTGCTGAGTGTTTGGGAATTCTCGATTATAAGAAATTCCGTTCTAGATCCGGTCCCCTTACAATGAGGGTTGTACAATGTATTTATATCCCTGAGGCTGTAATGTGAAAGGGTAATACATTGAATGATATACATATGAAAGGGTAATACATTTAATGCCCTCTTTGCGTGTGCGTCTGAATGATAAGCATTTAATGAATCAGTTGAACTGTTGGTTATCCAGCTATTAATGCTTTGTTCGAGATGCAACTCGGACCGCCTGAGTTGCTCGGACCGCCTAAGCTTCTTGGTATTCAAGAGTTCCTCGGAGAGGTTTGTTCCTCAGAGCGTATGAGTTCCTCAGAGCATGTGAGTTCCTCGGATAAGCAGTGTTCCTCGGGGAACTAGTCTTCCTTGTTGTAGTCTTGTTCCTCGGAGCGTGTGGGTTCCTTGGAAGTGTTTGTAGTTGCCATCTAGATAGCCACGTATCTTCATAGGATTGGTCCGCGTCAATAGATTAAATTTGGTATCAACACAAACCTATAGGTAAAACATTAATAATAAGGAATTTATAATTAAATGAATTCTTATTTATGATATGTTTATTTTGGGCTTGTCAGCATATAATATGTATTGACGCGTGGGCACTATCTACATAATGTATTGATGCAAGTACACTCTACATATTATATTTGTATTTGAAGTACTTTGGGATTCCCTTTGTTACGTATTGATGCGTGAGTACATTGTACACAATATATAATATGTATTGATGTGGAAGACACTCTACATAATATATATTTTGTATTGACGCGAGTACGCTTTATATATTATGGATGTTATTTTGAGGACCACCAGGATATCCTTACATAATATGTATTGAAGTGTGGTACATACTATGTATGGATGTGTGGGGATTCTCTACATGATATACATTGTGTATTTATGCGATTACGCTCTAAGGTTGTCACGATATGCTTTATATATTCTTTTTGAGCCGAAAGGAAAATGAATCAATACATTATATGACTCTCCAAATTTCAAATACTGGACTCCTAGATCCAATAGCTCCAAAAGCGCACTCATAATCTGAGATATTAGTCCACGAGTACAATGGGTCAGGACCATCACAACTAGCTATGTGATTCGGAATAGGGTAACATAAACACAACAAAGGTAATAAATGAAGTAAATATCACAGTAGAGTCTTTTAACTGGCAACAAACATTTAGTTTTAAAGTCATTATAACTATCAACATGATAACTAGAGTAAAAAACTATCTTAATGGTAGTCAAAATAAACAATGGTCCACATAATAATATGAGTATACCTAATTATTTATTTAAAATGAATCTCAACGGTTACTACCCGATTAATATATTCAACCACTAATAAAATAATTACAGGCATCATCAACAATCTACTTATTATCAAGTATTAACACCTACATACTTTATTAACTCATAAATTCATTAAAAGACTTTTAACAACTTGCCATTTTCATATCCATGAGTAACATTGTTCGCATATTCAATTTAATTGTGGACACCCTGTTCTGATGCCTAATAATCCCAAAGGATTATGGCACAAATTTTCATACCTCCCAAGCTAAAAGAAAATCCCAAGGCCATAGTTACATTAAGGATTTCCCATATGACGCCAAAATAAAAGCTCAAAAGCCTTAGGAAGCCCCAAAAATAAAGATATAAAAAACCCTAAACCGTCCTCGAAATAGACCCAAAACAGTACACACGTGCCCACGACCTATCGATCATGGGGTACAGTGCACTGTGACCGATCAATCCTGTAAAAATATCTATCAGTCATGAGCCCACGTAGTTTGCCCATAAAAGGAGCCCTCACATACCTGTTCTCCACGCAATAACTCCGCCTCTTAAATGTTGTTTTATGTTTTGAAGACATTTCTTTATATAAAACCCTTAAAACTCTCTCCTTTTACCTCTTAATCCACTCAAGCTAATATCTAAAACCATACCCAAAGTTTTAACCTTCTTCTTCTGATATAAACTCGAAAAAAACAAAAAGACTATTTTATTTCATTTTTTTGTCTTTCTTCTAAAATGTACTTTCCTTTAAAGTAACCTTATCCAGACTCCAACAAGTTGATTTCAAGTCGGAACATTTTCGAAACAAAAAGGTGCACCTGTAACATCACAAGTACGTTTCTTCTCGCTCATTTATTTTGAAGTCTAGATATAAAAAGGTTGGTGTTGTACTACAACACCACCCATAATAATCTTCTTCATCATCTCTTTCTTATTTAGACATGACTTTTCTCTAAAGGTCACCTCTAAAGGTCATATCCTAAATACGTCAACTTTGATTCCGCCTATGGTGGATACGTAGGCATGTTGGAGAAGCCCGTTATCTAAAACTAAAGTCAAATCTTGTATATATTTACATATTTTTACTCTTTATTTATTCAAAATACTAAAAACCAAAATAAATGCTTCAAAACTATGAAATACTCTCATATAGATTATATGATCACTAGATCCTAGGATTCTACCTATTATTTTGTTCTTAATGTCGGAAGTCTCGACATTCTTTCCTCATTATAGTGGCTTTTTGAGTGAACCAACCTCATCCAAGTCTTTTCACAAATACAAACCTTTTGTATTTTTCAGATTTAGTCTTGTTTCACTCTAAAACATTTTGAAAGATTAAAGAAAGTTTAGATTTCTTACATCGAGTCTCAATAAATGGTACGATCTTGATTGTCCTCACATGAACTACATGGAATTCGAATCACTCCGTGCGAGTATGTAGGCTCAATCAGATTGTTGTCTAAGAGAACAAATATGACTTCATATATATATTTATCTTTCTCTATATTATCTAAACACACATTCCATACGACACGAGAAAATTTATTTATATATTATCTGTTTCATTTATTATTTATTTTTACACCAGAGCATGTTGATACACATAATTTAGATTTACATTTGAGATCGAAAGGGCAGAGTGGATTCTTAACACCTTCCCAATCTGTAACCTAACCCCCAGACCTTTGAATCTTTGGTTAAACGCGTAGAACACTTGCGCTCATGAGGTCTCCATAGGGACCTACCTCTTTTTTTTGTCTATTTTGTGTAAAATAAATTGACGACTCCATTCCTTTCAAAGACAATGAGGCGATTACCACACGTCACTGCTAAAGACCCCCTTTACCCAACTATAAATCCTAAAAGGATTAGCACATGGGTAGGAGGAGGCGCATTTCCTCGAGTCTGGGTTCTCACAATGAGGAATGCTGGGAATTTTATTTTAGTGGACTGAACTCAATTTAATGTATATCTGTGTTTATTTTAGCATGTTGTTGTTGTAAATTTCTGTATATTATGTTCTTTACTACTTGTTATTTCTTTTAGATACCTGACTAGGTAGAGAAACACTATTATTGCATGCTCCTATAGAGATAAGGTTATACCCTAGACATCCTTGAACCTTGTTTGTGATATGTATGCCAAGATACGTAATAATCTCAAGTGAAAATGGCCCTCGCCAAAAATAAAAAACTTTCCAAAAGACACACACTACTTCACCGCATAACATTTGCGTATCCTTAAATACCCTATTACTCTTGGAAGACTAGTGACATGACTTGGGTCTAACTAACACGGACCCTTAATGATAATTTCCACTCTTCTTGGCCTCGTACCCTTAGCATATGTAGATTACTATATTCTTGATGAACATCATTCACTTACTTCGAGTATATCAAGTTAGTTCTCGCACGTACTATCTCCATGATGTATAATAAGAGGATTAATTCATATACATCTGGGTATATCAAAATAACCCTCTCACCCGTGCCCCTGAGGTATATTGTGAGGGGTCGTAGCCAAAGAAAGGATCCTTTAACCTCATACAGTAGAATTTTAGGACACGACCATATATAAAATAAGCTAAGATATTCACTGATGGTGACATCTATCGTAAGGGTTCTGCATCCCCCAAGAAACTATCCTAGAATATAATGGGACTCGAGGATTTGGAAAAATCCACTCACTTTTCACAACTCCTAACCAAGGGCTGCAAGCTAGGTGAGGTGTATTGTAAGAAATGGATCATTACTCAAGTATACCTAAATAAACAACCATGCTTTCTTGAACTCATGCTTGTTCTTATTAGAATAATGCTTAGGGAAAATATTAATTCCATATTTGCCATAAACATCGTAGTTACCATCTTCTATGAGGGATAAAAGTCGCATCTTTCGAACTCCCATGTCTCATATTCTTGATAACATGCAAAACGCGAGGGAATATCATTGGCTGACATTCTGGCTAGCCTAACAACCTTAAGAAGTGAAATATTGACTCTCGATCAAGAATAAGTATCTCTCCATAATCAATTATATAGTATCGAGGGACAAGGATTGAATACACACCCTGCTAATATTGTACCCCCATTAGCAATGGTCCATGATACCAATAACCCTATGTGTATGGACAAAATTTTAAATTGAATCCATTGTATAGTTTTGACTTATTCTCGGAACAAAACACATTTGGGTCATAGGGAGATTTTTATTGTCACGATCCTACACATGCTATGACGTGTTAAATTTTATTGAAGACGTTGTGGCAAAGCTTCAAGAAATTATTTATGCCGACGATTTGATTGGTGTAAGTTTATTTGTCTTCAAGTTTAATTGCATTCCAAGATCACTTAGGTATGAATGTGTAATTTTAATGGGACTCGGAATTAATTTTAAAATGTTTAAGGATGTTATTTTATTAAGAAAATGTTTGTAAAAATGTTTGTAATCGTTTGCATGTCATTTTAAATCTTATAAGGACGAATTAGAGTATTATTTCAGTTGGACTCTAAGTCGAGGCGTCGTTTAAATGACCTGACTGGTCATTCGAGTGAGATGTCAATCTCATTGAAGCGATAGGCCAATATCACTCGAACGAAGCACCGCCTTAAGAAAAATATATAATGGCGTGTTTCCATAAGATTTTGTAAGTGTGCATTCTGGAAAAAACAGTTTACGAACCATAACATTTATGCACATTATTTTCTAAGGTTTTCCAAAGCTAAACACATCCTTAGTGTTTACAAGATCTGAGTATTCATTACTATATGCAATAGTGATCTTGCTTTCACCAAGAAGAAGGTTTTCTCTGAAGAACATTGCTAGGTTTTGCGGTGAAGAAGCGAAAGAGCCGTGTTCAACATCGTAGACGTTACAAGACATATCGATGGCACCGAGACATATGTGGACGCGTGTGTTATGGACATTTATCGTGGAAGAAGGACTTTCTACTTGGGCATTGTGAGAGGAGTGGTTGAAGATCAGAAAAGCGTCAAGTCTCGTGGTGATCGAGTTGTTGAGTAAGACTTATGTTTGTTCATTGTAATTTCACATTCATAGTGATTGTCTGGCTTGGGCCATCCGAGATTTTTTTCGGTTGTGGTTTTCTCGTACATCCGACATTGTGAGTTTTATTTTCTTTACTTTATTTTACTTGCTTTAATCACTAGATGAATGTTTAGGATTAATCAAGATAAAATTTGGTTAAGTTAAAATTTATTCACAACTTGGTGTGAATTAAAAATTAGAAAAAGATTTTTCATAAAAAGAAATTGTTTTGTCATCCTTAAAACACTTTTCACATAAGAAATAGAAAGGGAACCCATAAATTGGTATCAGATCTAGAAACATATTTTTATTGTGTTTGACCCCTTATGTTTTTCGGAATGAATTTTGGTGATTTTGAATGTTTTCGTGCTCCTATTTTTGATGGCACAAATTATGCTTATTGGAAAATGAGAATGAGAAGTGTTTTAAAATCCATTAATGAGTGTGTGTGGTTAGCAGTTGAAAAGGTTAGGTCTCCAACAGTCACATCAGATGGTGAGGTCACTAGTTTGAAACCCCTTGACTCATGGATCAAGGCTGAACATAGGCTTGTACTTTACATCTTTAAGGGTCTGCACGTTATTTCCTCACATGTCACACCGAAAGAGTATAATAGAATTATGAGTTGTGAAACTTCAAAAGAGACTTGGGATACACTTTCACTTACTCATGAGGGCACTAGCACGATTAGGGAATCTAAGTTACAAAACCTCACTACACAGTTTGAGACGATTAAGATGTTAGAGAGCGAGTCGTTTGATGAGTTTTACACTAGGTTGTCTAATATTATCAACTCATCATTTAACTTAATGGAGAGGATTCCCGACAACCGTGTTATAAAGAAAATTTTGAGATCTTTTCCGAGTAGGTTTGGTGCAAAAGTGACCATTTTAAACTCCTTAGGTATGCTTAATTTTACAAAACTTGAAGAGATTTTAGGTGACTTACAAACCTATGAACTCGATATGTTTACCTCTAATCAAGTGTCAAAGAAAGAAAGGGGAGTTGCTTTGACAGCTCGAAAGGAGGAAGCTAAAGTTTTGAATGATGATTCCGATTCCAATTTTGAGGATGTCGCCTTGTTAGCTGAAAAGTTAAAAAAGATTCCTAAGTTTCAAAAGCAATTGAAAGATGCCAAAAAGTTTGAGAAATTAAATAACAAAAATGTAGATTCCACCCCTAAAGATAAGAGTGAGAAATTTAATAGGGTTGAGTCGGATAGATGTTTTGGGTGTGAGGGGTATGGTCACAAAGTTACTGAGTGTCCCACTAGACTTAAGAAAAAGGGTAAGAAATTGATAGCTTATAGTGCCTCCTTAAGTGATAATGATTCGGAAGAGGGAGATAGTTCCCCCAATGAGAGAAAGTTTGTTGCTTTCTTGGCATGTCTAGTGAGCGACGACGATAAATCTTCCCACGAAAATTCTCATGTGTATGAAACTTACAAGACCATTGAATCCATAGTGTGTGAGGCCAAAGAGTTGCAAGTTGCATTTCATGAGTTGTATGCCGAGGCGGTGAAAGTGAAAAGGGCAAACTCTAAATTTCAAGCTAGGTTGAATGAGCGTGTCGTAAAAAATAATGATGCTTTGATTGATGATCTTAGGGCACGGGAGAAGATGTTTAAGGTGAAACTAGAATATGTGTAGAAAGAGAGAGATAGTCTTCGTGGTTTGATGGAGACTTTGAAAAATGAGTTGCTAGAGTTTGAGGAGTCTAGGCGTGCGCTTGAGTTTAGGATTGGTTAGTTGGAAGAAAAGTTGAAAGACTCGAGTAAGGTTGAGTTTGACTTGGAATCTAGGTTGGAGAAGCTGGATAGGATGTTAGGCACTGTCCAAGTCAAAAGTGATAGGTTTGGTATAGGATATGATGATAGAGTTGTTCCCATTCCCAAAGCCAATACTAACCATGTGAGAGAGCCCTCTAGGAACGTAAGGAGAGGTCGATATTTTAGTAATCATTCCCGTCATCTTTATACTTGCACACATTGTGGTAGGAAATGTCACCTTAGACGTTTTTGTTATGACCTTAGGAATGCTCCTAGGAATTTTAGTAATAAAGTCGTTTCGGTTCCCAAAACCCCCACCCATCATGTCATACCTACTTGGATTAGGAAATCGGATTTAGAGGCTTTAGGACTAAAACTTCATGGCTCTCATTTGGTTGCACTTGATTCTTCCCATGACAGATCTAATGGATGATTATGTTGCTAAGTTTGTCATACGCTAGTCTTTGCATCTTGATTTATATCTTGCTAGTGTTGTGTCATGTGTATCATTTTGTATTATATTTATTGAGTCTTATTTTAAAAATAAAAAAAGATTTTGTTTTTAAGAAATTTTTTGAGAAAATACAAAAAGATTTTTGGTTTATTATATTTTTGAAAAATCCAAAAAAAAATTTCTTTATTTGAGTCAAAATATGTTGAAAAACCAAAAATATTCTCGGTTTATTTTTCTATGTCATGAGTTTACATGTTTGATATGGCATATTGGTGTGCTTGGACCCCCATCCTATCATTATTCACGTGGCTAGGACATTTGGTCATAATTATTGATGCTTAGAATGATCTCAACTATTGTATTATGGGGTTGTTTCGAAGTTGATATGCATTTTGATTCGACTTTGTATATATGCCATCTTTGCACACATGCACGAGTTTATATGGATGTTTAACATCTCTTGCATATTTGAGTTTGGTGAGACGTTCTTATCTCAATTTTGTCATCTATGCATAAGTAGACTTGAGGAGGAGATGTGCATGTAAGAACCGTTTACCGTGAGGACTGTAATTGAAAAAATGATGAGTGTTCACGGGAAAGGGCTGCTAGAGTGTGAAATTGACTCGTCTTGAAAGACATCGTTTAAAAGAGCCCAAAAAATTTAAAGGCAATAAAAAGAATCATATGCCAAAATGTAGTCCAATTAGTTTATGTTCATTCCAAAAGAAAAATATGATATATATTTAATGGAGTTTGAATGGATAAAAATTAAGCGGGTTTACACAAATCCTAACATTGAAAAATCGTATCATGACGCTATTATTTGTAGAATCATTAAAATTTCGAATTTGTGTGCATGTTTGATTGTTTAGTTCATTTAGCTCACACTTTAATTGTCACATATGGATGAAATAAAGTTTGATGATTTATAGCTATTAATTAGAGCTTCTTGATTGTTTCGATGTGTTGGAATTGTGATTCATTTGTTGTAGTTCACGCCCATATATTCCATGTTTATGTTTGACAACATCGGTACTATGTTAGCATGTAACTCATATTGTTTTTTATAGTTTTAGCTACTGTTTTGCAGTTTTCTGCCCCTTCCAGTTAGTTTTTTCACAAAAAATTTTCACTGGGCAAAACTATATGATTTTCTGCGCTGACTGTGAGAAATTGGTTTTCTCGTTCGAGCGACAACTCAGTGTTGCATGAAGCTTGCATGAGAGAACCTCATGTTGTTTGAACGACAAGGGTGTCTAGTTCGAGCGATCAGTTTAGGATTTTCTGTTTCCTGCTATTTCAGTACCTTGATTGTAATGGTTATATATTTTGATACTGCTGGGTTGCTTATGGGTTTTGTTTATACAGTTTAATTTGATAGATTTGATACTTTGCTGCATTGGGTTGTTTAGTCACACCTGCATAAATTGCTTAATCATTTGTGTGATTATTGTTTGCTTGCTACGAAGTTGATATTATTGATCATTATTAGCTGGTTCTTTCATTTTTATTTTTATATATTTCATTGATTTATCTGATTCTAGATATGTTTATCTTTTCACCGGATTGTCTATTCGAGGCAAAAAGGGGGAGAGATGTATGTGATAAAGGGCGAGATTTTGTGTGATGAGCTTGGTATCCGAATTTGGATATTGTATACATATTGATATCATGTTTTGCTCACATAACAAATGATTTGGATTTAATCTTTCATATTGGTTTTATATCATTTGTTCTTCCATAATTCATTAGGTATTTGTCTCTTTCATGTGTGTAGGTATACTTTAAGAGATTGGAGATTTCAAGACTACATCACATTCAGACATTCAGAGGTAGCTCATGCTTGCCGGACCATCATTTACTAGTCTTGTCATGTATTTTAATTTTTGGGTTTATGGGATTAGATTTAGGCGTCATACGGCTTGACGACCCGACTTAGGCATTTGACTGTTGGGTTTGTCCCAGAATAGTCAAAGGCGGAGATTTGTAAGGATAAAATTTCCAATTAAGTCCATTGTATAGTTTTGACTTATTCCCGAAACAAAACATGTTTGAGTCATAGGGAAATTTTTATTTTCACAATCCCACACAGACTATGACGTGATGAAGTTTATTGAAGACGTTAAGGCAAAACTTTAATTAAATTATTTATGCTAAAGGTTTGATTGGTGCAAGTTTATATGTCTTCAAGTTTAATTGCATTTAGAGATCACTCAGGTATGAATGCATAATTTTAATGGGACTTGGAATTAATTTTAATATGTTTAAGGATGTTATTTCATTAAGAGAATATTTTTAAAAGTGTTTGAAATCGTTTACACTTCGTTTTAAATCTTATAAGGACGGATTAGAGTAGTGTTTGAGTTGGACTCTAAGTTGAGGCATCGTTCAAACAACGTGTAACAGTCTCGCTCGAACGAAGCACCAACTTAAAAAAATAGATAATGGCGTGTTTCCATCAGATTTCATTAGTCTGTATTCTGGAAAAAATAGTTTACAAATCATAACGTTTATGCACATTGCTTTCTAAGGTTTTCCAAAGCTAAACACATCCTTAGAGTTTACAATATCCGAGTATTCATTACTATATGAAATAGTGATCTTGCTTGCACCAAGAAGAAGGTTTTCTTTGAAGAACATTGTTGGGTTTTGGGCCAAAGAAGCGAAAGAGCCGTGATCTACATCGTAAATGTGTTAAAAACCATGTCGGTAGACAACGAGACATACGTGGACGTGTGTGTCGTGGACGTGTGTGTCGTGGACATGTATCATAAAAGAAGGACTTTTCTACGTGGGAACTGTGAGAGGAGTGGTTGAAGATCAGAAGAGTGTCAAGTCTCTTGGGGATCGAGTCGTTGAGTAAGACTTGTGTCTCTTCGTTGTAATTCCACATTCATAGTGATTGTCTAGCTTAGGCCGTTCGAGATTTTTTTCCCGTTGTGGTTTCCTCGTACATCTGGCGTTGCGAGTTTTCTTTTCTTTGCTTTATTTTACTTGCTTTAATCACTAGATGGGTGTTTAGGATTAATCAAGATAAAATTTGGTTAAGTTAAAATTGATTCACAACTTGGTGCGAATTAAAAATTAAAAAAACGTTTTTCATAAAAAGAAATTGTTCTATTATCCTTAAAACACTTTTCGCATAAGAAATAAAAGGGGAACCACACTACGATTACAAATATGAAAAGAATTACTGTATCCAATGCGATTGAGACTCTAGCGGATCTTGGACGCCTCAGAATGGAGTTTCAAACACTTTAACATAATTTTTGACAACTCTGACCCATCGACGACCTTACAAACATCCAATGCCTATCCCTATATTCTAATTTTAGGATACTTGAAAAATTCAAGATGTTGGATATTGAAAAAGTTATAGGAATGGAACTACCTATGATCCACCTCAAAATTTATATCCAAGCCTTATAAGCTTTAGGGCCTTCCAAAGAAGTCATGACCCAGATGTTTGGACACACCTTATTTGTGGGAGAACTTAAATGATTCCTATCCATAGATGATGGATGGACCCCATGCTATAATAACATCTGTAGAGAGTTTATAAAATAATACAAGTATAATAAAGCGGTATAAATTACCTGTTTGGAGCTAAAGATGATAAAACAAGAAATCAATGAGCACTCGGCCACCTTCATTGCTCGATGAAGGAATGGATTTGATCAAAAGGTGAAACTACCTTCAGAAGAGGAACAAGTGGCCATTGTAAAGAAGAATTGGATTCAACCATACAGGGATCAACTGAAGGCACATTATATACCCCACTTCATAGCTCTAATGGACGTAGGAGGCCAACTAGAAGATGACCTCATGAATCGACTTCCCAAGGTAGATACAATCAATTGAATAAATGTTCCTCCTTACCAAAACAGGATGATTGATAATCCAAATACAACCACTATTAATGCAATTAATGAATTGACATCTACATTCTCACTATGGAGTACTGAAAGAATCCAACGATTATTTCATCCTCTATGTACTCCCATAGGTACACTATACCAATATCTAAAAAACGGTTATCACAGGAAGTCTTTAAAATCGATTTTTACTATGAATATCACCAGATTACTAGGCATTATTTAGAAGGATGTCGAACTTTAAGACGTGCCATCCAGGACCTTATTGATCAAAGAAAGATTACTTCACCTACTAGACCTAAACCTAATGTCGGTAGTCATCCTTTGCCCAACCATTTCTCAGGGGTCAATGCCATTACTATAGAGTGTGGATCTGAAGATCCATCCCTCTTGATCAAACCTATCAAATCAGTAGAAGGAGGAGAATAACCAAGCCTAAAAAGATTAGTCAATTAGCATTTAGATCATGTTGTTCCCATATAAACACACATAGATCAGATGGTTCGTATGCTAAAAGCCTTTAAATCCACAAGTCAAAATCCCTTGGAAGTCAGCCTATACTACTTAATGTACCTTGTATGATGACAAAAGTACAATATCCTTTTATTAGACACTATTATTTAGTATGAGAACCTCTCAGAACATTAGGAAGTAATGTTCGATGAAGCATAACGAGCTACAATATACATAAGAGGACCAAAAATATGGAAGTCGTCCCTACTGGGTGGGGAGAAGAATTTAAAATAGAAGACAACTAAGTCTCTTAGGCTTGGTTATCATAAAATAATTCAACAACCGAACACTCATCCAAAGAAGACTTGATAGTTCGCTTAAATGACTTTATTGTATCCCCTCCTAATGAAGATGATGATTATGTTTATACTCTAGATTTCAATGAAATCTTGGTAGAATTTCTCCCCCAAATTGGGAGTTTGTAAAGGTTGATCATCTCACTCAATTTGGAAGGTTCTACAAAGACCCAGTACTTAACCCCATTTCTTACGGGGAAACACAAACAAAGGAGATGATGTGCTTGAAGAAAATACGTTGGGAGAAGTCGAAGAAAATAGGGTCTTGGATAACTTAAGTAAGATACAAGTCAATATCTACATAGGGACATCTCATGTCCTCCCAATCGCATAGATAATTCATTCTGAAATAGTTCTCTCAAAAGGTGGTGCCTATATCCTTTAACCCTGAAGAGCTCAAGAATGGGAGTCAGAATTTTGCGAAAAGCATATTATTCGCCAATACTGAACTTCCACGGATTAAACCATGCCATAATATATCCCTAAACATTATGATGAATGTTCAAGGAAAAAGTATCCTCATGGTACTCATTGATGATGAATCCTTCATGAATATTTGTCCTGAGAATGGCGAAATTCTTGGGAATCAATTATGAATACCTCACACTCACCACCCAGTAGTGAGAGCCTATGACAACACTCACAGAGAAGTAATGGTCTCTATTAAGCTCAGTATCGAGATTATCCCATTAGACAGACTTATTGAGTTCCAAGTGATTGACATACCTACTTCTTTTAATATACCTTTGGGACAATGGGGGATACATGACATCAGAGGTGTTATTTCATCACTACATCAAAATATTAAATTCTTCCATGGAGAAAATTTGATCACCATTATACTGAGACACCAACTTTCTCAAAGGAAAAGGATCCAACACCCCAGTCTTGGAGATCCATCATGAGAGAGGAGATATCTATATAAGTGGTTTCTAGTTGGACCCACCTATACAAGTCATTTTAGTTGATACTAATGAACATGTTCTGCCACTATACTCTGAATATGACTGCTATAATGTCATTCACATGACGAAGAAGATAAATTCCTATCGAGAATAGAATTAAAAAAAACATGTAAGGGTTCAGTGAACCTATCAAAATATCCTAACAGTCCAACACCAAGGACCTAGGCTACAAACGAAATAATGATGACCTCATTTACAAAGCACAAAAGTCTAAACAACACTAATTCAAGAAACTAAGGGTTTCACATGAACCCTATGACTCTAGTCTCAATGGACGCTTCATCAAGAAGGGATGTGATTTTCCTTTCTATGGGTTTCTCAAACCGTGGGTGGATACTAACTCTTGAAAGTAAATGTTGAGATGTGAAATTTATTTGGGACCTACCGCACAAATAAAAGAATAGGTGTATAAAATAGCATACTTGATCATGAAGTTATAGATTACCCTTACAAATTAGGATCCTATTGAAGATTTAAGGAATTTCTAGCTATTTTGAGAAGTGATGATGGAAGACGAGAAGAACTGGACGTTTTTTCACCTGCCAATAATCGAGAAGCCTTTCGAAGATGGGATCACCTATATACTCCAGGAAGAACCACTAGCCACCATCTTTAACCAGCAACCTTTTGAAGATGAGATCTTCAATGTTTTAAAAAATTTATAACAAAATTTTTAAGGGGTATCTGCCGACAAGGATTGCTTATTCTAGGTGGCAGGTGGCACTGAGTTTGAGGGTTTTATGGGTTCCCAAGGGGGACCTAACAACTCATAGGCATAAAAGAGTGCCGAATGGCATAATCCTTATTCATATATAAAGAGGTTGAGGTAATCCCTCTTTTCTCACTCAAATTTGATTCCCCTCTCTAGAAAAGACCATATCCAAGTGTTTTTAATGAGTTTTTTCGAAAATAGGTAACTTTGTGGATGTCTATGACTGGGCCGATATGGAGTGGTACCATCCCGAGAGGATGCTTATGGGGATATATAAATTTTATCAGGGTGCTCAAGAGGTGACGGACGAACGAGTTTTAATAAGGGAGCCTCAGACGCATCGCTCAATTACAGTGAGGAGCCCTAGTGACTATGTAAGTATATTGTTATTATTTATTTTTTGAGTTTTATTTTCTTCTTCGTTTTCCTATGGTGTTTGTGCATTTTGTAGGCAGTCATATCATCGAAGAAAATTTTCTCCCGTGGGTGAAGGGAATTTTGGAGGTCCTCCCCGATTAGGTGAATAATTTGGTGAACATCACGGGGTTCGGTGCCTTAGTGGGAGAATTGGATGAGACATAATGATCTTTCACAATGTTATGCTCCCTCGAGGAGAGGTGGTGGGACACCACCCACACCTTCCATTTTGGTCTGGGTGAAATGAAAGTGCCCCCGATAGACGTGTTCCAGCTCACGAGGCTTCCATAGGAGGCCTTTCAGATCATAATGGACCAGTCTTTTCATTTGATCGATGAATTTATTAGGGATGCTTTGGGGCATTTAAGGATAGTGGGTTTACGGTAGTCTATGAAAGTGTCATTTCCAAAGGACTTTTTTTGGTGAGGGTGATTGATGTGGATGATGGATGCCAGGCGCAACAAGTGGAAATCCTCTTCATCTTATTTTTGTTGGAGACGCTGGTGGCGAAGAGCGACGATGACGTCTAACTCTGTTTCCTTACGTATCGTCGAGTTTTCTTTCAGATAGGTTCATATAAGTCGGGGAGCCTGACGTTGGATTCTCTGTATGTTTCTTTAGATGCTGTCAATCGCTCATGTTGGCTGACCTTCACAAGGGCATCGTATCTTTTGGAGGTACTTTTATTTTTTTTGCTTTTATGTTTTTCTAATTTTTATTTGCATTTTTTCTGTGATAGATTTTTGAATATTTTGAAATTTACTTTATTGCCTTTCAGGTATGGTTTTACGAAGTGATTGGTGCAATAATGAAATTATTCCCTTGACAAGGGAGGAGGCCTATGCATAAACCATGATGACGAGGTGGAGGAAGCGTAACAGGTTCTCGAAGGACATCCCATTCCATAGGGATGTAAGAGTTGTGATGATCACTCTGACAAGTGGATAGGTTATTTTAGATATCTGTTTTATAATATTTTTTCTTCTTTCTTTTCTTATTTTTGGATTGCAAGTTAACGATTGAGTTTATTTTGATAGGTATCGTTCTACCCTTAAAGTCAGCTATTGGGAGAGATGGGGATTACTGACTTCTATGCTCAGACGAGGCGACTGCTGTTGCATGAGTTTGTGTACAAATGGTATATAGAAAAGTGAGTGGTGAGGTCGATTTCAAAGGGAGACATCGCGGTACCTTCAGTGAATGATCCATTTCATATGCGAGATTCGGAGGATATGTTGGAGGGGAAAATGATGGTGGAATTTTAAGGAGAGCGCTACTCATGTTTATATTAACACATTAGTGACGCGTGATTATCTGGACTTTACGACTATTTAATTGATGCCGACATCCATATATGACATGAGGGGGCCTCCGCCTTCATCGACAGAGGCAGGGAAGTGGTGTGTCGAGGATATTAGCATAGTGTCAGGGAACAAGCTGTGGTAGTGGAGGTTCCTCCCCTTAGGGAGTATACGTTGACCTTTTATTATATTGAGTTGGAGAGGGAGGGGCAGTTGACATACCTCATTGGCCCCATTATGTGCTGGAGGGTCTTCCATATATGTCCTCGGATGACTTCAAGTTGGGGGGTAAGTCTTCTTCTTTTCTCGATTGATTTATACATTTTGAATTATGTATTTATGCTTTTCATTGAATTAATTCTTCTTCTCGACTCTTTCTTTTTTACACACTATTACTATACGAACATCTTTGATATGTGTTGTCCGTGATTGGATAGATTTTGCGACCAAGTAGCTTCAGATAATGGCTCAGTCCCGTATTACTCCTTCGGCGAATGATGATAATCTAGCACCATTTTTGAGATCTAAACGAGGGGCCTCCACCTCTCTCGATCAAGGTAAGCATCACTATCACGATTACTGATGTTGTTTGGTAGTGATAGGTTAGGTTTTAGAAAGTCCGGGCTGAACCCGATAATTTTGCTTCTTTTTGTTAATTTTTATTTTTCTCTGATGTACCTGAAAATAAAAAATCATATATAAAAGATGCATTTTCCTTTTAATTTATCTCGAGTTAGTGATCTACTCTACATGCATTTTAATTTTCCACCAAGGGTTTTATTTGTGAAAGTTAAGAAAATGTATTTCTCTAATTTTTTGAATGTGTAAGTAAAGAAATGTCTGAGAAACTCTATTGTAAAAAGTTAACTCTGAAAGGGTATTATTTGTAAATGAGGAAGATAGAAATGCAAAACGTAATTTTCCCAAAATAGGGGGTGCCGATCGGCATACCCGGTGGATTGTGTGTTAGTATGCCTGTCCTGATACATTGTTTTTCATTCTTTGTTTCATAATTAATGTAATGCTGTTAGTTTGATTCCTTCATTAGTGGTGATGGCCAGTCCATATAAATTGTTTTTCAGTCTTTGTTTCACACTTAATGCAATCTTATGACTTTGATTCCTTCATTAATGGTGATGACCTAGCCACTTTCATTGTTTTATGGAGGATTTTTGGTATAAAAGGGGGCTTAAGGTGGGCATTTTAGATCACCCCATAATTTATTTTCCTCTCTCTTGAATATAACTCCATTCTTTCTAATGGATATTCCCATGAAAGAAATATTTGTTGCTTATCGAAGGTTTGGATGCCATGAGCTTATAGTGTTGATTATGTGACTTTTAATTTGCGCCCGTCCACTTTATGGCGTTTGCTCAATAAATTGGAGTTTATTGGCCGCGTCCCTTTAATTATGGTACTCTGAAGATCACATGTTTTGTTTTGGATTGGATGACATGTGTCTAACTTATGAGGAATATTCTGCCAAGATGGGTATTCAGCCTTAAATGCTTACTATTATGCCTGATTTTTACCGTTCTCCTCGAGCTCCTTTGGTTGAGTTGCTGAACATATCTCCATCGGCGACCTGACCTTTAGTGAGGGGTGAGGGGGATCCATTTTTATTCCCGCAATTCTTGAATATGTGCATTAAAGGGATTTAAGAGACAATGTGTTTGCAGGCCTGCCAAAATTCTTTTGATGACGGGAGGTATGATTGTGGATATTCAAGTAGCTACCATTGTACTATGGATGCATTATCACTGTAATTAGGTGGCCACTATCATGGCAGAAACATTAAACGACTTGGATGATTGGAAGAGAATTCATCTAACTTTTTGGGAGGTAGCCTTGTGATGTTATTCATGTGGTTAGGGGAGAGACTTCATTTGGATGCACCTCCTATGTATCCTCTGATTGCTATCTTTAACTTACTTCACCGACCTTTCATGGACTTTAGCTTGTCCTTAAATGAATGGACTAATTGGTTATTGCCAGTGGAGCTAGTCATATCCGTTAGTCTGTATTATAGTGTGGGGAATTAGAATTCATTCTTCAATTAAATGAATACCACTATGTCCGACTTGTTGGCCTTTTTTAGACTTGTTTTTTTCTCTCTTGGAAGATTTTACGCCAACTAGTTTAGGAATAAATTTATCCCTCCCCGCAATAAGAAAGTTTTTCCTTGTGGAACATTTGACTGAATCTTTGAGGATGAGTATGGGGAGTTTGTGGCATCATCGCATCTTTCTTGTTGTCTGACCCAATTTGTGGGGAAAGCTTCAATAGTGTCGGGGGGTGATTTGAAATGGCTATGGAAATATTTGGTTTTGTAGATATGTGTAGAGGAATTGGGCAAAGATGGATTATGGTTGCAGATGTTGTGGAAATGTGTGTTTTGGTCCCGTAAAACCTCTTCAACGTGTATCGTCACATCGATCATTTATGGGTACACACTCTGAATGAGGACTATTGGGGACCTCTAGAAGATAATGGTGGTTATGAAAATGATGATGGTGATGAATCAGGACCATCTGGTAATTGAGGGAAGGTTTTTGTAAAGGTTTTCTAGGTTAATTTAGATATTGGTTCTCTGGTAGGTTGGTTTGATATAGTTTTTTGTGTAGGTATGTTGTCTGTTTAGTGTAGCATTGGATATCTTGGGTTTAAATATGGTTATGGGTATTGTTAAGTCTTTGGAAAGACCGTTGTTGATGGTTTATGTAAAAGCTATATTTTGAAATAAAAACATATGAATTGTATGATAAATTTATCATTCGTGTTGTTCCCTTATGGAATAATTGTTTATGTTTTAACTATCTATATCGATCGCTAAGGCATGCATAATATTTTTATTCAATCAAATGATGAGAGAGGCTTATGCCTCTTGATGGGAGAGAAGAAAACCATTTTGTGAAAGAGAAAGGGCCACACCCAAAGTTACTTTATGGGCTACCTACATACCTCTGTGGTGATAAAAATGTTGTAATGTTTGAAGATATTTTGAAAGGATTAGGTCATATGTAGTTCTGATAGAGGGATAATGGAATATATTTTTTTAATAATAGAATAAAGATGAGAAATTATGTATTGCGATGGGAGTCAAATTAAGGATATAATTTCTTGAGATGGTCTAAATATACTGGGTATGCCATCTCTTTGCTGTTGAGATTAATAAGCATAATAACGTTGCCTAATAAGATTTTCTTGACAAGACATGGCCCACTTCATTTGGGCTTGAATTTCCCACTAGGTCCCCAAATAGGTTACAAAATTTCTTTGAGATTGAGTTTTCCTTCTTGGATATTGTGGTCTTTAACTTTCTTATTGAACGATCATGAAATATGACAGTGCTACCCTTATATGTGGTATAAAGCTTTTAATCTCTTTTTGTCCAAAAGTGTGAGTTCTTCGTAATATCTTTGGTGCTAATTAACTTCTCCTACTTAACTTTTGATTATGACCCATAGGTAAGGTATCTCTAGTATAAACTAGGGAGTAGGTAATAGTATAGAGGAATCCTATCTGCCCAGTCTCTGCAACTTTCTATCATCTTATTAATTATGGATGTGAGGCTCTTATTCGCAGTTTCGACATCCCCATTAGTTTGCGAAGGGTAAGGTGAGGACTTGTGTCTCTGAATTCCATATTCTCTGACCACCTTTGTGACTTCAGCCTTGAAATAGAGGTCATTATCAGATTAAACTGATGAGGTACCCCACAACGACATATGATATTCTTCCTGATAAATTGGACACTTTCTTTGTATTTAACATTGTACATGATTCAACTTCAACTCATCTAGTGAAATAGTCAAGGCTAACCAAGTTAAATTCATTCCCATTGGTTGGTTTAGGAGTGACTTTACCAATGATGTCGATGCCCCATGTCAAGAATGGCCTGGGAGAGATCATGTTGTAAAATTCTCGAGGGGGTAAATAACGGAGATTGGCAAATTATTAGCATTTAAGGCACCTCTTAATGTATGTTGCACAGTCTTGAACCATAGTAGTCCAATAATACCCTTGTCAAATGATTTTCTTGGTAGGCATATGATTATTCATGCGGGGCCCTCACTCTCCACCGTGGATTTTTTCATATTCTCCTCAGTGTTCGCCCTTGATATGCATTGGAAGTGGGTACCATCGAAATTCCTTTTAAACCTTTATCACATATGATATACCAGGCAATGAGTTTTTGAAGGATCGTATGATCTTTCTTATCGTCCCCTGAGGGTATAGAGTATGTTTGAGGAGGTACCAAATATCATATTACCCCAACCCAACCTTGTCTGAATTTTCTTTAGTGGTGATCTCAATATGGTAGGAGTGAGTTGGCCTAGATTGCTTTTGAACTTGCCAGGGGACAATCATTATTTTCTCTGACTTGTTAACCATGAAGGCCAAAGTTGCTAATATGTCGATAAAGTTATTCCTTGAATGAGAGATATAATGGAAGGCTACATCTTTGAATTGATAAATAATTTCCTTAAGATGGGCATAAAAGGACATGAGTTTCTCATCTTTAACTTTCCATTTCTGTAGGACTTGTCCTATGATGAGGGCAGAATCTCTGCACACATTGAGGTATTTGATTCCTTTCTTGAGGGCAATATTGAGGCCCACAATTCATGCCTTATATTTTTTTTTATTTTATTGGTGCAAGAAAAGTCTAGCTTGATGGTGATGGGAGTGTGAGAATCATTGGGCGTGTTATCCTTCCTTATTATCAACCCTATCAAAGAACATTTTCCACCAAATCTCTTCATGAGTAGCACAAATAATTTCTTTATTTTAGAATTCATAGATCCACACGTCGACTTATTATATGGGATGATTGGTTTGGTAATCAGATATAACTCTTCCTTTAATGATTTTTTATATGTCATAGGTTATGTCAAATTCGACTAGCAAGATTAGCCATCGATCTATGTAGATTGACAAGGCAGGTTTCTCTATCAAGTACTTCATGGGATCCATTAAGGGGCATTATCTTGATGAGGAATGCAATCCTATAGCGTCGAAGCTTCTGTGACTCAAACTAAAGCAACACAAGCCTTATGCAATGCTATATAATTCACCTCATGACCTGACAACTTTCTATTAACATAGTAGATGGCTCTTTCTTTGCACAACTCCTCAATGTATTAGGCTACCATAACCCCACCAGTGGTATCGGTAATAGTTAAGTGCAGTAGGAGGGGTAGACCAGGCTGTGATGGCATGAGAACAAGTGGTTGGGTAAGAATCGCTTGATTTTGTTAAAGGCTTATTTACATGACTCATTCTAGACTGTGGTTAAATCCTTTCAAAAGAGTTTGAAGATGGGTTTATATATATAAGTAAGTTGGTTAATGAATATAGTGATGTATTGGAGTTTGCCCAAGAAAATGCGTACCTTTTTCTCAATATAAGACAATGACATTTCAAGGATTGCCTTGAGTTTAACAGGGCCTGTTTTAATTCCCTTCGCGCTGACCATAAACCCTTGGAGTTTACCTTTTTGTTGGACCCCCAATTTTAAAAATTTTAAATATAATTTCCTTTTAAGTGCGGAATAAGGATGGTTCAATTAAAAAGGAATAATCTTGTCAAGATCCACAATTAAAAAATTAAAATTTTAATTCTTCCAAAACTAAAATTAAACTAAACCGGATTTTAATTTTCTCAAAATTAAAATTGCACTTTAAAACAAACTTGTGAATATTTAACTTTTAGCCCTAAAGAGATTCGATCCAAGTCCTAGAAATTTGCCTAACAATAAATATTCATTTTTGCACATTAGGCCAAACCAAATTTTATTCAATAAAAATAATGACTTGAATTAAATGAATATTTACCCAAACTAATTTAACACTAAATTAAACAAGAGTAGTGAATTAAACCATATTTTATCGTTTAGTCCTAAGCACGCGTTCTAGGTGATTTTGCAAGATAAAATAAATTCACAACCACTATGCCGCGATGTACGAGGACCACAACGGGAAAAACCCTCCGACGGCCCTAGACTTAAGTCCACTAAGTACGGAATTATAATTACAAGACAAATGACTTACTACACTCGACTCGACTCCTTCAAGCCCCGATGAGTCTTCTTGCAACTACCTCTGCTTAGCCGCAATCCCAGAATCCACCGGAACCTTGGAATCCACCAATGAAGCTTTAGGAACCCATCAACCACACACGGTGCCTTTCACCATATGAGAATGCCGCAGCCAAAATAATGAACTTCTTCTTTATGGGATGTAGAAGTAAACCCAAAAGGACTCTTCAATTCGGTAGAGTAGAACCCGGTGCCAAACACTCTCCAAGAAAGATATATATATAGTGGTACTTGGAATAAACTAATATGGGTGTAAACAAAAGTGTTTAAGAGTTTTCTTGAAAAACAAACACTCAAAACTTGAACCTTTTCATGGAGGAATTAAACTCTCAAAAACTCTCTCTCTAGATTTTAGGATATGAAAAAGTTGGTTTTAAAAGGTTGGTTCCCGCACATGTTAATTCTGTCAAAAAGTAGTGGGAACATGGACAAAATGGCCAAAAACTGTTCCCGCCAAACTCGTTCAAACGACTTTTTCGTTCGAACGACTTTGCTAACGATGTTCCAGTGAGAAAAAGGCAATCTTGTTAGAAGTCTCGTTCTAACGACCTGGGAATCTCATTCGAACGAGATTCCAGTTAGTTCGAACGACTTGTCAGAAAATAGAAAATTCTTTGTAAGCCCAAAACTTTTTATGAAAAGTTCTAAAAAATATTATCTGAGTAAAACAAAGTCGTTAAAACTATTTATAAAAAAATTATAAAATACTCCCAATAAATTTCGAAGCACCTACATATATATAAAATGCATTCATACCTTAGGAGCTTTGGAACCAATGTTGTTGACGTAGAAACGAGACACAACAAACCCGACATATGATAAAGCTTTATAATCTTGGCCGCTACGTCTTCAACTAACACGTCATAGGCTTGGATGGATACAGTTGAACACTATCCTATTACTCAAATGTTTTTTATCCAAAATTGAGCCAACACTACATTAAGACTCAATCGGAGAGTTGTGTCCTTACAAATATCCCCCTTTGGCTATTCCGGGACAAAAACCAAAATAAAATCCTAAAGGACCATCAAGCTCTACTAGACTGAAAAACATCCCACCCAAAATAAAATTACATAGCTTGACTCAAAACCCAAGGATCAATACCTTTGCCAATTAAAATTGCCGTTTAGAAGAATTCCTGCACACTTAAGCGAACTATCAAACGCATAGGAATAAAAATATTAAATGCATATAAAATAAATACTCCCCCTAAATTAATTCTCCCCTTTATCAAATAAATGATCTACTTAGAAACACGTCTCCCCCTAAGATAAATCTCCCAAATCTCCCAAACTAAGATATGATTACAATAGGAGTAGATACCATTTCTCCCCCTATCATTCTCCCCCTTTTTGTTCAGGAATGGACAAAGGATAAAAACTAATTTAAACACGATGAAGCTTGGAGTGATAAGAGCATGAAATCATATGGGCAACAAAATCACAACTAATCCATACGAATAATAACGGATACCAACGAAGATGCAAAAAAAAAGATACCAATGTGATACATAAGATACCAATGTGATATCAACAACAATATGCAACACGATAGATACCAATTAGGAATTATACGCATAGATGGACTAGAAAGTGAGGTAAAGAAAAACAAATACCATATATATGAAGACATAATGACTATCACTAATGCAAACGCACATATATATAGGTATAGACACCACACATGACATAAAATACAATAAGCTTTTCACACTCGTATGGCAAAAATGTGTCATATGGAAACGAAAGTGTAGGGGTGTGAACTAGTAACAATTAAATTACGACCCAATCACTTAAAACATGTTCACGAAGTTCTCATTTGATTACAACCTTTATCACATTTGAATATAACCTCATGTGATAATATAAATTGAACTCAATGAACAAACATACACAATGAATACAAGCCTAGAATTTTGATGATTCTACAAACCAATAGAGTCATGACATTAAAAGTATAACTAGGATAAATGTACATTGTACAAACCGTTGATATACCATCCAATCTCCCTCAAAATATGCATATGTAGTTTAATCTTTTGAATGAATAAATCAACTAAAAAAAATAGGCCTTGGCAAATATTTTTTTATAATGCCATTATTTTTTAGACCTTTGGATCACGTATTTCTTTTAGGTCCAAGCAAATGGTGGCTTACTCGCAAAGGATGATATTTCCTTTCGGAGCCCTTCCCCGCGCACAAATATATATAATCTTTTATCGCTCAATTCTCACGTGCAACGAATTTTTACATGCACTAGTCCTCCTAGGTCACATAGCATGTAGATGACTAGATTGGTAGGAGAACATCTCACAAAGCTCAAATATACATGTGAAGTTATAATTTCAAGTGAGCTCGTGCATGTGTGAATTGAGGCGTATAAAAATAGAATCCATTAAAGCAACACAAAATCCAATTACTCCATGTAAGCATGGTAAAGAACATTTTAAGGATTGATAATCTTAACCAAAAATTCTAGCCACATGGAAGCGAAAACGAAGTGATTCAAACACAAGTATATGCCACATAGAGTGTGTCAAACTAAAATATATACAAAAAAAATCTTTTTGAGTTTTTTGAAATTTTTTAACCAACCAAACAAAAATTATTTACTCAAAAGACAAACAAAAATCATTTGTATTTTTCATTAAATCTAAATAAAAAATAAAAGACAAATGATAAACAAAAATCTTTTTGTACTTTTTCATTTAATGCAAACTAAAATGAAAGAACTATAATATAAAAGATAAACAAACATCATAATTCTAGCATGTGATATGTGATAAAGCAACGACTAGAAAATGACTAAACATGCATACACCTAGCAATGATATATAATATGAGGCACAAAAAGCTAGAGTTTGCAAACAACTAACACATTCAACCTTTAGATTTAGCGAGGGAGGTATTGTGTGAAAGTAAATGAGAATAAAAAATCCTATCTTGTAAAGCTACCAAGTCGGATCTCCTAACCCAAACTAATGATGAATGACGATCTCGGGATATAGGAATCTTGTCTACCTCGGTTGCCTTACGTAGGGATTTTCTAGGACCTCGTTTATGATCAAAGCAAAACTTCCTAAGATGACCTTTTCGACCATAATGTGAGAATCTAAAGATTCGGCGAAAAGACTTACCAAATGAATGATCTATAACATTGTTCCTAGAGGATTCTCCTAAAAAATTGGTTTTGGCTTTAAGAGTTGACTCTTTACAAGTATCAAAGTCTAAACCACAAGAGTCATTTTTTATTTGAACCGTTCCTAATATTTTATCTAATTTCTCTGAACGACACTCCAAATCAAATTTGACTTTACTAGAGTCTTTTAATTTATTTTCTAAATCTAAAATATGAGACTCTAATAAAATATTGCGCTCTTCAAACGCGAGAAGCTCCTTTTTCAAGGATTTCATTAAACCTTTAAGGCTATAACTCGTGCCTTCTACATATTCAAGTTTCTCACGAAGAGCTCTCTCACGTGTCCTAAGGTCTTCCACTAAAACACTCTCATTAATGACCTCGACACGCTCTTTCAAACTAGCTTCTAACTTCAAATTTGTTCTTTTTAATTTAATAGATTCTTCATATAATTCTTGAAAAGCAATTTAAAGTTCAC
The DNA here is from genome assembly GCA_949130495.1 of Sambucus nigra. Lineage (NCBI taxonomy): Eukaryota > Viridiplantae > Streptophyta > Magnoliopsida > Dipsacales > Adoxaceae > Sambucus > Sambucus nigra. Next base: position 187,147,612 of record OX422207.1, read on the forward strand.
TCACACCAACCTCATTTTCACTTTCACTCTCTCTTTATTCACCACTCTCACTACCATCATCTCTTTGGGATTCACAAACTATGGCCTTGGAAGTGTCATGTGTTAAAATTTCATCAATAAAGGAGTGCTCACTTTCACTCACATGACTTGCCATAAAAGCCAAAAAGTTGGGCTTAGTGGGGGAATCGGGTCCCTCTTCTTTATCACTATCACTAAGGGTTGCATTATAGGAAATTGGTTGCTTACCCTCTCTCCTTACTTTAGTGGGGAACTCTCTTACCCTATGGCCATAACCTCACAACCGTAATACCTATTTGACTCGTCCCTATTTAAATTTTCATTAAAAGTTTTAGTGATCTTCGCTTTGTCATGCTTAGAATTTTCAAATTTCTTAAAATTATTTTTAAATTTATCTTTGTTAAATTTAAGAAATTTATGAAACTTCCTAGCAAACATAGCCATATCTTCCGAGTCACTCTCACTTTCACTCTCTACTACTCATTTTTTCTCCTTTCGGGCTTTCAAAGCAACGCCCTTATCTATTTTCTTTTCAGTTTTAGAGGGAAACATGTGTAGTTCATAGGTTTGTAAATCACCTACGAGCTATTCTAATTTCGTAGAGGCTAAAGTGGGTAAAGAATTTAACACGATCACCTTATAAATAAATCTATCGGGTAGGGACCTTATAATTTTCTTTAATACTCGGTTGTCGGGTATTTTCTCTCCCAAATTAAAAGATGAATTAACTATATCGGAAAGTCTAGCATAAAATTCATCAAATATTTATTTTTCATTCATTTTGATGGTTTGAAATTGAGTGGTGAGGTTTTGGAGTTTAGAAGCTTTTACGACACTAGTTCCCTCGTGAGTGAGTTGTAATACATCCCAAGCTTCTTTAGCGGTTTCACACGTCATAATGCATCCGAATTCACCCGGTGTGATCGCGCTAAACAAGGTATTTAAATCACGGGAATTAAAATTTCCAAGTTTAAATTCATTCTCACTCCATCTATCGGTGGGTTTGGGAACACGTTCATTTTTAACTAAATATGTAGGTGGGGACCACCCCTTAACGAATGACAACCAAACCCTCTCAGCTAGAGACCTAAGTCCCGATTTTATACGCGCTTTCCAATACGCATAGTTGGAACCATCGAAAATAGGAAATTTTGAAAATGGAAAAAATTCCATTTCAGTCAAAAATATTTAAATGGACCTTTAGGCAATAAATTAGCGCTCGGCTCTGATACCACTTGTTGGACCCCCAATTTAAAAAATTTCAAATATAATTACCTTTTAAATGCGGAATAAGGATGGTTCAATTAAAAAGGAATAATCTTTTCAAGATTCACAATTAAAAAATTAAAATTTTAATTCTTCCAAAACTAAAATTAAACTAAACCGGATTTTAATTTTCTCAAAATTAAAATTGCACTTTAAAACAAACTTGTGAATGTTTAACTTTTAGCCCTAAAGAGATTCGATCCAAGTCCTAGAAATTTGCTTAACAATAAATATTCATTTTTGCACATTATGCCAAACCAAATATTATTAAATAAAAATAATGACTTGAATTAAATGAATATTTACCCAAACTAATTTATCACCAAATTAAACAAGAGTAGTGAATTAAACCATATTTTATCTTTTAGTCCTAAGAATGCGTTCTAGATGATTTTGCAAGATAAAATAAATTCATGACCACTACGCCGCGATGTATGAGGAAAAACCCACAACGGAAACAAACCTCGGACGATGCGTCTTCTTCCCACTACCTCTGCTTACCCGACAATCTCAAAATCCACCGGAACCTTGGAATCCACCAATGAAGCTTTAGGAACCCATCAACCACACACGGTGCCTTTCACCGTATGAGAATGCCGTAACCAAAATAATGAACTTCTTCTTTATGGGATGTAGAAGTAAACCCAAACGAAATCCAGTGCCAAGCACTCTCCAAGAAATATATATATATATGTGGTACTTGGAATAAACTAATATGGGTGTAAACAAAAGTGTTTAAGAATTTTTTTGAAAAATAAACACTCAAAACTTGAACCTTTTTATGGAGGAATTAAAATCTCAAAAACTCTCTCTAGATTGTAGGAGATGAAAAAGTTGGTTTTAAAATGTTGGTTCCTGCACATGTTAATTCTGTCAAAAAGTAGTGGAAAAAAGTAGTGGGAACATGGAGAAAACTGCCAAAAACTGTTCCCGCCAAACTCGTTCGAACGAGTTTTTTATTTGAACGACTTTACTAACGATGTTCCAGTGAGAAAAAAGCAATCTCGTTAGAAGTCTTGTTCGAACGACCTGAGAATTTCGTTCGAACGACATTCCAGTTTGTTCGAACGACTTGTCTGAAAATGGAAAATTTTTTGTAAGCCCAAATTTTTTTATGAAAAGTTCTAAAAAATATTTTCTGAGTAAAACAAAGTCGTTAAAACTATTTATAAAAAATTTATAAAATACACCCAATAAATTTCCAAGCTCCTATATATATATATATATATATATATAATGCATTCATACCTTATGAGCATTGGAACCAATGTTGTTGACGTAGAAATGAGGCACAATAAACCCGACATATGATAAAGCTTTATAATCTTGGCCACTACGTCTTCAACTAACACGTCATAGGCTTGAATGGATACACTTGAACACTATCCTATGACTCAAATATTTTTTGTCCGAAATTGAGGCAACACTATATTAAGGCTCAATCAGAGACTTTTGTCCTTACACTTTTATAACACTGAAAAATGAACTTGTGTGGATTGAGGCGTATATAGTACTATCACAACCATCAAAAGAATTTTCTCAAGGTAGGGATGTGAAATTCTTGATTATTGGATTTGATGATCATATTGTTAATATAAACTTCAGCCTCTTTGTGGATAATATCATTGTTAATGCAAAAAATTACCCATCTATGTGGACTAGTCAGAAAGGGACACTTGTCATCCTACATGGTGATATTCATACTTACTCGGCACGGAAGACGCTTGGTCGGCACCCGAGGAGAGTTGGTCGGCATGCCGGCTAACCAACCTACAGAAGATAAACCTTGCAGAAGGCCAAAATTCATTAAAGAAGAGCAACCAACAATCATTGAACCCTGAAAGGCTAATAGTCATATTTATTATAAATAGATGTAAATGTCTGAATATATAAAGACATTCCATCTCTTGAACTCCCATTACTATAAATACATTACTTCCCTTAGCCAAAGGGATAAGCTCAACAAGCAACAAAGTAATTCATCCTTAATAACCTCTCTCTCTACACAACTCTCTCTCTCTCTCTCTCTCTCTCTCTCTCTCTCTCTACATCATGTTGTTTTATTGTAAATCTCTGGGAATAAAATAACAGTGGACATAGGATTTATTCATAGCCTAACCATTTTAAAAGTCTTTGTCTCTTATATATTTGATGTGATTGTTTACCTTCATTTCATCTTCAGTCTCATCCTCATCACCTTATTTGCAACTATTTTTCTGTCTTCAACAATCATGAAGAATGCTTGTGGATTCTCTTTGGTATATTGCCCTAGCATTTTTTATATTGAAAGGCATAATGGTGTAGCAGAAGGTACCCCATGGGGTGGTAAAACTAGTATTTTCTTGGTGATCGTGATGCATCTTGATTTGATTAAATCCTGCGAATCCATCGACGAATGACTTGAGTACATGATTGGTAGTATTATCGATGATCATGTCAATATTGGGCAGAGGGTAGTCAACCTTTGGATAAGATTTATTCAAATCCCAATAGTTGACACACATGCAAACCTTTCCTCATGATTAACTATTAGGACTATGTTGGCCAGCTAAGTTGGGTATTTGACTACGCGGATGAAATGCACATTCAATTTCTTGACTACTTCATCTATCACTTCAAGGGACCATTCATGCTAAAGCTTCCTTAAATTTTGTTTGATAGGTTTACACTCAGGATAAGTAAGGATTTGGTGTTGCACAATTTCTAGGTCGATGTCAAGCATATCACTATAGTACCATGTAAAGACATCAATAAATTCACTCATTCTCATTGGGGATTGATCCTACCTAAATTTCACGTGGAGTGCTAGTGAAACAAAGATTAATGATAATAGTCTTATCATTATTAGTTTGAACGTAATTATACTATTTTATTTTTTTCCTTATTAAGTCCAGTTAAGAATTGTTCATTCATTAAGTCATCTTCGTCAATTGTTTGGTTATTAGAATGAATGAAACTAATATAAGGAACAACAAGATACTCAAAATCTCTATTCATTTCATTAATAACATTTAGGGACAAATAACATTAAAGACCTCATCAAAGGAGGCTTCACTTACATTTGAATCAGAAATAGTAAAGTTAGAAATAAGTTCGTTCGCGTGGTGATAGACAACAAAGTTTTGGCTTGACAGGGTTGGATTGATCGAAAAGTTCTACCAGTTGAGGAGTGGCTTGATAGCAGGGCAAATCTTTCGGTAGGGGTCGGATAACTCGGACTGGACATGGATCATAAAGAGGTTCATCCCTAGTTTTGCAAGACTGAATGACTCATCACTTTTATTTCTTTCCATATTCGAAGTGCTTGAGTCAAATGACTTGATGGTTAATGGATTTACCTCATGCATGGATCCCTTTGTACAAGTAGACTTATCCTCGAAGAAAATATCAAATTTTGGCTTTAGCTTCTTTTAAACTACATCATACCATGACTCCAGAAAACCACCATAGGGGAAGTCTCCGCTCTCTTTGAAAAAGTTCCAATGCAAAGAATCTTCAAAATAATTTCTTTCCTTTTCAACACCCTTTTTCTGTATGACTCGAAAGAAACATAAATTTGGCTAGGGATGGATGATGCCCCAAACCACATGGTGTCGAAGTTATCTTTAGAATAATCGGTGAGATTGACCATTAGGGTGTCCCCCTATAGGGTGGTATACAAGAAAATATGGAATTTACCTGTTGAGATTGAACATCGGGCGAATTGGTCTATTAAAAAAATCAATTTTGACATCACCTAAGGGAGGAGACCTTCACGAGTTCCAGTTCAATGAATTAGAAGAGTTGACGAATAACTTGTACAAGATTTATCATGTTTTTAAGGCTAAAATCGAGTAGTTTCACGTTAAGAGGGTAATGGGCAAGCACTTTGGTGTGGGAAATAAAGTCCCACTCTAGGATTCCTGCCTCCACCTTTTTCCCAAGAAATTTCAATCCTGGTGGAATGAGCCATTTGTAGTTAACAATGTTTACGAGCCTTGTGCCATTGACATTTTGACTCCAATGACCGAAACCTTTTTTAAGGTGAACAGGAAAAAGATTAAGTCTTTCCTTAAAGGGTTCAACTGAGAGTTGGTCAATATCCTATTAAAATACCCTTCGGTGGGTCTCGCGTCGGGTTCCTCATAGGTTTGTCTCGTGCCAATTCTTTTTTGACGTTCATTTTTTTTTATTTCCCAAATTAGCTATTGCCTGAAATCTTGCTCCCTAGCAACTCCACACTTATGGTTTTTGTGTTTTATAAGTGTGATATGACTTTAGGTAATTTATTTGTTATGTTTTTACCATCCCTATCCCATGGAATTTACTTTAAAAATTCCATTGATCGAACGACAAAAAGTGTGGATCAATCGATCAATTTCATCCTTCACAGAGCACATTTGAATTTTGGCTCATTTTTTGCCATCGATTGATCAACGCATTTTGTAGATTGATTGACCAAATCGCAAGCTTCATAGTAGAAATTGATATTCTTTCTTATTTTGGACGTGGATTAATCGATAACATTCCATCGATTGATCGACAATTTAAATTTTGAAGTGAGACGACCCCTTTTCTTTGCTTTACTTTGCTGAACCAATATAGCATCCAACATTATTCTCTCTCTCCCCTTACCAAAAATTTCCCCCATAAGATCCTTAGCTTACAAATCTTCCTCATAACCCCAAATCAAACCATTTAGTCCCATTTTTCTCACTCTAAGGTGTGATTCTAACCTTTTATTCACGGATTACTTGGTTACTTTTGTGGTAATTTATTTTTTAGGGTTCTTTCAACCCAAATAAAAAACATCGTTTAACATTCAATTTCTAGCAAATGTACGACATTTGTACATTTTTTTCTCACCATTTTGCACACAGGACTTATAACTTGCAATATATTATGTGTTTAATGAGTGATTAAACCATTGTGTTGGGCTATTTGGGTTGATTATGAATATTTTTGTTGGGGTATTTTGAACTTCATGTATATTTTAATTGTTCCAATATGGGTATACATTTTTAATTCCCCATTCTTATATTATTTTTTTCATGAGCACATGGTTCGATTAATGCTTGAGTTTGTTCATGATTGAAGGTTACATGTTGGTTCAAATGGCAGCGCGACCCCCATATTCACTTTGTGCACACCAAGTGTTTGGGTAAATAACTAAATATATTCTTAATCTTCATATTGTCACACGGTTGCATGTTGAACACTCCATGGTACATTTACATATTGGTCACCACTATAACTTCCACTTCCCATTTTCCCTTAGTTTCTTTACAATTAATATTGTCTTGCTTAGATATTATCTTTTAGGTTATTATTAATACCAATGAGAAACAAAGGGTAAAAAAATGTGACATAAGGGGGTTTCAAAGGATTCCGACGATATTGGTATAGGGCTTACTTCCAAAACCAAAAGCTAATTGCTTTTGAGAAATTGTGGAAATTATCTGACATTCTGGTCGAGGTGTGCACGTAGCTTAAGTGGCACAACTTGGAGTTTTTCCTCATGTAATGTGGGGAAACAAATGAATATTTAGTGAGGCTATTATATGCCTCACTATTAGAGTTCCCCACTAAGCATATATTGTATGCATTTGTTCTTGACACACGAGTGTAATTCTCCCGTGCTGAGTTAGACGTACATATGGTTGGGGTAGACTCATTAGACACATTCATATATCCCGAGGAGTAAAGGTGGTTGGGTTGGACAACGTCATTGTATTCTTATCCCTAAGGCATTCTTAGAATAAGTGAGCCTTCAACAACATATACATGTAGGACTTTCCTCGAAAACTCTATTATATCAACGTTCACTTTGTAATGCTTGAAAAAATTACACCAAGGTGCGGTACAAGCATGAATCTTTTTTATGTTCTTCTCATTAATGCGTGCAATATAAACTTTCTCGAGATTATAAAGATGGTGATGTGTTTAGCTTATGAAGATAAATAAAGGAACTTTTCTCCCTTTCAGAGTTTTGTTTACACATATTTTCTGTTCCTGCGGCATTCCAAAGTTGTAGTCCAATCAGAAGACCTACGCTCCTACCTTTCACAAAAAAGCATTAAGAAGTGTTTGGACCACAAGTGCGGTGAGGCGCCTTAAAGCAAGAAAAGGGCATTGGATGCAAATACGTAGGACAAAGAGGTGGATAAGGATGAGCAGAAGAGAGATGTGGAGTGGCATGTCCCTTGTACTTCAAGGAGATGTTTTTATAACCTTCGAGGAGAGGTATGACAGGGATTGAGATGACTATCGCAGGGACTTTCAGATGTTGTAGGAGATTAGGCTAGTCATTTTCCAGCTACAGGCAGGAGAGGGTGAGATACCACCCCCATGTTTTTATGACCCATGTGCTCCACGTGTACCTCAACCTTAGGACCCTCTAGTGATCCTTATATCTAGATTATCAATGGTTAGTTATTTTATAGGTTAGCACAATTTTCATACGTGTAGTTAGGTTGGTGGACTTTTGGTGTAGTAGGTTTGGTTTGTTTTGGGACTTCCTTCTTTCTATATTCTATTGAACCATAGTACTTAAATAAGTTATATAGTAATGATACTTTAGTTTTTCTCTCCATCTTGTTTCCATGTACATATTTATTCTATCTCTGTGCTCATATTGGTATTTCTAGTATATTCTTGTTTAATTTTATTGTTTAAGATCACTGGTACATATATCTTGGATCGCTCCAATTGGATGACTTTTTCCATTCCACTTTTTCATTACGTATTTAATTACATTGAGGACAATGTGTGATTCAAGTTAGGGGGTGTGATTTCTCATCTCAGTTTGTACTAATTGTAAGCCGCATGCTTTACCTAAAAAATAATTTTTTTAAAACTCCTTTTCTCTTTATGAGGCCTCTTGCTTATGTTTCCAATGATTGTTTAAATGACAACCTTATCCATTTGTGTACCAATAATGCATGTTTTAAATCTTGTGAATTATTAAAATATAGTCCTCAAATAAGTGGTATTATGAGAAACTTCATGATTTGAAACTTTCAAATCCATGAGCACATGCACAATTCCTGCTTAGTTATTCAGTTTAAGGATATTATAACTTGGTGATCTTGTGATGCATTGTATATACTTACACTAAGTGAAATATGAGATCTCTTTCAATTGTGAGTATTTTATTTTCTCACTCTCTCCGTTTTGAAAAACATAAATTTATCGATAATCTCATTATTTTTTCATTTACAGTTTATTAATTGAGTTCACTATGAAATTTATTAGCCTAGCCTGATTTTCAATATTGTTGAGACCCGAGAATCAAGTGAAACTGTAGGAAAGGATCATAGTCCCTCTTTGCGATAAAATACATATTGATCTTGACCTCACCTCTAAATACTTTCCATATTCAACTACCTTGAGACTAAAAATGGCCTTCGTTTCATCACCCAAATCCCGGAACCAACTCTACATTAGAGTATAAACCTTATATACACCTTCTTAATCATTATTTGGGAACGAACTTAGGAAATTATGATGTTCTTGCTGTGTGGTTTAAATTAAGCAAAAAGTTGGCATATATTTTAAAGAAAAGAAAATAAAAGAAAAGAAAAAGGGGGATTCAAAAAAAGTAAAAATCTCGTCTGCTTATATGAAGAAATAATAAAGTCATATTCCAATTGTACATTGTGCTTGTAGAACTTCTATTCCAATTTTGAAAATTTTCACACTTACCATTATCCCGCATATTCTCCCCAAATCCACTAAATCCTAAAAAGTCCCTTTATTTCATAACCCTAACCTAGTCTATGATACAACGCTATAAAGTCCTATATGATACTAAGTCAAATCTGATTTAAAAGTTAATATGATTGCGATAATCCAGTAGACTACATTTCACCTCATTTATATATGGTATCCATTTATGAGATTAAATTTTTCATTTTTAAATAGCGTTCTTCAATAGTGAAATGTGCATGACTTTGCTTCTTATTACAATTGATCCTTATGTTTGCATGTCTCGTTTGTGTTATGCCCCTTTTTGAGTGCTTTCATTTGTTTAGTTATTAACTTGAGATGGGTAAATTCATGCATGCTTTAAGTATTATCTGGGTTATAAAAGTTGTGAAAAGTCAAAACACTCACTTGTGCACTATCATCTCATGCATATAGCGTTTCAATTTTGACGAAGTTATTTTAATATTGTTGATAGATTCAGACTTTTGAGTGAATTCTCATTCATTATGCTAATAAATTATGACATATTTGTTGTTATTGAGCTTCTTGCATTAGATTATGGTAAATCATTATTTGAGGAGACTTGATTTTATGGGTATCGTCCCTAGAATCCCCCATGAGACAAAACTCATCCACTAGGGTAACCTATGGGTTTAACGGCTAGCTGAATTCGCTAAATGCAATCGTGCACCCGCGAAAGTTATTTGTTATCTTTTGTACATAGTTCTTTATTTTATTCCTTTCTCTCTCAATTTTTTGTTCATCAACAGGGACTAGTAATGTATAAGTTAGGGGATGTAATTGGTCTCGAATATTGCATCAAATACCACTTTTATTTACGAATTCAAGCATTCCCGCTTTTGTTTTCCCCTATAATTGTGCTCTTATAATGGATATGATCCGCATTCGATATATATCTTATGAAATGTTTTTTATGAGCTTTATAGGTGTGGGAATTATTAGTGGAGAAATTGGATGAATTTTCGAAAAGTTTCGTTTGACAAAAGAACTTATGTGGAATTTTTGTAAATTCAAACTTCATGATTCGGGTGGTGGAAGTTCATGGGTGAGTAATCTGTTGAGTTAGCTTCAAGTGGACCCTGATGGGGCATCATTCTGTGTTCGAATGATAAAATAAGTCCATTATGTGAGGTGTTTCAATTTTGTGGATAATTGGTATGGCCCCATACTATCGATCGATCGATATATTGTGTTGATATATCGACGATTCTGTATGTTAGATATTTTCACCTTTTTTCTTTGTTTTTAGTTTCTATTTTTTTCTTACTATAAATAGGAAGTGGGGTTTTTAATATATATATATATATACACATGATATTTTGTGAACCCAAGCAAATAAAAAAAGATCTATTCTCTTTCCTAGGTTTTCTTTAGCAATTTCGTCACTCTCTTTCATCATTTACTCCATTGCAAGTACTTAATGCTTTGGTTAATTGTACTTTGTATGTATTGAACACCACATTATTGTTTAGTATAGTAGTTGGTTTTGAAATCTTGCGTTTAATGGATTGTTCTCCTTTAGTTACATTTACTTTGCATTTTCATTTCCTCACTAACATTTATAACTAGTCTTATTGGTTTGGGAGCGTTAACACACCTTGGATGTTTGTACTTAATTATTAGGTTGTTAGTTTGAATATAATCATTGGGCGTATACGTTTATACTAGATTATCTTGGTGTATTAACTTCCCTTATCATGTAAGGGTTGTATTTTCGGCTTTACCACAACATCAATGAATTTGGGCAATAGTTTATTAAAATCTTCATTTCGTATGGTTAGGTTTACACCTTTTATGCTTGATTGTTGGTATCTATAAATTATTTCCATTTTATTGTGATTTACTCATAAGAATCATATATTTTTGTTAGTCCAAGGTAGGGGAATGTTCTTAGACCTCCTTTAATCTCAATTTTATCAATTCACTAGTTAAAACTCGCTTAACTTCATTTATCTCTAGTTAATTATTCTTCATAGTTTCATTTCATTTTAGTTCTTTAAATCACTCCATTAATATAAATTATCTTTTTTTTTAATCTTAATACTTTTCTAAATATATTAACTCTACTCTATATAAATCCTTGTGAAATTTGACTCCGTTCGTTACCAGATTTTTACTATTCTCGCGATTAACTTGCACTTCAGCTATATAATATTTTAAGCCAATCAACCACCGTTTTTTTATAAAATCCTTCATCCTCTTAGGAGTAAAATCGAATTTCAAATCTTTGCATGGCGTCCTGTTAGTTACGATCTACTATCCGACCTCTTCAAGAATCATCTTCTAGTGAGGGTTGTGAAAGCGTGTTAACTCAAATGAACCTACAAGGGGTGAATAGGTTCCTTAAGGGAATTACTCCAGCATTGACCAATTTTAATTTTCTCTACAATTTTTGCAATCCAAGTTAACCATCCAACTAATCGAAATGATGATGAGGCAAGAATATCTACAATTAAACTAATAAGATGGAAAATCTAAGTTGATTGTGAGAAAAATTAACTAGATGCAATGCCTACGTTCAATTTCAATAGAGATTCATGGATCTAATCTTTATCTAGGTGTTGTGTGTGTGTGTTAGTAAGTAATAATAAAGGTAAATAACTCATAAACAAAACATAAGATAAATTTATGAGTGCTAAAAATGAACGAATGCATTCCAAGAATCGTTAGATAAATTAAAGTCCTTGTTGACAACTGCCCATGTCATGCAATAACCTGATTTGACCTTTCCATTTGAGCTTATGTGTGATGTAAGTGATTATGCCATAGAGGTGGTTTTGGGTCAGTGGGGGGGATAAAAAAACCTCTTGTGGTATCTTATTCTAGTCGCACGCTCAATAGTGCCCAAATCAACTATTCTACTATGAAGAAAGAGTTGATAATTATAGTGTTCGTGTTGGATAATTTTGGTCTTATTTTAGGGGATCACCCACTATTTGCTTAATTTAACATGACACTCTCAAATACCATTTTTCTAAGAAGGATGATAAGAGTAGGATAATTTGATAATTGCTACTCCTCCAAGAATTTGATCTCTCAATCAAAGATAAAAAGGGTGTTAAAACATCATTGCCGATCATTTGTCCCAATTGACATTCGATAACAACCATATAGATTCGATTCCCTTTCAAGAGTATTTTTTGATGAGCAACTAATGCACATTTAAATCTTGCCATGGTTTAAGTATATAGCAAATTTCCTTATCACCGGAGTATACTGTCGCAATTCTATCCCAAAGATAAGGAAAAAAATTCAATTGTGACCTGATCATTATTATTTGTGACCCATATATGTTCTAACATTGTCCAAAACAAATGATTTGAAAATGTGTCCTAAATGATTAGATTCCTCGTGTCTTGTTATTTTTCCACAATGAAGCATGTGGAGGTCATTTCTGTTCCTAAAAGACCATATGTCTTACAATATGGGTTTTATCGGCCAACTCTCTTCAAGGATGTGCAAGATTTTGGTAAAACTTTCCCCTATTGATAATTACTCAGGAATGTCACCAATAGAAACATAATGCCTCTTTCCTCCATCCTTGTAAATGGAATCTTTGATTGTTGGAGAATAGACTTCATGGGACCTTTCCTAAAGTCCAATAAGTTCGAGTACATATTAGTCACCGTCGACTATGTGTCAAAGTGGTGGAAATCATGCCATTGAGGAAAAAATCAACAAATAAATTGCTAAGTAATTGTAAACCATAAATGAATTTCCAAGACGAATTAGTTATTAGGGATATAAAAGGGATTTGGGAAAAAAGTATAGATTACTTGACCAATAAATGGTCATATTGGCTAATCAAACCTCTTTAGGAATATTGGATGGCTTATAAGATGAACCTTGGGATATCCACGTGCTGGGTGTTATATAGGAAAACATGTCATTTACTGATTAAGCTTGAACTCGGGAATATTGGGCTATTAAAAAGCTTAATTTTGACATCACTGAGGGGGAAGAACTTTGTAAGTTCCATCTCAAAGAATTAGAAGATTTGACGGATGACTTGTACAAGAGTTCTTATGTTTGCAAGTCAAAACCAAGGCGTTTCACGACAAGAGGGTAGTGCATAAGTATTTTGAGGTAGGAAATAAAGTCTTACCCGCTTCCACATTTTTCCTAAAAAATTTCAATCCTCGTGGAATGAACCATTTGTAGTTAACAAGGTCTACTAGCCTGGTGCCATTGACATTTTGACTTCAAGTACTAAAAACTTTTCTATGGTGAACGAAAAAAGGCTTAAGTATTTCCTTGATGGGTTCAACCCAAAGTTGGGCAAGATCCCATTAGAAGATCCCCCGGCGGGTCTCGCGTTAGGTTCCCCATAAGTTCATTTTGTGCTAATTCTTTTTTGACGTTCAATTTTTTTGGATTTCCCAATTTACATATTATGTAAAATCCCGCTTCCCAGAACCTCCACACTTACGATTTTGGTGTTTTATAAGTGTGGTACGACTTTAGGTAATTTATTTTTTGGTTTTTACCCTCCATGTCCCTTGGAGTAGACTTTAAAAATTCCATTGATCGAACAATGAAAAGTGTACATCAATCGATCAATATCATCCTTCAGAGAGAACATTTAGGCTTTGGTTCATTTTTAGCCATCGATTGATTGACACTGTTTGTCGATCAATCAACCAAAATTCAAGCTTTATGGTAATAATTGAGTTGTTTTCCTATTTTTGTCATGGATAAATCGATAACGTTCCATCGATTAATCGACAGTTTAGTTTTCAAAGTGAGCCATCCCATTTTCTTTGCTTTACCTGGTTGAACCAACACAACATCCAACATCATTATCTCTCTCCTTACCAAAAATTTACCCCACAAGAGCCATAAATTCTAAATCTTCCTCATTCCCCAAAATCAAACCATTAAATCCCATTTTTCTCATTCCATGGTATGATTATTATCCTTTATTCATATATTACTTGATTACTTTTGTGGTTATTTGATTTTTTAGGGTTCTTTCAACCCAAATAAAAAATGCGATTTAACTTTTAATTTCTAAAAAATGTACGACATTTGTAGATTTGTTTCTCAACATTTTGCACACACTTCTTATAACTTGCAATATATTATGTGTTGACCGAGTGATTAAACCATTGTGTTGGGTTCTTTGGGTTGATTACAAACATTTTTGTTGTGTTTTTAGCTTTATTTATGCTATAATTGTTCCAATATGGGTATAGATTTTTTATGCCCCATTCTTGTATTACTTTTCTTCATGATCTCATGGTTCGATAAATTCTTGAGTTTATTCATGATCGAGGGTTGCATGTTTATTTAAATGGCAACCCCCTCCTATTTTCACTTTTTATACACCAAGTGTTTGCAATATAACTAAATGGATTTTTACTCTTCATATTAGCACACACTTGCATGTTTATCACTCCATGGAATATTTACATATCGATCACCATTACAACTTTTTCTTCCCATTTTCCTTTAGTTTCTTTACAATTAATATTGTCATGCTTAACTATTGTCTTGGGTTGTTATTGATACCATTGAGAAACCAGGGTCAATAAAATGTGATGGAAAATGGTTTCAATGGATTTCGTTCAAAATAGTAACGGTATTAGTATAAGGATTACTTCCAAAACCAAAAGCCAATTGATTTTGAGAAATCATGGAAATTATCTGACATTCTAGTTGAGGTACGCATGTACAAGTGGGAGTTGTTCCTTGTGCAATCTAGGGAAACAAATGAAGATTTAGTGAGGTTGTTCTATGCCTCACTATTAGAGTTCCCCAATAAGCATATATTGGATTCATTTGTTCATGGTACATTTGTGAAATTCTTCCGTTCGAAGTTAGTTGTTCATATGGGTGGGGTAGACTCACTAGACACATTCATGTATCCTGAGGAGGAAAGGAGGTTGGGTTAGGTGGAATCATTGCATTCTTGGCCCTGGGGCATTCTTGTATTAAGGTCTCCTTCAATAAATACTTCCACCGGGTCCTTCACTACATCAACGTCCACTCTGAAATTCTTATGAAAAATCGCACTGAAGTGTGGTATAAGTGTAACACCCCATATTTTTGAGTATTTAAAATTTGATTCATTCAGTTATTTTTAAATTTCACGTGTGTCATAATTTAATTGAATTAAAAATTATGTATTTATTAAAATATTAAGCGTGAGAGATAATGATTAATGTTATGGAATAAATTTACTAAGTGAGTAGTAAAGAATTTTATACGTCATAGGGAGTGATAGTGACATGACAATGTTCTATCTCAACCGGTAGTCGAGCATAGACTATATGAGGTCGAGATAGGATATTTACGTAAAGGTTACTCGAATGGTGTTTCAAAATCATGATTGGTTCCGGGTGGGTCGAGATAGTCAAAATATTGTACCAGAGGGTAGTAATTGGGCCCCCGGGCCTTTTGAGACATAAACGGGCCCACACGGGGGGTATAGGATCATTTGGGCTTGGTCCATTAGCCTAATTTCGGGATTAGAGATATTAAACATAAATCTAAGAGTTTGAGGCAACCACAACTCATATTCTAAACCCTAGAAATTTAGAGAAGAGAGAAGGAAAAAAAGAAGGGAGCTTTAGGAGGCAAATTCAAGGAGGAATTGAGTGTTCTATTGTCAAATTCGTCTTCTACAATGCGTAATTAGACCCTATGAACCTAGAAAGGTAAGTGATTAACTTGCTTCTATTTTAAATTGCAAAAACTCATGTTCATATCATAGTAGGTGTAGAACAAAACCATTTTTTGGTAGGTTTCACATGTAAAAGGGTTTTTTTGAGAAATTATCCCATAACTTGTAGAGTAAATGCATATTAGATATTTTTGAATGAATCATAATTGCTGGAATTTGAACCTTGTTAGAGATTCATAGATTGATCATGATTAATTAGGACTTTGAATCAAATCTAGGGTTATTTGAGGTGTTTATCACATAAACCCAATTTAATGGATTAATTAGGTGATTGTAGTTCATCTTTGGTATTGGGATGATTATTTGATGTTATAGTCATCCAAGAACATTTCTCTTATGTTCTATATAAAATATAATATCATGTAGAAGGTGTTTGGGTTGGATTTAAAGAAGAAAAATCTCGATTTTTGCACTGTTTTCATCTTGATTTCTACATTATTTTTGTCAATCTCATTAAAACATAGTTAGAACCTCGCTCGAATGATATGCCTTTCTCGTTCAAACGAAGCATGTATGTGTTCTAACGACCTTAGGTTTTGGTCACGCAAATAGGTCTTTTCGTAATGAATGCGTGGCCGCCAGTTTCGTACTTTTCTGATTTTTTAAAATTAGTTATGAATTTTCTACGAAAGGGTGTTTGAGATTGAAATCTTTAGTCAAAAATCAAATCCAGGTATGGATGCATGATATTTTATTACCTAGGGATGAGTGGGTTATTAAAGTTGAATCAGAAATTGTGAGAGAATTAATTGACGAGAATGTTTAAATAATGAATTGAGTGAGGTAAATTCATAAATATGTGATGTACGGGATACTTGGGTAAGTCCGGGTAATATGACAGAGTGGCTTTAAGTTATTTATTGAATTGATGAGAACTTGAATGGAATAAGCGTCATGGGATAGACTCGTGTGAGGACATAACTTCCATAAACCTGATTTTACATTATGCATGTCGTACACCGCTGCAACCGTCAAAGGAAGTTCATGATCATTTGTTCAAGACGATGGATCTGAATGTCAAGTTTCTTCAATAACGGACATCTAAAAGATTGATTTTGGTAAGAATTGTGTTTAAGTTTCAAAATTGTTTTACGATAGTATTGGGATGTTTTTCGAAATTTCTTTTTATCAAAATGAGGCATTTTTTTAAGTAAAAATATTTTTTAGAAGATATGTAGGCGAACTTTTTAAATTAATAATTTTCGCTTTTGTCGTTGAAATGACCCATTCGAACGGCATCACATGTTGTTTGATAGGTCGCGAGATAGGTCGTTCCTTTCCCGCTTTAAATGACCACGCACTATTTTGCATTTTATCAGGTTGTTTCTTAGGTCGCTTCAAATGACATCTAATGTCGTTCAAACAACATCAAGAAGTCGTTCGAACGACCTGTGTCGCCTCAAGTGTTTTGTTTTGCGATAGCTACCTATTTTGGAAGACTTTTTCATTAACACTTTTGCCAAATGAAAACTACAATTCTGTAGAATTATAGTCTTCACTTTTAGGGCACAAAACTTTGTTTTAGATTCACAAAATCATCCCATATACTTTGGTGAATCGTTTTGGAACCCAAACACTTCTTATTGAAGTTTCTATTGAAGAGAAAAATTCTCTACTGCTAGATTAATAGTTCTTATGAGAGCTATTTTCTGACGACAACGGTCATTTGGGATACTTGAGGTATTCACTACTGAAGGAGGACTGCGATTCTTGAGGTTTTCGAGGGAATCTTTGTTGGTGATAGGCTGCGGTCTATGTGGATTTTCTGTGAGAAATTCATTGAAGATTTCTCTGTGTAATTATAAGTTGCGATTTAAGTTAGATAGTGAAATAAAAAGTTTAACCGAAAGGGTTTTTTTCCTAAAATTTATTTGTCCCTTGATTTGTGATTGCATGTTTGATTTATTCACATAAATGTATAATCAGTGTTTAATAAATTTGGATTGAAGATTGACTCTAATTAATTAAGTTTAAAATTGGGAATTATAGAATCCCTTAAATAATTGATATCATGCATTCTTAAATTGGTATAAGAGCTAGCTGCGATAACTTATCAAGTGATTCCTTTTCCTTAAAATTTTTGTGATATCAATTTTTTTAAAATTTGATTTTGAAAAATTTCGCAATTTTTTCGATGGATAACTTATATAATCGAATGCCCGATTTTGATGGCATGAGTTATGCCAATTGGAAAGACCACATGAGATCTTGTTTAAAGGCTATTGATGACGTGTTTGGAATACTTCCACGATTAAATATTTAATACTACATGATTTCAAGATATAGTTTAGAAGAAAATGGGATTTTCTATCTTTGAAATGGGTCGTGTAGTAAACATATGTTTAACTTGATTTGTCTTACATATTTAGAGCTTAAATCATGGTGATTAAGGTTTTAAATATACTAATAGAATTATTAGCACCATTATTACCATTTTCTACGAAAATTGGCACTTAAAATGAAGGATTGAATGGGTTTTAAAAATTGATAATTTTCAGCCCACTATTCACAAACATTTTATGAAATAATATGTTTTAAACCCATGTTTTAAGGTGAATAGATGATTTCTTTGATGTGAAGAACACTTGGTATGCATATACCCTTTTCTATGAGATTAATATAGTGATTTTAATGTTGATGAATCATTATGAAATGAGCAAATGGAATTTCATTTACAAAGTGTACTCTTTAGTTTGTTAAACTAAGTTTTGGGGTTAAAAGTTTAAATATGTGAAAGTGTAGTCTTCTTGCAAACTTTGGGTGAAAATATAAATAATGAAAGTGTAGAACACTAAGTGTGAATAAAATAACTAAGTATGGGTCTTTATGCAAAAAGTCATAATTAAAGTGTGCAACACTAAGTTTGAAATGCAAAGTGTCAAATGTGTAAATGTTGACTAAAATGGATTTTCAGTGTTAAAACTCATGAATAAAGTGTGTAGACTTTAATATGTAAAAAGTATGATTTTATATATTAATGGGATTAATGTGCAAAAATGTGATTTTCGACAAAGTTAGAAGTTGAGAAAGTGTCATAGTGACTGAAATGCCTTCGTGTTATGTTTGAAGATTAAAAATGGTGTTGTTTTTTAAATAACACTTGAATAAGGAGTGAAGTTATGTATTTTGATGTAAATTGGCAATTTAGTTAAAGTGTAACATTTTCAGGAAACAAAAATGTTAAAGAGTGCTTGGACACACATGTAGAAAGAATGAAATAAGTTCTTAAACGAAAATAATTTTCAGTGGAAAAACCAACGCGTGCTTGAAAAAGAACTTTAATGGAATATAATTAGTTTTCCTAAGTGAATAATGAAAAAATGGACGGTTAAGTCTAAGGATTTGGCTTCGTCCCTAAAAAGAAAAATTAATATGAACATAATGAAAATGTTGAATACTTTCGTAAGATAACGATATTGGATGATGTCGGGTTAAATAATTAAGAAGGGCTACGCTGTCCCTAGGGTGAAAAACCCAAAATCAACTGCAGTTTACTTGGCGCTCAGTGCAGGTAGGTGAAATTTCATGAAAATGTGGGTGTGCGTGTGTTGTGACGGGTGTGTGTGTGGGCAAAATCCCTAAAGAAAATGCTAAGTGATGAATTGAATATTCATGAAAGAGGCATAAATGAATGGTATTAATTCATTGATTTATTAATATAAGAATAACACATTAAATGTTTAATGTTCATGTGGTAACATGGTATGGTTAAATAAGTTGACTTAATGATGTTTAAGCTACCTAATTAGGTTTGAATCATAATAAACACAAGCGTGTGTTATATGAGGCTTTCAAAGGAAAATGAGTATTTTTCTAAACACGCTGTGTGCGTACGTTGAATGGAAGTCCTATAAAATGGTTAAGTAACTCTGGAGAGAGTTAATAAACGTTGCATTAATGAACGTTTGAAAGTAAATGTATGTTTTTTCCCTAACAAATGTCATTTGTTTCACGGTGTGAGTTAACGCGAAGAAATATGATTGCTTTATGCATAATGATACAAATTGACTATTTTGTTAAAATAAGGAAGTATATTGGAGTAAATAACGTTTTTGAATAAAATGATTTAATACATTGGGATATGTATTTCCAAAGGTATATATGTAGATACATACGTACTTTCGCATGCATGTAATGTAGCATGTGAGTATTCTTTATTCCGTTCGTTTCTATACTGCATTGTATAGTTCCCACTGAGCATTCATCTCACTCCCTCATTTTGTTATGGCAGCTTGCATGCAGTTTCGTATTATGAGTGCGTTATACAGGTAAGTATTTACTTGTATTTACATTAGTAGATCTGTTTACTTGGCCTTTGGGAATTTTCCTTGGGTCATATCACGTAGTGACTATAAATCGGACTCACATGCTAATAAGTGTAACGTTAAATATTAATAAAACTAGATTTTAAATATTATTTAAGGTGTTTCATTGCACTTTAGGATTAACGCGTGGTTCGGATCAGGTTGATCTTTTATCAACCCTTAAATTCGGGCTAGGGAATTATAACTTGGTATCAGAGGTTTAGGTTCATGTTCTTTTCGAGTTTGATGTGATGAGGTTGGTAGTGGATCTTTTGACGTCATTTTTGGTTAGAGTCGATCACACTTGCTTGGTGACGGTTTTAAATTGTACCTTCATGGTAAATTCGAGGTCTTAAGCACGTTATGCCCTTCTCTTTGAGATGGCTAAGTTAGTAGCCATTCTTATTCCATTACATTTGTTTTGGTAGTATTAACTAGCAAGTATCGATTTTTTGTGTTGGCCGTTAGGTGTTGGCACCTTAGGCTTGTGTGAGATGTATCATGTGGAGGTTTGATGATTAGGAATTCCTAATTATTTCAGTTGCATCTTAGATGGTATGATTGTGGTTTCATCTATGGGATTAGGTGACTAAGTAGCGTGACTTCTGAATAAATAATTTTATGGAAATTACAATGTCTAAGTGACTTGATTATGATTTGGGTTTAGATAATCATATTGATTTAGGGTAATTTAAGAACAATCTATATAGTCCTTCGAACTTAGTGTTAGAAATGGTGGTATTGAATTATGGTTTAAGAAAAATGAAGTGGTATTATGGAGTAGGATCTCATGTGGTGTCAAAGGTATTAGCCCACAGTTTTATAGGTAGTAACCGATGCCCCGTATCCTACCAAGAGTTTATTAGTGGTGATATCTTGTGATATAGAAAATGAGTATGATGGCTATGTAGTGAGACAAGTTAGTTGTCAGAGCACAGTGTTCAATAAGGTTAAGTTATGCGCCATGTTAAGTCTGATCTCAGGTTATAGTTGTGGACAAGCATGTCAATCCGTACTGATAATGCCTTGGAGATATGTGCTAAGGATTAGTTATTGAGTTATTAATACAAGTGATAGACACTCCTTAGTAACGGTGAACTTTAGATTGCGCTTCGTGTATTACGATAACAAGGTTGTCTCTTGATAACAAGGTTATCTCTTGATAGACACTCATAGAAGTAAAGGGATCGATAATTGTAAACCCTAGCTAAAACACTGCTTGTACACATAGTAGAGAGAGAGAGAGTGAGCTTATGCGCATTGTATCCAAGGCCATTAGTGCCCATATTTAGTGGATCACACACTCATAGTGGATGTAGGTCTACTTGGCTGAACCACAATACATCATTATCTTATTCCTCGTATACTCATCCCCTTCTATATACTACATACACATATATCTCTATGGTTGCCATTGTTATCACTGTTTGAGCTCTCCACCTCTTATCTGGTGGTGCTAAATCTTAGCATCATCATCTCTCTTTGAACTTTGGGGCTTTTTTATGACGTCAAGGACATAGTGTTACATTTGGTGTAGCACATAGTAATTGGGTAAGTGTTTGGCCCTTGAAAAAAAAAATTAACGGCCATGATCGGTTGTTACACTTGGTAAGATTTTGTCGTGATCACTCCTACTCTAGAATGTGCATGATTGTTGGATATGATTGAATTGGTGTCCTTTCCATGGAGCGTTGGGAAATTTATTGTGTGGATGCATAGGTGGCTAATGTTATAATACAATTTAGTCGTATCATTTTGTGGCAATACTTAGGAGTTAGCGCCATGGATTGTTGATAAGCTTGTGTTAAGGTACGAACCTTGTGCATAATATCGAAAATAGGTTAATACATGTTAGTTTTTACACTTGTGAGACTTATGACATGATGATATTTATCATGATTTTAGAAATAACACTCGAAATGGAATGTTAGACTTGATTATAGCACCTACATGTGCTACCTATATGGCTTAGTATGACTATAGTGAGGAGAATTATTAGGTATTAGGCATGGATAATGCTTGAAAAATTAAGTTTCCATTGTAACTAGTCCGATAGTTATGATTGGGATCACATAGGACGTTGCTAAGGATTGTAGCGATGGTCCGTAGGGTAAAATTATGTTAGTGTTGTGTTTCACTAGATGAGAAAGATCTCGAAGCTTGAAAGTTAGCAATCACATGTGGAGATTGTGGAGAATTGAGTAGGTGTGTTAGTGACTAACATTAACAAATGAGAAATGTAACTTCGCTTTGGTATGAAGGATAAAAATTAACCTCGGTCTTAAGGAGTGAAGCCTAACATTTTAGCTTCCCAAATGAATCGGTTCCCAAGTTGTTGCCTTTGAAAATGGGTAGTCGATATTAGTGATTCAATCCGGGGTACGTGCCATGGTTAAGACTTTAGCGCATGTGCAGGTCGGTGAAATTTTAGACTTCAAGTGTACGTTGTGGTTCTTACTTTGCGTGGCATGGTTTGTTGCCTGAATTTAATTGTTTCATTCTGGCGTGGCAATTCCCTAATCCATTGCATCTTATTGAGTCTACTTTAATCTTGGTGATGGGAAATTGTTGTGTCAGTTAGGGGTCTGTATTCAGGTATAGCATTGCATAAGCTCAGCCGTGATACGAGATAGGTCGGTTTGAGGCTGATGCATCACGGCACATGAGTATGCTCCTCTTCGTAAGAAACTTTGTTATACATATATTGGTGTGTACACCTGCGATCGCGGTTTGTTGCATGTAGTTTGCATGTGTACTTGATAACTTTAGGTTAACACACTCACTAGTTAACCAGTATAGCTGGTTATAATGTATATCGTGGATTTGAGGTCATGACTCTAAGATATGAATATTAGAACTTGATGGAACATTAAATGTTAGTGTTGCACTCCATATGGAATTTTTAAAATGAGAATCTATTCTCTCACGTGTATTTGGGTTTTCGTACCTAGGATGATTCTAGCTTAATGTGTAGTCTCGTAGGAGGTATCGGTCGGATGGACCATTGGAATTAAATGGATGTCTCGAAATAATTGATATGAATAGTTATTGATGATGAGGATGTATCTTCCTAGGCTAGGAAAGATCCAAATCGTTTGACCACACGTAGGCTTATAAATCCCGATGTACGAAATAATTCATAATAATGACTTCTTTGGGTGTTAGCATGATATTTGGTGGTTATCAATTATTTTGAGATATTGTTTAGATGGACATGATAGGCATGCTTGGGAGTTATCAATAATACATCAGGATCCACCATGGTTATATCAGATTAATGGTATGAAATATTTGGTTTAGACTATAGTGTTAAAGACATTTAGGATTAGAATTTAATTGTTGGACGAATGATTTGTGAGCTTGATAATCATAAATTTTGAGGATGAAATTTCCTAAGGAGGGAAGAATGTAATACCCCGCCCTAGAAATGAGGTATTTAACGTTATTTGAGGTGTTTCGTCCAAAGAAAAATTCGAGGAATAAATAATCCAAGTGTAACGCGCCAGGTAATACGTAAGGTGGCATATTTGATATTTTTGAGTAAATGCATATTTGTAGAGTAAGGTGGCATATTTGTAGAGTAAATGCATAGGTGGCATATATTTGAGTAAATGCATACGTAAGGTGGCATATTTGTAGAGTAAATGCATATTTGATATTTTTGAGTGAATCATAATCGCTAGAATTTGAACCTTGTTAGAGATTCATAGATTGATCATAATTAATTGGGACTTTGAATCAAATCTAGGGTTATTTGAGGTGTTTATCATGTAAACCCATTTTAATGAATTAATTAGTTGATTTTAGTTAATCTTTAGTATTAGGATGATTATTTAATGTTAGAATCATCTAAGCATATTTCTCTTATGTTCTATATGATTGGGTGAATGTATAATATCATGTAGAAGGTGTTTGGGTAGGATTTGAAGAAGAACAATCAGGGTTTCTGCACTATTTTTGTCAGGGTTTGTTCACGATTTTTGTTAATCATGTTAGAACATAGTTAAAACCTCGTTATAATGGACTTAGGTTTTAGTCACAAAGATAGATCTTTTCATTACGAACGCGTTGCCATCAGTTTGTATTTTTCTAATTGTTTTTAAATTTGTTATGAATTTTCTACGGAAGGGTGTGTGAGATCAAAATCGTTAGTCAGAAGTCAAATCTAGGTACGGATGCATGGGATTATATTAACTAGGGATGAGTGGGTAATTAAAGTTGGATCAGAAATAGTGAGAGAATTAAATGAGGAAAAAGTTTAAATAACGAATTGAGTGAAGTAAATTTGTAAATATGTGATGTACAGGCTGCTTGGGTAAGTCCAGGTAATTTGACAGAGTGACGTTTAGTTATTTATTGAATTGATGCGAACTTGAATGAATTAAGGGTCATGGGATAGACTCGTGTAAGGATATAATTTCCATAAACCTGATTTTACATTGTGTATGTTGTATACCGCTACAACCATCGAAGGAAGTTCACGATCATTTGTTCAAGACGACGGATCCGAATATTAAGTTTCTTCAACAACGAACATTTACAAGATTGATTTTGATAAGGATTGTGTTAAGTTTCAAAATTATTTTACGATAGTCTTGTGATGTTTTTCAAAATCGCTTTTCATCAAAATGAGGCATTTTTTTAAGTAAAATTATTTTTTGGAAGACCTATAGGCGAGATTTTTAAAATAATAATTTTCTCTTCTATCGGCATCACATGTCGTTTGATAGGTCGCGAGATAGGTCGTTCCATTTCTGCTTTAAACGACCACGTACTGTTTTGCATTTTATCAGGTTGTTTCTTAGGTCGCTTCAAATGACATCTAATGTCGTTCAAACGACATCAAGAAGTCGTTCGAAGGACATGATTCGCCTCAAGTGTTTTGTTTTTCTATAAATACCTGTTTTGCAAGACTTTTTCATTAAGACTTTTGCCAAACGAAAACTACAAATCTGTAGAATTGTAGTCTTTTAGGGCACAAAACTTTGTTTTTGATTCATAAAATTATCCCATATACTTTTGTGAATCATTTTGGAACCCAAACACTTCTTATCGAAGTTTATCTTGAAGAGAAGATTTCTATACTACTGGATTGATAGTTCTTGTGAGACTTATTTTCTAATGACTGCGAACATTGGGGATACTCGAGGGTATTCACTGCTAAAAGAGGAGCTAAGGTTCTTGAGGGAATCTTTGTTGGTGCTAGGCTACGGTTTATGTGGATTTTGTGTCGGAAATTCATTGAAGATTTCTCTATGTAATTGTAAGTTGCGATTTAAGTTAGATAGTGAAATAAAAAGTTTTACCTGAAAGGGGTTTTTTCCTGAAATTTATTTGTCCCTTGACTTTGTGATTACATGTTTGATTTATTCACATAGATGCATGATTAGGGTTTAATAAATTTGGGCTGAAGATTGACTCTAAATAATTAGGTTTAAAATTGGAAACTTATGAATCCCATAAATAATTGATATCATGCATTCTCAAATTGGTATCAGAGCCGGTTACTCTAATTTATCAAGTGATTCTTTTTCTGCAAAATTTTTGTGATATCAATTTTTTTGAAATTTAATTTAATTTTTTTTTGCAATTTTTCCGATGGATAACTTATATAATCGAATGGCCCGTCTTTGATGGCATGAATTATGCCTATTGAAAAGCCCACATGAGATCTTGTTTAAAGTATTGATGAACGTGTTTGGCTCGTTTGTGAAAGAGGGAGGACTCCTCCCACCGTCACCATTGAAAATGTTACTAATCCCAAACCTCTGGAATAAGGATGATTATAAAATGAGTACCTATCCCATGACCTGAGTGCTATTTCTGGAGCCTTCACGCCTGATGAATTTTGTCGTATTATGACGTGCACCACGTCTAAAAAGGTATAAGATATCCTCTAATTGACACCTGAGGGTACCAACACGGTTAAGGCGTCAAAATTACAAAATTTGATCACCTAGTTTGAGATTGTCACCATGTCAGAGTCCAAGTGTTTTAACGAGTTTTATGCTAGGTTATCGGACATGGTCAATACGAGTTTTAAAATGGGTGAGAAAATTGACGAGACTTATTAAAAATATTTTGAGATCACTTCCATCCCGTTTCATTCCTAAGTTCATTGTTTTAAATCCTTTAGGGATATTAAATATACTTTGGTCAGAAAACTCGTAGGAGACCTTCAAACTTATACGATCGACATGTTTCCCAAAACCGTTAAGCCTAAGGATAGATAGATTGCACCTAGGGACCAATATAGAAAAGGTGATCAAGTGTCTAAGAAGAAAGAAACGATAAATAAAGAGAGTGTTTATGAGTTCGAGTCCGAGGGAGAGTTTGATTTTGATGATGTGGCCTTGTTTGCTAAAATGTTAAAAAGTTTCTCAAATTTTCTAAAGAAACTTCTTCAACAGAAGGATTTTTGAGAAAAATAAAAAGAAAAAAGAGGCAAAAGAGAGCAGTAAGAAAGACGAAGAGGCGAGATGTTTTGAGTGCGAGGGAAAAGGGCACAAAGCATTTGAATGTCCCACTATGCTAAAGAGAAAAGGCAAGAAAATTGCTATGCGAGCCACTCTTAGCGATTTTGACGTCGAGGTGAATGATTCCAGGGATGAATCATCACATTGTATGTGTTTTGCCTTTATGGCTAGTTTTGTGAGCACATCTAGTTTATCCCACAATAATGAGGACACTTGTATACGTGAGAGCCCCAATGATAATTTGTGTGTTTCAAGTGAGTGTGAGAGTGAGATTGGAAGTGAGGGTGAAAGTGATATCAAAAAAGCATTTTGAGATTTATATGCCAAGACTTTGAAGACGAAGAAGTTGAATAAGGAGTTAGGTCTTAAGGTGTTAGATTTGGAGAGAGAGAGAGAGATAGAAGTTTTGAGGGAGTATGAGGCCTCGACGAGTCAACTCGAGAAGGCTAAGGTTTCTTTAAGTGATAAACTGATTGTCTTAGGTCAGAAAAAGAGTGAACTTGAAGCTCGTGTGGCCTAACTCAAGAGAGATCTTAAATGTGTCCGAGATGTCAAGGTCACTATAGAGGATACATCGAAGAAGGTTGGAAATTTGCTCCTCGATCCCCCTTTGGGTAATATTGAGAGACTAAGAATAGGTTATGACGATGCGTCTACTTCCCATGTTGCACCCGAGCCAGTTCTCGAGTTTGTGATAGATCCATATGGCTCTTGACCTAACCCCACTAGGCTTATGCTTCCACGTAGTAGAGTGATTAGGCATAAATTCTTCACATTTATCCCCTTAATTTCAGTATTTTTATGATCCCGTGCAGTGTAAATAGATTGGATTTGTCTCATATTTATGCTACTAACCCTTTTTGGCAAGTATTTCGTATTTTGTGTATCTCCTATGTGTTTTACAGATATTTCATTCAAGTTAGTGCCAAAGAGAACTCAAAATAGTGAAAGAAACCAAGAATCGGGGAGTTAAAGGGCATTTTCGTAATTTTTCAGCCATAGTCTGGAGGTGGGGCCAACTAGAAAGTTGAAGAGCTTTCAATTACAAGAACACCGGAAAAAACGGCACCTCAATCCGAGCTACGGTGAAAGAGTTATGATCCCTTGAAGTTGCGGAAAAATCATAGAAGAAAGGCTAGGAAGGCAAGTTCAAGGGCATTTTCGTAATTCTGAAGCCTGATTCCGGAGGTGGGGCCTTCTGGAAAGTTTAAGATCTTGGAACAACAAGAATACTGGAAAAAACGGCACCCAAATCCGAGCTACGGTGAAGGAGTTATGATCATTTGAAGTTGAGAAAAAAATCCATTTTGATCGAGTCGGAAACCGAGCGTTCGTGTAAATACGCTAGTCGTTGTTGTCGGCTTCCAACCACAATACAAAAAAACCTAAACTTTAACTACACTCTTGCGGGGTATAGTGGCGAGTCTGGGTATCGAATCCTCAGGGAACTAGGACGAGTGAACGTGACGACAAAGGTAAGACTGTTAACCCTAACTTGACTCTAAAAAGAAAAAAAAAATAAGATGATTGAGTGAGAAAGGAAAAAGAGAAAAAATAAAGAAGTTAACTAAAACTAATTGGAAAAATTAAGGTAGAGACACAATCCCCCAACCCTAGAGTATTGATGGTATAAAACTAATCGTAAATTTAACTGATTAATTTGACCCGAAATTTAGTACTCCCAAGCATTACGTATACGAGGTTCAAGCCCGCGTCATACTTAATCTGAGGATGAGTAAATCAGTATCGCGATAGTAGCACTCGAATTGCATTCTAAATCATCACGAGTACCCAGAGGCAAACGAGATATAAAGATCTACAATTGTTGTGTAACTACGCAATACGGTCATAATCAATCTTTAAATTAAGAGGACTAATATTATACACATGCAATTAACACATCAGGTTGGGTTCATGTATCCCAACCTTTAAAAACTTAGCCTAACATGGTAAAATAAAAATAAAAGTGCTGGAAATAAAAGTTACCAAGATTGAAGAACAAGAACATGCAAGAAGAAATCAAAGATTGAAGAAAAACCGGAAAAGCTCTTGAATTAATGATAGAAAGTATGTAAATTCTTCTCCTAGATGTTCCTACTTGTTATGGAGCTTTTACATGAATGAAATCTTAATAAAAAGAGTCCTAATGACTAAATATATAGGCTAAGGGTCGTTTAGAAGAGTCCCCAAAACATAAAACTCTTTTGGCTAAAAGATAAGCACAAAATAAAAATCCCGTATCTGCCAATTTGTCACACTTAGAAAGCGTGACTAATTTAGTAACGGATTCTGAGCGTGACTAATGGGCGAACCGGTTCGGGTCCTGGGTGTACCGGTTCGGGTGAGTTGTACACATGCACTACCGTCGTCACAACTTCTGTTGTCCTTCTTCCCTGAGGATCGACGTTATACACATGCACTAACACATCAGGTTGGGTTCATGCATCCCAACCTTGAAAAACCTAGCCGGACATGTTAAATGGACTAATGCATGAAATAATAACGTTGCATGTGTATGAATTCATGATAAAACTAAATCTAAACATGTAAATACGTATTGGAAATGCAAAAACAAGTTGAATCAATCAGGAAAACTAAGCATGCAAGAACAATAATGAGGAACAAGAATCTTGAATTAAAACTGGTAAAAACAAACCCGAAACAATGAATTCTTGAAGTAAATTGTGCCTTTGATGTTCCTAGATGTTTCTCTCCTTTTTCTCTATCAAAAACTCTCTCTAAATAACCCTAAAAGCTGCTCCTAAGTTAATGCCTTCGTTCCCCACAAGTTTGGAGTGTTTTAAACCTATTAGGAGACTTGGAGACCAATCCAAATGAAAGACAAAATTCGCGTGTCAGGTACAGCGAACCGGTTCGCAGGTACAGCGAACCGGTTTGCTGTACCAGCCTGGTCTTGCTCTCAGCACTTAGATTTTTTTCTGGTTTTTCTCTTCTTTTCTTGGATTTTTCTTCAACTTCAACTGAGCATAACTTTTCAACCGTAGCTCGGATTTGGGTGCCGTTTTTTCCAGTGTGCTCGTTGTTCCGAGATCTTCAACTTTACAGAAGGCCCCACCTCCAGAATCGGGCTGTAAAATTACGAAAATGCCCTTGAACTTGCCTTCCTAGCCTTTCTTCTATGATTTTTCCGCAACTTCAAGGGGTCATAACTCTTTCATCGTAGCTCGGATTGAGGTGCCGTTTTTTATGGTGTTCTTGTAATTGAAAGATCTTAAACTTTCTAGTTGGACCCACTTCCGGACTAAGGCTGAAAAATTACGAAAATGCCCTTGAACTTGCCTTCCTAGCTTTTCTTGCACTGTCTTGCTTCCTCCTTTGCACTGCTTGCATAATTAACCTGTAAAACCAATAGGAGAAGCACAAAACACGCAATACTCGCCAAGAAGGTTAGAAGCATAAAATTGAATCAAATCCATATATGTTACATCATTCGGGTTCACAAAAGTACTGAAATTAGGGGGATAAATATACAATATTTATGCCCAATCATAGAGCATATCCTAATCGTTTTGAGAGAGGTGTTCTGACACTCGTTTAAGTTTTCTCCCATTGCAAGAAGAGAGGACACCTTATGAAAATTTTCTTCAAGTGGGGTAGTGTGTCTCATAGGTTTTTACCTGATTATGCTAGTACCTGTTTTCCCACACGCATACCCACACATGATACTTTGCATACTCCTGCACATCACATGAAGGATTTTGATCACTTTAGAGAGCAAGTTGAGTATTTATTCAAGACTTCACATGATTTTATGGATATTTTTCATAGGATGTTACCACCTTTGAAAAATTCCCCCGCACCTAATGGTTGAGGTTTAGAGTTGTTTGCTAGCATAAGATGATTTGTACGATGATACTATTGTTCCTATTACTAGTGTGTACCATTTTCCTATTTATTTTTCATTTTGATATATTTTTCAACCCCCCCCCCCTCAAAAAAAAAAATTTGTTTTTGTAAAAAATTGGGAAAAATATAAAAAGATTTTCTATTTTTTTTGAGAAAAAATTGAAAAAGCCAAAAAGATTTTATTTTGATAAATTTTTTGAAAAAATACAAAAGATTTTCTATTTTTTTTGCAAAAAAATTGAAAAAGCCAAAAAGTTTTTATTTTGATAAATTTTTTTGAAAAAGACAAAAGGATTTTTGTATTTTGTTTTACATCGTTTGTGGATGGACATTTAGGATGACCAAGTCACAACATCATTCCATATCCGTGTGACTATTTGATAGTGTTTTGAGACAATACATCATTTCATCCATGTTCTTTATAATGTTTGGAGTCATTAAGATGAGATTTGAGATTACTTTCTGCATGTTTGACTCATGATTTCATTTATTGCACACTTGCACAATTTTATTTGATTATTGTGCTGTCTATCAGATGTTAGTCGAAGTGTTTGCATCTCAATCATTTCTTTAAAATGAGCCGTATGCGATAAAACATGATAATGAAAGTAGTGCAAGTAAGAACTATCCCCATGAGGAATTTGTTTAAAATAAAAAATGATGAGTGAACAGGGGAAAGGGCTACAAAAGAAGAAAATAACCTTTATATGAAAGCCACCATTTAAAAGAGCCTAAAAAATTATGGCATTGTAAAAAGTAGCCAAGGTCAACATAGTTTAGTTTGATATGATCATTCAAAAAGAAAAGAATAGAATTGAAAAATATGACTGTAGACACCCCATTCTAACACCCCCTAACCTCTCCGTAGGTCCCTAGAATCTCCCCTCATCGCTACAAACCTAAGTCATACCCCGGGTACTGACCTAGAGGCCATCGAGCACTCCCGCGCTCCATTTGACCAAAAGTCAAACTCTTTAGCTCGACCGAGACTGAATAAATCTTCAAAGGGAATTGAAATCCCTTTCCAATGGTCCGTCCCGTGCGCGATTCTAACTTACGGTGCAGACGAATGACCCGTTTTCCCTCAAAACTTGATCAGGATGTCACCGAATGCTCCTAGGCTCCGTTTGATCAAAGTCAACTCTTCAGATCAATTGAGAATGAATGAATCTTTGAAGGACACTGAATCCCCTTTCCAACGGTCCTCCCCATGCGCGATTTGGACTTACGGTACGGACGAAGGATCCGTTTTACTTCGAAAGGTCACCGAACGCTTCCAGGACATGGTTGACCAAAGTCAACTTCCCAAACCGAGTCAAACTCTTTGGAATGTCGAAGTACATCTCCTAACCTTTCCAACAGTCTATCCCGTGCACAATTCTGACTTACCATGCGAAAGAACGATCCATTTGCATCTGATAATTCCCCGTCCAAAGGACCGATGAACGGTTTCGAGCCACATTTCTCCCAAAGTCAACTCCTAAACCCGGGAGTTGTCCAAATACTTTCGAAGGTCTCTGAAGTACCTTTCCAATGGTTCACCCCGTGCGCGATTTGGATCAACGATTTGCGCTCTACGACTGATTTTCTGAAGAAACCTGAAAGAGACTGCCAAACGGCAGGTTCTAAACCTTGCCTATCGGCAATGTGCTTAAAAACACCTGCCAATTGGCAGGACCAGGATTATGCCGACCGGAAATGCCCTGGGCGTATAAAAAGGAGGTTCTGACCTCATTGAAAAGACACAATATCTGAAATCCATCACTCTCAGCGAGCTCAGAAAACCTCTCTCGAAGTCAACGTGATTTCCCCAACCAAATCCCTTTCTAACCTTCACCTTTCATCATATTTTTCATCAAACTTAGTGGATTAACTACCCTCCATCATCACTCAAGTGCAAGGGCTGCTCTCCAACATCCAAGATCCAGCTCAAGATCTTCAAAAATGTCCAACTTTCTCCACTCTCTTCAAATTCTCCTAAATTAGCATTAACTTCTTTTTTTACTTAGCACTTTTTATTCTCTCATCTCATATATCCTAATATACTTTTTATCTAGTATTATTGCACATCTCTTATTTTCATATAAATAAAACCCAAAAAATAAGAAAAAAAGGGCTTGCTCATAAATTCCAAACGGGAATTCTCACACTTTTCTCACAACTAAAACACTCTTTTACATACACACACACACACACACACACACACACACACATATAAGAGAAGTTCTCGGTTGGATTTATGGGATAAATCCCACCCCTCGTTTTGCATATGAACTACGTGGACTTTGATGCCTCTATAGGCTACGTAGGCGTCTCGGGGTAAAACCCGAGACTCGAGTCCTATTCCTACTTATTTTTCTATATTCTTTAAACTTAACTCTCTTAGATTCTATATGTTTACATATACATATATTTGTTCTTAGTGGCGTATTATTCCATACGCGTTATCGTCCCATTATAACGATCAACGCTAGGATAATCGCGTATATCCTATTTTCTAATATTGCTTTTAGGAACATTCCTACGGATGACTCGCTTTATCTCTTCCATGATACCAGTCGATGATTCCTATCTCCACTACATATACACATGCACACATATCACGGGGAAATAAAGGAAAATAGCAATAACCCATGAGAGACCGTAAGGGTGGAATGGGTGCCTAACACCTTCCCATTTCATAACTTAGCCTCTGAACCCTTTTCGAATCATTTTGGTTTCATATGTATCAGTATGTCTTTGGATGCTGTCCTTCGGGATGACTCCCTTTTTCTTTTGTCTGTTTTGAGTAAAATAGACTGGCGACTCTATCTCTCTACATTTTTCACCTCATTATGGACGCCGATCGAAGCGCTCCCGAGAGGGACACGCAGGACCAAGATCCTCTCGACATGAGGATACCCTCTTCTTCACCCCTCCCGTCACGAGGATCGGGGATGGCCACTGTGGCGACTCCGCTTGGGATTTTCATTTTGAGGTCTAGAATCTATTTACATGGGTGTTATATTTGTTTATATTTTCCCTTATTTTTCATGCCCCCCTTTTTACTATTTATGTGTACCTCATGATTATGCTTCTATTCACACACTTATAGAAGATTCTCCATGTACACTTCCCACCACGTGGACCTAGGATCACTTATGTCCACATGTTGCATGCATCACCCATCCCTACTTGGTATACCATTGGTACTTGTACGTTGCTCCCCGTTTGGCATAATCAAGAAAGATACTCTCATCATAAGATACTAATAAGAGAATCATGCATGATTCACACGACATCACCAATGAGCATTGTTATTGAACAAATTTTATCCAGTAATTGGAGGGTCACTTCGTGATGGGCGTTGGTCCGGCAGGGCGCAGTTAGCCTAAGCGATATGACTCTCACCTTCCATTGGCCAAGTACCTTCGACGTATATCGAACGGTTCCCCCGCATCGTACCGCTTGACCAAAAGTCATGGCGAGAGGTATATCGCATGGAACTCGTTCACGTACGTTAAGTATATCAAATTCACTCTCACATGTACCGTCCCCACGAGGTATATAGTGAGGCAATTCATGTACACTCAGGTATATCAAAATTTCTTGTCCACACGTACCGATTGCCCACAAGAGCAAGACGTATATTGTGGAAGTCACGCTAAAGGGGGGAACCCTTTACGATTCACCCAACAGACTGCATACCCACATATAGGTGTCAAGCCTAGGACACACATGTTAGATTATCGGTTTTGACCCAAAACTCTGCCGAAATTTCGATTCGGTCTGCTGCCCACTTTTTTGCTCATTTTTAAAATGGGACCCTGCCCGTGAGCCTTTTACAAGTCCAACCATAGCTTTGCATATGTTACAAACTCAACTTTTCCAGGCTCGGGTCCCGTCCGGCATTTCATTTTTCATTTAGGAGAATTTAATACAAGTGAGAACATAATAATTATTATAATCATGCTGAGACCCGTCTCCTAAAAATATTTCTCCTTTCCTTATCAAAAATCCAAAATATTTTGTCTTTCAATATCAAAAAGAAAATGTCAAAAATACTTTCATCCTTTTTTGTCAAAAATAAATCCCATTTTACGCCCTCTCGGGTCGATCGCACGCCCTTGGACTGGCTCCTTATTGGCTTCGTTCTTTATTCAAATCACCCTGGAGCTCTGTCCATTCCTCTGCTACTTCTTTCGAGTCCGGTATCCTTCCACTTTCCATGGATAACACATATCAAGTACCAGTTCTGCGTCCATATCTGACG
This sequence comes from Sambucus nigra, assembly GCA_949130495.1. Taxonomy (NCBI): domain Eukaryota; kingdom Viridiplantae; phylum Streptophyta; class Magnoliopsida; order Dipsacales; family Adoxaceae; genus Sambucus; species Sambucus nigra. Next base: position 187,182,187 of record OX422207.1, read on the forward strand.
GCAGTTTTAGCTCAGCTCGTGTCCAAGATTGACAACCTTCAGACTGAGGTCCGAGAGATGCAACGAAACCAGGTTCCTGTTCCTCAAGAGCTCGAGGACCTATTCCCTCGCGCTATGGTTCCACCTGAGACTATTTGGGTTCCCAAAGAGTATCATCACGCTCAATGTGCCCCTCCTGCTAATGGGTCGCCGCCTGCCCAACTTCCTATGCCGAACCTTACCCAGCATGGGGCTAACTTGCCTATGATCATTGATCCAAAAGAGGAAGAGTTGAGCAAGGTCAAAGAAGATCTCAAGATGCTAACTAAGAAGTTTGACCAAGTCAGAATCTCTGGAAATTACACGGACTACACCCACATGTCTCTTTATCCTAAGGCGAGGTTACCTGAGAAGTTCAAAATGCCAAATATTAAGAAATTCGAAGGAATTGGACCCCCGATTGTTCATCTTTGCATTTATCACCATTTTATGACTCTCCTAGAGGCTTCTGAAGAAGTGATGTCCCAATTATTTCAGAAAACTTTGAAGGATAGCCCCCTCCGATGGTTTTTATCTCTCGAGGAGTCCAGAATTCATAGCTGGGAGAATGTAAGCCGAGAATTCATGTCGCAGTACAAATACAACAAAGTGCTCGAGGTCACCCGTAGTGATTTAGAGCTACTAAAATAGAACTCTGGGGAATCAGTAACTTCATAGCCCGATGGAGGGAAAAGTAGCCACTATGACCAGTCGGCCATCCAAGGAAGAACAAGTTAACATAGTGAAGAAGAACTTCTTAACCCATATCCGTGAAATAATGGGAGGATAATACTATCCCCACTTCCGAGTTCTCAGAGAAGCAGGAGTAAAAATCAAGGAAGGTCTTGCTAAAACAAAAGTTGAACCAAAGAAGGTGTCCGAACAGTTCACCCCCAGAAAATATGACAAAACTACCAGTGCTGCAGTCTCAACCATCAATAACATCTCTCAACCAACCGCCTCGTGGGCATCAGAAAGCCGCCCTGTCCCAGTCCGAAAGGAATACACGGAGATCCATGCTCCCCTCTCTAAAGTTTATCAAGCCGTGTTAAGACGAAACCTTATCAAACCCTTAGACCCCCGTCCATTACCAAATCCACTTCCAAGAAACTTCAAGACAAATGCCCATTGCGCCTTTCACCAAACTGCTGGCCATACCACCGACCAATGATTTAAGCTTCGAAACATAATCTAAGGTCTAATTGACCGGGGTACCATTTCCCCACCAGTCAATCCTAAGCCAAACACTACTCACAACCCACTCCCAAATCATGCCAATTACATCTTCCTAAAAGAGAACCCAAAATTTGATCCCTCAACTCAAATCACACCCATACACTCTTCAAAACCCGTCCAAACTTGCCCATATTTCCTCCTACATCCTGTTAGCCTTGCTGATCAAGCATTGTCACTCCTTACCAGAGCATGCATTGCTGTCCGTACCCCTTCTAAAAATGGAAGTATGGAATTATCAGAAGTGTTAAACCAACTCCTAAAGTTCGGGCTGAAATTGCCCTCACAGATGATCATTGATTGGCAGAGGTTCAGTACGCTATTCTTGGAAGCAAATAAATGGGCTCGAGAGTCAGATAGTTGGGTGGTACCAACCGATGAAGTCAGTTTAGATGATGTTGTCCAGATCATGGAAAAATTATTCAGGAAAATTAACGATATTTTTAATATGACCAAGTTACTTGATACTCTGAAGCTACAAGGATGCCTGGTCCCTTCACCCTTACTTTTCCCCACAGAATGGGAAGACCTGTATGGATAAGCCATTGAAGTTGTGGAATGCATTGACTTTACATGGAAAGATAGAATTATTGCCACCGGATGGGGGGAAGAATTCAAAGATTCAAATAAAGGGTAAGCTTCAGAGAAAATTGGCCCGGTAGCCGACATGTGTGGGATGATATCATTTAAAGAACTCCTCAAAGAAATAAACAAGGTGGCAGAACAACCCGAGATTGACGAGGAAACAAGTTCATGTTCTTCCTTTCTTCAGTAAATCACATGACCAGGTCAGGGAGGCATTACCAGATCCCAAACTTATCACCAACCAATGACAAAGGGAAGGGCGTTGAAAACCTTCCTATGCCAGAAATGACCCTCGAGGAAAGTAAGACCTCGATCAACTGAAGAAAACTCAAGCTAACATCACTCTATGGGGGATTTTCATGTCTTCCCAGCTGCACAGAAATGCTTTAATCAAATTGCTCACTGGAACCACAGTTCCTCCTTCTACCACAATAGAAGAAGCGATAAATTTAGTCGGATCCTTGACCTCTACCTGAATGCTATCCTTTTTCGAAGAAGAAATCCCCATAATTGGGCCAAACCACAATCATGCACTCAACATCTCTATCGAAGTTATGGGGAAGATCGTACCACTCTCTCTTGTCAATAATAGATCCGCCTTGAATGTCTGCCATTAAGAGCCTTCAAATGCTTAGGACTGAAGGAAAGTGACCTCACTCCAACCTTCGCTGCTGTACACACCTACGATATTACTCATCGAGAAGTGATGGGATCCATAAAACTTATAATAGGGGCTGGCCCTATAAACCCTGTCGTTGAATTCCAAGTTATTGACATCCCAGCTTGTTTTAACCTATTGCTCGGATGACCTTGGCTCCACAATATCAAGGGTGTGTCTTCCTCACTCCATCATAAATTAAAATTCTTTACCGATGGACGAGTCATCACCATTTTGGGTGACGACGATAATGTCGAGGGTACAACCACCAGCAGTCCAATCCTTGAGATACAACACGGGTAAAATAATATGCTCCTATCAGGATTTCGAGTTGAACCAATTCTACTCCCGACAGGGGACAATTTCAAAAAAAGGGTTTTTCCAGAATAGGACCCTCATGGCAACATCAATATGATTCAGATGTTCAGAAATATGCACTTCATGACCGGACTAGGGCTAGGACAAAGACAATAAGGGATACTTGAGACCATTGTGCTGAAAATGGCTTTACCTCCTTGTGGTTTGGGGTATCAACCATCAGAATAAGAGCTCAGAATGATCTGCCAGTCTCGACTAAAGAGAAGACTAGACTGCATCAAGACTATCCTAGGTGACTCCTTAAATGGACGATTTATTAAAGAGGGCGAGGACTTCCCCTTTTTTGGCTTCCCACAACCATGGTATGACTATACAGACAAGAAGATGAATCCTGGAATGGGGATCTTTTTCAGGACAGCTACCCATGGGCCAAAAATTCCCAACACCATATACAATCGCTCATCAGAGATACCGAAGATTCTGAGGGAAGTGACTTCAAAAATTCTTTCCACTTACAGACACTAGGGCTGACACTCTGCATAGTTCATTCAAGCACTAGATCACTGGATCCATCCCACCTGATTAAAGCTTCTGATACACCTCTCCTCAACTGGCATGCTGTGTCAGTTCTACCTGTTGAAATCCCACCTAACCCCAATGTTTACCCCATTTCTTCTTCTGTTATCTATCCTTGCTCAAATGTAATCAAGACCTCCTTTGACGAGGTTCTCAATGCTGTTTTTCCTATCTATAAAATAAATGAAGATTTTGAGTATCTTGTTGTGCCTTACATTAACTTTTTGGATTCTAATAAAACTTTTGATGATGATGATTTTGTAAATGAACAATTTTTAACTGATCTAAATAAGGTTAATAACAAATAACATAACCAGGTTCAAGTTAATGAAGAAGAAATTGTTATTGTTAACCTCGGTTCTAGTAGCCAACTGCACGAGATTAGGATAGGGGCTACCCTCAACGAGCATGAGCGCGCACAACTGGAAGAATTACAAAGGAATTCGTGGATATATTCTCATGGTCCTACGATGATATGCCCGACATTGATCCTGAAATAGCTCAACATGAGATCACCACTCTTCCAGATTACAAGCCGATTAAACAAAAGTTGATAAAGCTTCGCACCGAATGGTAGCTCAAAGTCAAAGAAGAAGTGGTCAAACAGCTGAACGTGGGTTTCATTCGTGTGATCGAATATCCCACATAGCTAGCCAACATAGTGCCTATACCGAAATCAGGAGGGAAAGTTCGAATGTGTGTAGACTATCGGGACTTGAACAAAGACTCTCCAAAGGATGATTACCCTCTACTCAATATCGATGTGATCGTGGACAACAAAACTAGTCATGCTTTCAAGTCATTCGTCGACAGGTTTTTCGGATACAACTAAATCAAAATGCACCCTGATAACCAAGAAAAAACCGCGTTCATCACCCCATGGGGTACCTTTTGCTACACTATTATGCCATTTGGTCTCAAGAATGCTGGGGCTACCTACCAGAGGGCTGCCGCGACCATCCTGCACGATCTGATTCATAAAGAAGTCGAGGTCTATGTGGATGGTATGATTATTAAATCCAAAACTAGAGAAGGTCATGTTCCCTCTCTCCAAAAGTTCTTCGAACGATTACGAAAATATCAGATGAGACTCAATCCACAGAAATGTGTCTTCAGCATTATAAAGGGAAAACTCTTGGGATTCATGGTTAGTGAAAAAGGGATAGAAGCAGATCTTGCCAAGACAAAAGCCATACTTGAGATGCCACCTCCCCGAACAGAAAAATAAGTCCGTAGTTTCCTTGGGAAATTCCAATACATCAGCCGGTTCATCAGCCAGCTAACCTCTATCTGCTAACCTATCTTCAAACTCCTCCGAAAGGATTCAACCAAGATTTGGAATGAGTCATGACAAGAATCTTTTGACCGAATTAAATAATATCTGACCCAACCTTCGGTACTCATGCCACCACAGCTTGGTCTCCCATTGCTTCTATAGCTAACCATAACCGACACTACAACTGGGGATTTGCTAGCCCAATACCTTGAAGATTCCTGTAAAGAAAAAGTCATATATTACGCTAGTTGAAAATTGGCTGGGTACAAAGTCAACTACACTGCTTTGGAAAAGGCATATGTCGCGCTTATCTAGGTCACCCAAAATTTATGACACTACATGCTCGCCTTCCTCATTAAACTTGTATCCCGAATGGACCCAATCAAGTAGTTGCTTGAGAAAACCACCTTATCTAGCCGAATGGCTCATTGGTTGATGCTCTTAGCCGAGTTTGATATCATGCACGTTACACAAAAAGCCATGAAAGGAAGATCCATCTCTGACTACCTCGCTGACTACTCCATGGAAGAATCTGATAATTGGATCTCCGAATTCCCAGATGAAAACATCCTCTACACCGCTCAAGACGATCTCTGATGGAAAATGTTCTTTGACAGCATGACCAACAAAAAGGGATATGGCATTGGGATACTTCTGATCGCCCCAGATGACTCCCATACTCCCATCGCCATCAAGTTAGATTTACCCTGCACCAACAACATGACTGAATATGAGGCGTGTACGGTAGGCTTCAAAGTTTCTCTCAAGAAAGGGATTCAATGCCTAGATATCTACGGGGATTCCGCCCTCATCATCGGTCAAATGCTCAGAAAATAGAAAGTCAAGGATGAAAAACTCCAACCTTTTCATGCCCACTTAGAAGAACTAGCCTCTCAATTCCAAGTCATCACCTTCCATTACCTACCTCGAGCAGAAAATAACCTAGTCGATGCCCTTGCTACCCTAGCCTCCATGGTCGACATGCCCGAAGGAATAACAATGGCCCCCTTCCTAGTTCAAAAGCAAGATAAACCGATCCAATGCTACCACATTGATCTCATCACCAGAGAAGATCCCGAGCTAATCAATTATTGGTACTATGATATCTGACACCTCCTCAAACATGGTAAGTATCCTGAGGGTTCCAATAAGAAAGACCAGGCAACCCTATGAAGATTGGCTACCCAATACATTATCTATCACAAAGCACTGTTCAAGAAAAACTTCGATGGAACTCATCTACACTGCATCGCAGGGGCTGACATTGAAGAGGTAATACAAAAAATCCACAACGGGGAATATGGGCCCCACATGAATGGTCACATGCTTGCCAAATAGATCATTCGATAAGGCTACTACTGAACCACCATGGTCTAGGATTACACCACATATGTTCGAAGTTGCCTCAAATGCCAAAAGTTTTCCAACATTCAACACTTACCTCCGTGTGAATTGTACAACATGACTTCTCCATGGCCGTTCTCAACCTGGGGCATCGATATTATAGGGAAGGTTACACCCAAGGCCTCCAACGGGCATGAATTCATCCTAGTTTCCATTGATTACTTCACCAAATGGGTTGAAGCTGAGTCATACACAGTCCTGAACGCTAAGAAACTGGCAAAATTCATATAGAAAAACATCATCTACCGATATGGGTTCCCGCCCGAGCTAGTGCCAAATAACGGTTTGCATTTTGAGGCAGAAGTCACAGAAGTGGTAAATGAGTATGGGATCCAGAGACATAAATCTTCTCCCTACCGACCTCAGACCAATGCTGCAGTCGAAGCCGCCAATAAAAACCTCAAAGCCATCATCAGTAAGATGACCGAAAGCTGTCGAGATTGGGCCGATCGAATCCCATATGCCCTCTGGGGCTATCGAACCTCAATTCGAACCTCTACTGGGGCTACCCCTTACTCTCTAATCTATGTCATGGAAGCAGTCCTACCCGTGGAGCTGGAAATACCCTCGTTGCGCATCATGCTTGAAAGCAAAGTCAGCGAAGAATACTGGTACCAAATCCGTCTTGGCGAGTTGACCCTTCTAGATAAAAGGAGATTAAAAGCTCTATATCAGATACAAGGGTACCATCGTCGTGTAACACCATCATTCAATAAGAGAGTCAAGGACCACAGTGTCCGAGAGGGGGATCTATCCCTCAAGGAATAGTAGAGCCCATCTGGGACCCCAGAAGGAAATTCAAGGACAATTGGAGCGGCCCATACATCGTCAAGAAAATCTTGTCCGGCGGTGCCGCCATGCTCACCAACCTAGATGGAGAAAATATGTCTTGTCCAGTCAATCTGGATCGTCTCAAGAAATTTTACCCCTAGTTCGAAATCTCAGCGCACTACGACGCTTCTCCTCTCCTTTCTATTCTAAAAAAAAATCTTTATTTCCCTCTACCCAGAACTACGTGGGCCTGATCCTTTGCAAAAATCATTCTCAGAAAAATTAAAAATTTTCAAAAAACCCCAGAGGTACGTAGGCAGCTCATACGTCTTACATGAGCACGACCCTTTATTTTTCATAAAAAAGTATTCTTTTCTTATCTCCGAGAATGACAGTTCATTCTAGCATATATTTGAACAAAAGTATTATGCATGCCTTAGCAATCGGTATAGATAATTCAAAATACAAAATTCATCAAAAGGCACAGCTGGATGATAAAAAACTTATTTATTTCACTAATAAGAGATTACAATGCAATTACATAAGAAAAGGAACGTATGACTCCCTTCCCCTCACCTTCCTAAAAAGCCAAATAAAATTCCTAAATTTATTCCCCATTATAAAAAAAAATCTCCAAGAGGCCTACCCACAGCTACCAGAGGAGCTCGCTCCGTCATCATCTACATACTGGGATCCTCAAGCTTCTCCTACCTAAATAGAGTGTCGCAGACTTTCCATGGACCGATAAGCTCGAACCAGCCTCGGAAAAACTACCACACCTCCCTCCATGGTATCAGATAAAATAAGCCACCTTTGTTCAGTCTCCACTTCCAACATCTTGCTAACTACTCTTATCCTAATTACTTCATATAATCCCTAAGGATGTGCCAAACTATCCCAACAGATTGAGAGGGACGGGTTGACGGACGTCGATTCTCCCACAAAGAGCCAAGCTATATGCGCAAACGCTCTATCAAATCTTCTACCGAAAAGAAATCCAGTGTCTGAGGTGGCATAATCTGCTCCTAGCCAAATTGGTGCAAAAGCCGCCAAGGGAAATATAAAGAGGTATGTCTGAGACCAACCAGCCAAACGTACGGGTATTCTCCCAGTTCCAGAATAGGCAGCAGCTATCCCCACCAAGGCACTGACCAGAACATATTTAGAACCCCATGCTCCACAAACCAGTTCTCCCAACTCTCTATATCCAGACCAACACTGATGAAATGGCGCAAAAAGAAATTGGGTACAACCGACAAAGGATATTCCGGAGGAGTCACCAGGCGAAATCTTTCAGATAACCACATGAACAGCATCACAGGGCTACCCCTCAAAAAGTCAAAACGACCTTCTCGCCAAGCATCCAGGCTATTCTGAGTCTCCGTCAGTATCACCGTCGCAGGATTACGACGGTAGGACATCCATGAAGTAATAGCTGCAAGTTGTGGGTCCACCAGCAGTTCCCCATTCACCAGCAGTAATTTCGAAACCAAGCACATAACGACAGTTCCGACATATCCAGCATCACCGACCTCCTGCAAATGCACAGACCGCAGCACCGTCGGAAGATAAATCATTCCTCTAGTAACCAAGGATCTACCCGTCGAGGGCGAGATGCAGAGAAGTCCAGCCAACAACTCCCGAGGAGATCGAGAAAATTTAGGCATAGCAACCGCCACACTAGGATTTACCCCCAATATGGCAGAAAATTCTTCATAAGTCGGACAGACTTCTTCCAAGCCAAATCGGAATACATGGTCTTCGGGATACCAAAATTTTACCGTCGCCATCAGCATGTTCCACTCTATGGGTCGATTACGCCATAAAGAAACTCGACGCATGTTAAAATCATCATAGTCGATGTTATAGGAGCACATCGCCTCCAAAGTCTCGAGGTAGTTGGCAAACTCAACACTACCATGGAGAGCCATCTCACAGAACAAGAAAGTAGGAATGTGAAGGTGTGATGAAAACACTCCACCCTTACCCCTCCTTTATACTTCAAAACCCTCACAAAAGACATAATTTCTACAGAAATCGAAGGAAATACTGCCCCACAAGGTACCAAAGACTGAAGAGGGTACCAACTAAAGCTTTGAATTGATGGGACTGGACTGACCTGCCGATAGGCAGAACAAGGTGCTTGCCGATCGGCAACCCCCTGTTTTTAGAAACTTACCTTTTTTCTCTTTTGTCAAAATTAGAAAACTCAATAAAAATAAATCGATGTTCTCAACAGAATTTCAAAAATCCCCTTTCCATCTTTATATAATTTCTCATTATGAATAAAACTTTCTTTCAAACTTCCAAAAATATTTTACGGTCTCAGCAGCAAAGTAAAAAGCGCATGTGCATTCATTCATTCATCCATCATTAACAGAAGATAATAAAAAAAATTCATTGCATTGCATAGATATTTTTTTGTGTTACATCAATCTAGCAGGAAATAAAGAAAAGAAAAAACAACAGGACTCGGCCCGAACCCACATTCTCTCAACAGAATTTCAAAACCCCCTTCCATCTTTATATAATTTCTCATTTTAAATAAAACTTTCCTTCGATTCCGAAAAAATATTTCTTTTCACGGTCTCAGTAGTAAAGTAAAAAGCGCATATGCATTCATTCATTCATTTGCTAAACAGAAGATAATAAAGAACTCCATTGCAATGCATAGATATTTTTTTTGTGTTACATCAATTTTGCAGGAAATAAAGAAAACCAAAAAAATAATGGGGCTCAGCCCGAACCCACATTCTCTCTCTCACCTACCTTTTCCCCCTCTCTCTCCTAAGAGCTTCCATCCCTGCGATGCACTCTCTTTCCCCTGCGGCGAGATGACGCACCACTGCTACCTGATTCGGACTGCTCACCGAATGAGGCAGACGCCTTAAGCAGGGAGGAATATGAACCGTGTCCCGAATATGAGCAGTCGCCAAAGATATCCAGTCCCTGATATCCCTCAACCAAGTGGTGGACACCCGAACTTGCTGCAAGAAAAGGAAAAATCAGTATCAAGAAGAAAAGATCAAAAGAAATCAAAAAGAAGGAAAAGAGAAGAACATAAAGATATACCAAAGGACGAAGAACCCCCTCTGTCAACCGCAGCTCCTCAGGGTCCATCGCATGAGGACGATGCAATGTAGGCACTATCCCTCCATCAGCCCGCCAGATGTTGTATGAAGGGGTATGAAACCTCGCAAAGAGGACCTCCGAAGTCGTCGCCACCGCAGATGTAGACGGACCGCCATCGCTGTGGGAGGACCCCACTGGCCGACTCGAACCCGTAGGAGGGAAGGGCAGTGCATAATATATACTGGGTGCCATAAGCCAACTTGTCATGAAGTCCAAATAATCATACGTCATAGCCATATCGGTGTACAATAGATAGCTCTCGCCAATCATCGCTGCAATCCTCGCATCCTCCGACAGCAGCCACCCTCGCCTCATAGACATAGGGGTCCTCGCAGGCGGCATCACCACCTCCTCCTCGTCAATCTGTCGAACCACCCTCTCCCCGAGATACCAAGAGTGACCAAACTCATGCGCCAGCAAGCGCCTCATCTGCGCATTCACTCCAGTCAACCCCTTGTCCTGAACAGCTATCCCCCAAGGGTAAAAAGTCACCTAGAAAAATCCCCAGCAAGATATAAGTCAATACAGAATTAGAGCACACAAAGACCAGGACTGAAGAAGAAAAAAGTCTTACCCTATCACTGGTTAGGCCATTCAAGACCTGAAACACCGCCTCCAGAGAAAGAGACTTCCTCGACTACCGATTGGCCTTCCGCCACCGATACAATCGACAAAAGTCCCCAATAGTCTCTTCCTTCAGAGCAACCATCTGGGTATTACACCCAATCACCTCATAGAACCACGTCTGCCAAAGACAAGGAACCACAATAAAAAAGAGACGCACAAGGAAAATGCGAATGCATGAAAGGAAAATGCGCAAATTAAAGAATACCTCAAGAAGATACGTGGCTCCAATGAAAGACTACCGAGAGAAAAATAAAAGGTCACCAAAGTCAGGCTCCCCCAATCATAGAGAGGGATGTTCGAAAATATCCTCAAGTATGGTAAAAACCATAAGTGGACAATGTCGCCGCTTGACGCCACCAAAAATTCCCCCAACATCAGAAAAATAAACAACCGGTCCATCTACCTCACCTGCGGCCCGTCCTCCGCATCAATCACCCTACCTAGCAAAAAATCCCTCAGCAGGGACAGCTGGATAAAATCCCCAGATACTATCTTCCCCACATCACCAAACGCCGCCCGCACTACCTCCGACCTCACCCGCAAAGAGTGATCCACCTCTATCTGCTCTCCATCACAATCCATCCCCAGTAGCTGCTGCACATCTATGGGAGTCACAGTCATCTCCCCAAAGTCGAAATAGAAGGTGTGGGTAGTGTCCCACCACCTCTCCCCCAGAGCGCATAAGACCGCCATCGAACGAGGCATCTCATCCAGCATAGATACCAGCCTCCCAAAACCTGCCGATGATACTACCGAACGCACCACAGGTGGAAGATGCTCCCAGACATCCTTAAGCCCCGTCGTCTTGCGGGCTCACATAGTCGACAAAGAAACATCTGACTGTCAAAGGAAAACCTTGTCAAAATCTAAGAAAAAAAGGAAATCACCAAAAGAGAATGCCAAAAGTAATTTTGTACTTACATAACCACCAGGGTTCACCACCCTCGAAGAGCTATGACACGACGGCTCCCGCAGCAAAGTTCGCTCATCCACAACTAGTTCAAATGCATCAAAAGAGTTCTCACTCCCCAAAGTAAGAGGCGCCCTGGCTCTCCACTCCATATTTACCCAGTCGTCAACAACCAACCACTCCCTGTGTACTGCAGTGCTCACAAAAGCAACCATTTTTTAGATTAAGAAATGTTAGAACAATTCGCAAAAGAAAATTGCAAAAAGAGAGAAGGAAAGAAGCCGTGAAAAATGAGGGGAACCCGTCCCTTTTTATAATAAGCCAAGGGTCATGCCGATCGAGACTGACCCAAAACCTACCGATCGGCACTACCCCTTTATGTTCTCGAGGCAGTCCAAAAGTTTGTGCCACTACCGAATGGCACCCTCCACACCATGTCGACCGACATCCCCCTTAAATTTTTGTACGAAAACTCCCCAAAAATACCAGAAAATCCCGAAAAATCCTCAGAAAATTCCAAAAAATCCCAGAGAGGATTTAGAACATTTTCACCAAGAAAATTTTGTACTCGCTCAAGAGGAACCCCTATTTCCCCAGCGAAACTCTCTAAAGCCAATTGAATATCCTCCCGATAACGTCCCCGGAGGACCCTTAGAGCATCCCAAACTTCAGGTCTCAAATTTCCCCGAGCAATACGTCCAAACCCTAGACCACCTAATCACTTTCCCAGTGGAATTTATAGCATCAGATTAGTTATTCCTCCGCAAAATCTCCAAAATATACGAGGATTATCCCTAACAATCGGCTCCCAAGCTCAAATCAAAATCCTGAGGTAATTTCCCCGACAGAGTTCCCCGAGAAGATCACATTTAAGCCCCCAGAATTGGCTTCGACCTGCAGAATTGGTTATCTCAATTTAAGCCCTCAGAATTGGCTTCGACCCGCAGAATTGGTCATCCCAATTTAAGCCCTCAGAATCGGCTTCGACCCCCAGAATTGGTCATCTCAACTTAAGCCCTCATAATTGGATTCGATCCGCAAAATTGGTCATCTCAACTTAAGCCCTCAGAATTGGCTTCGACCCGCAGAATTGGTTATCCCAATTTAAGCTCTTAGAATTGGCTTCAACCCGCAAAATTGGTCATCCCAATTTTATCCCTCAGAATTGGCTTCGATCCGCTGAATTGGCCATCTCAACTTAAGCCCTCAGAATTGATTTCGGCCCGCAGAATTGGTCATCTCAACTTAAGCCCTCAGAATTGGCTTCGACCCGCAGAATCGATCACTATTAACTTAAGCCCTCAGAATTGGCTTCGACCCACAGAATCGATCACCCTCATTTTCAAGCGCTCAGAATTGGCTTTGACCCACATAATCGATCACCCTCATCTTTAAGCCCTCAGAATTGGCTTCAACCTGCCGACTCGGTCACCCTCATCTTCAAGCCCTCATATGACCTATGCAAAATCTTTCAGTGTATATGGAAAAATATGATCAGCAGGTATGGGATCCCTCACGCTTTCATCACTGACTACGAAACCCAGTTTGATAATAAAGATTTCCAAGAATATCACGATAAGGCCAAAATAAGAAAGTTACACTCATCACCAGCTCATCCACAATGTAATGGACAGACATAGATCACAAATCAAGCTTTGCTAGATGGGATGAAGAAGAGGCTTGAAGAAACTAAAGGAAACTAGATAAATAAACTACAAAGTGTGTTGTGGGATTATAGGACAACACCACGAACAACGACAAAAGAGACACCTTACATTCTAGCCTTTGGGAGTGAGGCCATGGTCCCAGTGGAGATTGTCTTACCAAGTCACAAGGTGTTGAATTTTAATTCTCCCATAAGTGATTTTTTGAGAAGGCTAGATTTAGATCTGATAGACAAAGTCAGGGAGGCAAAAGCACTTAGAGTAACAGTGTTGCATCAATGGATAAATTTTATAACAAAAGAGTCAAGTTAAGCACACTCACAGAGGCGGATTATGTCTTGAATAAAGTTACACAAAAATCCAATAACTTGGAAGCAAATTGGCACGATCCCTATCACATGGATAAAGTGGAACAACCAGGCACATACTGTATTGAAACTTTGGAGGGGGAGACATTTAAAAACCCATGGAATTCTGAGCACCTCAAAAAGTATTATCATAAAAAAGTCTTACAATGGGAGATTATCAAATTTGTATGAACAAGAATCCATTATATAAAGATATTTGTTACCTCCTTTAGTTTTATTCTTGTTGAAAGTTAACTATTCATTTATTACAGATCAGGTCAGCATCATCCAACTCAATTGATCTATTGCACATCTTTGACTGCATAAAAATATTTTTGGAAGAGGGTGTCTCTATAAGATCCGATCACATACCATCCATATATTTGGAAATGCACGTCTTTGACTGCACTAAATAACACATATCAGGTCGGCTTTAGCTAACTCAATTGATTTATTGGATGTCTTCGACTGCACAAAAATATTTTTAGAAGAGGGTGTATCGATAAGATCCGATCACATATCGTCCATATTATTAGAAATACACGTCTTTGAGCCCACCAAATAACAAAGATCAGGTCAGCTTTAGCCAACCCAGTTGACTTATTGCATGTAATTGACTGCACAAAAAGATTTTTAGAAGAGGATGCATCGATAAGATTCGATCACATACCATCCAAATTTTTTGTCTTGGACGTCTTTGACTGCACCAAATAATACATATTAGGCAGCTTTAGCCAACCCAATAGGAACTAGTAAGCCAAAGATAAGAGATAATAACAACATTGAAATATAAAATGCGAAGTTGACAGAATCTAAAAACATGGAAAAGTCACATCAAAGGGAATAAAGTACACAATGGACAATACAAATATGGAACCATTCATATTACACCAAAAATTTGTTTAAAAATTCCTTGATTCTTTGTTCAATATAGGTTTTTAAAAATAAAGAGCTAGACAAAGAAGGACATAAGCAAAGCAGAGCCAACATCCTTTGAGGTAGACTTTGTTTTTCTAGCAGCATCCTTTGAGTCAACCCCTAATTCCCCAGCTATAGCAAACTCTCCTTCAACTACCTTAAGGACCTGAAGATCATCCTTAGAGGATGAATCTGCTTCATCTCGATGCGAAGTTTCCTCATCTTCGTCCATAGCTTTCGCTTCGTTGTCATCTTTTTCCCAGTCCATGACAATTATAGCGATGTCAAGATAGTGTTTAGTTACCCTTTTCTTAAACTCATCATACCCCTTAAGGAAGGATATAGTGGTGTCGATGGCACATTACTCAGACTCCTTAAAAGCCTTCATAGCCTGTTCCATAGCCATGAAAGCACCCACCAGAGCCTCGGAGAGTTTGATCTTTACTACCTCCAGCTAGTCGTTGGCAGACTTGAGATCCCCTTCAAGCTTACTGAGCTCTTCAACATTACACACCATATGCTCATCACTTTCTTATAGCTTGTTATGCGCCTTTGTCAAGTCATCCTCAAGGGATTTAATCTTCTTCTCAATGTCCTTTTTGGCATCCCTGGGATCGATGCAAGTATTTTTAACTGCTTTAGCTTTCTCCCTCGGGATGGTAGTAGTCATATTACCCTACAAAATGAAAGAGTAAATGTTTAAAGTCAAAGAGGTCAACCAATCAGATTATAATAATGAGACGAGCTAAATCATCTCATCGCGAACGTCTTGTGGGAAGCAAAATTCCATAAGTTGTCAATATCCAAGCTTCTCATAAACTTGAAACCAGGGTTATAGCCCATATAACCTAGAACATCAAGAGTTTTGACAACATTGAGTAGTACGAAGTTGGGATCTGCTAATAGCTCATCCTTAATTACTGAAGGGTCCAGCTCAAAAGACTCCAACCATATAGTGAGGAGGAATCCCCCTACTTGAATAGTTATCGAGCAGTATGCTTGGACAACTTTAGATCCTTAAAGATGGTATCCTCCAGAGATCTTTTCCCACCATATTTTCTCTCTTCAAAGCCATTTCCTATATGGACAACATCCACCTTAGTCATCTCCTCTTCCTCAGAACTTTCTTCATCACTATCAATAGGCTTGGGTGACTTATAGGTGTCTAGCTCAATAGTACTGATGCTCAAATAATTTGTCATCTTTCCACGCCTTTAGGGAGTATAAACATCTTCAAAAAACATAGGATGGGTCCGATGTGAAAACTCTATTGATGAGCTTCACCAGTCCCTTATTCGGTAAATGAGATTTCTTAATAATCAGGTCAGAGGGGCTCCAGCCCCTAGGAATATTATCCCCTTTCTCTGGGTCATCTAGACAAAACTCCCATGCACCAGAAATGTAAATAAGCTTAGTCATCCAGTTGTGGTTGCTAGTTTGAGAAACCTGGACCATCTT
The DNA here is from genome assembly GCA_949130495.1 of Sambucus nigra. Taxonomy (NCBI): domain Eukaryota; kingdom Viridiplantae; phylum Streptophyta; class Magnoliopsida; order Dipsacales; family Adoxaceae; genus Sambucus; species Sambucus nigra. The sequence continues at coordinate 187,198,082 of OX422207.1, forward strand.
GGGGTTAGATTTTTTAGGGGAGAAGTAGTAATAGCCATGGGTTCTATAGTTCTCTTTAAAACCATATACGAACCTAAATATATCTCCATTTATGTTAAACCCCCGTACCTTTTCCAATAAATCATAGGCCTTACAATTGATCTATAAGCATCTGGGGGATTATGAGAAAGAGTCAGTCTAAACCCCTTCAACATGGAACTTATTGAAGGGTGGAAGGGAAGATTAACTCCTACTTGAAGGACCCAAAGAGGGAACCGTACCTTATCAGCATTCTTCCTATCATAAGCCCTCTCCTCTGGACTAGGAATCCTAATAGACTTGCCCTCAGGGATGGAATACAAAACCCTCAGGTCGGTTATGTCCTCAGCTCTAACATCACTTTTATACCACTTAGCATCCGAAGTCGTTGGGTCAAAACAGGGGGTGAGAATCTCTCCCAAGCCCATCTCCACATCTGTCAGAGGAAATTTCATTAGAGTGGTGGAAGGAGTTATTTTAGCCACCAAATCTTTCTTTTTAAAGTTTAGTTGGACAAAATATGTTATGTTGCTAGTATCTGTGTAGTTCTTCCCGCTAATAATAACTATCAAGACTCTCTAAGGTATGAAACTCAAATGTACAATACTCCACACTTGGGGGCTAGGGAATTGACGCAATAGAAAAAGCTAGCTTGGGTATGAATTCAAGGTTTTATGGGTCATCTTTGGGTGAAGAACTTGCAATGGATTGGAAACCTATCGAAAAAGGGCACTTAGGTAAAGTTGGTGAATATTGTGAATATATTTCCAAATCTTAGCTGAATCATTCATGTAGGTCAATCACCACTACACCACAAAACATTAGATATCTAAGAAAAAACCCTAGGTATTGATAAAATCCTCAGAGAAAATAAAAACTATAACCAAAATAACAAAGGAACAAAAAAGAAGAAGGATTGCACGAAAATACTTGAGAACCATGGATGAAAGTTGATTTCGATAAGGGAAAACACGAGAAATCCCAGAAGAAGATGAAGGGTTGATTATATATCTCTTAAGAAGCTGGATCATTATGTTTTGAAATAAGGAAAAAAAATTCCCTTCTTTTATATTGGAGATGAACACACGCACCAGAATCACTTTAAAACCTGTCGGATCGCTGACACATGCCTAACTTAAGTTAGTAAAAAATTTAAACAAGAAAACATACAAGGATATTAGTTCGGTCGGTCAAGCTGAATAATATACCACTTATGGACCGGTATATAATAACCTAAGATTATTTAACTCTAAGATTTCACTCACTTCATTGTAGTCGCAAGAAAACTCCTAGGGGATTTTATTATACCATATTTGTAGGACATATCTTGATTCAAAGACCTCGGCCCCCGTTGAAGAGATACTAATAAAATAGCTCAACCCAGCTAAAAGATCGACTATATTTTCCACCTGGGTGGATGCCATTAAGGCAAAGTGATAGCATGGGACTTTAGCTGCTGGTAAACAACATGTGCCTGGCATGTCAGATGGGCAACACGTTCCATACATTTCCTTAATTGGTGAAATTATAAACAAATCACTAAGTACTCCAGTAATCAAAGATTCCCCCAACTATCCCATGTTAGCCAGCACACATTTCCTTCTTTAGAAATCACTATAAAATAAAACATCCCCATAGGGATTAGGCAAGTAATCATTCAGTCTACACATTAACCTGTAAGATCATTCCCAACATCTTTATTGTCTAAAACCTAGACATTATACTCTTCGCTAGGGATCAAATATGAAAGAAACAGGACAACCTATAGACACTCTATACAAGGACCCCCCCCAAGCACCTCCTTAAGTCCCTATCACTAATTCATTCATTGTAAACCATATGCCATAAACTAAGTACCAATCTAGAGGCCACCGAGCGCACCCACGTCCCGCTTGACTCCAATCAACTTTCTTACATGAGTGAAATCTCGACAAATCTCCAAAGGTCTCTGAACCTCCTTTCCAATGATCCACCCCGTTCTTGAATCGGCCTTATGATTCGAAAAAATGATCTATTTTACTATCAAAAACTGATCTCGAGTCCACCGGGCGCTCCTGAGCCCCGTTATGACTTCGATCAACTTTCTCGTTTGAGTTAAAGCTCAGTGAATCATCAAAGGGATCTTAATACCCATTCTAATGGTCTACCCCGTGAATAAATTGACCTTACAATTCGGATGAACGATTCATTTTACTATTAAAAACCAATCTGGAGGCCACCGGGTGCTCTCAGGCCCCATTTTAACTCCAATAAACTTCTCGCCTGAGAAAAGCCTTAATGAATATTTGAAGTCCTATAAATCCCCTTTTCAATGGTCTACCCCATGTGTGAATTAGCCTTATAATACGGATGAACGATCTATTATACCTCAAAAACTGATCTGGAGGCGACTTGGTGCTCCCAAGCCCTGTTTGATCCTGGATAACTCTTCAGCTTGAATGAAGCTGAATGAATCTTTAAAGGGATTTGAATACCCTTTCCAACGGTTTTCCCCGTGTGTGAATCGACTTTATGATACGAATGAGCGACCCATTATACTCTGAAGGGTTAGGAGCTTCTGGCCCCATTTGACATAGGTCAACTTTCTGAACCAAACGAAGAAGAATGAAATCTTGAAGGGCACTTAATATATTTTCCAATGCTTCATCTTGTGTGTGAATCAGCATTACGGTTCAGACAAACGATATGTTTTCCTCCGAGAATTTCTTGCCTAGTGACCAACGGGCGCTTTCGGATCCCATTTGACTTCACTCAACTCCCGAACCCAAGAGTGTCTCAATGGATTCTTAAAGGGATCTGAATACTATTTCCGATGGTCCACCCCATGCATGATTCTGACTTATGGTTCGCATTTTACAACCATTTTTCTAAAAAAACTGCCTCAGACTGCCGAATGGCACCCCTAGGACCCTGCCTATCGACAGTGTGTATGGGGTTCTACACTGAAAGGAAGGTCTAGGAACATTCCGATCGGTACCCCCTTAGACCTATAAATAGAATCCATGACCTCACCTTGAAAAGCACCCCTGAACATTCCTCTCAGCAATTTAGAGAATATTCTCTCGAATTCAAAGTTATTCTCTTAAAAAAACATTTCCCACATTCCTTCCATCCTTTTCATACTCTTTTGAGTAAATTATCACCCATTTCCTCATACCACCATCATCTCATCGTGATATCAACGCATCTACAACCAAGATCCATTCCAAGTCTTCAGAAGGAGGTCCAACTCTTCATCATTATCTTTAAATTCTCTTATTTTAGTATTAGTTACTTCATTTTCACTTTAGTGTTTTACTTCATCACATCATAAATATTAAATTCAAACTTTTTATTATTAGTATTTCGCATATTTTATTTTCATAAGAAAATCCAAAAATAAGAAAAAGAGGGTTTACTTGTAAATTGCAAACGAGGAATTCTCATCACATTTTCTCACACTAAAACATCGTTTTCTACACCCACACATATAAGTCCCCAGTTGGATTTATGGGTTAAACCCCACCTCGTATTGCCTTCGAACTACGTGGACCTTGATGCCCACTTGGTCTACGTAGGTGTTTATAATAAATCCCTAGACTCGAGTCCTACCATAAACATTTGCTACCTTGTTCTTACTATATATTCTTAATATGTATATTTTATATGCTTGCTTGCTTGTGTCTTGTTCGATATACACATTCGTTATTCTATAACGACTTATGAATCGACAAACACTTACATTATACTTTAAATTACTATTTTGAGAACACTCTTAAGCATGACCTCGCTCATCTATATTCATGATGTGAGTTAAGAGATTCCATTCTCCATTTATATTATGCACATAAGTACACACATCACAGAGTTTAATAGGATAATATTAATACATGCCCATAAGAGACCGAAAGGGCGGGATGGGTTTCTAACACCTTCCCATTCCATAACTTAGTCCATAGACCCTTGAACTACTTGGTTTCGTAAGAATCAGTATTATCATTGATATCGTTCTCTCGAGGCGTCAACATTTCTTTTGCCTGTTTTGTGCCAAATAGGCTGGAGACTCTATCTCTACATATCACCCCCATATCAATGACGTTCGAGCTCCTCGATAAAGGATGTAATCCCATGTGCACGTCGTAAAGTGGAAGGAAGGATGGATCCACCTCAAGAGAACCCCTGACCCTCGACCTCGAGATGGCCACACAACCTGTGGGTGTAGGCTCATTCTTAAGAGTTGAACCACCTATTTCTTAGTGTTAATCCTCGTATCTCGCCCCTATCTATGTTTAATTACATATACATTACATATCTATTATTTGTTATCTCTGTTTGGATTTGTCTCTAGCTAAGACCAACTTGAACCCATTTTAAGACTATAAAAATTGGGTAGTTGACCCGAAATATGGGCATAGGTTCTTTACACCATATATGTAGGGGTGTTTGACCCAAAATTCGGGCAAAGTTTCCTTACTCTTGTAGCGTGAATAGATTTTTTCCCGATGGAGTGTCCTAACTTGATGTGCTCTACGTGGGCAGAGATTTGTTTAGTCGGCCAGAGCTTTATTTAGAAGTACGAACATTCACAGAGTGCCCATAAAGGTTTGCCTCTATTTTTCTTTCAGAGGTGAATTTTCAGAAGTACGAACCTCTTTTGGAACCGATACGAATTTTTGGAGGTATAAACTTTCCCAGGGGGATAGCAACTTCTTTTCACACCCCGCTCAATTCTAGCATCGTCCGCCAACAAAACTAAGTCGGGCGTGAACTAAAATAAATACCATTCTTATCATGAGACAGATATGAAACATAAATAAATTAGTCCATAAGATAAATAATTTAATCAATCTCAAATGATCATAAACAACTAAGCGATAAAAGATCCATCACATGCTAACTCCGAATAAATCCAATCTCCAATAATGATTAAATAAAATATGAATAATCCAACAGAAATCCTCTAAACAACTTTGGAACCGAATAGCCCAATAAAACTCATATGAAGTCTTATAATTAAATACGACTGAAAAGGAAAGTCTAACTAAACTATGCCATAAAATGAATAACTCAAGCTGCACCTCCAAATGATAACTTCGATAATCCTATGCATCTTCTCCAAATCTTATCCTGAAAAGTTAGTCAACGCACGAGGTCAGCGCCCCGAGTATGAATACACACCACTCCCCTCAAATAGGGTCCGTGAACCCAGACAATAACATTATACGCAATAAATATCACAATAGAGTATTTTAATTAAACGAATGATTAACCGCGATAAATATAAATCATTAACTACCCGAGAGATCCCCATTTTAGAAGAAGACACCAGTATGATTTTAAATTACCAAGCCCCACGGAGATAATTTTATTTAATTAACCCAAATTTATTATTGTTCTCACTTTTTATTATGACGGTCCTCCCGCCTCGGGTGGTAATCCACCAAAATATCACACATCCCCTTGTCAATCGCCCTCTGACCCGTTTAAATTATCGATCCCTACACATGACAAGGTTCCACACACAACACGACATAAATCGCCCTCTAACCGGTTTAAACTGTCGGCCCCGACACATTATGTCGCCATAAATTTTAATACCAGTTTTTATCTTAGGCATTAATCCTCAATTTCTCAAATTGTAAATTACCCCACCCTTTTATCGATGTGAGATCCTCAAAATACCCCTTAGTCCCATACCTAAGGGTCCCCAAGTTATCAATCCGTCCTACCCTATGTATAAGATGAATTTCTAATATAAACCTCGACCTAGTCTCATGCCTAGGCTAGCGTAACGATGATAAAGTAACAAAAATCAGCCCACCCCTGACATAATAAAGTTGCAATAATCTACCCTCACTAGTCCCATACCTATAAGGAATCCTAAAATATAGGGAGAGCAAAATTACCCAACAATCTGTCATCACAAAGGCAATATAATAATACCAACAGGTCACACAAACAAGCATAATTAATCAACGTATAAAATTACACATGATAGTCCAATTCAATTAAATCTTAATTTAATTATCACCTCGTCATAAACATCCAATTAATCTCATTTAATTATTTTAAATTAAATATACCACTATTTCATCATTTAAAACATAATAATTTCAATTTCATTATCTCAACACAATTTACATGAGTTATACGCCCCCAAATTCATTTATTACAAAACTAGGGTTTTTCTCCATGCAACCTACACCAACAAAACCCAAAATCACTCATGAATTCTACGTATCCATGCGTTATGAATATTATTCATAATAAAATATTTTCATAAAAACAACCCCAAGTTTTACGTGTCCACTTTCTCTAATTAGATTGCTAATTGATTTAAAAAATATTGAATTTAGGTTTAGGCAACACTTAAAACGCATAATAGTAAAGGAAAAGAATAGAGTATTCATGCATGAGAATAAGTTGAAGAAAAAATGGTAGCACGGTTGGATTCCTCTCAAAATATTAACAAAGAAGTGTTCTTAAACAAACTTGATTAAACCTCAATTAAGCCTCCCAATACTTGTGATAAAAAACTTGATCATGATGGAGGTTGATGATTATGGTGGAAAGGAAAAACTTTGGAAGAGTTCTCTGGTGAAAAACTTGAGAAAAAGTGATTATGAGAAGTTCCCTTACGGATTAATAAGGTTATATAGTGATTAGGAATCCTAACCCAACTTAAACTTTACAAATAAGAAGCAGGCCTGGCGGCAGTTCCCCCACAAAATGCCTATAGGGCAAAAACAATTAAAAACTCAATAAAAACTCCATTTAAAATCCGATTTCAATTCTGCTTGAGTTTTATTCTTCTAACATCATAACCAACATATTTTTCTAATAAAAATCATTAAATTCAAAAATTATTTTTCTCAAGTATTCCAATTAATTAATTAAAATAATTAATAAAAACACGGGGTGTTACACTTCTCCAAAGTAAAAATTTCTCCAGAACTTTTTGGAATGAGATAGAGTATCTCGGACGCTCGGGGGAGAAGAAAGTGATAAAATCGGATTAAAGTCTGGTGTTGGTGCCCTTTTAATGATTGGTGGGGACCTCCTTTTATAGGGGTCTGGGTCAGGCCTTTTACCAAATGGCATAAGGTATTGGACCATAGATTTAGATGAGGTGCACGTTTACAGTGGAGCAAATATTCGGTAATATTTTGTAATCATTACCTAGAGAGCAGGATTATCGATCAGTAAAAGGAATGGTAAGACCTTTTGTCGATCGGCAGAAGGTCCTAGTGGGGATTTTTTACAATTTGTTGGTATATACTTTTATCCCTGCTAGATTTTTTTTTGGAGTTTTGGTCCCTCTAGCTTACCTTTTTAGTGGTTCTATCTGTGGGAATTTTGTGGTGCCTATTTTACGGTGTCCTACAGGGTGGGATAGAATGAGACACACCCCGATTAGAAATCGGGGTATCCAAAGAGGCGGTCGACTAAGAGTGTGTGTGGGAGAACACTATTAAAATGGGTTTTCCTAATTTGGGTCAGCATGGGGAACTAAAATGTGATGGGTAGGAAACCTTGGGGTTTAAGTGAGATTTTTGGAAAAGAGAGGTGGCTTTGATTGATCAACAAAGGGCCTAATCGATCCAGTCAGGGGTTTAACCAAACGACAAAAGGTTTGGTTACGTTTAGCTGAACGATTAAAGGGCTTAAGTTTGAAACCTATTTAATGCATCTTCAAGTTTCCTTTTTTGGAAAGATACTCAAACTCCTTGTTAGAGATTCTTGTTCCAAAATTCACCCGAATCGACATTACCACCTTCTTTAGATATTTATTGTGTACGTCTTATTTGTGGTACTACCTCCTTTGTACCTAACATGGATAGAGTAAGCGGTTCAAATTTAGGGATACCAGATTTCTCATTCTTACTATCGTTATCAGGTAGTCTCCCAATAGGGACGACAGTGTTTACTTCAGTACTGATTATCCCGATAGTGGTGCATGATGCCACTTCGCTTTCTTTGGGTTCCATTACTCCGTCTTCATAAGTGTCATGCTCCGATTGTTGCACGCTTCGATTTTACAGTGGTCCTTCATTGGGAGGGCCAAGTCAGGCATATTCATCAGCGTGGTATCACTTTTGGCATCCTGTTTATGTCGTTGGACCCTTTCGTTTTTACAAACAACGTGAGTTTTTAATGTTTCCTGTTTTTGGTACTTATTTGCTTTTTTATTTATCTTTAAAGTTTGACTGAGTTTTTCATTTTTATAAACTTTATGTAGGTACTGGTTGACGCTTACCGGCTGCAGGAGATGCTGACGCGCTGGTCACCGGTACATTTGGTTTTATGCCAATTGACTGTGGAGGTTGTGAGCGATGATGACATTGAATACATGCGGCTATCAATGGGTCTGGTATCGGATACAGATGGCTTGTCAAATCCTAATGGAGTGTCCGTATTAGGTGTGAGGGTTAGGGTGTCGAGTTCGAGGACTGTGGATGAGTGTCGTGCCGATGGTCATTCTAGAAAGAGGCCTCGTGCCTTATAGTATGGTGGGGTAATATTTTTTTAGTGACCTTTCAGGTGGGATTTGATTTAACCTCTCGAAAAGGTGTGTTCTTGTGTTTTTTTGGTTAGGGTAGGGCCTTGTTTGTATTTATCCATCTTGTTCCCTTGGGGGAACATGAAAATCCATAATACACTGATTGTCGTGTATGGGGATTTTCGTCATACATAATGTTTTTAAATAATAGCACTCGCTGACGCAAGGCTTGTACTTTGTGTTTTCCTTTAATTTCTAGTTTTATATGCATCAAAATAATGTATAGTGTATGTATTAACATGATGAGCCTAAGATCTTTTTATTATATTGGTGATGACACATGTATACATAGGTAAAAAAATATAATTATAATAATAATAATAATAATAATAATAATAATAATAATAATAATTATTATTATTATTACAATAATAATAATAACAAAAGAAAAGGGACGCGTAAAGAAAAGAAAAATGGAGCCCAAGATCTTTTATTAAAATGGGGGTGACACAAAAAATAAAAATAAAAAACACACACACACATATATATATATATATATATATATATATATATATATATATATATATATATATATATATATATATATATATATATATATATATATATATATATATATATATATACACGCACACGGGAAGAAATGCCCCGTCATTTTTAGACTCTTCTTTTTGGAGAGAGACGACTTTTATCTGATAATGAGCCCCTTTCTTGTACTGATGTGGGAGTGGTGAGGGAAGAAAGTTCCCATTTATTTATTTGGTGATCACGTAAGAGCCTTTTGAGGTAGATTTGGAATCGAAGTGCCTCCCCTTATCCCAGATAAGGTGTCATTTTGTGGGGAGACCTTAGTGAGTCTATCTATTGATGATTCGTCCCAGGATGTGGGGTGATTTTGAGGGTATGGTGTTTGGTGTTTAGTTTTCTGAGGAAGAAGTGTGTATGGGTAGGGTATTCTCCATTCTTTTTTGGCTTCTTTTGACCGTTTCTTTTGTGATATTAACCTTTGTGTGATGTTTTTAATAAGGATTACCCTGCGGAGTCTTAAATTGCCTTTAGCGCACTATTTTATTAAATGACGCTTAGTTTATTTAGACCACGATGACTCTTTTTGAGCGAGGGAACGATGACCATAAGTAGAGTTTCCCCATAAAATGGGTTTTTTGGGTTTTATTTAGACTGAGCTCGAAGTTATATCTCAATTTGCGTACGTATCTTCGATTCCAGGACAATTGGGTGGCAGTATTGAATGTTTGCGATAAAAATATAACGGAGAATAAGGTCTACATAGTTATCTTCAAAACGAAAAAAGGTTAGGGGCTTAAAGTGTTCAAGTTGACTTAAAGCGAAAGGTTGGTGGCTCAAGTGGGATTTTTTATGTAGGGTTGGGAATGTGTATGGGCTTGCATAGTTTTCCCTTCCCGCTACGACTGATTATTTTGGTGTTAAAATTGGTCTTTTTCTTTTTATTGTTGGTGAGATTTAAGGAAAGAATTTCTTTAATCGGTTGAGATTAAAGGGTTTGGAAAATGTGACTTTGTTGATATCAACTAAGGTAGCTGCCCCACCGGAGTTTATTTGGTGATAAGGTAAGGTCCTCCCCCGTTGGTTAAAAATTTACCCCTAAGAGTCCGGGTAGGTTTTAGATTCTCCTTTAGGACTAGATCACCCTCTTAGATGTTACCCTTTTGTTGAATTCTCGAGCGATGCATCATTGATAACCCTGATTGTGATAAGAGGCTTTCAATCTCCTCTCATCGAGGAGAGTTCATTCGTTGTAATGGGCTTGGACCCATTCAATTTTGGCCACTTGTCTTTCAAGCATGATACTAATTATGGTATCTAAAGTTCTATGGTAAAGACTGCCTCCATGCCATAAACAAGGTAGTAGAGGTGGCCTCTATCGAGTTTCACTTTGTAGTGCGGTAGCCCTAGAGGGCATATGGGAGTTTATTTGACCAGTCGTTGTAAGTCTCAGTCATCTTACTGATGATATTTTTGACATTCTTATTATCCGCTTTGAGTGCTCTGATGGTTCGCTACCTGTATGGAAATGACTTATGTCGAGTAATCTCGTATTCGTAATGTTTCGTCGTATGAATTTTTCCACTTTCTTAGCATTTAGCACCGCATAAGATTTCGCCTCGATCCATTTGGTGATATAGTCCATTACGACTAGGATGAATTCATGCCCGGTGGAGGCCTTAGGAGTTACCTTCCCTATGATGTATATCCCCTAAATGGAGAAAGGCTAGGATGAGGTCATGTAATAGAGTTTTCGGGGAGGTAGATTCTGCCATGGGGCATACATTTAACATTTAGGCACCTTTTGACGTAGTCTGTGCAATTTTTTTTGCATGGTTGTCTATTAGTATGATTGTATGTCGATTTTCCTAGACAGGGTGTGCGCACTCATGTGCATGCCACATTCACCGCTATGGATTTTGTCTATGATTTACAGGGTTTCGTCTTTGGTGATGCACCGTAAGTGTATTCTGTTGAACCCTCTTTTATAGAGTTGGCCCCAATAGATGATAAATTAGGCTTCCAATCATCTTCGACTAAACCAGTCACTTGGAGATGTATTGGGTGGCTAGTGGTTCTTATTGAGCAAGTTTTAGATGTTATAGTTCCAGATCATGTGTCCCACGATTGTTTCTTTGATAGCATTGACCTTAAAGAAATAGGAATGGGTGCTCCAACCGGTTATAGTAAATGCAATTTCCTTAGTCCCTTTTAGCACGCCTATCTTGGAGGCTAGGGTGGCAAGTACGTTTGTGAAATTATTTTTACCCCTTAAGAGTAAGTCAAATTTGATATGTTTGCATCACAAATCTACCGCTTCTAAGTAGGCATAGTATGGTTACTTCTAGTAGTCCAGAATTTTCCATTTACCTATTATTTGACTAATGACTAGTCTAGAATCCCCATAGAATTTTAGGTTAATGATCCCCATTTTTAAAGCAATTTTGAGACCTGTGATGTAAGCTTCATACTCGACCATGTTGTCGGTGCATTGGTAGGTAAGTTTAATAGTCGTGGGGAGTTGTAATGAGTCAGGAGATATCAGGATCATTTCGATGCCAAATCCTCTTTTGTTGGACGCCCCATTACAGTTGAGTTCCCAAATTTCTCTTTCATTTTGGGCAAAGAAATCTTCATCGGGGAATTTTGCTTCATTTTGTTCTTCTTCTTCTTTTTCTTCTGACAGGGTTACCCTGCGAGAAAGTCGGAGATGACCTGCCCTTTGGTGGATTTTTGCATGATATACATGATTTTGAACTCGGATAGCATCAGTAACCATTTGGTTATTCGGCTAGAGAGAGTGGATTTTTAAAAATGTATTTCAGGGGATCCACCCTGGAGATGAGTTGTACCCTAAAGGACATCATGTAGTGTCATAATTTTCAAGTGATCCATACGAGGGATACACAAGCCTTTTCTAAGGCGGTGTATTTGACCTAATAGGATACCATATTTCTTCTAACATAGTAGATGGAACATTCCTTTCAGTAACTCTCTACATATATGGCCACCATGTCTCCAACAGTCGTATCGGTTATGGTCATGTACAATAGGAGAGTACGTCCCGGTTGGGGAGGCACTAACACTAGTGGGTGAGTGAGGCACTCTTATATTTTATCGAATGCTTCTTGTCATTATGTGATCTGTTCTTTGGGTAAGTCTTTCTTAAGTATTTAAAATCTGGGTTTACATATAGTGGTAAGTTGTTCGATAAAACGACTTATTAACTGTATTTAGCTTCGGAACCCTATGACCTCTTTTTTAAAATTTAGTGTGGCATTTCTTATATGGCCTTGATCTTAGTGGGGTTTAACTCAATTATGACCTTGCTAACAAAGAAGATGACCACTTTTCCTTTTAGTGACTCCAAAGACATATTTTTATGAATTTAGCCTCGTTTTGAAGAGGCGTAACCTTTAGAAGAATTTTTGGAGTGTCGGGACGTGTCATTCTTGGTCTTTGGATTTAATGATAATATCATCCACGTAAACCTCTACTTACTTATGTATGAGATTGTTTAGGATCATTGTGGTCGCTCTTTAGTATGTTGCACTAGCATTATTGAGACTGAAGTGCATAACTGTATAACAATACATTCCCTAGGGGTGATGAACCTAATTTTGTCTTGGTGGTCAAGATGTATTTTTATCTGGTTGTAGCCGACGAATCCATCTATGAAGGACTTGATCACATTAATGGTTATACTATATAACAATAGGTTAATGTGCGGAAGAGGGAAAATGTCTTTGGGGAAAGTTCGATTAATATCCATGTAGTCCACGCACATTCAGACTTTGCCATTGGCTTTGGATACTAGTATGATGTTGGCTATCTAACTGGGATATTCAATTAAACTGAGTTATTTCTCTGGGGTGGATATCTCATGTATGATGATAGTCGAGTCCATGCCAGGCATGTCGGTGTAAGACCGAGTGAATACATCTACGAAGCTGGCGAGGAGATCTATGAGCTCCTTTTTTTTATTCTCATCTAGGGAGGACCTTATTTGTAAATGTTTAGGGTTTTGGGGAGTGCCCTGGTTTATGGCTATTGTGTCATCCTCGTTGGGATATATAATTCTATTTTGAATTTGGTCAAGTTTTTATAGGCGTTTTAATTATTTTAAGTCTACAGTGTTATCGTTATTAGGTATGAGTTCTAATCCAACATTGGATTCGTAATCATCACATACAACACACGCAGGAAAATATTTGAAATGAAGGTTTATTATGCCATTAAATAAGGCGAGAGGCGGGACAACACTGATAATAGCATATAGGGACATTAAGAGAGTGCATAAGGGGGGATTCTTTTTACTAACATAACGGACTCAAAGAGACTTTGGAAGATAGGCGTCGTGACACATTTGACAAAAGTCCAGTTGTAGAGTATTGCAATCTTGCGATGTTGGTGATTAAATTGGTTGGATTCTACTAAGGGACCTTTGGAGTGGTCTCCAGTGGCTCTGGGACCTTAGCACAGACCGTAGGCTAGGGTAGACGGTGTTCTTTGAGTCAGGCTGCTTCTTCCTCATAATTTATAATGGGATTCTTTATTGGACTGACCATGGGGTCAGTGTAGTGAAGTTCCTTAAAGAGGGCTTGCAGTGCGAGCCAGTGGATTTCTTCATTCCACTGATAGTCCCAAGAAGGTTGGAAGATTAAATCCTCTGTCTCGACCAAAGGTAGTGTTTCATTGGGTGGGGTTGTTGAGTCCAGCACCCAGAGGTAGAGATTGAGTTCGAGTATGCTGACTAATCGCCCCTTCTCAATAGTAATACATCGGTTAGCCAAGGCAGTGTACCAGTCTTAAAAGCGTTCTGTGGAAGTTAACTTTAAGTTCCCAATGTGGCTATTAGAGAAAATTCATTAGAAATAACACGGGGATTAACTATTCTGATTTGATCTTGGAGTTCTTTCTATCTTCCTTGGTGACCCAGGAGACGTTGAGCTCGTTCTAGCTGACATAGTCCTTCCTCGTAGAGGATCTCCATCCCTATTTATATGGATTTATTTGCATCATCCCACCATGATTCGGGGAGTCTATGATAACAAAAGTCTTCTCCTTAGAGATGAAAAAGACTATTCCACCTATGATAGGGGTGTTTGGTACTTGGGTTTAGAGTTTTACGGTTAGTGTATACCCGAGACTAAACTATCCCTTATGTTTCATGGAAGTTCTTCCAAGGTCGAACCCTGGCATGTATCCTATTTTATGGATTATTAGAGCGGCTACAATGTGAATGACCAACTCTTCTTCTATCAAGTGAGGAAGTGGAACAACTTTGAATTTTCTGAGCTAGATGTCGCTACTATCGTGATTGGTATCAAGGAGGGGAATGGTACTAGTGATGATGATTGTGGCCTAACATTTATTCCCTTGGACTGTGATGACATCTTTATCAAATGGCAACCTGACTTTTATGTGCAACGATGAGGGTAATGTCACCATAGGGTGTATACATACTCTCTTGAGTAAGAGGTTGAAGCTAGCTAGGATATCGAGAAGTTGGAACTCCACATCACATTAGAAGGGACCTATTATGAGGGTGATGACAATGTACCTTAGGAACTCTCAGCGAGTGTTGTCGTAGGCCCTCATGGTCATATAGAATGATTTGAACTCCAAGGCGGTGCATCCTAGACCATTGGTGGTACGGAGGGGGAATATATTGATAGTGAACCCATTATCTATTAGTATCAAGGGCACAATTTGTCTAAAGGTCTCACTGGTGATGTGAAGTGCGAATCAGTGATTGCGGCCTTGTATGGGCATGTCTTCATTAGAGAAGATGATGTACTATTACATGGTGATAGATCAGATGGTAGCTGACATTTCAGTCGAAGTTAGGTTAGTAGGCAAAGAGGCTTGTGATCAAAGATGGATAAGGACGTCTCGGTGTTCTCGGGACGTAGCTAATAGTTCCGAGATGGTGATGTTAGCCGATGTTCGCCAGAGTTTCTCCTAGATCTTGTTATTGTAATAGCCCGTATTTTTATGACCTTTAATTTTGAGGATTTATTAAATTTAATTTGATATATTAATTTAATATTAATCCGGAAATCATTTAAATATTTACTAGCGTGGTGAGAGTTAGTAATTATTAGAATTTTGTTGTGAATTACTTTATGGGTAAAGTAAGATGCGTAATAGAATTTAGTAAAATTATCACGAGAATCTAATTTGATAATTTTGGAAATTTATCGAGACGCGCTTGTGTCGTGTCGGGATTAACTTCAAATTATTGAAAGTGAATAAATTATAAGTCACCCGTATGGTCATTTTGAGTGCGTCCATGTGTCCGGAAGGGTAGAGATAGTCAAAATAATGTACCCGGGGATTTAGTTTGGGTCTCGAGGCATTTCTAGGCCTAATTAACATCCTGGGAGGGCGTTTTAGACATTTTTCATTTTTGGGCATGGAAACCCACGAAATTTCTAAGAGTATATCAGATAATAGGAGTCATCTTATAGGGTTAGAATAACCAAGAACCAAAGACGGCCATTGGAGAGGAAGAGGAGAAGCTTTCCAAGGAGTTCTAGGCCAAGAACTCCACCGTTTGCACCGTCGTCGCCGCCAAACTTTAGATCACGCGATGAGATTCACAACCACACAATATTTTCCACAAATCTGACCCAAGAATTCCCAGGAAAGTATCTATCTTGCTCTATTTCAATTGATGCTTCAATGATATTAATCTAGGGTTGATTAGGACTAGTTTTTGTGAAAGAAAACCTATTTTGGAGACTCGAATTTGCATGATGTATAGGTAAAAGACGTATTCTGGAAATCAAATTCACATGTAGAGGTTGAACCATGAAATTGCATTAAATTAGGAGTATAAAATCTGGGAAAGGAATGGGAAGAAACTAAACAAAGAAAATATTAGGGTTCTTGATATTTTTATGGATTATGCCCCTTTTAATTCGTTATACATGATGAAAATTCGCATGCCTTACGTAGAATATCAATGATTTGAGGATATCACACTTGTAGTATAAACTGTTGGGAGTTTGGAAGCCAAACATGATGATTTGAATGATTTTGGATGAACATTCCCGTAACTAGAGATTTTGCAGATTCACCATACCTGCTTGATCGATCGACCCAAGAGCATGGATCGATCGACGCATCGATCGATCGAGCACCTGCCATCGATCAATCGACCCTTCCTGGAAAACTCACATTCCCCTTTTTAAATAGGTTGTTCCAACTTATATGAATATAAATCCTTGGACATTATTGTTAGAACATTTTGGGATATAAAGAAGACTAGTAGGACTTTATAAAAATGGAACCTTTAATGTAAGAAGAGATTTACATCTAACAGAGGTGTTTTACACTTAAGGGATAATGGGAACGTGTGTTTAAAGGATGAAACCCGTAAGAAAGTTACGTCGTAATATAAAAGAGTACCTACTGAAATTACACTTAGGGAGATAGGATTTGACAAGAGTTACGAAGTAAGATGGGAATAATCCCAAATAAGAATAAGAGAGACAAACCGTTATACGGGATAACCTAGTAATGTGCAATAAGAATAAATATCATAACTATGGGTCCTGGGTGTGCCTAAATTAGAAATGGAAATGTTAGTATACATATATGACTGTGTTTGTGCATATACTATATACGTGTAAAAATCATGCCCGCGCTACTTGCTATCCCCGAGGTTACTGCGATGGGACAGTCTTATCTTAATGTGACCTTTATGGGGGGATATTGATGTTTACCCTAGAACATAGTAATCCTTGGTATAGTCTATCAGATCGATAGTCAGACGGTCCTAAGAGACATGAGGGTGTGTGCTGACCTCTTAGTGACTTGGAACTATGCTTCTCCTCAATTTGTATGTGGCTGTGTTAATACAGTGCGAGAGTGATTCCGAACTAGTATTTCCCTTAGTACGAGTGATACGGGGACTTGATAGCAAAGTATGCCAGCACCATAAATTTTTATGTGGGGTGCCGATAGTATATATATATATATATATATATATATATATATATTATATGAGTGATTAATATATGTATATAAACTTGAAATTGGGGAACTATCTACTGTGACTAAAGGTAGGTAAGTAATGAATAACTATTTCAACTTGAATATAAGTGTTTTGAAAAGTTTGAGGCAATACTGAGAAACTATATAATCAAATGAGGCTTATGTGAGAACTTTGCTTTTAGATAAAATTAATTTTCTTAATATTTGAAATTGTCGGCATGAAATATTGTGAGTAACTTAAGATAAGCTAAAGTGTTGGGAGTAGTAGTGCCGTAGGTGTGCACATTAGAAGAGAGGAGAGAATTTCTCAAGAGAGTGCCACACTAATATGATTGTTGCATTAGCCGGTAAGCATTTTAAATGCTTGCTAAACAAATTTTAAACTGTTTTACAATCGGGCTCTGACTCGTTTCCTATTCTCTCTTATCTCTTGTATATATATGTATATATTATAGGTGCCCAGCCACAGGGGCGTCTTGCATAGGATCCTTTGGAAGGAACGTGCTGCAGCTTAGGTGGGAGTTGCAGGCCTCTTGCTTAGACGACCTCATTATTGATTCCACTTTTAGTTTTATTTTATCCAGTTGGGCATGTGTCGCCCTTCCCATTATTCAGTTGGTTTTATCAGAGATTGTGATTCGTTTATTTCCAGTATTTATACGTTGGGTTGGTTACTGTCTGGATGTTTTTCCTTGAAGTTTTAAAGTGGAGTTATTTAGTTGAATGTTTAAATTGCTTGGATTATCTTTTTCAGCCTAGTTGTAGTGTAAATTTTTATACTATGGATTATGAAAGGTAGTAAATATTGGTTTTAAATTAAATTTTGTAAATTGATGTCTAAAAATGATTTTGTCACTTAGCTTAATTATTTAGGGTGTTTAATTGGAAAATGTTATTCTTGCGACAGTGATGCTAAGAATGAACCAACCGTTCACCTTGGTTATAATTTAATAAATGACTGATAACCCGGTATTTAATTAGGTGGGGTGTCACAAGTGGTATCAGAGCATCAGGTTCTAGTGTCCTTAGGATCTGTGCAGCTTATTATCCTTCTAGCGTTACTTTGTTTGATATAGAACCCTATGTTTAGGATTGTTGTTTTCTATGGTGAGATTCCGTTCTCCTGCTATAATGTATGTACCTTAGTGAATCTTAATTGCGTTCAGGCGTGTTCGAACAATTAAATATTTAAGGCAAGGGCCGTTGGGAGGACAGTAGGAGGCAAGGATTAGTTGATGTTATAGAGCATATTCGAGGATGATGACCGTAGTTAAGGTCACCCCTATTATGGCACGGGAAGCCAGGACTGTAAAGACGGCAAGAACGCAACCTAGGAATTCCAAGTGCTTCTGTAGTCAAAAGAGGTACGAGAGTAGACTCACCCAACATGGTACGACTGGAAAAAGTCAGACAAAGCATTATAGAGAACTGCCAGTGGAAATTCTAGAAATGCAAAAATTATGTGTGTTAGCCCAAGGAGGTAAAGTATCCAAAGGCTTGGACATAGGACGGAGTGTGGCTAACTGCAAGTGAAATTTTGGAGACAAATTTTCTTACCTTGTCGGAACAAGGCTATCATGGTGGGAGTCCTCCACTACTTTTAGAAGTGGAATGCTATGCCTATAGGAGAATCTTAGGTACAGTTTGACCGCAAGTTCCTTCATCAGATGTTCAGGATAACAAGTGAATGTTGTTCTGAACTCATCACATGAGGACCTGACAGAGGTCCATTTGTGAATATGAGTCTAAACCGTTAGCGAATCTTGTATCGGAAGATGTAGATACAAATAGAGAAAAGAACCTTAAGTGGGAGTTCGACTCGTAATAATAGTTGATAACACTTGAAAAGGGAATTCTGCTGGACGGTCGATTCAGGGGTTGATAAGATCGTACTTTGTCAATGAAGATGATAATGCTTCTTGGTATGGGAAGCTAAAAGAATTAAAGAATTTAGTCAAGAATAAGATGGGATACAACGGTGGTAGTGTAGCACCATAAGCGGGTGTGGATACATATCAGGGGACCCATTTAAATGATTCAGATAGCTAAATTCTTACCAAGCGATGGTAGATTTAGTAAGGACTAGTGTAGTCAGTAACAGGTTCTTTGGGGCCTATAAGGCTAAGGGAATAATGGGGGTAGCCATCAGAAATCGAGTTTACCAAAGTCCGAGAGAATGAAAATCCTAACATGGTTAGTATGAGAGGCGATGAGTAGATCCTTTGTTGAGGTATTTTGTGCAGAGTAAAATCACACGCGTAATTTTTTTTTTCTGAAACGATTTTAGGGTACAAGAGTATAGTGCCTAGTAAAGGAGAACGATTAAAGTAGTGTTGTTCTGGTTTGGACAGACATGTTACATCCGAAAACCGTTTGTAGGGTTAAGGCATTTGGCAAGGTAGAAGTATGAGTTTAATCCTCGGAGGATGAGGCGTGTTTTATGTGACACGAGCGAGTCATTATATTTTGTTCATTGCTAGATAAGCATGTGAGACGAGTTTAATGCGTATAACTACAAACGATATTATTATGTGAATATTTCTCCCTAGTGTAGCGGAATTTTCCTTAGTGCTATCCGCGGAGGATGAATGAGTATATTAATAGTGTTATATACTTCATTGAGGTTACTCATTTTAGTGATGTGATATATGAGTATAATATGGTATTGATTACAACTTTATACAAATGGTCAGTATGTTAGTAGTCAGTGATTGCAAGGCTATCGGAGTGGTTGCATTAGTGCAAGATGTTTTGTTCTGGCGAGGCCTCACCTGCAAGAGGGTTAGACTCACACTTATATATAATCTATCCTAGAGACTTCGGAGGGGATAGTGGGCTCGAGATATTCGATACCGATGTGTAGGGACTTTGTTGTTATGATTCAGTATGTATCGGGTTTACGGTCGAGCGAAAAGATTTAACTCAGTATTATGTTTAGCTCTCAGGACTTGGTGATAGAAAGAGTGCATTGTTATATCTATCCTTTAGAGATGTTGGAGTTAAGATTTATACTCCTATGATTGGGGAAATGGATTTCGAGAATCCCGATTGTATGTATTCGAGATTTATAGAATGCAATCACCACCAATACTGTACGATAGTGCAATTGGCGAAATGTTCTTTGTTAAGTGTAATTTCGGGAGGAGATGTACTTTTCTACCAGGAAACGGGAAAAATAGGGGTACATGCTATGGACATAGGGCCTAACAGATTTCGATAACTTACAATGCTATGTAGTAGTGTATCGGGGGGGTTCCTTGTTTGGATTTCGCTTTGCGAGACATCACACGCATGAAACTTAGCGTAAGGATGGAAATAGGGGGATGTTTGGTCATTAGTCCATGAGTTCAGTACCTCGGTCGTAATAGGAGCAGATAATTGTATCTGTAAGTGGGTAGTTGAATTATGATTTAAGGCCAGTGGAGCCGGTTACGTGGTAAGAAAGCATTGAAAGTTTTGTTTTACCACCACGGGTTGAGGGGTGGAACGATGATAAGGAGGATTTAGAATTTCAATTTTTAGGGTGAGTGAGAGTACCCAATTGTTACAATCACGTTGTGAGCACTAGGAAAATAAATATTTGGTTATTAGGTGTGAAGCGTATATGATGCTTACACTAGTATGCACAGTTTATAGGGTGTGTAGACATCCTGGTTAGTTGATGTTAAAAATCGTCCTAGTCGAAGGGACATGGAAATAGACGTGTGGAATATATGTTTGTGGGACTAACATAACGAAGTAAAAGTAGTAGAGTGGATTAAGTACCGTGTTCAATCAGAGTAGCACACCGAATCTGGTAGGAAGGCTGTGGGAAACCGTTTACAAGGGGGTATTCCTTGAGGAGGGTAGAATTTAACTATATGGAGAACACTCAGGACGGAGTTATGATTAGTCAAATGTTGAGAGTGCGTTGTGCATACAAAGAGTTATAATGTTAGTATGGTATAAAAGATCCAGAAGCGCGCATCGTGGAGAAAAGTGCACGGGTCGGAACTTTTGATATGCACCAAGGAAGGAAGGGGAGTATTAAGTGTCACTTAATGTGAGACATTTCAAGGAAAGTCGATGTTGAGCGGGACATAGTGAGTAGTCTTTGCATGCACCACTCATAGATAGAGATCGGTTGGAAAAAGGGGATCAACTAGAGAATTTTGCGATTATCAACAATTCCTGTAACAAAAGAGGGCGATAAAGTCGGTAAAGTCCTTGGATGGGTTGTCATCTTCAAGGTAAGTTCAAGGGTTCATCCAAATATGTGGAGCAAGTCTCCCAAGAAGGAAGTGATTGACATTCCTTTGGGGTGATTTACAATATGAACTAGTGTTCCCCAGTCTTCCTTTGAAAGGAAGGGATCGCGCCGATACAGGATTCTACGCGGTATTATTTTCTGAATCAGGATGAAATTTGTGAATCCCACCTTCAGTATGGGATTTCAGGAAACATTGGAGATAATGTTTCGCTTTGAGCAGGAGGTATCACCCATAGCCAAGGAGCAGGCGCACAGTGATTAACGAGTGGTGGAGCTACGTGAAGGTGATTTTAGAATCTTGGTGATCATTTCGTTCCCACAATGGTTATAGCTAACAAGTGGAACAATACGGTAATTGGGGGGGTATATTAACTAATGATAGAGTTCCATGGAAGCACTCGTACCTGTTTGTCGTGATCGAGGTGCTTATCGAAGTTTTGGTGTGGAAAAACCTTAACTATTCTCCCTCTGCGTATGTTTAGAGGTGAGCGGATAATCAGAATTTTGGAGCGGTCGAGAATAATCCGATGACTATAGTGGAATTCCACGACTGTTTTAGGCGAACTAGAGTGGTCAGATGTTCGTATGGTTTCTCTCAGAATGGGAGTTTTGTGTTTAGATAAATCTGAGTAGTTGTCATGTAGTGAGGTGCGGCCTCCCAATGATATTGAAATAATGGGAATTAATAGTGTATATGTGTGTCTTATGCGAATGTTGTCGGATAGGAACACAATGTGAAGTATCTTTAATGAAGAATGTTAAACAAGCTTGCTGCGAGACGAGGGCTATAGTAATCGAACGCCTTACTATGTAGATAGTTTGCGTACTGATAAGGTATCCAGATTTGTTTTACCAGGTAGGCCTTATTTTCTGAATTTCGGGATGAAATTCCGTTATTAGGGGGGAAGTATGTAATAGCCCGTATTTTTATGACCTTTAATTTTGGGAATTTATTAAATTTAATTAGAGATATTAATTTAATATTAATTCGAAAATCATTTAAATATTTACTAGCGCGGTGAGAGTTAGTAATTATTAGAATTTTGTTGTGAATTACTTTATGGGTAAAGTAAGATGCGTAATTGAATTTAGAAAAAATTATCACGAGAATCTAATTTGATAATTTTGGAAATTTATTGGGACGCGCTTGTGTCGTGTCGGGATTAAATTTAAATTATTAAAAGTGAATAAATTATAAGTCACCCGTATGGTCATTTTGAGTGCGTCCATGTGTCCAGAAGGGTCAAGATAGTCAAAATAATGTACCCGGGGGTTTAGTTTGGGTCTCGGGGCATTTCTAGGCCTAATTAACATCCCGGGAGGGTGTTTTAGACATTTTTCATTTTTGGGCATGGAAACCCACGAAATTTCGAAGAGTATATCAGATAATAGGAGTCATCTTCTAGGGTTAGAATAACCAAGAACCAAATATGGCCATTGGAGAGGAAGAGGAGAATCTTTCGAAGGAGTTCTTGGCCAAGAACTCCACCGTTTGCACCGCCGTCGCTGCCAAACTTTAGATCGCGCAACGAGGATCACAACAAAACAATCTTTTCCACAAATTTGAGCTAAGAATTCCCAGGCAAGTATCTATCTTGCTCTATTTCAGTTGATGCTTCAATGATATTAATCTAGGGTTGATTAGGACTAGTTTTTGTGAAAGAAAACCTATTTTGGAGACTCGAATTTGCATGATGTATAGGTAAAAGATGTATTCTGGAAATCAAATTCACATGTAGAGGTTGAACCACGAAATTCCATTAAATTAGGAGTATAAAATCTGGGAAAGGAATGGGAAGAAACTAAACAAATAAAATATTAGGGTTCTTGATATTTTTATGGATTATGCCCCTTTTAATTCGTTATACATGATGAAAATTCGCATGCCTTACGTAGAATATCAATGATTTGAGGATATCACACGTGTAGTATAAACTGTTGGGAGTTTGGAAGCCAAATATGATGATTTGAATGATTTTTGATGAACATTCCCGTAACTAGAGATTCTGCAGATTCTCCATACCTGCTTGATCGATCGATCGACCCAAGAGCATCGATCGATCGACGCATCGATCGATCGAGCACCTGCCATCGATCGATCGACCCTTCCTGGAAAACTCACATTCCCATTTTTAAATAGGTTGTTCCTACTTATATGAATAGAAATCCTTGGACATTATTGTTATTACATTTTGGGATATAAAGAAGACCAGTAGGACTTTATAAAAATGGAACCTTTAATGTAAGAAGAGATTTACATCTAACAGAGGTGTTTTACACTTAAGGGATAATGGGAACGTGTGTTTAAAGGATGAAACTCGTAAGAAAGTTACGTCGTAATATAAAAGAGTACATACTGAAATTACACTTAGGGAGATAGGATTTCACAAGAGTTACGAAGTAAGTTGGGAATAATCCCAAATAAGAATAAGAGAGACAAACCGTTATACGGGATAACCTAGTAATGTGCAATAAGAATAAATATCATAACTATGGGTCATGGGTGTCCCTAAATTAGAAATGGAAATGATAGTATACATATATGACTGTGTTTGTGCATATACTATATACGTGTAAAAATCATGCCCGCGCTACTTGCTATCCCTGAGGTTACCGCGCTGGGACAGTCTTATCTTGATGTGACCTTTATGGGGGGATATTGACGTTTACCATAGAACATAGTAATCCTTGGTACAGTCTATCAGATCGATAGTCAGACGGTCCTAAGAGACATGAGGGTATGTGCTGACCTCTTAGTGACTTGGAACTATGCTTCGCCTCAATTTGTATGTGGCTGTGTTAATACAGTGCGAGAGTGATTCCGAACTAGTATTTCCCTTATTACGAGTGATACGGGGACTTGATAGCAGAGTATGCCAGCACCATAAATTTTTATGTGGGGTGCCGATAGTATATATATATATATATATATATATATATATATATATATTATATGAGTGATAAATATATGTATATAAACTTGAAATTGGGGAACTATCTACTGTGACCAAAGGTAGGTAAGTAATGAATAATTATTTCAACTTGAATATAAGTGTTTTGAAAAGTTTGAGGCAATACTGAGAAACTATATAATCAAATGAGGCTTATGTGAGAACTTTGCTTTTAGATAAAATTAATTTTCTTAATATTTGAAATTGTCGGCATGAAATATTGTGAGTAACTTAAGATAAGCTAAACTGTTGGGAGTTGTAGTGCCGTAGGTGTGCACATTAGAAGAGAGGTGAGAATTTATCAAGAGAGTGCCGCACTAATATGATTGTTGCATTAGCCGGTAAGCGTTTTAAATACTTCCTAAATAAATTTTAAATTGTTTTACAATCGGGCTCTGACTCATTTCCTATTCTCTCTTCTCTCTTGTATATATATGTATATATTACAGGTGCCCAGCCACAGGGGCGTCTTGCATAGGATCCTTTGGAAGGAATGTGCTGCAGCTTAGGTGGGAGTTGCAGGACTCTTGCTTAGACGACCTCATTATTGATTCCACTTATAGTTTTATTTTATCCAGTTGGGCATGTGTCGCCCTTCCCATTATTCAGTTGGTTTTATCAGAGATTGTGATTCGTTTATTTCCAGTATTTATACGTTGGGATTGTTACTGTCTGGATGTTTTTCCTTGAAGTTTGAAAATGGAGTTATTTAGTTGAATGCTTAAATTGCTTGGATTATCGTTTTCAGCCTAGTTGTTGTGTAAATTTTTATACTATGGATTATGAAAGGTAGTCAATATTGGCTTTGGGGCCATTACCTCTGTACAATCCAAGCTAGGGGATAGTTTGGGCCTTTGGTATCCTGGTTCTGAGCTTTGGCTGGAGTCTGAGACATGGATTTATCTATCCACCATATGGATACATTAGAGCTCTGAGTGGATGTGGGGACTTACTCCACTGTTGATAGGACTTTCCCATCTATCGAGTCCGATGTATTAGGTGATGGTTCCGTGGAAAACGATGACCCGACCAGATGTTGTTATCAGAGGTTATAACCTGGTGTTCATCCTTATCGAAGCAGATTTCAGGTTCTCTTGGGTCCATTTCAGTCACGATATTATCGGCCTCGTAGAATATGTCTCCATATTACTATATGTATTCTTCATATTTTGGTTGTAATACCCCGCCCTAGAAATTAGGTATTTAACGTTATTTGAAGTGTTTTATCCAAAGAAAAATTTAAGGAATAAATAATTCAAGTGTAACATGTAAAGTAATACGTAAGGTGACGTATTATGTATATGGTTTTGATGAGAAAAATCCAACGATGCAGGTGTTACATGAATGCGTAATTAATCTCCAATAGTATTATCTAGGAAGTCCGTTAAGTTTTAAGGAGAAATATCAAGGAATGGATGTGACACGGACAAGATTAATACGACGCGACATTTAAATGGTACGAAAAGCCAAGTATCACGATATGGATTAAATGAGAAAGCTTTACGTTGCATGGTTTACATGAATTTTATTTTGAGTTTATATAATTACTTTAAGTACTTCGGTTAAGTTTCACGCGATTCGGACAAGCAACGAGCACTACGAGAGCCTGAGTACAAATTGTCTGACGGTGCGCGACACTGCAAAAGTCCAGCTTTGCATGAATTGTTTAAGACAATCGGTAAGTCAAAAAAATATTCCGACCATATATTTAGACTCATAAAAATATAAGGAATATTACCGTGCGAAGAAAAATCGAAAAAAAATAGGTTTTGCACAGAGTTACCGATTCTTGCGCGCCTTGTATAGGACAATCCAGCAAGGCAAACGACTCATGTAAATATGATTTTTTATCTAAAAAAATTCAAGGAATATTATTCTTCAGTTAAAAGTTTCCAAAAAAATTGGGGGGGGGGGGGGCTGGTACCAAAAGTGACACAAATCAACATTTGTGGGTATTTTTGGAATTCTTCAAATGGGTTTTGGGGGTCACATGTTTGGTATATGTGTAGTCTCTTTCAAAGAGTTACTATAAAGACCTTGGAGAACCAAATTACACCTATCTGGGCATTCAAAATCTTAGGTTTGTTGGTCAATGGTGGAAAGCTTCCATCATTGCATTATAAGATAAATGGAAAGGACATACTTGGAGCCAAAACTCTCAAACATTTTCAGATTATATCTCCATCTTCTTGCTCTTGCAAGAGTTTTTCTTCCTTACAAATTTGTGGTCCTTCCTTGCCACCCCTTTTCCACCATTAAAATACCACTTGGAGGCCCCCAAACTCCATTAAAACACCTCTCAAAGTTGGGACAACTCAAGGAGATTTTGGGAGGAGTTCTTGGACCTCAAAGGAAGCCTTGTTGGGAGTTTTCGAAACGAGTTTCTCATCGAAGAATAAATAAGTAGTTCATGGAGATTGAAGATTCATTTGGTAGCTTTAAAAGTGGTCTATTGTGACTCCCTTTAGGGCCACCTTTGGAGGTGGGGGAGTCACCCACCTTCTCTACCATTATTTGAGGACATTTTGAGGTGAAAAATACTTATCTCTTACTAAGTTAAGTTAATGATGATATTAGTATGAGTATTTTGCATCTTGTTGATATTAGGTGCTTAGAAATAACCATCCATGATTAAAGATTGAATACTACATGATTTCAAGATATAGTTTAGAAGAAAATGGTATTTTCTATCTTTGAAATGGCTCTTGTAGTAAACCTATGTTTAACTTGATTTTTCTACATATTTAGAGCTTAAAATATATTGATTAAGGTTTTAAATGTACTAATAGACTTATTAGTATCATTATTACTATTTTCCTATGAAAATAGGAACTTAAAATGAAGAATTGAATGGGTTTTAAAAATGGATAATTTTCAGCACACTATTCACAAACATTTTATGAAATAGCATATTTAAACTCATGTTTTAAGGTGAATAAATGATTTCTTTGAAATGAAGAACACTTGGTATGTCAATGCCTGTTTTGAGATTAATATAGTGATTTTAATGTTGATGACTCATTATGAAATTAACAAATGGAGTTTCATTTACAAAGTGTACTATTTAGTTTGTTAAACTAAGTTTTGGAGTTAAAAGTATAAATATATGAAAATGTAGTCTTCTTGCAAACCTTAAGTGAAAATGTAAATAATGAAAGTGGAAGACTAAGTGTGAATAAAATGACTGAGTATGGGTCTTTATGCAAAACTTCATAATTAAAGTGTGCAACACTAAGTTTGAAATGCAAAGTGTCAAATCTGTAAATGTTAACTAAAATGGGTTTTTAGTGTTACAACTCATAAATAAGTGTGTAGACTTTAATATGTCAAAAGTATGATTTTATATATTAAAGGGGGTAATGTGCAAAAATGTGATTTTCGACAAAGTTAGAAGTTGAAAAAGTGTCATAGTGACTAAAATGCCTACGTTTTAAGTTTGAAGCTTAAAAAGGATATTTTTTTGTAAATAACACTTGAATAAGGAGTGAAGTTACGTATTTTGATATAAATTGGATAAATTGGCAATTTACTTAAAGTGTAACATTTTTAGGAAACAAATTTTTTTAAAGAGTGTTTTGAAACGTATGTAGAAAGAGTGAAATGAGTCCTTAAACGGAAATGGTTTTGGGTGTAAAATCAACATGTGTAAAAAAAGGGACTTTAATGGAATATAATGATTTTTCCTAAATGAATAATGGAAAAATGGAAGGTTAAGTCCAAGGCTTTGGCTTCGACACGAAAAAGGCAAATTAACGTGGATAATATGAAAATGTTGAACACATTGGTAAGACAATGATATTGCATGATGCCGAGTTAAATAATTAAGTAGGGCTATGATGTTCCTAGTGCTGAAACACCCCAAACTAGCTGCAGTTTACTTGGCGCTCGGTGTCGGGCGATGAAATTTCATGAAACCGTGGGTGTGCATGTGTTGTGATGGGTGTGTGTATCGGAGAAATCCTTAAAGAAAATGCTAAGTGATGAATTGAATATTCATGAAAGAGGCATAAATGAATGGTATTGATTAATTGATTTATTAATGCAAGAATAACACATTAAAAGTTTAATGCTCATGTGGTAATATTGGATGGTTAAAAAAGATGACTTAAGGATGTTTCAGCTACCTAATGAGGTTTGAATCATAATAAACACAAGCATGTGTTATATGAGGCTTTCAAAGGAAAATGAGTATTTTTCTAAACACGGTGTGTGCATATGTTGAATGGAAGTCCTATAATATGCTTAAGTAACTCTGGCGTGAATTAGTAAACGTTGAGTAATAAGCATTTGAAACTAAATAAAATATTTTCCCAACAATTGCTAATTGTTTAACCATGTGCGTTAATGGGAAGAAATGCTAGTTTTTTTACCATAATGATACAAAATGATTTTTTGTAAAGATAAGGAGAATAAACGGGTTAAATGACGTTTTTGCAATAAAACGGTTTAATACATTGGGATATGTATTTTCAAAGATATATATGGAGATACATATGTGCTTTCACATGCATGTAATGTAGCGTGTGAGTATTTATTTCTGTCGTTCGTTTCTATATTGCATTTGTATAGTTTCCACTGAGCATTCAGCTCACTCACTCATTTTGTTACGGCAGGTTGCATGCAATTTTATATTTTGAGTGCGTTATAAAGGTAAGTATTTACTTGCATTTACGTTAGTAGATTTATTTACTAAAACTTGGGGCACTTCCCTTGGTTCATATCACATAGTGATTGTAAATTGAACTCGCATGCTAATAAGTGTAACGTTAAATAATAATAAAAAAGGGATTAGAAACATAAATTAGGGTGTTTTATTGCACTTCACAATTAACGCACGACCGGATCGGGTTAGTCATTTAATAACCTTTAAACTCGGGTCGGGGTGTTACATTGGCCCCCAAGGCGAGACTTCTTAGATGAATCTAGCATGTACCAGTGCAATCACTCTGTATTATAGGTTATCGAACATTCCATGTGCGTGGTCATGAGGAGTCGGGTTGACTAGTTCCATCTCGACAGTATATGACTAACTTCGGGATGGTGGACTTTCTGGTGGAGGATGGACTTGGCGGATCATCTCTCCTTATAGTTTTATTATGCCCACTATGTGGGTGGAAGCCAAGTAAGTTTTCTCGTGGCTGAATCATATACCAGTGTAGTAGAGAGTCCAGGGTGATACCCCAAGTACGAAAAGTTCAAAATGCTAGTTGTAGAACAAGTAGGACGAGATCACTATAGGGATCAATGGGATCTTCCATAGGTGGATTGACTCCAAGAGGAGTAGAATCAATCTCTATGTCCCTGCATATGGTGTGACGTGTTTCCAATGGGAAGTCTACCCATTCCGTAGACCGAATGTTCTGGAGGGGTAGCCTTTTATATGAGAGGCTTGGTTGTAAATTGTCTACAGTGTAGCCTTTTTTATGCGTCCGGTCCAGTTATTATGTTATTTAAGTCGATCGAATTCTTTTACGATAGATCTGTATCTGATCCCGAACTTGTAATCCCATATGCTAGGAGCTTCAACGGACATAGGTCCTTGTCGATGGTGTCCGAGTCCTTTTCTGGGAGAATAGTCCCATTATGTCATCGTTTACCATATTTGGGGGTTGAGGATATATTCATCTCCAAACCCCGTGGAGGTTCTACCCTTAGTGATCAAAATATGGTTGGAACAATTTGTGATGCCCTGCTCGGGTAGGTGGGTGTAGTAGAATGGCTCAATTTTGGTGACTACAACATTTAAGGTGGGCCTCGGCTTGCTAAAGGCAGTGATTCTCATGGTGAAGTTTAACCCAAGCTTTACACCTATCAGTCGAGAAGGATCAATGCCACCTTCAGTGTCTATTCTCATCATGTGAAGAGTACCCAATGGGAGAATTCATGATTTTCTCCCTAAAGGATTGGCTTGGGTGGTCATTCCCAATTGTCTATCGTATCGGGCATGGAACATTATTTGAGCGGCCATGACCCATTGGTCTTTACGAAGGAGGTTCCATCATTCTTTCAGAAGGCTCGTGTGCTGGGTGTATGATATTGGGCTAGGGTTTGCCCTTAATTCAGCCCTCTAAGCGACAACCCTTTGAACAATATGGGACCTGACTCGTTCTTCATCTTCGTATAATAGTTGGTGATGGGTTCAAAATTTCCAAGTGACGTGGTCATCTACCCTGAGATTTTTGCCTCATTAACTCATCTGTGTTTAAGGGATAAGATATTAGGGTGCATGAATTATGGGTCCCCTGTTTGGTGACTGGCAGAAGTGGTGCCTCCATTGTTTCCTGTAGAGTTGATAGAAAATGTGTTGGATGTAATGGGCGAGTGGGTACCATTGTTGTCTCCTAAATCTATAAGGGATAATAGGTTTTCCTTAGAAGTGGATGATTTCCATTTGGAGGATTGAACTAGTACTGGAAAGGAGATATGCCCGGTGGCTGGGAGAGTTTCGTTGTACTTCTCTTCCCATTCTACTAAGTGATCTTCTTCTTTTTAATATGGGGTGAGGATTTCGAGCTCTTTTGAGAGAATGAATTCCATGACCCGGAGTAAGTTCATTCTATAATGGTTATTTTAAAAGAAGTTTGTGGCCCTGATAAAGAATTTTTGTATGGTCGATGGTGGGCTCAATTTCTGCAATGATGTTCAGTGCGAGTGATGGTACGCCCATAGGGGTGGCTATTTGGATTTGGAAGTGTGTCCTCATCTTCGATTTGTGATGAATGGGTACGATTAGGGTGGATGGGTTGGTGTTTGGAGTAGGAGTGTATGACAGGGGATTGGTATCGGGGTTAGGATGATGTGGTAGTGCGTTAGTGGGGACATTCGATTTTAGCGGGATGAGACTCCTAACATCAATGAGGTTTTTGATGGAAAAACCTCAGGTTGAAACAATTGTCAGTATTGTGGTTGAGTCCTTGATGGAACTCTCAATGTGCATCGGCCTGCCAGTTCTTGTCTGGGTATGCAAGGGGTGGTCTAAGGTTGAGAGGCCTCAGGTGACCATCCATTTTCATAGTGGCGTATAAAGGTTAGTGAGTTATTTGGAAGGATCTATGAACACTCCGTGAGGAGGCACAACTTGGTAGTTTTAGGGAGGGGTATGTGTTGGAAAGGTGCAGTGATTGTTACTATAGCTTGGGAAGTATTGGTAAATGGACGTGATTCTAGTTTCGGGATGACCGATAGGGTGGTGATATGAGATGTAGAAGTTGTAGGTGAGTTCTTTCGGGTAAAGAACTTATTTTCAGATCAACGAGGTTCCTCCGTACATTTGGTAGCCCTTGTATCCAAACTCCTCTATGTTAAACCCTATGTGGTTGAGTGCTTTGACGTCAAGGATCTATGTGATCCTGAGTTCTTTTTATACGTTTTTCTGGGGTTCCTAATTTCGATCTTTATCTAGTCATTTTTAAGTGGGCGGTTGACCATCTAACTTTTATTCCCTCTTCAACAAGTGAAAAAAGCACTAACTGTCTCTCCCTCATTTTACTTCAACATTTCTAAATTTTTACATGTGATGTTAAGTTCCTCGTTATATATGTACTACTTTAGGAAAGCATGACATATATCATCCCAATTTTTAGCAGTCCCCTTACATTTTAGTCACATATACTAGGTGAGGGCTCCTCCACACAGAGTTGAAGAGAACAAGCTCTCTAACCCCTAGGCCTATGTTTCAGACATGTATCTGACGATAGTAGTTGGATAAGTGGGTGGTTGGGTAGCCCAGTCCTTTATAGATTTTGAAGACTAACATCTTGAATTTCTCCAGCAATTGGGCTTAAGAGTAAAGGGACATCTTCTTAATATTCGTGAGCTCAACAATAATTTTCATTTTGTTGATGGCTTCCTGAAGGAGATGCAATTCAGACTGAATGTATGTGATCCCCTCATTTGGAGGGGGGGAAATTTTGTCGGTTGCTGAAGGATCAATAAATTCATCTCGTGGAGGGCCTTAGAAGGTTGTTTGTGGGTACTCATGTATTGTTGATACGGTTAAAGTGTCCATATGGAGTAAATGGTACTTCCTAAGACCAGTGCATGCGGATCCTAATGATTAGCGGTCACGGCTTTGATATCCACTACATGCGGTGTTCCATTGTTGGGGATGGGAGGAGGAAGTATATATCTCCTATTTTAGGTGTGGAAGTGGCCTCTTGTAGGTGGACTTGTGCAAGGTTTAGGGGCCTGATCTCAGTCTACATGGTATTCTGCAAGGCGGTGATGTTCTCAAGATCTATCAAAATATGATCCATTGCAGATGGATCCTAATCTTCCTCAGTAGATATGGAGCTTACTTCGGAACAGACTTGAAAATCGTGGGTGGGGATCTCTCTGAAAAATTCGAGGCATTTTTGTTCAAGTTTTTGTGAGTAAAAGGACTGACAAAAGGGCAATACACATGGGGAGAATGATTCACATATGCATATGCAATTGTTTTACCAATTTTTAACCATGTTTGGATGGTATTTAATTTCTATTATTTTTTTTGGTATTATCTGATGATGACCAAATTATTCCCACAGACAACGCTAAAATGATGATGATGTAAATAGCAGCACCAGATGAGGTGTTGACAAGCTCAAGCTAGCAATAACAATGGCAACACAGGAGTAAATATCTAGTAGAATGAGGTGAGGAGAAGAGGAGAAACACTGGTATATAAGTGGTTCAGGCAATTTGGCCTACATCCACTGTGAGTGTGTGAGTAAAAATCACTAATATGAGGGCACTAATGGCCTATGATACAAATCCTCACTTTCTCTGTCTACTGTGTATACAAACAGAGTTTCAACTAGGGTTACAATTATCGATCCCTCTCCAAGGTAGGAAAAAACATATATTTATAGTGCTTGGGGATGTAGTGTACCCCCCAAGCATGCCATGGGCATATGTGAGTTGAATACACTATTCATAGGTGGACACCGGATTGTGACACATGTAAGGAATGATGAACAAATATTCCATCACGTGAGGGGAATGATTTGGTTATAACTTATTTTCTCACGTGATCTAAGTCTTCCATGTGCATACGTGTGCTCGAACTTATGATATTATCTGTCGTAACCTCGGCCTGGCCGAGTACGAGGTTGGGGAAGTTTGATAGTTTCTTTGTCCTCTCAATCATCAGTACGACCTCGGCTTGGAAGGCTGGCCGAGGTTAGGCATGAGGTAGGATGTAACGTCGGCTAAGGTAGAGTACGATGTTTGCAATAGCTTGATATCATTAGATGTTATTGGCCTCGGCTGATGGCCATCCGAGGTTGGTCAATGAAGAGCCGATCTTTCATAAGACGACCTTTCTGGTAGCTGTTGTGAACATCCTGTCAACTCGAGTGTGATACAAGACGAGGTTAGTGACCCTGAGTACGATGGTACACTTTGGGCATATCATTAACTCCGAAAGGGAATAACTGAATGGAGTCCCATTGGATGCGACTAAATAGGGGTAAACTCTCATTTTTCATGTGAGAAGAGAGGAAGTAATAGATTGTGGTACGTTATTTTCTCAAAATGAAAAGTGGGTAGGGTAATCCAATATAAGGTAGATATTTTTTGGTGATTACTTACAGATTCATACGGTTTATCTTCCACCTAAAAATAGGAAGAAATTTACCCTGGAAGCTGAGGGGTTTTAGAATAGCCTCTGATTATCTGATAATTTTTTAAATTTTTTTCTCAAAGCGAACGGTCCGTAAGTATCTGTTATTTTTTAGCAATACTGTGTGTTCCTAAAGCTTTTCTCTATATGCAAAAAGGGTGATGTTACACGGTGATTAGTGGATCATTTTTCATTGTCATGGATCGTAATACAACGGGTTGCTTGGACTAAGCAACCTTTGAGGTACGTGTGAAACCACTTTACCCTAGTTAAAAATAGTTGTGAAAACCTATTCGATATACCACAGTACTAAAAAAACTTCAAAAGTTACCCGTCGGCAAGATTTTAGGATCAAGAGAGAAGTTGCTCGATATACCATCTGGGTGGACGAAAAGACTGAGAACTCATTGTCCATTAGCCTTATGGGAAGTGACTTTTCAAAAGTATGAGCTTCATTCGGGGTAGTGACTTCTCGAAAGTACGAACCTATCTTTTAAGAAGAGGTGACTTTTCAGAATTACAAATTTTCTTTTGGATAAAGTGACTTTCCTAAAGTACGAACTTCCTATCGGTTAAATGTTTTTGGGGTATAAGTTTTAATTAATATGAAAATCAAGACTATTCAGGGTGTGATGCAAAACAGGTAATCTTTATTTTTAAATGCTTTAATGTTTATTTTTATCGTGAGGTCCTTTGTGTGTACCTATATGTTTGGGGAAAATGTACAATGTTGTACATGGAGACCTAAGCTTATATCTATGTTTTGAGGGACTCTAAAATAAAGGCCGCTAAACAATTTTAAAAATTCTGTAAAGTGGTCATGAAAGAGAGCAATACTAATCATATTAGGAAGGAATTATAAAAATTATTTAGTTTTCTTAGGTTATCCCCAGCAGAGTTGCCACTGTGGTGTTGCGGGCTCCGGGCTTCGATCATATATGCCTAAGGGTAAATAACACGGGGACGCGGAGAGTGCTTGTCTCTTTATCCACCTCTTTCCTCTAGGATCAGGTTATAGGTTTGAGGTTGGACTCGATGACTTTCCCTTATAAGATGTTTGACGCCATGTCCAATTTGAGTCACACACTCCAGATTTTAGGCCTAGGTCTAAAGGTGTTTTATACAATAAGGGGTTCGATTTATTTTTTCAGATTCACCAGTTTGTTTTATACAAAAACAAATAAAATATGAAAGTTAACCCTTTCGAGCTAATCCTAAGGCAGTTTTAAGTCTGCAATTGTTCCAGTGATTCTTGTTATGTGGGTTCGAGAATTGGATTAGGAGTGAAAAAGGTATTAAGTACACCACTTGTGCTTTATGCTTCCTTAATTATATATTTATTATCGCTCCTAACATTTATTGATTACATTTAAGTTATTTTTAGAATTAGTTAAGAGACTTTAGGTTTAGAATCCCTTAAACATATATATGTGCTTATATATTAAATGGTATCAGTGAGAGGTGTAGGAACATTACCTTCAACCAGTGTAGGTACAAAAGGGTGCATGTGTATGACTATGTGCTTATATAATTGGTGGACTTTGGTATGCATATAAGTGTGTGAGATATATCGGCTTTTGAGATAGTTTGATATCTCTTTCGAGGTTTTAGGAGAGATAGAAAGGTGATGTGAGAGGCGGGGGCATCTCTGTTATGACCGTATATCAAGAGATATGTTATCGAGGCTCATGATTACGAGAAGTACTTGGTATTGAGTGTATATAACCAAGGAAACTTGGGATCAAAGCCTAAGTGGTTCGTATATATATGTGCTTGAGCGTTTGTGGGGGGTACGCGAGAAGATTGGGGCTTTGAGATAGTTCAATATCTTTCTCCAATGTATGAGAACGAGTGTAAGAGAGGTGAGAGATGTAATACCCCGCATTTTTTTCGATATTTATTTATGGGATTAATTAAATTAAATGTGAATTAATTGAGAATTAATCCGGATAAAATACTAACGAGATGTGAGTTGGTATTTGATTATAATGTGTATATATGGCAATATATGAATATTAAAAATATTGAAATTGTCGCAAGGCTGAAATACGGCAATTTGGAAAATTTAATTGGGACGCGCGTGTCAGTCGCGTCGAGAATGAATTTATGAGATTTAAAAATAAATTATTTTTTCTTTTGACCAAATAGTCATTTTGAGTGTGCCAACGTGTCCGGAAGGGTCGAGATAGTCAGAAAACACTAGTCGGGGGTTTAGTTTGGGTCCCGGGGCATTTTTAGGCCAAACCGGCAACCCAAAAGGGTAGTTTGGTAATTTCAGAAATTTAGTAATTAAAACCCACGAAAATTAGACTTTAATTATAACTTATCATTAAACCCACTAAACCATTTTCAACCCGAATCTAAGTAGTGGGCTATGGGAGAAGTTAAGAAAATATTATAACTTGCCAAAAACCAACCCCCCACCTCCATTGTCATCTTGTGAGAAGAACTTGTAGAGAGAGAGAGAGAGGAGAATTCTGCAGAGAGAGAGAGAGGAATTCAACCATCTCCAACCAACAACAAATTTGAAGAACATAAGGCAAGTGATTTAGTTACAATTGATTCAATGAATGTGTTCTTCCATGTTTAGTGTAATTATCGAATTTTGTCTTGGAAGATTGATATGAACCCATGAATTTGAGGATTAAAACTATAAACCATGTTAGAATTGCATTTAGACATATTCTGGACAAATTATGAATCCAAAGTATAACCCTTGATGATCTAAAAACGGATTTAAAAAGAGAATTATTATTGTTCTTGAAAGAAATAGAAAACTAGGGTTCTTGATGAAGTTTTGATCCAAATGAAGCCCTTGGTTGATGATTTATTGGTTTTAGAACGTTAACAATGTTGTAGGATGGTTGTATGATGATATTATAAGGTTAGATTAGAGTTTCATGCATTATAATGGAATTTTGGGGAGAAACTTGGCCTGTAAAACAAAGCAGTCCGTAGCATAACTGGTGCGCTCGATCGATCGACATTCATAGGTCGATCGATCGATCACCATCGATCGATCGAACATACAAGGTCGATCGATCGACCTTCCCAGAATGAGTAAAATCTTCCCATTTAAAATTTTAAGGATGTTAACCCTAGAAAATTATTGATGGAGACTTTGTGAGTATTCTTAGACTTAAGGAAGACCAGTATGTATGGTTGTGAAATCGGACCCTAATTAGAATTTAATTTGGGATAGTTGTCTAAAATCCAATAAAGCTCGACGAGTGAGATAATATTAGGGTTAAAGGAGTAAATTCGAATGATTTGATGAAATGAGGTTGTGGCAGAAATAATGACCTTAAGAATAATGAAATTAAATGTGGAAATAATAGGAGACTTAGTAACCTCTTTGAGATAGGTTTTAAGTATAAGAAACTAGGATGTGAGATGTGTCGACAGTCTACATTATATATTATCGGAAGACTTAAAATGCATAAAATTGGAATAATGGTATAGGGATGTAGAATATACCTTTATTAATATTAAGATATCTAAGACGTGTGAATGCTTAGTATATGACTTATGTGTATGACATACCTACCATACTTGCTATCACGGAGGTCGTCGTTCGTGTTGGGCCAACTAATCTTTGTGTGCCTACGGGGGATTTAGATTGGTACCTTAAGAACATAATACTAGAATGACTTATTTGTGAGTTAATAAGTCAGCTGACTATGGAGCGTAGGTATGTACGTGACCCATGGATATGTTGAATTATGTTCGCCTCCATTTTTGTGTGTTGTGCTTATTCTAACAATTCCTGAGAGATTCGAAATTTGTAATCCTTATGTACGTGATGTACCGGGATGAGATAGCAGAGTATGTGCACCGTAGCCTAGACTAGGGGTGCCTATAATGTATATTTATGATGTGAATAATATACAACTAATGTTCAATGAAATACTTAGTAAAGTAACGATGTGTATACTTGTGCTATTTTAATAGAGATTAAAATGAGAACTCCACATAATAAAAGGTTGTTATTAGGGAATTAAGGCACATACATGGTATACTTTAATGACATGAATAAACCCTTAAACCTATAAAGTGAAGCCAGGTTTTGTATTAGACTAGTTAGTTAGTAGCATAACTAGTACGGGCTATGGATGCGTTAGGAGTGCACATTAGTTGAGAGGTGAGGAGCTCATGTGAGTGCATGTCCTAACATGTATTTTGCATTAATTGTTTTAATGTTATTAAATCACTTGCTGTTTTTAAAATACTCTCCACTTTCGGGCTCTGACCCGTTTGCTTTCAAATCTATTTTTTTGTAAAAACCTTTTAGGTGCCCAGCCACAAGGACACTATGCATAGTATTTCCATTCAGGTGACGAGCTGTAGTTGTTGTGGAAGTTATAGGGCCTTGATAGTAGACGCCTCCTTTTCTAGTCTTGACTCCATATTCAGTTTCATCATTTGTAGGGCATGTCGTCCATTTCTATTTAGAGACAGTTTATATTTCAGTTATTCAGATTTTGGCATGTAATTAATTAAGGGTACACTGTTCTATTTATTTCAGTTGTGGGATTATTGTGAGGAGTATTTCCTCCAGACTTATTATTATTTGTTGGTTATTCTATTGCTTCTTTATGGTGAATGGTTATGTTATTCTTTCATAATTCTTTTATTGCATGTTAATCAGATTTAAATTTAAATTTGACAACTTACTTTTTAAATACTAGGTGGTTAGTAATCATTAAATGTTTTCGACAGTGATGCTATTAACTGAACCAACTTGGCATTTTGAATTAATTTAATAAAGGAGTAGCTACCCGGTATTTAATTAGTCGGGGTGTCACAGGTGGTATCAGAGCATCAGTATCTAGTGTCCTTTAGGATATGTACGGCGTATTATGTTTCCGCTGAGCTTTCTTTGATGTAGAGCCCTATGTTTTAGGACTGTTGTATTCTTTTATGTATGCTTCGCTCTTCAACTATTTTGGGTTTATAACTGCGAACTTATAGACCTTACTCTTATTTCAGATGCCTCCACGACGTGCACCACGGGTTCCTAGGAATGCACAGCCGGAGCCCCAGCCAGCTCCAGTACAGGGCACCATGAATGCCGCCGAGGTTGCAGCCATTGTAACCCAAGCGGTAAATGCCGCTCTCAAAGTTGTACAGCAGGCACCACCTCAGGCGCCAATAGCCGCTCCGGTTCAGGCACATGCATTCCCGTCTGCTTGGGAACGCGTACGTGATGCTTTTCAGAAAGCACACCCACCGGAGTTCGCAGGTAGCTTCGATGTTGTGGTTTCAAGTCAGTGGAGGAAAGACATTCAGAGGCACTTGAGGATGTATGAGTGCACCGATGTTCAGAAGCAGATACTATCTACTTTCAAGCTAGTGGGATCTGCACTGCAGTGGTGGGAGTCTATTACCACCATGGAGGAGAGAGATACTCTCACGATACAGGAGTTTTGGGTGCGGTTCGACCGCAAGTATTTTCCGTCAGCTGTTCACACGGAAATGAGGAGTAAGCTAATGAACCTCAAGCAGGAGGGGAGAACTGTAGCGGAGTACGAGGCAGAGTTCACTAATCTGCTGAACATTGTCCCTGATGAGATTCCGACGGAAGGGAAGAAGATCCAAAAGTTTATGGATGGATTGACTTGGAGGATCTGTTAGCACTTGTTGGGAAATCTCTCGTTAGCCACTTATTCTGATGTGGTTAACGCAGCACTACTCCATTGCCAGGACCATCGCTTTCACTTGACAAAGGGGAAGCGATCAGGAGAGTCCAGCCATCAGGGCAGGACAGGGGAAAATGGTGCCAGCGGGGCACAATCAGCTCAGGGTCAGTATAGGCAGGGTGATCAGGGTTCCCCAGTAGGGGTATTCTAAGAGATTCCGATCAGGGGGTTTCAGGAACGGTCAGGGAGGATTCCGGAATGGCCAGCAGGGTCCGAACGGCCAGCAGGGGCAGAATGGTCGACAACAGTTTCAGCAGGGCCAGCAAGGCCAGGGCAGAAATGGTAACGGTCACCAGGGTCGTGGTCAGCAGGGGCAGCGAGGGGGAAACTTCCAGGGGAAGTGTTTCATTTGTGGTAAGATTGACCACAAACGTCAGGATTGTCCTGATAGGGGCAGGGCCCCGCAGTAGCAGCAGCAGGGT
Source organism: Sambucus nigra (assembly GCA_949130495.1). Taxonomy (NCBI): domain Eukaryota; kingdom Viridiplantae; phylum Streptophyta; class Magnoliopsida; order Dipsacales; family Adoxaceae; genus Sambucus; species Sambucus nigra. Next base: position 187,238,048 of record OX422207.1, read on the forward strand.
GCTCGACAGGAGCCGCAGAGGCCTATGTTTCCCACCGCCCTCCTGGCACCACGACAGATGGCAGCATTACCACCCATTCCAACGGTCCCAATTCAGCAGGGGCAGCTTCAGTATGGGAGAGTATATCAGCTTCAGCAGGCTGCAGCCCCACAGGATCCACCGGACATTGAGGCTATGTTCTCTATTCAGGGGACTATGGGGCGCATTTTATTTGACACGGGGGCTACACACTGTTTCATTGCTATGAGATTTGCACGCACCATTGGGTTGTTAGACACCGTCGAGAGTACGGTTACTTGTGTAGATTCGCCATTGAGTAGGGGTTCCGTGATTTCCCTTGTATGTAGAGGCGTGGGTATAGAGATCGGGAGATTTACTCTACCCGCGGATATATTAGTGTTAGAGATGACCGAGTATGATGCCATTATTGGTATGGATTGGCTTATTGAGTACTGAGCCATGATTGACTGCTTTAGTAGGAGTATTATCTTTGCCATTCCCGGGCAGGAGATGTTTTTAGTGGCGATGCCTCGTCTTGAGGGAGGATCGTCCACTCACCTGTACTATATAGAGGAGGAGACCTCTAAGGAAGTGGTGATACCACTTGATTCGATTCCGGTTGTTCGAGAGTTTGCCGATGTATTTCAAGATATACCTGGATTACCTCCGAGTAGAGAGATAGATTTTGTGATCGATTTGACGCCGGGCACTCGGCCTATTGCCCGCGCACCTTACCGTATGGCTCCAGCTGAGATGAGAGAGTTACAGGATCAGATTGACCAGTTATTGGGTCAGGGGTTTATACGGAGGAGTACTTCGCCGTGGGGTGCCCCTGTGTTGTTCGTGAAGAAGAGGGATGGATCGTTGAGGTTGTGTGTAGATTACCGAGAGTTGAATAAAGTCACGATACGGAATAAGTATCCGTTGCCCCGAATCGATGACTTATTCGACCAGTTGAGAGGAGCTTCTTTCTTCTCAAAGATTGATTTGCGATCAGGATACCATCAGTTGCATATTAGGGAGGAGGACGTCTCGAAGATTGCTTTCTTAACGAGATATGGTTCCTACGAGTTTCAGGTTATGCCTTTTGGTTTGACCAATGCTCCAGCCGTGTTTATGGACTTGATGAATAGGGTATTCAAAGAGTTCCTAGATTAGTTCATCATTGTCTTCATTAATGATATTCTGGTTTACTCCCAGACAGAGGAGGAGCACGCCGAGCATTTGAGGCAGGTTTTACAGACGCAACGCCAGAACGAGCTGTATGCAAAGTATGAGAAGTGCGGGTTTTGGCTGAAGGAGGTTCAATTTTTGGGGCATACTATTTCCGACCGGGGGATATCTATTGATCCGGGAAAGGTATCCGCGGTGAGGGAGTGGGGACAACCCACAACACCGACTGAGATCCATAGTTTCTTGGGCTTAGCAGGATACTACAGGAGGTTTATTCGGGGATTCTCAAATATAGCGGGTCCTTTGACACATCTGACCCGTAAGGGTGTGCCGTTCATTTGGAGTGATGCCTGTCAGTTGGCATTCAATGAGTTGAAAGACAAGTTGACCTCAGCACCTGTGTTAGCATTGCCGAGACCGAGAGTTGAGTATCTAGTTTACACCAACGCGTCCTTATAAGGACTTGGAGGTGTATTGCAGCAGGAGAGTCAGTCCATAGCCTATGCTTCCCGTAATCTTAAGCCTCACGAGAAGAATTACCCCACCCATGACTTGGAGTTAGCGGCAGTGGTATTTGCCCTTCGGATTTGGAAATATTATCTTTTGGGGGAGAAGTTTCGATTGTTCACGGACCACAAGTCCCTACAGTACCTATTCACGCAGAAGGAGTTGAATATGCGGCAACGGAGGTGGCTTGAGTTTGTCAAGGACTATCAGTTTGATATCCAATATCACCCGAGGAAGGCTAACGTGGTAGCAGACGCGTTGATCCGTAGACCAGTAGATGAGGTGGCAGGGGTGTGGAAGGCAAAGTGGAAGGAGTTGGGACACCAGGATGCGGTGGCCCGATCGTTCATGTCTGTGATGACTGTTACACCGCAGATTGTCACGAAGGTGGTACGGGCACAGGAAAATGACTCGTTCTGTCAGGAACATATAGTTCGATTATTAGCAGAGGGAGCCGAGTCCTATACCGTTAGCTCAGATGGTGGATTACGCTTCAATGGTAGACTGGTAGTTCCGGAAGGGTAGGAATTGCGACACGAGGTGATGGCCGAGTCGCACGGCTCACGGTTCGCGGTACATCCTGGTGGGGACAAAATATACCAAGACATGAGACGTCAGTATTGGTGGAGCGGGATGAAGATAGATATTGCCGTGTTTATTTCTAAATGCGCCACTTGTCAGCTTGTAAAAGTGGATCATCAGAGACCGGCAGGACTTCTACAGCCATTAGAGGTCCCGATGTGGATGTGGGAGAGCATATCCATGGACTTTATCACGGGGTTGCCTACGTCACAGAGAGGTCACGACTCCATTTGGGTAATTGTGGACAGGTTGACCAAAGTCGCTCATTTTCTACCCATAAGGACCGACTACACTACGGGACAGTATGCCCAACTCTTTATTGCAGAAATAGTGAGACTTCACGGTGTGCCCCTAAATATCGTGTCTGACCGAGACAAGATATTTGTTTCACAGTTTTGGGAGAGTTTTTAGGAGGCCATGGGCACGGATTTGCGGTTGAGTATGGCATATCACCCGCAGACCGATGGGCAAACCGAACGTACAAATCAGATGTTGGAGGACATGTTGCGTATGTGCATCATTGATTTTGGGGGTGGATGGGAGCAGTATCTTCCACTGGTGGAGTTTGCTTACAACAACTCCTACCAGTTCACCATTGGCATGGCCCCATTTGAGGCATTGTACGGTAGACCTTGTCGTTCCCCAGCATGTTGGTTGGAGGTGGGGGACAACAAACTACTTGGGCCGGAAGTGATTCAGGATACTTCGGCAAGGATAGAATTGATACGGAGTCGCATTCGGGTAGCTCAAGATCGGCAGAAGAGCTATGCTGATGCGAAGAGGTTCTTCAAGGAGTTCCAAGTGGGGGACCAGGTTTTACTCAGAGTATCTCCTATGAAGGGGAGTATGCGATTTGGGAAGAAGGGGAAGCTGGCACCGAGATACGTGGGACCATTTCCTATCATCGAGCGGATTGGGTCTGTTGCGTATAGACTTGGGTTACCGGAGCATTTACACAGGATTCATGATGTGTTTCATATTTCCTCGCTAAGGAAATATCTTAGAGATGATTTGGCTCATTCTCACATTGCTTTGGAGGACATCGATCTCCAGCCCGATAACTCCTACGAGGAAGGGCCAATTACTATTTTGGACCGAAGTGAGCGGAAACTGCGGTCAAAGATAGTTCCGTTAGTACGTGTTCAGTGGCGGCATCATAATGCCGAGGAATCCACATGGGAGCGCGAGGATGAGAAGCGTGAACGTTATCCAGAGTTTTTTTTACCAGGTACTTTTTAGTTCCGAATTTCGGGACGAAATTCTGTTATTAGGGGGGAAGTACGTAATACCCCGCATTTTTATCGATATTTATTTATGGGATTAATTAAATTAAATGTGAATTAATTAAGAATTAATCCGGATAAAATACTAACGATATGTGAGTTGGTATTTGATTATAATGTGTATATATGGCAATATATGAATATTAAAAATATTGAAATTGTCGCGAGGCTGAAATACGGCAATTTGGAAAATTTAATTGGGACGCGCGTGTCAGTCGCGTCGAGAATGAATTTATGAGATTTAAAAATAAATTATTTTTCTTTTGACCAAATAGTCATTTTGAGTGTGCCAACGTGTCCGGAAGGGTCGAGATAGTCAGAAAACACTAGTCGGGGGTTTAGTTTGGGTCCCGGGGCATTTTTAGGCCAAACCGGCAACCCAAAAGGGTAGTTTGGTAATTTCAGAAATTTGGTAATTAAAACCCACGAAAATTAGACTTTAATTATAACTTATCATTAAACCCACTAAACCATTTTCAACCCGAATCTAAGTAGTGGGCTATGGGAGAAGTTAAGAAAATATTATAACTTGCCAAAAACCAACCCCCCACCTCCATTGTCATCTTGTGAGAAGAACTTGTAGAGAGAGAGAGAGAGGAGAATTCTGCAGAGAGAGAGAGAGGAATTCAACCATCTCCAACCAACAACAAATCTGAAGAACATAAGGCAAGTGATTTAGTTACAATTGATTCAATGAATGTGTTCTTCCATGTTTAGTGTAATTATCGAATTTTGTCTTGGAAGATTGATATGAACCCATGAATTTGAGGATTAAAACTATAAACCATGTTATAATTGCATTTAGACATATTCTGTACGAATTATGAATCCAAAATATAACCCTTGATGATCTAAAAACGGATTAAAAAAGAGAATTATTATTGTTCTTGAAAGAAATAGAAAACTAGGGTTCTTGATGAAGTTTTGATCCAAATGAAGCCCTTGGTTGATGATTTATTGGTTTTAGAACGTTAACAATGTTGTAGGATGGTTGTATGATGATATTATAACGTTAGATTAGAGTTTCATGCATTATAATGGAATTTTGGGGAGAAACTTGGCCTGTAAAACAAAGCAGTCCGTAGCATAACTGGTGCCCTCGATCGATCGACATTCATAGGTCGATCGATCGATCACCATTGATCGATCGAACATACAAGGTCGATCGATCGACCTTCCCAGAATGAGTAAAATCTTCCCATTTAAAATTTTAAGGATGTTAACCCTAGAAAATTATTGATGGAGACTTTGTGAGTATTCTTAGACTTAAGGAAGACCAGTATGTATGGTTGTGAAATCGGACCCTAATTAGAATTTAATTTGGGATAGTTGTCTAAAATCCAATAAAGCTCGACGAGTGAGATAATATTAGGGTTAAAGGAGTAAATTCGAATGATTTGATGAACTGAGGTTGTGGCAGAAATAATGACCTTAAGAATAATGAAATTAAATGTGGAAATAATAGGAGACTTAGTAACCTCTTTGAGATAGGTTTTAAGTATAAGAAACTAGGATGTGAGATGTGTCGACAGTCTACATTATATATTATCGGAAGACTTAAAATGCATAAAATTGGAATAATGGTATAGGGATGTAGAATATACCTTTATTAATATTAAGATATCTAAGATGTGTGAATGCTTAGTATATGACTTATGTGTATGACATACCTACCATACTTCCTATCACGGAGGTCGTCGTTCGTGTTGGGCCAACTAATCTTTGTGTACCTACGGGGGGATTTAGATTGGTACCTTAAGAACATAATACTAGAATGACTTATTTGTGAGTTAATAAGTCAGCTGACTATGGAGCGTAGGTATGTACGTGACCCATGGATATGTTGAATTATGTTCGCCTCCGTTTTTGTGTGTTGTGCTTATTCTAACAATTCCTGAGAGATTCGGAATTTGTAATCCTTATGTACGTGATGTACCGGGATGAGATAGCAGAGTATGTGCACCGTAGCCTAGACTAGGGGTGCCTATAATGTATATTTATGATGTGAATAATATACAACTAATGTTCAATGAAATACTTAGTAAAGTAACGATGTGTATACTTGTGCTATTTTAATAGAGATTAAAATGAGAACTCAACATAATAAAAGGTTGTTATTAGGGAATTAAGGCACATACATGGTATACTTTAATGACATGAATAAACCCTTAAACCTATAAAGTGAAGCCAGGTTTTGTATTAGACTGGTTAGTTAGTAGGATAACTAGTACGGGCTATGGATGCGTTAGGAGTGCACATTAGTTGAGAGGTGAGGAGCTCATGTGAGTGCACGTCCTAACATGTATTTTTCATTCATTGTTTTATTGTTATTAAAGCACTTGCTGTTTTTAAAATACTCTCCACTTTCGGGCTCTGACCCGTTTGCTTTCAAATTTATTTTTTTGTAAAAACCTTTTAGGTGCCCAGCCACAAGGACACCATGCATAGATTTCCATTCAGGTGACGAGCTGTAGCTGTTGTGGAGGTTACAGGGCCTTGATAGTAGACGCCTCCTTTTCTAGTCTTGACTCCATATTCAGTTTCATCATTTGTAGGCCATGTCGCCCATTTCTATTTAGAGACATTTTATATTTCAGTTATTCAAATTTTGGCATGTAATTAATTAAGGGTACACTGTTCTATTTATTTCAGTTGTGGGATTATTGTGAGGAGTATTTCCTCCAGACTTATTATTATTTGTTGATTATTCTATTGCTTCTTTATGGTGAATGGTTATGTTATTCTTTCATAATTCTTTTATTGCATGTTAATCAGATTTAATTTAAAATTTGACAACTTACTTTTTAAATACTAGGTGGTTAGTAATCATTAAATGTTTTCGACAGTGATGCTATTAACTAAACCAACTTGGCATTTTGAATTAATTTAATAAAGGAGTAGCTACCCGGTATTTAATTAGTCGGGGTGTCACAAGAGATTACTGCGTCTTTGGGGGACAATATGTGATGAGACATTTTATCGATGATTGAGCTCAGGGGAAGGAGTCAGTATTGCACCTAAGTACACTTATAGGCATAAGATCATAGCTTACATATTTCAATTTATATTAATGTATATGTGTTTGCACTTTTATATGTAGGGATATATTTAGGAGATCTCGTCTTGAGATAATTTCCTATCTCATTTTGTGTTCTTTAGATGTAATGGACGAAAGTTAAAAGATGGGTGTATCTCTATGGGGACAACACATCATGAGATATGTTGTTGAGGCTCCAGATCACGAGAAGGACTCGGTATTACGTCTACATACCCAAAGGAACTTGGTATCAAAGACTACGTAGTTTTTGGGTCACGTGTTCGAACATGAAGTGTGTGCAAGTGTAGGACTTAACTTGAGATGGAGAGGGATAGTGTATGGAATATCATAATGGGAGTGAACCCGAAGATCCAATATTGGCACCTAACCTAATAATGGTTGGGTGGTCCCTATCTAGAAGGTGCTTTCCTTTAGACTAGTTTGGAGGTGTGGAACTAGGAGGAGTTAGGCTAAGAAGCGGGATGATCATATCGAGGATGTAAATGTTTAGTTTCTAAGAAGTAGAGTAGAGTACTACATTCTGGTATTGGGGTGGAATAGGAGAATTCGAGGGAGTTCAGAGTGGGTATGGATGAATCCCTAAGAAATAAAGTTTTGAGAGATGTATTATGAGGCTTGGTCTTCACGAGTTAAGCTCGGTAGGCGACAAGATACCGGGTATGCAATATACTGCATTACAGTATTTACGGAGCCTAGTCCTTAATATATCATTTCCATTATGTTGGATTGATATATTTAGATGTTAAAAGTAAATATAATCAGAGGCCGACATTTGACGATTATTTGATATGGAAACAAATATTCGGGGTGCCGCTATGGGGACGGGCCTTGTTTGTTTGGAGAAGTGGCGGGAGTAGTCAAACTTTAGACTTAGGTTTAGTGCAAAATTTCGAATTGACTCGGCTCATGGACACTTTCCTTATAATGATTTTGAAAAGTATGTTTTCATTTTTTCGGCATTTGATTAACATTGCTTTAACATATGAGCATGTCAAGTCAATTAGCAGAAATGTTGGATTGAAAATCAGGCTTTAAAATATAAACGTTGTAAAGTACATACTCGATTCCCAAATTAGCGGCCCGGACAAAAGAGATAAATAGGTATGGACAGTTTATCACAATATACATATATGGAATACAGGACCCAAAATGTTGGCAAAGGTTATTTACACAATATATATAGGGGTGTTTGACCCGAAATTCGGGTAGAGTTTCCTTACCCTTGTAGCATGAACCGAATGTTTTCCATGGGAGTGTCCCAACTTGAAGTGCCCGAGGTGCGAAGATCTTTGTTTAGTCAAGAAAAGCTTCATTTATAAGTGCAGACATTCGCAGAGTGCACGTAGAGGTTTGCCTCTATGTTTATTTTGGAGACGACTTTTCAGAAGTGCAAACCTCTTTTGGACCTGAAGCAACTTTTCAGAAGTTCGAACTTTCACTAGGGAAAAGTGACTTATCTGAAGTAAGAACTTCGTCGATACTTTTCAGAATATCTCGAGTATCTTGTATGCTCAAGGGAAAAGAATGTAAGAAAATTAGACCGAACTCGGGTTTTGGATTCGTTTTAATGGTTGGTGTGAACCTCCTTATATAGGGGTCTGGGTCAAGCCTTCTACCGAACGACAGAAGGTCTTGGACTATAGATTTGTATGAGGTGCCACGTGTAGGATGAAGGAAAAATTTGATAATATTCTGTAATCATAACCTATGGAGTGGGATTACCGATCGGTGGAAGGACTGGGAAGGCCTTTTGCAAATTGGCAGAAGGTCCTAGTGGGGCTTTTCTTCAATTTGTTGGTTATACTTTGACCTTAACAAGTTTTAATTTTTGTGGAGTTTTGTTCCCTTTGGTTTCCCTTTTTGGTGGTTCTATATCCTAGACTTTGGTGGGGAAAATTTTACAGTGTCCTATCGGGTGGGATAGAATGAGACACACCTCGATTACAAATCGTGGCTTCTGCATACTTAAAATTTGCATGTACGTTTAACTCAGTTTTGTGTGCTTTTGTCCAGTTGTGTATACTTTTATTACAAAATTCAGGTGGTGTGTGACGATAATAATTGTTTTACGTAACTTTTTGGTTTATGTGTCATTTTCTAAGTATATGCATGTACAATGAAATATTTATTGCATTTTGGCATTTGTAATGATTTTGTATATATTCATTTTTCCTCAAGTATATATTATCCGATATTTATTATTGTGAACTCTATATTGGAATATAATTGGGGATGATGTCTGGATAACTTAAATGTTGCTTTGAGAATCATCAACAGAATCATCACATTTAATTCCATTCAAAATAATAGATTACTCAAGGTTATCGCCCCGCTCGTACTGCATACACCATTTAAAATGAATATTAAGAAAAAAATTCATGGAAATTCTGGGAATTATTTTTGCAAGAAAATTGTAAGGATGTTTTTGAAGTGTGACTATGCTCCTAAAGTTAATGAGAAGTACAAGCACAAGTCTAAAATGAGGAGAGAAGGTTGATGGGGGATAAGGGAATTTTTGCATTTACTACCACAAAAAAAAAAGATGTGTTCACATTTTCCATTAAATCAATATGGTGATATGGCTTATAATATTACAAAGTCGTTTAATTCATGGATATTATAAAAGAGACATCTTCCTATTTTTCGTCTAGTTGATTCTACTAGAGTGAAGTTGCTGAAACTTATACCAAAGAGGAAGGTTGGTGTTGCGTTGATTAAAAATTGATTAATCCTTGGAAAAAATAGCTTTAGAGCTTGTGGAAGTTTTTAAAATTAATTTTCTAAAAGGGTAATGTGGAAATTACATTTGTGATGAGAGTTGACTTATGACTTTAATATTATCTTAGACGATTTTAAATATATAAATTAAGTAATTAAAATAATTAATATATGTCGTAAAGTCTCATTCCTTGTTTGTTCTCACATTTATTCACCTCACTCATCTCTTATTTTAATTTTTATTAGTTAGTTTAGTTTCAATTCATCCCCATTTAGTTAATTAGATTAATTGTCCTTTGAAAACCGTTTTCAAAAATCATACTTGTCTTGATTTTGCTCTTGGCATCATTAAGAAGTTGGATTGACTCCTTACTTTCCCTACACATGCTTTAGTGTATTTTGTAGGTTCAAGAAATTTTTTATTGGCAAAGTCTTGCAACGACATGAACAAAGTTAGACTTATCTCTAGTTTTTATAATAATTTGAAACAATTATGGGAAAATTGTCATGATTGGATAGTAATTCGTTTCAAGAAAAGTTATATTGAAGTACATTTTGATATGGTAACAACGATAGATCATGGGCAACAGATTTGTTCATGGAGTTTGTGAAAAATTTGTCGTTTTGTTTACAATCTGAGGCCATTTTGGTCATAATATATATAAATTGGTTAAGGAATACTTTGGAGTGGCATATTTTAAGAATTCTTATATTTTCTTATCTCCCATATACACGATTTAACGACAAAAGAGATTGTAATTGATAAGAAAACAATTATTGTTCCTCCAAAAATGAAAAGGCAACCTCGGATGGCCTTAAAATAAGAGGATAAAATCGATCGGTGAAGTCAGGAAAATTAGATGTTCAAGACGTAGTAATTCGAGAAGGCAAACACCAATACTGAACTACTCGAAGTAAGGTACGTGCATGATAATAAAAAAACATGGATAAAATGACCCTGACATATACATTAGCCATAAGTATGCGTAAAAATGGTTATATTACATGGTTAATTTCAACAAAAACATTCAAACTTCTTAGTTTATCCGGATACACTAAAGTATACACCTATATACAGATATACATACATATATATTAGTACACGCATAAACTTAACACGTAATAATAGTGATATCATTAAAAATACAATCATTGAATTTAAAAGTAAATGCGATAGACTTTCAAAAGTACACGCCAATTTTTCTACTACACACATCAAGTTTAAAGTGCACTCATAAATTTTCAACTACATCACGATCTAAAAAAATTAACAAAAGCTACATCATACCAATAAGAACATATTGTTTAACAACTAAATCATTTATTAATCATTCATAACTATACAATTTTATTGAAATGTGTAGTAGTTACGTACACATAAAAATAATAGTGAATGAACACTAAAATATACAAATCGATTCAAACATAAATTGGGGTTTGTGAGTTGTATGTTTTTTTAATTGGTTTTAATTACTTTTAAAAGGAAAATTTGTTGAGTAAGTGGGTAAATTTGTCGATTTGCTTGTTATAATTGATGGTAGGAGAATAATTTAGTGTTCTCGGTATGGTATGTAACATGTAAAGAATTAATAAATAATAGTGATTAGAATTTGTTGTACGTGTCCTTTTAGGAATGTTAGTGAAAAAGGTTCATGCCTTTTGGTGTTTTGGGTTTATGGGTAAAAGTACGTTGTTGTAGTGTTTAGGATGTGAATAGTGTATAAAGATGAAATAATGTAAGATATCTATCGTGTATTTATTTAGTTTTGGAGAGAAAATTTTGCACGAGAAGTGAGATTTTTTTAGACCCTAGTTGAAAAATGGCATATGTGAATTACCAACTCCCTTCATCTTCTAATGCCTCCATTGATCGAGCCTTTTAGATAAATGAATGCAAGTGTTCTTGTAATTATGAAATTTTCTCATATGATGATTCATAAAATTGGACATGTCGTTGTGCTTGTCATAAATATGATTATAAGTCTTCGATTGATGTGTGTTCACCTTATCCATAGTCACCTACTCATCTTTCAAGGTTCCCAACTCCTCCTCCAAGGTCATCTTCCCCCCATTCAAAGTTCAATTCTTTTTTTATTATTCTTAAAGATAATATATTTGGTATCCATGTTGGTTCTGTGGGTAGTTCCCCTCATTATCCTCTTTTCATGGCATCTCATTATTTATTATATCCAAGCCCACTAAGGAATGCATGCATCTATTCATAGTTAAAATCTTACCTTACCCATATCGTGTTACATTTTATAGTTGGTTAATTCGGTTTCATTATGTTAATGAGGTTTTCATGAGAACGAATCATCGTAATCATCCGATGTTGCGATGGAGGGTAGTCCCAATGAAATTGGTGATGTATCCAATGATAAAGTTGATGTTATTGCTCGTTCCCTGACATATGAAGAGTCATTTTATGATATCGATGAATATGTTGATCCATAATCAGTTGCTTATGGCCCAGATTTTAATGGAGATGGATTCAGATAACAAACATTGATGGTGAGAAATATGAAAAGGAAGAGTTATTCCCGATGAGGTTTTATGAACGATATTAGGTATGGTTTTTTGGTTGTGGTTGTTTCAATAGTGGTGTGTGTGTGATGGTGGTTATATTTTTTCATTTTTATTTCCTGTAATGGACATGATTGTAATAGTGATGTTTATTTTGGTTTTAACGATGATGATTGTCGTGATTTTGTTGGTAGTTATATAGTGGTTAGTGGTTGTATAAGCAAGCATATGTTGGGGCTTTTGTGTTTTCCTATTTTTCTAGGTATGTCAAAGAATGTTTAGTAAAAGGCTAAATTAGAAAGTATATCCATATTACTAAAGCGTGTTTTATTTATAACTGAATGTTCGCATTATGTCTTTTGATGCAATATGTTATTTAGATTATGTCTAATTGGTTATGTTGTTACTCATTATGTATTGATTTTTCCTGTACTTCAAAAAGAATGCATAAAAAAAGTTATATATGTGTGTAATTTGAAACTCAGTGCATGAAGTGTATTGAGAAAATATGCATCAAGTGCAGGTGTTGGGAGCATGTGTATTTGTGTAAAATGATCATCTGTGTGTGTAGTTTGTAAATTCATGTGCATAGTATAATATTTTATTTGCACTTTTGTTATATATGTGTATACTTTAGTTATTTATGTGTTCTGATTTTTTAAATATGTCTATATATATATATATATATATATATATATATATATATATATATATATATATATATATATATATATATATATATATATATGTGTGTGTGTGTGTGTGTGTGTGTGTGTGTGTGTGTGTGTGTGTGTGTGTGTGTGTGTGTGTGTGTGTTATTTAATTTATTCATGCATTTTGGTAGTTGATGTGTATATCATTGATGATATGTTTATGTGTATTGATATAAAATGTGCATGTACTTGGTATGCATATGAGAACTGTTGTATAGGTTCATATGTACAATTTAATTACTAAAGCTTGTATTTTTTTATGATTTGTACATTTGTTCATTTATTGAAACCCTACACATCATGACTCACCATTCCTAAATTAGTTTAAAGGATATTTATGGTTTCCTTTGAGGTTATTATATTATTGGCTATTGCAATCCTAAACCCTAGACCTGGAATGCGATTGTCATTCTCGTAAATTTGTTGAATTCTTGCCCATTTTGGTTCACCGTTGCTCATTTATGGTATTAGAATGTGCTTAACCTATTAAGTTTTTTCATTTATTTTTCCACTACGAGGAGGTGACATATGATCTCGAGGCTAGGGTTTAGGGTTAAGGTTATAGGGAGTTGTAGAAGGGTACATGAGCAATCCCTCAATTACCTAAGGGTGAAGTGAACAATGATAAAAAGACAGGGAGGTTTCACGAGCAACCCCTCAAGATACCCAACGTAGAGAGGCCAAGTGAAGTGAGTTCCAAGTGAAGAGGGTGCCAGTGAATGAGGTGCCAATAAAATAGGTACCAAGAAAAGTGGTTGCCAAGAAAAGTGGGTCCCTAGAGAAGTGGGCGCCAATGAATGAGAAGTCAAATTAAGTGAGGGCCAAGTGAAGTGGGTACTAAGCTATCACATGGATGCTCTACGAGTAACCCTAAAGAAGCATGGATCTTCTCATAGAGCAACTCCAATATTTTATAAAGAGTGCCATTCAAATGAGCCCAAGTCACTAGAGAGGGTGTTCTAAGAGAAACCCCAAGCTATCGAGGGGGTGCTCCATGAGGAACCCCAAAGCAGCAAGGAGTTGCTCATAAAGAAACTCCAATATTTTAGAGAGGGTGCCACCAAAATGGGCCCAATTCACTAGAGAGGGTGCTCTAAGAGGAACCCCAAGCTATCGAGGGAAGCATCAAAGAGAAACTCTAATATTTTAGAGAGGATGCCACTCAAATGGACCCAAGTCAATAGAGAGGGTGCCCTAGAAGCAACCATAAGCTATTGATGGGCACTCACTCGTTAGCAGAATTATAAATAGCTTAGAGAGAGGGGATCCACTTAGAGTGGCTCCAATTGCTAAAGATTGCAAGATTGATTGAAAATTGCCTAGGGCGAGAGGATATAACTTGAGTGTCCCCTCTTCCCAAGTTTGAGGCTGCAGAAAATGACTCAAGGCGGGGTCCACCACGAGTGGTCCCCTCCGCAAAGATCAATACAAGAAATAGCTTATGGCGAGGGGGTCCACTTCGAGTGGCCCCTTTGTCAAGACCAACACAAGTAACAGTTTTAGGACGAGGGAATCCACCACGAGGGACCCCATCTACCAAGATCCCATCAGAGAACAATTGATAGCGAGGGGACCCCTCTACCAATGCCAGTTAAAATATTATTTAGGTGATAGAGTCAATAAGACCCTTCTACTAATGCCACCTGAAATATTATTTAGGCGAGGGAGTCCACAAGACCCCTCTGCCAATGCCAGTTGAAATATTATATAGGCGAGGGAGTCCACAAGACCTCTTTGTCAATGTTAGTGGAAATAAGGAATTAGGCGAGGGACTCCCCCTGCCAATATTAATGAAAATAAAGAATTAGGCACGGGACTCCCCCCAGTGCCAATGTTAATGAAAATAAAGAATTAGGTGAGGGAGTCCACAGCGAGGGACCTCTCTCCCAACATCAAGTTCAAATGTTATTTGGGCGAGGGAGTCCACAGTAAGGGACCCCTCTGCCAACATAAGTTCAAATGTCATTTGGGCGAGGGAGTCCACAGCAAGGGAGCAAGGGACCCCTTTGTCAGCACCAAGTTGAAAATATTATTTGAGCAAGGGATCCCACACAAGGATGCCCGTCTGCCAAAAGATCAAATCTAGATACTATTCTGCAGCAATGGGGCCCAAGACACCATGAGGGGCCCCTCGTTATAAATAAAGTTATTATTTATTCACAAGTACTAATATTTATTTACTTGTACAGGCATCCTAATTGAGCAAGCAGGTCTCAAATAGACAAGTTGGGATCTTCTGGGAGTTTTGAGTTGACGGCTGATAGATAAGGTTTGTTGACCAAGACTCAACCACTTAGTACTTTAAGATATAGAAAATACTAGTATAGAGACCTTTAGGAGTCACTTAAGCCCTTACATAGGTCACACTTAGTTATAATTGCAATGAGTAGTCAAATGGCTGCTCACAAGAAAATCACTTTTACAAAATGATTTTAGATGGGGTGGCCCTAAAGGCCACTCTTAAGTTTACAAAAGTTTATACAACAAGTTACTGTTCAAAAAGATATTTACCAAATCCTATCTTTTGTCTTCACTAGGAGACATATTTGCTTTTTGACTTTGGTTGCACCAGATGTCGTCTCTGAGAGAAGAACAGGCGGCTGCAGAGAGTATAGGGACAAAAGGTACATTTCAGACCTTGTCTCTCAAAGTTTCCTCTCATTTTTTACATCCAAAAAGGGCATGTCAGTCCTAGTTTGTATCTATAAATAAGACCCTTAGGCTAGGTCAAGTCAGATCAGAAAAACTAAAGTCTTACTGTTACTTTGTCAAAATCATACTAGATCACCTAGTATTCTCTCCCTGCTCTCTCTCTCTCTCTCTCTCTCTCTCTCTCTCTCTCTCTCTAAGTGATGAGTGCTTATCTCTTCACTCCCATCATTACAGCCATAATTCTTAAGAGGTTCTTATTCTCCAAGTTACTATTATTTGTAAATTTTCATATTCGCAGGTCGAGGTCCATAGCATTTACTCCATTTTTTACCAGAAAATGAAGTTTTCACTCTCAGCTGCTACTTGAGACGATGAAGACCTTAGAGGAAGAGTCCATTGGAGTGGGTCACACCTCACCCGTTTCAGTATCTTATCAGCCCCAGTCACACTACCCTCCTATAGGAGTAGAGAGTAGGGTTTGCTAATGTTGCTCCCTTTAACCTTAACCCTAAGCCATATCCTCAGAATAATGTGTTCCCCGAACTTTCCATTGTAGGTTTGTAGTGTGTTTAAGGGGTCATTGTTTCTCAAAAATTAAATTTAATTTTGTATGTAATGTTTTGTAGTTTTAGAAGTAGTGATTGGATGGACTAAAAAAGTGAATATTGTATTTAAAATGAGTGTAACGTGGATAAGAGGTGATGGTACGTAGGAATTCACGTGCACTATATGACAATTAGACCTGGCAAAATGAGGCACGACACGACATGACACGACACAAAATTATAAGTTAATGGGTCCATAGAAAAATGAATTTTCTTGTAATTTATATAAATGCATACACTTTGATGTTTTAAAGTTTTTTTACATGTGGGTGAGTTTTTATAAAACTGCGTGACTAATTTGTGAATATAGGGTTTAGGCAATGTGAAAGAGTTGAAGTAACGTGTACTATGGTTGGAGTTTGTGTGTAATACGATGAATGTCATAAAAGGACATTGGAAAGCTGTGTGGATTCCAATTCCATTTTTTTCTATATTTCAATTGTTTTTAAATTGTAATCGATTTTTAAATTTTCTTTTGAAGCGATGATTTTTCTGATTTTTTTAAAAATGTATGTCTATTGAATTGAATTTGTTTTTTTACCCGAAATTGAGTCGTAAATGTAATTTAAATATGGCTTTTACTATTTTGATCAGGAAATGAGAGTGAATAAAAAAATCGCGATAAAAAATGAACTTAAGGTTTCTGGAAGTTGTGTGAAATTTCATTGGGTAAAACACGAATGGGTGACAACGACAAAGTGTTATGTATTATGAAATCAAATATTTGCAATTGAACGTATTTTCGCAACACCAAAGCATTTATGGTTTTCAAAATTGCGGACCTTGACATTTAAAATTTGTGGGCTTGAAATTAAGTATGTAAGTCCAGAACACAAGGAGAATAATTGTCAATAAAATAATTTTACAGTTGATACATTTTTAATGCATACCCTGATGTATCTTTAATATATTAATCGATGTCCCTAACCAATAAGCATTGAATGTAAGTTAGAGAAATATTTAAAAAAAAAAATATAGATTTAAAATAGTTCGAGAGCTTAGGATTCAAAATAGTTCGAGAGCTTAGGATTCAAACTTTTATGCTAAAAAAAATTATCATGTACCTGAAGTA
This sequence comes from Sambucus nigra, assembly GCA_949130495.1. Classification (NCBI taxonomy): domain Eukaryota; kingdom Viridiplantae; phylum Streptophyta; class Magnoliopsida; order Dipsacales; family Adoxaceae; genus Sambucus; species Sambucus nigra. Next base: position 187,254,934 of record OX422207.1, read on the forward strand.
TCACGTATTTATAGTTAACATTAATAAAAATACAATATGGTATGCATATTATATCCATTTATTGTTATTGTGAAGGATACAAGAGGTACGTTACGTATTACGTTATTGTGAAGGATACAAGAGATATGTGAAGAATACAAGAGGTGCGTTAGGTATTAGATCCATAATGTATTTTTATAGTTGTTCGGTACGATTACGATTACGTGGTGCTTGAGATTTGTCTCTTAAGCTAGAAGTTTCGATACTATAAGAAAAATAAAAAGTGTCATCATTAAAGAGAAATAAAGTGGACCTCAAATTATTCTACAAGTAGGAAAGTTCAAACTTGTTCAAGAACCTCCTCCTACTACATAAACAAACAAAACCCTGTGCGAGTAGGGATAGAGAAAGAGACGAGAGAGAGAGAGATATGGCGAAGGCACGCACGGTAGGAATAGGAATGGACTATTCAGAAACGAGCAAAATAGCACTCCAGTGGGCCATTAACAACCTTGTTGAAGAGGGAGATAGGATCATCATAATCCACGTTGTCTCTCCCAAAGCTGATCCCACTAATAAGCAGCTCTTCCAGGACACTGGATCACGTATGCACCCACAATATATTTACAAACTCTATATGGAAGTGATATACACATACTTATTTTGTAGTACGTATGATCGTCGTGAGCTTTTTGTTTATTCATTGATACTTGCATAAATTTGTTTGTGCTGACTTTTTCAGCTTTGATACCTCTTGAGGAATTCAGAGTGATAAATGTTTCTATGAACTATGGACTCACCCCTGATCCTGAGGTTCTTGATATACTTGATACTGTCTCCAGGACCAAAGGGGTACACATTTATCTCTCTTTTGTTATGGTTACTATTTAATTATCAAATAGTACAGGATTATTAATAAAATAATTATTAAAGAATTAAAACGAAATTACAGAATTAAAAGAAGTTATTTGATATTACAAAATTAATAACAGAAATAAAAAGATAAATTCGAATCGAATACTCTCCTTAAGACAAATTTATTCCCTTCAATATGCTCAAAGGTTATTGAATAATTATTTTTCAAGGTAAAATGGATTTCCCTAATTAATTATGCAGCACAACAATAATTAATCCCAACGAACACAAATATGTGTTAATACTTGCAGAAATGAAGAAAATAATTTTCTGGATGAAGGAAAAAATGCAGTAGCATTTTCGAAATATTTTCTGGAGGGATTTTGTTGACAGCAATCAAAACTGGAGGGAATGGCTTTTATTTATATCCTTGGTTTTGACTGTTGGGAATAGTTAAAACGTTTTTAACTGTTGACATTTAATTAACTGCTAACTGTTGGCATTTAACTGTTATCTAACAGTTAATTATGTTGACTGTTGACAATTAATTAATTTCGTAATTAATTAATTAAATTAAACCCCAGGAAGTTAATTAAATACCGCCAAAAAAAATAGGAGATTTTTATAAGCTCAAGACCGAACCGAGTCGGACGGACGGCTAGGGGTGGCAATTCAGGTCAATGGGTCGTGTTTCGCGCCAACACGACACGACAATGTTTTTTCGGATACGAACACGACACGACACAAATTCGTATTTGTTTTAGTTGACATGAACACGACCCGATTAAAAAACAACACAGCACGAACACGACAATATCGTGTCAATTTCGGGTCGTTCTGTGTCGTTTTTTAAATTGCTACCCCTACGGATGATCAATGCACATGTGGGTTTTTGGTTCAAACCCAACACATGCATAGTGTAGGTCATCTCTCCTTCAAAGAGTTGGAATACCCCACAGTCATTCAAGCTTTAGTCCATACTTGGGGTATTACTAACTCATCAATTTTTCACTATTCTACCAATGTGGGACAAGAGTTAAAACAAACCCAATTCATTAACTTTCATTATTTTTTGAGTCACTTTGGGGACAAATTTATCATTCATAACTTAATGGAATTGGACATGTGAATATACTACGTTAATCTCCTTACGGAGGAGAACGCGTTCGTATATGGTCCCACAATTATCGTAGTGTGAATCCCACCTCAATTTGAGCACAAAATTCTATCCAAAAAATTTTGAACAGCTTTTTAAGTATATATTTAAATCCAATTTTCCAACATCTTTCACATGTTAAATATTGAGTACTCACTTTATATATTGTGTGTGTGAAGGCTAAGGTGGTGGCAAAGGTATATTGGGGAGATCCAAGGGAGAAGTTGTGTGATGCGGTGGATCATCTCAAGCTTGATTCTCTAGTTATTGGAAGCAGAGGTTTGGGACTCCTTAAAAGGTAAAAAAAACCTTGTAAGGAATGTGAATTCGTTGACTCTTGGTTAAGGATGATTATGGTCTCTCTTGAGATTTAACCAAGTACCGAAAATATAATTATAATAAAGTTCAAATTTGATGATCCACTAGAAAAATGGGTCACGGTAATAGTCACACTTTATTCAGAAAAATATTAATAATTTTTACCAATACAAGAATTTATTTATTAATTTAATATTTTAATCAATGGAGTGTCATGGTCATAATGGTTTACTTTCATATGGTTCAATAAATTTGAACTAAGTCTATTTTTAAGAGTTTAAATTTAGAAATTAAAAAATAATTAATAAATACTTATAATAAATTCTATTATTTTTAAAATTTTAATTAATTAGGTGCGAGAGGGCACCTTAAAAGTAAGTTTTCAAATTTGAACTCTGTTTTAATGTTTCCGTCAATATACAAATTTGGAAATTTTGGAGTCTCACTATAGGTGCTAATGGATCACTTTTTGATGATAGAATAAATTATGAGTAATGATACTCTTACCGGGTGGTAGTACCGGACTAATATCAAATGCGCTTTATATGGCTTGTACCCTGACGGGACTCACACCATAAAACAATCAAATCACACCATAATACAAGCAAATAAAGCAGTATCGGTACTAGTCCGATACTACCACCCAGTGTGCCTATCATTATTCATAAATTATTGGGATACAATGCGATCTTTCTTCCACTACTCACAGACTATTTGAGTATACAAAGATATAAAGGACGACACTAAGCAGTGTGGATTTGAATCCACCGGTCACTGCTTCTTAAAAGTAAGGTAGAGGTGTAAACTAGCTGACCCACAAACGCAGACACGTTAGTGACTCGTAAAAAATGAATCGGATTTATGAGTCAATCTAAAATTATTGTTAATATAATGGAATATAATATAATTGGTAAATGAGCTATTTAGAGCCAAGCTCAATAAGACAGTGAAATTTTTAAGCTGCCAACGAGATACCCACATTCTAAATAGGTGGATAGTTCAAAACCTCTTATGGACAATTTCACGCCCTTTAAATATTACGGGCTTCGTCTCATAAAGGTTTGAATTAGTGTTTTATTCTTGTATTTGGATCGTGGAGAATATAAAATTGCATACTCGGTGCATAAGGGTTCCCCCATTATGGACTACTAGGGGATTATGTACGCACTAAAATCTAATTAATATTTTCATAGAATAAATTATATAATTATGAAATGCATTAAATTAAAACAAGAGAAATAAGTGTTAAAACCTACATAGACTTATTAAATATCATAAATATATCATTATTTATTCACTAACAAGGCCTCTTATGAGTTGAGCAATTAATAATCAAAAACCCACAATAAGATTAACAATGTCACAAAATTGAAAATCATTTGTAAACTAATAGAGTATGACAAACGGAACTTTTTTTAAACCAGTAAATGAAATAGAGCAATGAAACCTAATTAACATAAATATGTTATATTATATAAAATTATTTATTTATCTATATATTCAAAGTTCAGGGTTTGGGTGTAATTCGAACCTGGCAAGATTTGGTTTAAACTTGACTCGAAATTCATTTGAATTTGAAATTTTGGCTCAAGTGTAGCTCGGTTAAAAAATAACGAGCCAAATGATGCCTAGGAAGATGGGATTATGGTCGTCTTGTTAAATTTGTGCAGTCATAATATAAAAATTGAGTTTTGTAAATTTATGGTCTATTGTAATATGCATTCTGGAAATAGGACAACAAACGTTTCATTTATAATTTTAGTCGCTATTTTTTCATAAAGACGTTGGCGGGGGTCCACGTTCATAAAACGTCAACCAATCACAGCATGCCACATCAATATATAATTTCAAAGTAGAGACTAAAAATGGAAACCAAATGTTCATTGTCCTATATCAATAATTAAGATTATTTTAAACCCAACAAATATATAAACTAATAGGAATTATAGAGTTTTTTTGTTTCTACTCTATCAGAATTGTTGGAGACATGGTCTTTGTCCATTTTTATTCTACTATATATTCTTGCTTTAAAAGATGTTGTTTACAAGCCAAAAGTGGTCCGCACCTGAATACCCATGTGATTGATCCTCATATAACCACGTTCAAACCCGTTTTGAAAAGCCATGTATCTTTAATTTCTTGTACCTAAACTTTTCAGCTTTCTTTGGCATTTAACCCGTATAAGAGTCGACTAAAGTTAGTTTTCTCTCCCTCTATGCCTCAGTACTAGGGGTGTGCCTCAGACCCGATAATCCGAAGAACCAAACCAAATCGACCTTCGTGGATTGGGTTGGTTCGATTCTTTTTCTCCATGGATTGGTACTGGTTCCAAAAAATTGAGAACCGAAGTGTTCGGTTCGGTTCTTGATTTTATACCTGAACCAAATCGAACCGAACCAAGAATCGAACCCATGGAACCTAACCAAGAACCGAACCCATGGAATTAATTTTAAGAACCATCCCGAGAATCGACTCGAATAGTCTCTTGGATACCTTATAATTTATGTTCAGTATCTATAGTGGTACTTGATATGCGTATATTTGTGTATGCGTCGGTATGCATACATAAATATATGCATTTTTTGTGTGACTTTTCATAAATTGTACAAAAAAACACACCGAGCCCATTTTTATGTCAAAAAATAAAAATTACTTTTACAATTGAAAAATATTAATATATAATTTGTCCTATTAAATTTATAATTTTGAAAGTACGGATACATGTTGTAAAATGGGGGGTGGGGGGGAGAAAAGGAGCATACATGGTAAAATTATTGAGATATCAAACTAGAAAGAGGGAGAAATTGATTTCTTACAACAACATAAAATACTACTATCTTGACACTTATTCAAATATAAGGTTGTAATTCAAATTTAATTTATAAAATATCTTACCTAATTTCAAAAATATATCATTCAAAGTGTTATATAGCATGTGAAAACATTTAGTATGATAAATTTCTGATCTGATAGTTATCTAACTTTTTAAATACAATTATTTTGTTGTGGTTGAAAATTTTGTTTTCACAAGATTTGGGCTCCCCTTAAAATTAAATTATGGTTTCATCCCTGAGGGGAAAGTTTATTCTCAATTGTGCAGTCATCTTTTTATTAATAAATTAATAAATATTTTTAGTTAAGAATTATTTTCTATCTAGAGTTTTATAATAAAAAAAATTCAAAATTGACTTATTTATTTTATAAATTGATCTCAAACGAGTTAAGAGTAATTAGTTGAAGAGTAATGCTACACTTATCGGTCGGACAAGCTTTACATGTTTTTATAATGGTGGAGCTCATATCATGGTATAAACTATTTAAAGTTTGTCGTTACTTATCCGCTACCAATAAACAAAGAATTATTCATAGTTGAAATCAGAATTACTCTAATTTTAATTGATCGAGATAAACTAACCAACTGATACGTATAATACATGCAGGGTGTTGGTCGGGAGTGTGAGCAACTACGTGGTACAAAATGCAAGTTGCCCAGTCACGGTTGTGAAAGGGACAACATTATCCAAGCCTTAATTATCTAGAGTTAAATGACGTCCCTGTAATCTACAAAAATTTGATGGACAAGCAGAAGATCACGAAGAAACAAGAAAACAACATAGCTGGATATTGCGTAATTTCTATATGTATGTGTGTGTGTGTGTGTGTGTGTGTGTGTGTGTGTGTGTGTGTTCGTGTGTAAATTTTTTTTTTGGTAGCATATCATAAGGTGTCCAAGCCATACCATGTGTGTTCGTGTGTTAGTGGATGTAGTATTTTATTCTTTCTTTCCGTTGTTCTATTTGGGAATTTTATTATACACATATGTTTGAGACTTTATATGTTGGAAATAACTAACTCGAGCCTTTAAATTTTTAGTATGCAGTGATAATTAGCTTTCTCATAATATTATCATTCCAACTTTGTCCGTATACAAAACACCTATTGTCTGACATTTTTTTTTTGTTTAAATCTAATGACTCATCTCCGTAGGTCCATTTGTTATGGGTGTATTAAATTCGTAATAGTGATCAAGTAATCGTGTGGAATTTTTTTTATCATAACTCTAATTATGGCAAAATAAATCATAGTAACAAAATTTAAAGCAAACACAAATAAGAGTGATTTGATCTCCTCAATATTTGTTACTTACGTGTATGCTAAAGCACTAACATGTTACTTTCTTGTGTAGGTAGTCTGGTTAAGCAAGCAGGGCTGAAAAGGCAAATTGGGATCTCTTGGGAGTTTTGGCTTAGTGGCTGAGGAATAAGATTTGTTGAGCAAAATCAACCACTCAGCACTTTGAGATTGAGATAAAACTAGTAGATAGACCCTAGGGGTCACCCATTCCACACCCAGTCATTATTGAAGTGAGCAACCAAGGGGTTGCTCACAAGAAATGAACATTTTATAAAATAATTTTAGAGGAGGTGGTCGTTGAGGCTCATCCACAAGTTTGTAAATGATTTTAGAGGAGGTGGTCCTTGAGGCTCCTCCTCAAGTTTAGAAAATATTTTAGAGGAGGTGGTCCTTGAGCCCTTCCTCAAGTTTACAAAGTTTGTACAGCAAATTATCGTTTTAAAAGAAATTTACTAAATCGGATATTTTTTCTTCAAGCGTAGACACGTATGCTTTTTGACTTTGATTTACACCTGATGGCACATGTTAGAGGGGACAGGCGGATGCACACAATTAGGGATGAAAGGTACATTAGACACCTTATCCCTCACCAACCCCCTCAGTTTTGGCACCCAAAAAGTGCCAACTCAAATCTAGTGCCCAAATATAAATAGAACTCCTGAGCAAGGTCAAGTTAGAATCACAACTCAAGTCATATCGTTACTCTTACAAAATCACCCCAGATACCTAATATTCTCTTCCTGCACTCTCTCTCTCTAAAAAGTTACTTGTTGTGAAGTTCATCTTCTTGCAGGGAGTAGTTCTTATTTTGGTTCCATTTTTATCAAAAGGAAAAGGTTTTACCAAGTGCTACTCTAGAAGTTCTTAAAGGACCTTAAAGGCAGGGTCCATTGGAGTGGATCACGCATCACCCTTTTCAGTTATTCAAAGACCCTGGTATAGCTACCCTCCTACATTTGGCAACTCCGTTGGGGAGGTACCCTCAGTTCCATGGACAAAGAAGGTTTCAACGTTTCTAAGCAGCTAGTTTTTAAAGACATTCCACTTGGGAATGGAACTTAAAGTGACTAGACCACTCATGAGGATGTGGTGGTGACCGGAGAAAAGACACCTGCTCCTCAGGGAGGGCAGACCAACTCACCGACAGCATCTCCGATGATAGGTATTAGCCTTATGGGCATATTTTTTGACTTTTTAAAGCAAAACAATGTAGACCTATCAAGTTTGGGTCAAGGTTGTGTAACACCAGTGACCGCCCCCTCTGTAGGGGCAGTAATTCCGACAGAGATTATTCTGCCTTGAAAAGTGGTGCTAGAGCAGGTTGGGGCACCACCCAGCACGCCATCATCAAAGGGCATAAGTTTGGAAGAATCCCCCTCCAAAGTAGTTACTATGGAGGAGATGAGAAAATTACTCTCCTCCACTTAAAGAGAAGCACCTCATCTGTATGATGAGATGCAAGATCCTTATCCTCAGGCTGTGAATGAGAAACCATACCCAGAAGGGTATATTTTGCCAAAGTTCATTAATCTTAATGGTAAAGGAAAAACCCCAAGAGAGCAAGTGAAAAGGTTCATTGAGAACCTAGGGGTGCTTGGAACTGACAAGAACTTGAGGTTGAGGGAGTTCTCCAAGACCCTCACAGGAAAGGCCTACACATGGTATTACCACTTGGCACCCAATAGCATTCCCTCATGGGACGAAATCCACAAATAATTCCTCCAAAAGTTCTTTGTGATAGAAGATGAGTTCACATTGAGACACCTAGCACAAGAGGTGCAAAAGACTGGGGAGAAGCTAATATAGTATATCAAGCACTTTCGCGAGAGAGAACTTGATGTGCATGGGGAGTTAGCAGAGGCAGAGTTGCTTCAAATCTATGTCGAGGGGCTCTTGGAGGAATACAAACTCCATCTAGTTAATGAGACTAGAGATGGAACCTTTAGAGAGTTCACCAGGGCTGCTAGCAACATAGCCATGATAATCAAGCGAAGGACCTCGGGTTAGAGGACACAAGTGCCATTGACTTCTGGAAGGTTTCAAGTCTCGAGGAGACAAGTAGTCAACTATGTGGATGGAAATCCCAATGGCAAGAAGGGAGGTTCCAGATCCAAGAACAACAGCCCGGGTAACAAAAGAAAGTTTGGAGAATATGCTCCACTACCGCTACCTTGCAGCATAGCGAAAGCAATGGATTGTTATCGTACGTTGGTACGAGAGGGGGTAACAGGACCCCCCCCCCCCCCCCCCCGACCTGAATGGGGAAACCCCAACAGTAGCTGACTAAGCCAACCCTAAGTACTGTGAATTACACCAGTGGGTGAAACACTCTACCAATGACTATTACTATTTGAGGAGGACCATTGACGAGCAGGTGGCCGGTGATACGTTGCAGATACCTCCTATGGATGTTAATGAAAACCCATTTCCAGCTCATCATTATGCCACTGCCAATATGGTAGTAGTGTATGATGAATAAGCAGCCCAAGATCTGATGGAGTGGGAAAGTGGTGAGACAATATGTGAAGAGTTAGGAAGGCTATCACTGAGTAGTAATCAGAGAACTGAGCTAGAAAGAAAGCGCGAGGAATGGTTCTTCACCCCAGACCAAAAGCAGGAGGGAGATGAAGAACTTGGGAAGGTTAACCTCCTAAAGCGCCAGGTGGATGTCATCCTTTCTTTGGATGTGGGGGGGGGGGGATATCTGAGGCAGAATACGTTTGCAATGCCCAGACATATGAAGTAGACTTAGATTCTGAATGCGAAGCCATAGCGAGGAGCCCAAAGTTCAAGTGGTTCTTCGACCACATAGGAGTAAAATATGACACTAGGGTGGTCATAACAAGAAAAGTTTTGGAGGCTACACAACAGAGAGGAGATCCCTAATTGAATTGGCAGGGACCAATTAGTAGGCTGATCAAGAGGTATACTTCTGAAGTGGTATTTTCTGAGGTAGACAGGTTGGTGCCTTACTTCCACAACCTCTCTTTATATGTAACATCTATGATCAATGGAGTTTCATTTCCCAGAGCATTAATGGATGGAGGAGCATCCATTAACATTATGTCAATCGACATGTTATACGAGACAGGGATTGATCAAGAGAAGATAGTGCATGTACCACTAGCGATATCAGAATTTAACAGCGCCAGAATTCAATCCCTCGAATATTTAAATGTAGGAATTAAGTTAGGGAATTTCACTTCTCACATTAAATTCCATGTCATCAATGCTAATACCATCTACCAACTGCTCATTGGGATGGTATGGATGCATACCCATGGCATAGTTCCCTCAACCTACCATCAGTGTGCAAAGGCCAATATCAGAGGAACAGAGATCATAATAAAGGCTACACAAAAGCCTTTTTTCGTTGAGGATGCCCATCTGGTGGACGCAGCGTTGTACATAGAATTGGATGAGGAAAGAAAGAATTCTGCGAGAAAGCTAGAAGAAAAGCAAGTAGTTGGAGGAATTGCCCAACCAAGGAAATCTGTACATGATCGTTTGTGGGGGAAGGTGATCCCCCGCATATCAAAAGGCAAGAGGAAGGTGGAGGAGGTGGTTAAACCTCTTCGAACTTGTAAAAAAGTGGTCCTAGCTGATATGAGAGTTATTTACCATTTATAACAATATGCGCGGGGGGTGTTCTGGGATGAGAGAATCTACCCAGTGCTAGAATGTTTTATTGTGGATGAATACCATGTTATTGAGTATATTGAGGAACCAAATGAGGCTCCAAAAATCATGCAGGATGCATCTAGGGATAAGGTACAAGAATTAGAGGAGATCAACATGGGGTAGAAGTGGGTGAAAGTATACCCATTCTAATCTCTAAGAGTGTGAACCCAAAACAGAAGGAAGAGCTTATGGGCCTGCTAAAAGAGTTCACTGACGTATTTTTTTGGAAATACATGGAGATGCCAGGGATAGACCCAGAGGTGAGCTCTCACAGATTGAATGTCCTTCCCAATGCTCTTCCAGTCAGGCAAGTAAAATGCTTGTACAAGGATGACCTCAACCTGAAGATAAAAGCAGAGGTAAAAAAGTTATTGCAAGAGGGGTTCATCAAGCCTATTCAGCATCCTGTATGGCTCTCCATCATAGTTCAAGTAGCAAAGAAGGACAAGTGCCAAATTTATATTTGTGTGAATTTTCGCGACTTGAATCGGGCATGTCCCAAGGATGAGTTTCCTCTACCAAGCATAGACAACTTAGTAAAGGTGTCCTACTTAAGAAGGTTCATACATACGCTAGCGGAGGTGACCCACCCATTCAGACCCCTTTTAAAAGACAAAGCCAAGTGGATTTGGGGAGATGAGCAGAAGAAAGCCTTTGAAAAGATGGAAGAAATCTTAGCATCCCCATCCACAATGATTCCACCAGAAGCTGGGGTGCCGCTATTGCTCTACCTTACATCAACAGAAAGATCCATAAGAGCACTACTGGCCCAAGAAAAGGAAGGATTAGAAAAGTTAGTTTGAATATAATCATTGGGCGTATACGTTTATACTAGATTATCTTGGTGTAATAACTTCCCTTATCATGTAAGGGTTGTATTTTCGTCTTTACCACAACATTAATGAATTTGGGCAATAATTTATTAAAATCTTCATTTCGTATGGTTAGGTTTACACCTTTTATGCTTGATTGTTGGTATCTATAAATTATTTCCATTTTATTGTGATTTACTCATAAGAATAATATATTTTTGTTAGTCCAAGGTAGGGGAATGTTCTTAGACCTCCTTTAATCTCAATTTTATCAATTCACTAGTTAAAACTCGTTTAACTTCATTAATCTCTAGTTAATTATTCTTCATAGTTTCATTTCATTTTAGTTCTTTAAATCACTCCATTAATATAAATTATCTTTTTTTTTAATCTTAATACTTTTCTAAATATATTAACTCTACTCTATATAAATCCTTGTGAAATTTGACTCCGTTCGTTACCAGATTTTTACTATTCTCGCGATTAACTTGCACTTGAGCTATATAATATTTTAAGCCAATCAACCACCGTTTTTTTTTATAAAATCCTTCATCCTCTTAGGAGTAAAATCGAATTTCAAATCTTTGCATGGCGTCCTGTTAGTTACGATCTACTATCCGACCTATTCAAGAATCATCTTCTAGTGAGCGTTGTGAAAGCGTGTTAACTCACATGAACCTACAGGGGGTGAATAGGTTCCTTAAGGGAATTACTCCAGTATTAACCAATTTTAATTTTCTCTACAATTTTTGCAATCCAAGTTAACCATCCAACTAATCGAAATGATGATGAGGCAAGAATATCTACAATTAAACTAATAAGATGGGAAATCTAAGTTGATTGTGAGAAAAATTAACTAGATGCAATGCCTACGTTCAATTTCAATAGAGATTCATGGATCTAATCTTTATCTAGGTGTTGTGTGTGTGTGTTAGTAAGTAATAATAAAGGTAAATAACTCATAAACAAAACATAAGATAAATTTATGAGTGCTAAAAATGAACGAATGCATGCCAAGAATCGTTAGATAAATTAAAGTCCTTGTTGACAACTGCCCATGTCATGCAATAACCTGATTTGACCTTTCCATTTGAGCTTATGTGTGATGTAAGTGATTATGCCATAGAGGTGGTTTTGGGTCAGTGGGGGGGATAAAAAGACCTCTTGTGGTATCTTATTCTCGTCGCATGCTCAATAGTGCCCAAATCAACTATTCTACTATGAAGAACGAGTTGATAATTATGGTGTTCGTGTTGGATAATTTTGGTCTTATTTTACGGGATCACCCACTATTTGCTTAATTTAACATGACACTCCCAAATACCATTTTTCTAAGAAGGATGCTAAGAGTGGGATAATTTGATAATTGCTACTCCTCCAAGAATTTTATCTCTCAATCAAAGATAAAAAGGGTGTTAAAACATCATTGCCGATCATTTGTCCCGATTGACATTCGATAACAACCATATAGATTCGATTACCTTTTAAGAGTATTTTTTGATGAGCGACTAATGGACATTTAAATCTTGCCATGGTTTACCGATATAGCAAATTTCCTTATCACCGGAGTATACTGTCGCAATTCTATCCCAAAGATAAGGAAAAAAAATTCAATTGTGACCTGATCATTATTATTTGTGACCCATATATGTTCTAGCATTGTCAAAAACAAATGATTTGAAAATGTGTCCTAAATGATTAGATTCCTCATGTCTTGTTATTTTTCCACAATGAAGCATGTGGAGGTCATTTCTGTTCCTAAAAGACCATATGTCTTACAATATGGGTTTTATTGGCCAACTCTCTTCAAGGATGTGCAAGATTTTTGTAAAACTTTCCCCTATTGATAATTACTCAGGAATGTCACCAACCGAAACATAATGCCTCTTTCTTCCATCCTTGTAAACGAAATCTTTGATTGTTGGAGAATAGACTTCATGGGACCTTTCCTAAAGTCCAATAAGTTCGAGTACATATTAGTCACCGTCGACTATGTGTCAAAGTGGTGGAAATCATGCCATTGAGGAAAAAATCAACAAATAAATTGCCAAGTAATTATAAACCATAAATGAATTTCCAAAACGAATTAGTTATTAGGGATATAAAAGGGATTTGGGAAAAAAGTATAGATTACTTGACCAATAAATGGTCATATTGGCTAATCAAAGCTCTTTAGGAATATTGGATGGCTTATACGATGAACCTTGGGATATCCACGTGCAGGGTGTTATATAGGAAAACATTTCATTTACTGATTAAGCTTGAACTTGGGCATATTGGGCTATTAAAAAGCTTAATTTTGACATCACTGAGGGGGAAGAACTTCGTAAGTTCCATCTCAAAGAATTAGAAGATTTGACGGATGACTTGTACAAGAGTTCTCATGTTTGCAAGTCAAAACCAAGGCGTTTCACGACAAGAGGGTAGTGCATAAGTATTTTGAGGTAGGAAATAAAGTCTTACCCGCTTCCCCATTTTTCCTAAAAAATTTCAATCCTCGTGGAATGAACCATTTGTAGTTAACAAGGTCTACTAGCCTGGTGCCATTGACATTTTGACTTCAAGTACTAAAAACTTTTTTAAGGTGAACAAAAAAAGGCTTAAGTATTTCCTTGATGGGTTCAACCCAAAGTTGGCCAAGATCCCATTAGAAAATCCCCCGGCGTGTCTCGCGTTAGGTTCCCCATAGGTTCATTTTGTGCTAACTCTTTTTTGACGTTCAATTTTTTTGGATTTCCCAATTTACATATTATGTAAAATCGCGCTTCCCAGAACCTCCACACTTACGATTTTGGTGTTTTATAAATGTGGTACGACTTTAGGTAATTTATTTTTTGGTTTTTACCCTCCATATCCCTTGGAGTAGACTTTAAAAATTCCATTGACCGAACAATGAAAAGTGTGCATCAATCGATCAATATCATCCTTCCGAGAGAACATTTAGTCTTTGGTTCATTTTTAGCCATCGATTGATCGACACTGTTTGTCGATCAATCAACCAAAATTCAAGCTTCATGGTAATAATTGAGATGTTTTCCTATTTTTGTCATGGATAAATCGATAACGTTACATCGATTAATCGACAGTTTAGTTTTCAAAGTGAGCCATCCCATTTTCTTTGCTTTACCTGGTTGAACCAACACAACATCCAACATCATTATCTCTCTCCTTACCAAAAATTTACCCCACAAGAGCCATAAATTCTAAATCTTCCTCATTCCCCAAAATCAAACCATTAAATCCCATTTTTCTCATTCCATGGTATGATTCTTATCCTTTATTCATATATTACTTGATTACTTTTGTGGTTATTTGATTTTTTAGGGTTCTTTCAACCCCAATAAAAAATGCGATTTAACTTTTAATTTCTAAAAAATGTACGACATTTTTAGATTTGTTTCTCAACATTTTGCACACACTTCTTATAACTTGCAATATATTATGTGTTGACCGAGTGATTAAACCATTGTGTTGGGTTCTTTGGGTTGATTACAAACATTTTTGTTGTGTTTTTAGCTTTATTTATGCTATAATTGTTCCAATATGGGTATAGATTTTTTATGCCCCATTCTTGTATTACTTTTCTTCATGATCTCATGGTTCGATAAATTCTTGAGTTTATTCATGATCGAGGGTTGCATGTTTATTTAAATGGCAACCCCCTCCTATTTTCACTTTTTGTACACCAAGTGTTTGCAATATAACTAAATGGATTTTTACTCTTCATATTAGCACACACTTGCATGTTTATCACTCCATGGAATATTTACATATCGATCACCATTACAACTTTTGCTTCGCATTTTCCTTTAGTTTCTTTACAATTAATATTGTCATGCTTAACTATTGTCTTGGGTTGTTATTGATACCATTGAGAAACCAGGGTCAATAAAATGTGATGGAAAATGGTTTCAATGGATTTCGTTCAAAATAGTAACGGTATTAGTATAGGGATTACTTCCAAAACCAAAAGCCAATTGATTTTGAGAAATCATGGAAATTATATGACATTCTAGTTGAGGTACGCATGTACAAGTGGGAGTTGTTCCTTGTGCAATCTAGGGAAACAAATGAAGATTTAGTGAGGCTGTTCTATGCCTCACTATTAGAGTTCCCCAATAAGCATATATTGGATTCATTTGTTCGTGGTACATTTGTGAAATTCTTCCGTTCGGAGTTAGTTGTTCATATGGGTTGGGTAGACTCACTAGACACATTCATGTATCCTAAGGAGGAAAGGAGGTTGGGTTAGGTGGAATCATTGCATTCTTGGCCCTGGGGCATTCTTGTATTAAGGGATCCTTCAATAAATACTTCCACCGGGTCATTCACTACATCAACGTCCACTCTGAAATTCTTATGAAAAATCGCACTGAAGTGTGGTATAAGTGTAACACCCCATATTTCTGAGTATTTAAAATTTGATTCATTCAGTTATTTTTAAATTTCACGTGTGTCGTAATTTAATTGAATTAAAAATTATGTGTTTATTAAAATATTAAGCGTGAGAGATAATGATTGATGTTATGGAATAAATTTACTAAGTGAGTAGTAAAGAATTTTATACGTCATAGGGAGTGATAGTGACATGATAATGTTCTATCTCAACCGGGAGTCGAGCGTAGACTATATGAGGTCGAGATAGGATATTTACGTAGGTGACTCGAATGGTGTTTCAAAATCATGATTGGTTCCGGGTGGGTCGAGATAGTCAAAATATTGTACCCAGGGGTAGTAATTGGGCCACCGAGCCTTTTGAGACATAAACGGGCCCACACGGGGGGTATTAGGGTCATTTGGGCTTGACCCGTTAGCCTAATTTCGGGATTAGAGATATTAAACATAAATCTAAGAGTTTGAGGCAACCACAACTCATATTCTAAACCCTAGAAATTTAGAGAAGAGAGAAGGAAAAAAAGAAGGGAGCTTTAGGAGGCAAATTCAAGGAGGAATTGAGTCTTCTATTGTCAAATTCGTCTTCTACAATGCGTAATTAGACCATATGAACCTAGAAAGGTAAGTGATTAACTTGATTCTATTTTAAATTGCAAAAACTCATGTTCATATCATAGTAGGTGTAGAACAAAACCATTTTTGGGTAGGTTTCACATGTAAAAGGGTTTTTTTGAGAAATTATCCCATAACTTGTAGAGTAAATGCATATTCGATGTTTTTGAATGAATCATAATTGCTGGAATTTGAACCTTGTTAGAGATTCATAGATTGATCATGATTAATTAGGACTTTGAATCAAATCTAGGGTTATTTGAGGTGTTTATCACGTAAACCCAATTTAATGGATTAATTAGGTGATTGTAGTTCATCTTTGGTATTAGGATGATTATTTGATGTTATAATCATCCAAGAACATTTCTCTTATGTTCTATATGAAATATAATATCATGTAGAAGGTGTTTAGGTTGGATTTAAAGAAGAAAAATCTCGATTTTTGCACTGTTTTCATCTGGATTTCTACATTATTTTTGTCAATCTCATTAGAACATAGTTAGAACCTCGCTCGAATGATGTGACTTTCTCGTTCAAACGAAGCAGGCATGCATTCTAACGACCTTAGGTTTTGGTCACGCAAATAGGTCTTTTCGTTATGAATGTGTGGCCGACAGTTTCGTACTTTTTTGATTTTTTAAAATTAGTTATGAATTTTCTACGAAAGGGTGTTTGAGATTGAAATCTTTTGTCAAAAATCAAATCCAGGTATGGATGCATGAGATTTTATTACCTAGGGATGAGTGGGTTATTAAAGTTGAATAAGAAATTGTGAGAGAATTAATTGACGAGAAAGTTTAAATAATGATTTGAGTGAGGTAAATTCATAAATATGTGATGTACGGGATACTTGGGTAAGTCCGGGTAATATGATAGAGTGGCTTTAAGTTATTTATTGAATTGATGAGAACTTGAATGAAATAAGCGTCATGGTGTAAGGACATAACTTCCATAAACCTGATTTTACATTATGCATGTCGTATACCGCTACAACCGTCGAAGGAAGTTCACGATCATTTGCTCAAGACGATGGATCTGAATGTCAAGTTTCTTCAATAACGAACATCTAAAAGATTGATTTTGGTAAGAATTGTGTTTAAGTTTCAAAATTGTTTTACGATAGTATTGGGATGTTTTTCGAAATTGTTTTTATCAAAATGAGGCATTTTTTTAAGTAAAAATATTTTTTAGAAGATATGTAGGCGAACTTTTTAAATTAATAATTTTTGCTTTTGTCGTTGAAATGACCCATTCGAACGGCATCACATGTCGTTTGATAGGTCGCGAGATAGGTCGTTCCTTTCCCTCTTTAAATGACCACGCACTATTTTGCATTTTATCAGGTTGTTTCTTAGGTCGCTTCAAATGACATCTAATGTCGTTCAAACGACATCAAGAAGTCGTTCGAACGACCTGTGTCGCCTCAAGTGTTTTGTTTTGCTATAACTACCTGTTTTGGAAGACTTTTTCATTAACACTTTTGCCAAATGAAAACTACAATTGTGTAGAATTATAGTCTTCACTTTTAGGGCACAAAAATTTGTTTTAGATTCACAAAATCATCCCATATACTTTGGTGAATCGTTTTGGAACCCAAACACTTCTTATTGAAGTTTCTATTGAAGAGAAAAATTCTCTACTGCTAGATTAATAGTTCTTGTGAGAGCTATTGTCTGACGACAACGGTCATTTGGGATACTTGAGGGTATTCACTACTGAAGGAGGACTGCGATTCTTGAGGTTTTTGAGGGAATCTTTGTTGGTGATAGGCTGCGGTCTATGTGGATTTTCTGTGAGAAATTCATTGAAGATTTCTCTGTGTAATTATAAGTTGCGATTTAAGTTAGATAGTGAAATAAAAAGTTTAACCGAAAGGGTTTTTTTCCTAAAATTTATTTGTCCCTTGATTTGTGATTGCATGTTTGATTTATTCACATAAATGTATAATCAGTGTTTAATAAATTTGGATTGAAGATAGACTCTAATTAATTAAGTTTAAAATTGGAAATTATAGAATCCCTTAAATAATTGATATCATGCATTCTTAAATTGGTATAAGATCTAGCTGCTATAACTTATCAAGTGATTTATTTTCCTTAAAATTTTTGTGATATCAATTTTTTTAAAATTTGATTTTGAAAAATTTCGCAATTTTTTCGATGGATAACTTATATAATTGAATGCCTGATTTTAATGGCATGAGTTATGCCAATTGGAAAGACCACATGAGATCTTGTTTAAAGGCTATTGATGACGTGTTTGGAATACTTCCATGATTAAAGATTTAATACTACATGATTTCAAGATATAGTTTAGAAGAAAATAGGATTTTCTATCTTTGAAATGGGTCTTGTAGTAAACATATGTTTAACTTGATTTGTCTTACATATTTAGAGCTTAAAACATGTTGATTAAGGTTTTAAATATACTAATAGAATTATTAGCACCATTCTTACCATTTTCTACGAAAATTGGCACTTAAAATGAAGGATTGGATGGGTTTAAAAAATTGATAATTTTCAGCCCACTATTCACAAACATTTTATGAAATAAAATGTTTTAAACTCATGTTTTAAGGTGAATAAATGATTTCTTTGATGTGAAGAACACTTGGTATGCATATACCCTTTTCTATGAGATTAATATAGTGATTTTAATGTTGATGAATCATTAAGAAATGAGCAAATGGAATTTCATTTACAAAGTGTACACTTTAGTTTGTTAAACTAAATTTTGGGGTTAAAAGTTTAAATATGTGAAAATGTAGTCTTCTTGCAAAATTTGGGTGAAAATATAAATAATAAAAGTGTAAAATACTAAGTGTGAATAAAATAACTAAGTATGGGTCTTTATGCAAAAAGTCATAATTAAAGTGTGCAACACTAAGTTTGAAATGCAAAGTGTCAAATGTGTAAATGTTGACTAAAATGGATTTTCAGTGTTAAAACTCATAAATAAAGTGTGTAGACTTTAATATGTAAAAAGTATGATTTTATATATTAATGGGATTAATGTGCAAAAATGTGATTTTAGACAAAGTTAGAAGTTGAGAAAGTGTCATAGTGACTAAAATGCCTTCGTGTTATGTTTGAAGATTAAAAATGGTGTTGTTTTTGTAAATAACACTTGAATAAGGAGTGAAGTTATGTATTTTGATGTAAATTGGCAATTTAGTTAAAGTGTAACATTTTCAGGAAACAAAAATGTTAAAGAGTGTTTGGACACGCATGTAGAAAGAATGAAATAAGTTCTTAAACGAAAATAATTTTCAGTGGAAAAACCAACGCGTGCTTGAAAAAGAACTTCAATGGAATATAATTAGTTTTCCTAAATGAATAATGAAAAAATGGACGGTTAAGTCTAAGGCTTTGGCTTCGTCCCTAAAAAGGAAAATTAATATGAACATAATGAAAATGTTGAATACTTTCATAAGATAACGATATTGGATGATGCCGGGTTAAATAATTAAGAAGGGCTACGCTGTCCCTAGGGTGAAAAACCCAAAATCAACTGCAGTTTACTTGGCGCTCGGTGCAGGTAGGTGAAATTTCATGAAACTGTGGGTGTGCGTGTATTGTGACAGGTGTGTGTGTGGGCAAAATCCCTAAAGAAAATGCTAAGTGATGAATTGAATATTCATGAAAGAGGCATAAATGAATGGTATTAATTCATTGATTTATTAATACAAGAATAACACATTAAATGTTTAATGTTCATGTGGTAACATGGTATGGTTAAATAAGTTGACTTAATGATGTTTAAGCTACCTAATTAGGTTTGAATCATAATAAACACAAGCGTGTGTTATATGAGGCTTTCAAAGGAAAATGAGTATTTTTCTAAACACGTTGTGTGCGTACGTTGAATGGAAGTCCTATAAAATGGTTACATAACTCTGGAGAGAGTTAATAAACGTTGCATTAATGAACGTTTGAGAGTAAATGTAAGTTTTTTCCCTAATAAATGTCATTTGTTTCACGGTGTGAGTTAACGCGAAGAAATATGATTGCTTTATGCATAATGATACAAATTGACTATTTTGTTAAAATAAGAAAGTATATTGGAGTAAATAACGTTTTTGAATAAAATGATTTAATACATTGGGATATGTATTTCCAAAGGTATATATGTAGATACATACGTACTTTCGCATGCATGTAATGTAGCATGTGAGTATTCTTTATTCCGTTCGTTTCTATACTGCATTGTATAGTTCCCACTGAGCATTCATCTCACTCCCTCATTTTGTTATGGCAGCTTTCATGCAGTTTCGTATTATGAGTGCGTTATACAGGTAAGTATTTACTTGTATTTACATTAGTAGATCTGTTTACTTGGCCTTTGGGAATTTTTCTTGGGTCATATCACGTAGTGACTATAAATCGGACTCACATGCAAATAAGTGTAACGTTAGATATTAATAAAACTGGATTTTAAATATTATTTAAGGTGTTTCATTGAACTTTAGGATTAACGCGTGGTTCGGATCGGGTTGATCCTTTATCAACCCTTAAATTCGGGCTAGGGCATTATAACTTGGTATCAGAGGTTTAGGTTCATGTTCTTTTCGAGTTTGACGTGATGAGGTTGGTAGTGGATCTTTTGACATCATTTTTGGTTAGAGTCGATCACACTTGCTTGGTGACAGTTTTAAATTGTACCTTCATGGTAAATTCGAGGTCTTAAGCACGTTATGCCCTTCTCTTTGAGATGGCTAAGTTAGTAGCCATTCTTATTCCATTGCATTTGTTTTGGTAGTATTAGCTAACAAGTATCGATTTTTTGTGTTGGCCGTTAGGTGTTGGCACCTTAGGCTTGTGTGAGATGTATCATGTGGAGGTTTGATGATTAGGAATTCCTAATTATTTCAGTTGCATCTTAGATGGTATGATTGTGGTTTCATCTATGGGATTAGGTGACTAAGTAGCGTGACTTCTGAATAAATAATTTTATGGAAATTACAATGTCTAAGTGACTTGATTATGATTTGGGTTTAGATAATCATATTGATTTAGGGTAATTTAAGAACGAATCTATATAGTCCTTCGAACTTAGTGTTAGAAATGGTGGTATTGAATTATGTTATAAGAAAAATGAAGTGGTATTGTGGAGTAGGATCTCTTGTGGCGTCAAAGGTACTATCCCACAGTTTTATAGGTAGTAACCGATGCCCCGTATCCTACCAAGAGTTTATTAGTGGTGATATCCTGTGATATAGAAAATGAGTATGATGGCTATGTAGTGAGACAAGTTAGTTGTCAGAGCTGGGTGTTCAATAAGGTTAAGTTATACGCCATGTTAAGTCTGATCTCAGGTTATAGTTGTGGACAAGCATGTCAATCCGTACTGATAATGCCTTGGAGATATGTGCTAAGGATTAGTTATTGAGTTATTAATACAAGTGATAGACACTCCTTAGTAACGGTGAACTTTAGATTGCGCTTCGTGTATTACGATAACAAGGTTGTCTCTTGATAACAAGGTTATCTCGTGATAGACACTCACAGAAGTAAAGGGATCGATAATTATAAACCCTAGCTAAAACACTGCTTGTACACACAATAGAGAGAGAGAGTGAGCTTATGCGCATTGTATCCAAGGCCATTAGTGCCCATATTTAGTGAATCACACACTAATAGTGGATGTAGGCCTACTTGGCTGAACCACAATACATCATTGTCTTATTCCTCTTATACTCATCCCCTTCTATATACTACATACACATATATCTCTATGGTTGCCATTGTTATCATTGTTTGAGCTGTCCACCTCTTATGTGGTGGTGCTAAATCTTAGCATCATCATCTCTCTTTGAACTTTGGGGCTTTTTTATGACGTCAAGGACATAGTGTTACATTTGGTGTAGCACATAGTAATTGGGTTAGTGTTTGGCCCTTGAAAAAAAAAATTAACGGCCATGATCGATTTTATACTTGGTAATATTTTGTCGTGATCACTCCTACTCTAGAATGTGCATGATTGTTGGATATGATTGAATTGGTGTCCTTTCCATGGAGCGTTGGGAAATTTATTGTGTGGATGCATAGGTGGCTAATGTTATAATACAATTTAGTCGTATCGTTTTGTGGCAATACTTAGGAGTTAGCGCCATGGATTGTTGATAAGCTTGTGTTAAGGTACGAACCTTGTGCATAATATCGAAAATAGGTTGATACATGTTAGTTTTTACACTTGTGAGACTTATGACATGATGATATTTATCATGATTTTAGAAATAACACTCGAAATGGAATGTTAGATTTGATTATAGTATCTATATGTGCTACCTATATGTCTTAGTATGACTATAGTGAGGAGAATTATTAGGTATTAGACATGGATAATGCTTGAAAAATTAAGGTGCCATTGTAACTAGTCCGATGGTTATGATTTGGGATCACATAGGACGTTGCTAAGGATTGTAGCGATGGTCCGTAGGGTAAAATTATGTTAGTGTTGTGTTTCACTAGATGAGAAAGATCTCGAAGCTTGAAAGTTAGCAATCACATGTGGAGATTGTGGAGAATTGAGTAGGTGGGTCAGTGACTAACATTAACAAATGAGAAATGTAACTTCGCTTTGCTATGAAGGATAAAAATTAACCTCGGTCTTAAGGAGTAAAGCCTAGCATTTTAGCTTCCCAAATGAATCGGTTCCCAAGTTGTTGCCTTTGAAAATGGGTAGTCGATATTAGTGATTCAATCCGGGCTACGTGCCATGGTTAAGACTTTAGCGCATGTGCAGGTCGGTGAAATTTTAGACTTCAAGTGTACGTTGTGGTTCTTACTTTACGTGGCATGGTTCGTTGCCCGAATTTAATTATTTTATTCTGGCGTGGAAATTCCCTAATCCATTGCATCTTATTGAGTCTACTTTAATCTTAGTGATGGGAAATTATTGTGTCAATTAGGGGTCTGTATTCAGGTATAGCATTGCATAAGCTCAGCCATGATATGAGATAGGTCAGTTTGAGGCTGATTCATCACGGCACATGAGTATGCTCCTCTTCGTAAGAAACTTTGTTATACATATATTAGTGTGTACACCTGTGATCGCGGTTTGTTGCATGTAGTTTGCATGTGTACTTGATAACTTTAGGTTAACACACTCACTAGTTAACCAGTATAGCTGGTTATAATGTATATCGTGGATTCGAGGTCATGACTCTAAGATATGAATATTAGAACTTGATGGAACATTAAATGTTAGTGTTGCACTCCATATGGAATTTTTAGAATGAGAATCTATTATCTCACGTGTATTTGGGTTTTCGTACCTAGCATGATTCTAGCTTAATGTGTAGTCTCGTAGGAGGTATCGGTCGTATGGACCATTGGAATTAAATGGATGTCTCGAAATCATTGATGTGAATAGTTATTGATGATGAGGATGTATCTTCCTAGGCTAGGAAAGATCCAAATCGTTTGACCACACGTAGGCTTATAAATCCCGATGTACGAAATAATTCATAATAATGACTTCTTTGGGTGTTAGCATGATATTTGGTGGTTATCAATTATTTTGAGATATTGTTTAGATGGACATGATAGGCATGCTTGGGAGTTATCAATAATACATCAGGATCCACCATGGTTGTATCAGATTAATGGTATGAAATATTTGGTTAGACTATAGTGTTAAAGACATTTAGGATTAGAATTTAATTGTTGGACAAATGATTTGTGAGCTTGATAATCATAAATTTTGAGGATGAAATTTCCTAAGGAGGGAAGAATGTAATACCCCGCCCTAGAAATTAGGTATTTAACATTATTTGAGGTGTTTTGTCCAAAGAAAAATTTGAGGAATAAATAATCCAAGTGTAACGCGCCAAGTAATACGTAAGGTGGCATATTTGATATTTTTGAGTAAATGCATATTTGTAGAGTAAGGTGGCATATTTGTTGAGTAAATGCATAGGTGGCATATTTTTGAGTAAATGCATACGTAAGGTGGCATATTTGTAGAGTAAATGCATATTTGATATTTTTGAGTGAATCATTATCGCTAGAATTTGAACCTTGTTAGAGATTCATAGATTGATCATAATTAATTGGGACTTTGAATCAAATCTAGGGTTATTTGAGGTATTTATCATGTAAACCCATTTAATGAATTAATTAGTTGATTGTAGTTAATCTTTAGTATTAGGATGATTATTTAATGTTAGAATCATCTAAGAATATTTCTCTTATGTTCTATATGATTGGGTGAATGTATAATATCATGTAGAAGGGGTTTGGGTAGGATTTGAAGAAGAACAATAAGGGTTTCTGCACTATTTTTGTCAGGGTTTGTTCACAATTTTCGTTAATCATGTTAGAACATAGTTAAAACCTCGTTATAATGGACTTAGGTTTTAGTCACAAAGATAGATCTTTTCATTACGAACGTGTTGCCATCAGTTTGTATTTTTCTAATTGTTTTTAAATTTGTTATGAATTTTCTACGGAAGGGTGTGTGAGATCAAAATCGTTAGTCAGAAGTCAAATCTAGGTACGGATGCATGGGATTATATTAGCTAGGGATGAGTGGGTAATTAAAGTTGGATCAGAAATAGTGAGAGAATTAAATGAGGAAAAAGTTTAAATAACGAATTGAGTGAAGTAAATTTTTAAATATGTGATGTACAGGCTGCTTGGGTAAGTCCAGGTAATTTGACAGAGTGACGTTTAGTTATTTATTGAATTGATGCGAACTTGAATGAATTAAGGGTCATGGGATAGACTCGTGTAAGGATATAACTTCCATAAACCTAATTTTACATTGTGTATGTTGTATACCGCTACAACCATCGAAGGAAGTTCACGATCATTTGTTCAAGACGACGGATCCCAATATTAAGTTTCTTTAACAACGAACATTTACAAGATTGATTTTGATAAGGATTGTGCTAAGTTTCGTAATTGTTTTATGATAGTCTTGTGATGTTTTTCAAAATCGCTTTTCATCAAAATGAGGCATTTTTTTAAGTAAAAATATTTTTTGGAAGACCTATAGGCGAGATTTTTAAAATAATAATTTTCTCTTCTATCGTTTATATGACAAAGCAATGTTATTCAAACGACCCATTCAAACGGCATCATAGGTCGCGAGATAGGTCGCGAGATAGGTCGTTCCATTTCTGCTTTAAACGACCACGTACTGTTTTGCATTTTATCAGGTTGTTTCTTAGGTCACTTCAAATGACATCTAATGTTGTTCAAACGACATCAAGAAGTCGTTCGAACGACATGATTCGCCTCAAGTGTTTTGTTTTTCTATAAATACCTGTTTTGCAAGACTTTTTCATTAAGACTTTTGCCAAACGAAAACTACAAATCTGTAGAATTGTAATCTTTTAGGGCACAAAACTTTGTTTTTGATTCATAAAATTATCCCATATACTTTTGTGAATCATTTTGGAACCCGAACACTTCTTATCGAAGTTTCTCTTAAAGAGAAGATTTCTATACTACTGGATTGATAGTTCTTGTGAGACTTATTTTCTAATGACTGCGAACATTGGGGATACTCGAGGGTATTCACTGCTAAAAGAGGAGCTAAGGTTCTTGAGGGAATCTTTGTTGGTGCTAGGCTACGGTTTATG
This sequence comes from Sambucus nigra, assembly GCA_949130495.1. Taxonomy (NCBI): domain Eukaryota; kingdom Viridiplantae; phylum Streptophyta; class Magnoliopsida; order Dipsacales; family Adoxaceae; genus Sambucus; species Sambucus nigra. The sequence goes on from OX422207.1 coordinate 187,280,465, forward strand.
TGGATTTTGTGTCGGAAATTCATTGAAGATTTCTCTATGTAATTGTAAGTTGCGATTTAAGTTAGATAGTGAAATAAAAAGTTTTACCTGAAAAGGGTTTTTTCCTGAAATTTATTTGTCCCTTGACTTTGTGATTACATGTTTGATTTATTCACATAAATGCATGATTAGGGTTTAATAAATTTGGGCTGAAGATTGACTCTAAATAATTAGGTTTAAAATTGGAAACTTGCGAATCCCATAAATAATTGATATCATGCATTCTCAAATTGGTATCAGAGCCGGTTACTCTAATTTATCAAGTGATTCTTTTTCTGCAAAATTTTTGTGATATTAATTTTTTTGAAATTTAATTTTAAAATTTTTTGCAATTTTCCGATGGATAACTTATATAATCGAATGGCTCGTCTTTGATGGCATGAATTATGCCTATTGAAAAGCCCACATGAGATCTTGTTTAAAGTATTGATGAACGTGTTTGGCTCGTTTGTGAAAGAGGAAGGACTCCTCCCACCGTCACCATTGAAAATGTTACTAATCTCAAACCTCTGGAATAAGGATGATTATAAAATGAGTACCTATCCCATGACCTGAGTGCTATTTCTGGAGCCTTCACGCCTGATGAATTTTGTCGTATTATGACATGCACCACGTCTAAAGAGGTATAAGATATCCTCTAATTGACACCTGAGGGTACCAACACGGTTAAGGCGTCAAAATTACAAAATTTGATCACCTAGTTTGAGATTGTCACCATGTCAGAGTTCAAGTGTTTTAACGAGTTTTATACTAGGTTATCGGACATGGTCAATACGAGTTTTAAAATGGGTGAGAAAATTGACGAGACTTATTAAAAATATTTTGAGATCACTTCCATCACGTTTCATTCCTAAGTTCATTGTTTTAAATCCTTTAGGGATATTAAATATTCTTTGGTTAGAAAACTCATAGGAGACCTTCAAACTTATACGATCGACATGTTTTCCAAAACCGTTAAGCCTAAGGATAGATAGATTTCACCTAGGGACCAATATAGAAAAGGTGAGCAAGTGTCTAAGAAGAAAGAAAAGATAAATAAAGAGAGTGTTTATGAGTTCGAGTCCGAGGGAGATTTTGATTTTGATGATGTGGCCTTGTTTGCTAAAATGTTAAAAAGTTTCTCAAATTTTCTAAAGAAACTTCTTCAACAGAAGGATTTTTGAGAAAAATAAAAAGAAAAAAGAGGCAAAAGAGAGCAGTAAGAAAGACGAAGAGGCGAGATGTTTTGAGTGCGAGGGAAAAGGGCACAAAGAATTTGAATGTCCCACTATGCTAAAGAGAAAAGGCAAGAAAATTGCTATGCGAGCCACTCTTAGCGATTTTGATGTCGAGGTGAATGATTCCAGGGATGAATCATCACATTGTATGTGTGTTGCCTTTATGGCTAGTTTGTGAGCACATCTAGTTTATCCCACAACGATGAGGACACTTGTATATGTGAGAGCCCCAATGATAATTTGTGTGTTTCAAGTGAGTGTGAGAGTGAGATTGGAAGTGAGGGTGAAAGCGATATCAAAAAAGCATTTTGAGATTTATACGTCAAGACTTTGAAGATGAAGAAGTTGAATAAGGAGTTAGGTCTTAAGGTGTTAGATTTGGAGAGAGAGAGAGAGAGAGAGAGAGAGAAGTATTGAGTGAGTATGAGGCCTCGACGAGTCAACTCGAGAAGGTTAAGGTTTCTTTAAGTGAGAAACTGATTGTCTTAGGTCAGAAAAAGAGTGAACTTGAAGCTCGTGTGTCCTAACTCAAGAGAGATCTTAAATGTGTCCGAGAGGTCAAGGTCACTATAGAGGATACATCGAAGAAGGTTGGAAAGTTGCTCCTCGATCCCCCTTTGGGTAATATTGAGAGACTAAGAATAGGTTATGACGATGCGTATACTTCCCATGTTGCACCCGAGCCAGTTCTAGAGTTTGTGATAGATCCATATGGCTTTTGACCTAACCCACCTAGGCTTATGCTTCCACGTAGCAGAGCGTATCCTAATCATTTTGAGAGAGGTGTTCTGACACTCGTTTAAGTTTTCTCCCATTGCAAGAAGAGAGGACACCTTATGAAATTTTTCTTCAAGTGGGGTAGTGTGTCTCATAGGTTTTTACCTGATTATGCTAGTACCTGTTTTCCCACACACATACCCACACATGATACTTTGCATACTCCTGCACATCACATGAAGGATTTTGATCACTTTAGAGAGCAAGTTGAGTATTTATTCAAGACTTCACATGATTTTATGGATATTTTTCATAGGATGTTACCACCTTTGAAAAATTCCCCCGCACCTAATGGTTGAGGTTTAGAGTTGTTTGCTACCATAAGATGATTTGCACGATGATACTATTGTTCCTATTACTAGTGTGTACCATTTTCCTATTTATTTTTCATTTTGATATATTTTTCAACCCCCCCTCCCAAAAAAAAAATTTTGTTTTTGTAAAAAATTGGGAAAAATATAAAAAGATTTTCTATTTTTTTTGAGAAAAAATAGAAAAAGCCAAAAAGATTTTATTTTGATAAAATTTTTGAAAAAATACAAAAGATTTTCTTGCAAAAAAATTGAAAAAGCCAAAAAGTTTTTATTTTGATATTTTTTTTTGAAAAAGACAAAAGGATTTTTGTATTTTGTTTTACATCGTTTGTGGATGGACATTTAGGATGACCAAGTCACAACATCATTCCATATCCGTGTGACTATTTGATAGTGTTTTGAGACAATACATCATTTCATCCATGTTCTTTATAATGTTTGGAGTCATTGAGATGAGATTTGAGATTACTTTCTGCATATTTGACTCATGATTTCCTTTATTGCACACTTGCACGATTTTATTTTATTATTGTGCTTGTCTATCAGATGTTAGTCGAAGTGTTTGCATCTCAATCATTTCTTTAAAACGAGCCGTATGCGATAAAACATGATAATGAAAGTAGTGCATGTAATAACTATCCCCATGAGGAATTTGTTTAAAATAAAAAATGATGAGTGAACAGGGGAAAGGGCTACAAAAGGAGAAAATAACCCTTATATGAAAGCCACCATTTAAAAGAGCCAAAAAATTATGGCATTGTAAAAAGTAGCCAAGGCCAAGATAGTTTAGTTTGATATGATCATTCAAAAAGAAAAGAATAGAATTGAAAAATATGACTGTAGACACCCCATTCTAACACCCCCTAACCTCTCCGTAGGTCCCTAGAATCTCCCCTCATCGCTACAAACCTAAGTCATACCCCGAGTACTGACCTAGAGGCCACCGAGCACTCCCGGTCTCCATTTGACCAAAAGTCAAACTCTTTAGCTCGACTGAGACTGAATAAATCTTCAAAGGGAATTGAAATCCCTTTCCAATGGTCCGTCCCGTGAGCGATTCTAACTTACGGTGCAGACGAACGACCCGTTTTCCCTCAAAACTTGATTAGGATGTCACCGAATGCTCCTAGGCTCTGTTTGATCAAAGTCAAATCTTAAAATCAACTGAGAATGAATGAATCTTCAAAGGACACTGAATCCCCTTTCCAACGGTCCGCCCCATGCGCGATTTGGACTAACGGTACGGACGAAGGATCCGTTTTACTTCGAAAGGTCACCGAACACTTCCAGGACCTGGTTGACCAAAGTCAACTTCCCAAATCGAGTCAAACTCTTTGGAATGTCGAAGTACATCTCCTAACCTTTCCAACAGCCTGTCTCGTGCGCAATTCTGACTTACCATGCGGAAGAACGATCCATTTGCATTCGATAATTCCCCATCCAAAGGACCGACGAACGCTTTCGAGCCACATTTGTCCCAAAGTCAACTCTTAAACCCAGGAGCAGTCCAAATACTTTCGAAGATCTCTGAAGTACCTTCCAATGGTTCACCCCATGCGCGATTTGGATCAACGGTTTGCGCTCTACGACCGATTTTCTGAAGAAACCTGAAAGAGACTGCCAAACGGCAGGTTCTAAACCCTGCCTATCGGCAATGTGCCTAAAAACACCTGCTAATTGGCAGGACCAGGATTATGCCGATCGACAATGCCCTGGGCCTATAAAAAGGAGGTTCTGACCTCGTTGCAAAGACACAATATCTAAAATCCATCACTCTCAGCGAGCTCAGAAAACCTCTCTCGAAGTTAGCGTGATTTCCCCATCCAAATCCCTTTTGAACCTTCACCTTTCATCATATTTTTCATCAAACTTGGTGGATTAACTACCCTCCATCATCACTCAAGTGCAAGGGCTGCTCTCCAACATCCAAGATCCATCTCCAGATCTTCAAGAAGGTCCAACTTTCTCCACTCTCTTCAAATTCTCCTAAATTAGCATTAACTTCTTTTTTTACTTAGCACTTTTTATTCTCTCATCTCATATATCCTAATATACTTTTTATCTAGTATTATTGCACATATCTTATTTTCATATAAATAAAACCCCAAAAATAAGAAAAAAAGGGTTTGCTCATAAATTCCAAACGGGAATTCTCAAACTTTTCTCACAACTAAAACACTCTTTTACACACACACACACACACACATATAAGAGAAGTTCTCGGTTGGATTTATGGGATAAATCCCACCCCTCGTTTTGCATATGAACTACGTGGACTTTTATGCCTCTATAGGCTACGTAGGCGTCTCGGGGTAAAACCCAAGACCCGAGTCCTATTCCTACTTATTTTTCTCTATTTTTCTTTATTCTTTAAACTTAACTCTCTTAGATTCTATATGTTTACATATACATATATTTGTTCTTAGTGGTGTATTATTCCATACGCGTTATCGTCCCATTATAACGATCAACGCTAGGATAATCGCATATATTCTATTTTCTAATATTGCTTTTAGGAACATTACTACGGATGACTCACTTTATCTCTTCCATGATACAAGTCGATGATTCCTATCTCCACTACATATACACATGCACACATATCATGGGGAAATAAAGGAAAATAGCAATAACTCATGAGAGACCGTAAGGGTGGAATGGGTGCCTAACACCTTTCCATTTCGTAACTTAGCCTCCGAACCCTTTTCGAATCATTTTGGTTTCATATGTATCAGTATGTCTTTGGGTGCTGTCCTTCGGGATGACTCCCTTTTTCTTTTGTCTGTTTTGAGTAAAATTGACTGGCGACTCTATCTCTCTACATTTTTCATGTCATCATCGACGTCGGCCGAAGCGCTCCCGAGAAGGACGCGCAGGACCAAGATCCTCTCGACATGAGGATACCCTCTTCTTCACCCCTCCCGTCGCGAGGATCGGGGATGGCCACTGTGGCGACTCCGCTGGGGATTTTCATTTTGAGGGCTAGAATCTATTTACATGGGTGTTATATTTGTTTATATTTTGCCCTATTTTTCATGCCCCCATTTTTACTAGTTATGTGTACCTCGTGATTATGCTTCTATTCACACACTTGTAGAAGATTCTCCATGTACACTTCCCACCACGTGCACCTAGGATCACATATGTCCACATGTTGCATGCATCACCCATCCCTACTTGGTATACCATTGGTACTTGTACGTTGCTCCCCGTTTGGCATAATCAAGAAAGATACTCTCATCATAAGATACTAATAAGAGAATTATGCATGATTCACATGACATCACCAATGAGCATTATTATTAAACAAATTTTATCCAGTAACTGGAGGGTCACTTCGTGATGGGCGCTGGTCCGGCAGGGCGCAGTTAGCCTAAGCGATATGACTCTCACCTTCCATTGGACAAGTACCTTCGACGTATATCGAACAGTTCCCCCGCATCGTACCGCTTGACCAAAGTCATGACGGGAGGTATATCGCATGGAACTCGTTCACGTACGTCGAGTATATCAAATTCTCTCTCACATGTACCGTCCCCACGAGGTATATAGTGAGGCAATTCATGTACACTCAAGTATATCAAAATTGCTTGCCCACACGTACCGATTGCCCACAAGAGCAAGACGTATATTGTGGAAGTCACGCTAAAGGGGGGAACCCTTTCCGATTCACCCAACAGACTACATACCCACATATAGGTGTCAAGCCTAGGACACACATGTTAGATTATCGGTATTGACCCAAAACTCTGCCGAAATTTCGATTTGGTCTGCTGCCCAATTTTTTGCGCATTTTTAAAATGGGACCCTGCCCATGAGCCTTTTACAAGTCCAACCATAGCTTTGCATATGTTACAAACTCAACTTTTCCAGGCTCGGGTGCCGTTCGGCATTTGATTTCGCATTTAGGAGAATTTAATACAAGTGAGAACATAATAATTATTATAATCATGCTGAGACCCGTCTCCTAAAAATATTTATCCTTTCTTTATCAAAAATCCAAAAATATTTTATCTTTCAATCTCAAAAAGAAAATGTCAAAAATACTTTCATCCTTTTTTTTCAAAAATAGATCCCATTTTACGCCCTCTCGGGTCGATCACACGCCCTTAGACTGGCTCCTTATTGGCTTCGGTCTTTATTCAAATCACCCTGGAGCTCCGTCCATTCCTCTACTACGTCTTTCGAGTCCGGTATCCTTCCTCTTTCTATGGATAACACATATCAAGTACCAGTTGTGCGGCCAGATCTGACGGCAGTTTTAGCTCAGCTCGTGTCCAAGATTGATAACCTTCAGACTGAGGTCCGAGAGATGCAACGAAACCAGGTTCCTGTTCCTCAAGAGCCCGAGGCCCTATTCCCTCGCGCTATGGTTCCACCTGAGACTATTTGGGTTCCCAAAGAGTATCATCACGCTCTATGTGCCCCTCCTGCTAATGGGTCGCCGCCTGTCCAACTTCCTATGCCGAACCTTACCTAGCATGGGGCTAACTTGCCTATGATCATTGTTCCAAAAGAGGAAGAGTTGAGCAAGGTCAAAGAAGATCTCAAGATGCTAACTAAGAAGTTCTACCAAGTCAGAATCTCTGGAAATTACACGGACTACACCCACATGTCTCTTTATCCTAAGGCGAGGTTACATGAGAAGTTCAAAATGCTAAATATTGAGAAATTCGGAGGAATTGGACCCCCGATTGTTCATCTTCGCAGTTATCACCATTTTATGACTCTCCTAGGGGCTTCTGAAGAAGTGATGTCCCAATTATTTCAGAAAACTTTGAAGGATATCCCCCTCCGATGGTTTTTGTCTCTCGAGGAGTCCAGAATTCATAGTTGGGAGGATGTAGCCCGAGAATTCATATCGAAGTACAAATACAACGAAGTGCTCGAGGTCACCCGTAGTGATTTAGATCTACTCAAACAGAACTCTGGGGAATCAGTAACTTCATAGCCCGATGGAGGGAAAAAGTAGCCACTATGACCAGTCGGCCATTTGAGGAAGAACAAGTTAACATAGTGAAGAAGAACTTCTTAACCCATATCCGAGCAACAATGGGAGGATAATACTATCTCCACTTCTGAGCTCTCAGAGAAGCAGGAGTAAAAATCGAGGAAGGTCTTGCTAAAACAAAAGTTGAACCAAAGAAGGTGTCCGAACAGTTCACCCCCAAAAAATATGACAAAACTACCAGTGCTGCAATCTCAACCATCAATAACATCTCTCAACCAACCGTCTCGTGGGCACCAGAAAGCCGCCCTTTCCCAGTCCGAAAGGAATACACCGAGATCCATGCTCCCCTCTCTAAAGTTTATCAAACCATGTTAAGCCGAAACCTTATAAAACCATTGGACCCCCGTCCATTACCAAATCCACTTCTAAGAAACTTCAAGACAAATGACCATTGCGCCTTTCACCAAACTGCTGGCCATACCACCGACCAATGATTTAAGCTTCGAAACATAATCCAAGGTCTAATTGACCGGGGTACCATTTCCCCACCAGTAAATCCTAAGCCAAACACTACTCATAACCCACTCCCAAATCATGCCAATTCCATCTTCCTAAAAGAGAACCCAAAATTTGATCCCTCAACTCAAATCACACCCATACACTCTTCAAAACCTCTCCAAACTTGCCCATATTTCCTCCTACACCCTGTTAGCCTTGCTGATCAAGCATTGTCACTCCTTACGAGAGCATGCATTGATGTCCATACCCCTTCTAAAAATGGAAGTATGGAATTATCAGAAGTGTTAAACCAACTCCTAAAGTTCGGGCTGAAATTGCCCTCACAAATGATCATTGATTGGCAGAGGTTCAGTACGCTATTCTTGGAAGAAAAGAAATGGGCTCGAGAGTCAGACAGTTGGGTGGTACCAATCGATGAAGTCTGCTTAGATGATGTTGTCCAGATCATGGAAAAATTATTCAGGAAAATCAACGATATTCTTAATATGACCAAGTTACTTGATACTCTGAAGCTACAAGGATGCCTGGTCCCTTCACCCTTACTTTTCCCCACAGAATGGGAAGACCTGTATGAATAAGCCATTGAAGTTGTGGAATGCATTGACTTTACATGGAAAGACGGAATTATTGCCACCGGATGGGGGGAAGAATTCGAAGATTCAAATAAAGGGAAAGCTTCAGAGAAAATTGGCCCGGTAGTCGACATGTGTGGGATGATATCATTTGAAGAACTCCTCGAAGAAGTAAACAAGGTGGAAGAATAACCCGAGATTGACGAGGAAACAGGTTCATGTTCTTCCCTTCTTCAGTAAATCACATGACCAGGTCAGGGTGGCATTACCAGATCCCAAACTTACCACCAACCAATGACAAAGGGAAGGGCGTTGAAAACCTTCCTATGCCATAAATGACCCTCGAGGAAAGTATGACCTCGATCAACTGAAGAAAACTCAAGATAACATCACTCTATGGAGGATTTTCATGTCTTTTCAGCTGTACAGAAATGATTTAATCAAATTGCTCACTGGACCCACAGTTCCTCCTTCTACCACAACAGAAGAAGCGGTAAATTTAGTCGGATCCTTGACCTCTACCCGAATGATATCCTTTTCCGAAGAAGAAATCCCCAGAATTGGGACAAACCGCAATCATGCACTCAACATCTCTGTCTAAGTTATGATCGTACCACTCTCTCTTGTCAATAATGGATCCGCCTTGAATGTCTGCCCATTAAGAACCTTCAAATGCTTAGGACTGAAGGAAAGTGACCTCACTCCAACCTTCGCTGCTGTACGCACCTACGATATTACTCATCGAGAAGTGATGGGATCCATAAAACTTATAATAGGGGCTGGCCCTATAAACCCTGTCGTTGAATTCCAAGTTATTGACATCCCAGCTTGTTTCAACCTGTTGCTCGGATGACCTTGGCTCCATAATATCAAGGGTGTGTCTTCCTCACTCCATCATAAATTAAAATTCTTTACCGATGGACGAGTCATCACCATTTTGGGTAACGACGATAATGTCGAGGGTGAAAGCACCAGCAGTCTAATCCTTGAGATACAATACGGGACAAATAATATGCTCTTATCAGGATTTCGAGTTGAACCACTTCTACTCCCGACAGGGGATAATTTCAAAAAAAGGGTTTGTCCAGAATAGGACCCTCATGGCAACATCAATATGATTCAGATGTTCAGAAATATGCACTTCATGACCGGACTAGGGCTAGGACAAAGACAACAAGGGATACTTGAGACCATTGTGCTGAAAAAGGCTTTACCTCCTTGTGGTTTGGGGTATCAACCATCAGAATAAGAGCTCAGAATGATCCGCCAGTCTCGACTAAAGAGAAGACTAGACTGCATCAAGACTATCCTAGGTGACTCCTTAAATGGACGATTTATTAAAGAGGGCGAGGACTTCCCCTTTTTTGGCTTCCCACAACCATGGTATGACCATATAGGCAAGAAGATGAATCCTGGAATGGGGATCTTTATCCAGGACAGCTACCCATGGACCGAAATTTCCCAACACCATATACAATCGCTCATCAGAGATACCGAAGATTCTGAGGGAAGTGACTTCAAAAATTCTTTCCACTTACAGACACTAGGGCTGACACTCTGCATGGTTCATTCAAGCACTACATCACTGGATCCATCCCACCTGATTAAAGCTTCTGATACAACTCTCCTCAACTGGCATGCTGTGTCAGTTCTACCTGTTGAAATCCCACCTAACCCCAATGTTTACCCCATTTAATCTTCTGTTATCTATCCTTGCTCAAATGTAATCGAGACCTCCTTTGACGAGGTTCTCAATGCTGTTTTTCCTATCTATAAAATAAATGAAGATTTTGAGTATCTTGTTATGCCTTACATTAACTGTTTGGATTCTAATAAAACTTTTGATGATGATGATTTTGTTAATGAACAATTCTTAACCGATCTAAATAAGGTTAATAACAAATAACATAACCAGGTTCAAGTTAATGAAGAAGAAATTGTTATTGTTAACCTCGGTTCTAGTAGCCAACTGCACGAGATTAGGATAGGGGCTAACCTCAACGAGCATGAGCGCGCACAACTGGAAGAATTATAAAGGAATTCGTGGATGTCTTCTCATGGTCCTACAACGATATGCCCGACATTGATCCTGAAATAGCTCAACATGAGATCACCACTCTTCCAGATTACAAGCCGATTAAACAAAAGTTGAGAAAGCTTCGCACCGAATGGTAGCTCAAAGTCAAAGAAGAAGTGGTCAAACAGCTGAACGTGGGTTTCATTCGTATGATCGAATATCCCACATAGCTAACCAACATAGTGCCTATACCGAAATCAGGAGGGAAAGTTCGGATGTGTGTAGACTATCGGGACTTGAACAAAGCCTCTCCAAAGGATGATTACCCGCTACCCAATATCGATGTGATTGCGGACGACACGACTAGTCATGCTTTCAAGTCATTCGTCGACAGGTTTGTCCGATACAACTAAATCAAAATGCACCCTGATCACCAAGAAAAAACCGCGTTCATCACCCCATGGGATACCTTTTGCTACACTATTATGCCATTTGGTCTCAAGAATGATTGGGCTACCTACCAGAGGGCTTCCGCGACCATCCTGCACGATCTGATTCATAAAGAAGTCGAGGTCTATGTGGATGATATGATTATTAAATCCAAAACTAGAGAAGGTCATGTTCCCTCTCTCCGAAAGTTCTTCGAACGATTACGAAAATATCAGATGAGACTCAATCCACATAAATGTGTCTTCAGCATTATAAAGGGAAAACTCTTGGGATTCATGGTTAGTGAAAAAGGGATAAAAGCAGATCCTGCCAAGCTAAAAGCCATACTTGAGATGACACCTCCCCGAATAGAAAAAGAAGTCCGCAGTTTCTTTGGGAAATTCCAATACATCAGCCGGTTCTTCAGCCAGCTAACCTCTATCTGCTAACCTATCTTCAAACTCTTCTGAAAGGATTCAACCAAGATTTGGAATGAGGCATGCCAAGAAGGTTTTGATCGAATTAAATAATATCTGACCCAAACTCCGGTACTCATGCCACCACAGCCTGGTCTCCCCATGCTTCTATAGTTAACCATAACCGACACTACAGCTGGCAGTTTGCTAGCCCAATACCTTGAAGATTCCTGTAAAGAAAAAGTCATATATTACGCTAGTCGAAAATTGGCTGGGTACGAAGTCAACTAAACTGCTTTGGAAAAGGCATATGTCGCACTTATCTGGGTCACCCAAAAGTTATGACACTACATGCTCGCCTTCCCCATCAAACTTGTATCCCGAATGGACCCAATCAAGTAGTTTCTTGAGAAACCCACCTTATCTAGACGAATAGCTAATTGGTTGATGCTCTTAGCCGAGTTTGATATCATGCACGTTACACAGAAGGACATAAAAGGAAGATCCATCTCTGACCACCTCGCTGACTACCCCATGGAAGAATCTGATGATTGGATCTCCGAATTCCCAGATGAAAATATCCTCTACACCGCTCAAGACGATCTCTGATGACAAATGTTCTTTGACGGCGTGACCAACAAAAAGGGATATGACATTGGGATACTTTTGATCGCCCCAGATGACTCCCACACTCCCATCGCCATCAAGTTAGATTTGCCCTGCACCAAAAACATGACTGAATATGAGGTGTGTACGGTAGGCCTAAAAGTTGCTCTCAAGAAAGGGATTAAATGACTAGATATCTAAGGGAATTCCTCCCTCATCATCGGTCAAATGCTCAAAAAATAGAAAGTCAAGGATGAAAAACTCCAACCCTTTCATGCCCACTTAGAAGAACTAGCCTCTCAATTCCAAGTCATCACCTTCCATTACCTACCTCGAGCAGAAAATAACCTAGTCGATGCCCTTGCTACCCTAGCCTCCATGGTCGACATGCCCGAAGGACTAACAATGGCCCCCTTCCTAGTTCAAAAGCAAGATAAACCAATCCAATGCTACCACATTGAGCTCATCACCAGAGAAGATCCCGAGCTAATCAATTATTGGTACTATGATATCTGATACCTCCTCAAACATGGTAAGTATCCCGAGGGTTCCAATAAGAAAGACCAGGAAACCCTTCGAAGATTGGCTACCCAATACATTATCTATCACAAATCACTGTTCAAGAGAAACTTCGATGGAACTCATCTACACTGCATCGCAGGGGCTAACATTGAAGAGGTAATACAAAAAATCCACAACGGGGAATATGACCCCCACAAGAATGGTCACATGCTTGCCAAATAGATCATTCGATAAGGCTACTACTGAACCACCATGGTCTGGGATTACACCACATATGTTCGAAGTTGCCTCAAATGCCAAGAGTTTTCCAACATTCAACACCTACCTCCGTGTGAATTGTACAACATGACTTCTCCATGACTGTTCTCAAGGTATAGGGGAGGTGCTCGAAGTATAAATAGGAGTATGAACCCCCTGGTCATAACCAAATTACCTCCTCACCCTCTCGGAGTGGTAGAACCCGACACCCTAACCCAGGTCTGTGAGAGAAGGCAATGTATAGGTAAGAAGCATGGCTTTCACAGAAATGTTGGGGTAAGTAAAAACAGAGTCAGCACCAGCAGGACAATAGAAGGTGCCCTAGTAGCAGAGAAAGAATGCCAAGAAAAATACCTCCCACAGTCTTGCAGTAGGGCCTGAAGGAAAACTCATCGATGTTATCTATTAAATACCCTAGGGGAGTCTTAGGAGTCTTTTTATGCCATCTTGCAGCACGAGCAGCTCCGTTGTGGCAAGACCTAGCTTCTAAGGCAAAGTTGGGAAATCTATCAAACAGGAATGACATGATGATAAAAGTATTGGCAAAATTAATAGTCTCATAATGAACATAAGAGCACTCAACGTATACATAAGCCCTATCTATTCAAATGTATAGATAACGCAAAGTCAAAGCTACAAGGGGCACTTCCCTCTCTCGAGCAAGCCTCACAGAAAGCTTGAACAAAATCTCATAAGGAGAGTCATCTGGCCTCCCAGGAAGAAGGAATGTACTCAAAAAAATGACAAAAATGCTGCCAAGTATTAGGAGGAGTTAATCTTTAGTCCATCCTGGCACTTTAAGGCCCTGCTCGAGCTCTCACCCTTGGGCAGCTGCTCGAAATCCTTAAATCAGTATCTCTGCCATTTTGTAAAAGAGTGCTTGATGGTCCCAATAAAGTTGATAGCTACATATTTTGAGCACTCACCCAAAGCAGAGTGGAGCTCCCCCATCAGTTTCTCCTTGACCTTGTCCTGAAAACCAGTAGTAAGAATATGGTTCCCCAAGTAAGGGAGTGCGAGCAGCTCACGAATGTCCTCCAAAGTGATAGTAAATTCCTCCCCGGATAGTAATAAAACTATGGGAATACATAATCTAGTGAGAAGTTAGCAAAGTAAAAGCACGTTCCTTATTAGCAATAAAGCAAGCCTTGAGACTTCTAATAGTGATCAGAAGACCTAGTCCCTCAATAACAGCTCTGTGCGATAGTGTGGACAAGACATGATCCACCCAGAGACCCCATTCCTCTGTGGCACCCCCGCATGCCTTGACTTCAATATTGGCCACTCGTACCCTAAGTATTGAATTAGGTAAAATAATGGGAAATTCAGAAGACTCACCTAGACCCACTTGGGGTCGATCGTTGATCTTGGCTACAAACTCCTGCTCGAAATTTGCAAGTGAAGTTATAAAAATATCCTCCTTGCCAAAGTAAGGTGCCAGGCGATAAAGGTCAAAATCCCTCTGTTGGTGAACAGCTAAGTATTCCCTTTGAGATTTTGAATAGACCAAAGACGAGTAGGACCTTGGGGCGAGCACCCAAGTAGACGAGGAGGCCCCCTATAGTGAGGGGTCTTTCAGGGGAGGAGACCCATGTAGCGAGAGGTCCTTTAGACGAGGAGGCCCTTATGGCAAACATGGCTGCAATGAGGATCCCCCTCTCAAAAATGTCCCAGCAGACGAGGGAGCCCTTCTCATAGGCATCCAAACAGTTGATTCTTCAAAAGCCTTAGAAATTCCCTCCATAATCATAAACGTGATGGTGGTGGCCCCGGTGGACAAGATGGTTAAAATAGTGTAAGAAATTTGTACCACACTCACTAGCCCTCGCTAATGGCAGTGGTGATGGCGAAAGAAGGGATTTAGGAGGATGAAGATGCCATTCACGGTGAAGAATAGATGAAAAATAGGACGATGGATATGGAAGCTTTGGGGTTACTATTCTCTCTCTCTCTAAAAATGTCACAGCTGAACTCAAAAATGCCAAGGTAAAAAGAAAGAGAAACTTAAAAGGGGTTTTATGCCCTATTAAAATACACGAAGACTACCAATCAAAGAAGGGACTAAATATTTTCCATTGATGAGATGTGTCTTCCCCATTTGACACGTGCAACCTTGAGAAATAAAAGTGAGCTTAAATGACAGGCCTAATTAATGCAAAAGTGTCATCATCAGACTGAGTTAGACGGTTCATATTCCAAGATATAATGAATAATTGCATACAAAAACCTTTTGGTATGCCCAACACATAGATTTTTGTACGAGGGGACTAATGTAGAGGAGTACACACTTGATAGCCCAAAAAATTGAGTGAGCAAGCCCAATTGGCAAGGGGCTCACCATGAGTGCCCCCCCCCCCCCCCCCCCCAAGTAAGTTCTTTGGTCAAGCTCACCAAATTAGAACTTGGGCGAGGAGGGCCCCAAGAAGGGCTCCACGCCCCCATTTGTCTAAAGTTCACAAAATTAGAACTTGGACGAGGAGGGCACCAGGAATGGCCCCTCGCCCCAATTTTTTCAAAGTTAACACAATTAGAACTTGGGTGAGGAGGGCCCCCATGAAAATCTCCTCGCCTCAATTTTTTCAAAGTTCACAAAATTAGAACTTGGGCGAGGAGGCCCCAGGAAGAATTCATCTCCCCAATTGGTCCAAACCTCATAAAGTTAGAACTTGGACGAGGAGGCCCACCAAGAAGGCTCCTAGTCCCAACTTAGTTAAAGTTCGCAGATATTGAACTTGGGTGAGGAGGCCTACCAGGAAGGGCTCCTCGCCCCCAAAATGCCCAAAACTCACAACTTAGAATTTAGGCGAGGAGGCTCATCAGAAAGTGCTACTCGTCCCAAGCAACTCAGAAAACACAAAAATGAAGTTTGGACGAGGACACCCATCACAAGTTGATTCTCGTTCCTAAATGTTCAAAAGCCACAGGAAAAAAGTATGAACGAGGAGTCCCACCACGAGGAGCTCCACATCCCCAGAAATCCAAATTCGCTACAGAATAGAACCAGTGGGCAAGGAGGTCCACCTAGAGTGACCTCTTCCCCAATATTTGTTATTCACGTGTATGTTAAAGCACAAACATATTACTTTCTTCTACAGGTAGCCTGGTTGAGCAACTAGGGCTCAAAAAGGCAAATTGGGATCTCTTGGGAGTTTTGTCTTGGTGGCTGAGGAATAAGGTTTGTTGAGCAAACTCAACCACTTAGCACTTTAAGATGGAGAGAACATTAGTAAATAAACCCTAGGGGTCATCGTGTCATTACACAACTCACATCCAATCATGATTGAAGTGAGAAACCAAGGGTTTGTTCACAAGAAATGAACAGATTATAAAATAATGTTAGAGGAGATGGTCCCTGAGGCTCATCCTCAAGTTTGTAACTGATTTTAGAGGAGTTGGTCCTTGAGGCTCCTCCTCAAGTTGATAAGAGATTTTAAAGGAGGTGGTCTTTGATCCCCTCCTCAAGTTTACAAAGTTTGTACAACAAGTTATATTTTAAAAGATATTTACCAAATCAGATATTTTATCTTCAAGTGCATTGTAGGAGGGTAATGATACTGGGGTCTATGAATAACTGGAAAGGGTGAGACGTGACCCACTCTAATGGACGTTGTCTGCAAGGTTCTCAAGAACTTCTGGAGCAGCTTCTAATGAAACCATCTCCTTTTGATAAAAACGGAGCTCAAGCTGGGACTCCCTCCCTGTAAGAAGATGAACTTACACAACAATAATATTAATTTTCTCAAGAAGAGCTCCTGAGAATGATGGATGTCAGTTGAGGAGTGAAAGAACAAGGCACTTAGCACTAGAGAGAGAGCAGGGAGAGAATAATAGGAGGTTCTGGTGTGATTTTGACAGAGTAACTTTGCTATTGAGTTTTTCTATGTGTTTTCTTGACCTTGCCCACGGGTCCTATTTATACTTGGGCACTAGGTATGGGTTGGCACTTTTGGCGCCAAAATTGAGAAGGTTGGTGGGGGACAATGTCTAAAATGTACCATTTGTCCCTACCTGCAGGCAACTCTGCATGTCCCCTCCTGCAGGCGCCACCTGGCGCCAACCAAAGTCAAAAATCAAATATGTCTCCCAATGAAGACGAAATATCGGATTTGATAAATATGCTTTGAAACGGTAACTTATGGTGCAATCTTTACAAATCTTGACAGAAGAGGCCTTAATGGCCCCTCTCTTCTGAAATCTTTGTTTTTCTTGAAAGGGACATCGAAGACCCCCTCTTTCGAAAAAGTCATTTTTTGTAAAGAGTTTATTTCTTGTGAGCAGCCAGCTCTTTGGCTGTTCACTTCACTTGTGACCAAGTGTGAGGTGTGTGTAGTTTTGATTGAATTTTAGGTCTTCCTACTAGTATTCTCTCAATCCTATAGTGCTAAGTGGTTGAGCTTACTCAACATCCCTTATCCCTCAGCTGCCAAGCCAAAACTCCCAAGAGATCCCAACTCGCATACTTAAGCCCTGCTTGCTCAACCAGGTAACTTGTACAAGAAAATAAGTGTTAGTACTTCTATTATTTTTTATTATGAGGGGTTGCTTATGGTAGGCACCCCATTATCTTAACTTGGTTTTCTGAGAGGTGAGGGGGGAGGACCTTGCGGGTCCCTCTTCCCATGTAATTTCCTGCTGTTGAGGAACCCTGGTGGGGGGTTCCTTCTCAAGCATCATTTTTGATGTTGAGGAAGCCTTGGGGGGTTTCCTTATCAAATGTCATTTTTGCAGGGACCTTGGGGGAGTCATTCTCAACCTGGGCTTCTATCACCATCTAAGTAAAGTTCCTTCTCAATGTGAATTTCTACGGAGACCTTGGGGGGAAGTCCCTCTAAACAGAGGTTCCTTCTCAACTTGAGTTTCTGATGGGACCCTTGTGAGGGGCCCTCTCAACGTAGGCTTCTGTTGGTACCCTGGTGGAGTTCCTTCTCAACATGAGTTTCTGCGGAGACCTTGGGGTAATTCCTTCTCAACAGAGGTTCCTTCTCAACTTGAGTTTCTGCAGGGACCCTTACGGGGGTCCCTCTCAACATAGGCTTCTGCTGCAACCTTGGTGGGGTTCCTTCTCAACGAGAGTTTTTGTAGAGACCTTGGGGGAAGTCCCTCTCAACAGAGGTTCCTTCTTAACTTGAGTTTCTGCAGGGACCCTTGCGGGGGTCCCTCCCAACATAGGCTTCTACTGCCACATTGGTGGGGTTCCTTCTAAACGTGAGTTTTTGCTGAGACCTTGGGGGAAGTTCCTCTCAACAGAGGTTCCTTCTCAACTTGAGATTCTGCAGGGACCCTTGCGGGGGTCCCTCTCAACATACGTTTCTTCTACCACCTTGGTTGGATTCCTTCTCAACGTGAGTTTCTACGGAGACCTTGGTGGAAGTCCCTCTCAACAGAGGTTCCTTCTCAACTTGAGTTTCTTCAAGGACCCTTTCGGGGGTCCCTCGCAACATAGTCTTCTGCGGACACCTTGGTGGGGTTCCTTATCAACCTGGCATTTTTGCGATCAAGGGACCCTGGCGGTTCTACATCCAAATATTTTCTTGCAGTTGAAGGGGAGGACTTTGGCTGCTCCTCGCCCCAACATTTTCTGGAAGCTGAGGGGCAGGAACGTGACTTCTCCTCTCCCCCAAATTTTTTAGAAGTTAGGGGGGGTCATGAGGGACCCTCACCCCAAAATATAGTGGGCAGGCCTAAAACACCCTTCTACATTAGCCCCTCGTGCAAAGTCTTTTGTGTTGGGTAGACCCAAAAGGCTTTGTACGCTATAAATTAAATTTTCAATTTTAAGGGACCCTAGTGTTCCTTCATCATTCCCCTTAGGGTCATTAAATGCTCTGTCACCTCATCCCAGGTTTTGTAGATGAGGCTACTTATGGTGAACCTCCTTATCTAAGTATCAACTTGGGCAAAAGGGTTGCTCGCGGTGAGCCCCTCATCCTTAGCCTTTTTTTGTGTCCTTCTATCTTGTTTAAAGGGCTTACTCGTAGTGAGTCCCTTATCCTTAGCCTTCTTATGTGTCCTTCTATCCTTTTTAGAGGGGTTGCTCATGGTGAGCCCCTCGTCCTTGGCCTTCTTATGTGGCCTTTTATCTTGGGAAGAGGGGTTGCTCACTGTGGGCCCCTAGCCCTTGGCCTTCTTCTGTGGCCTTCTATTTTGAGTAGAGGGGTTTGCTCGCGGTGAGCCCCTTGCCCTTGGCCTTCTTCTGCGGCCTTCTATCTTGGGTAGAGGGGTTGTTAGCGGTGAGCCCCTCGCCCTTAGCCTTCCTCTGTGCAGAGGGGTTGCTCGCAGTGAGGCCCTCGCCCTTGGCCTTCTTCTGTGGTCTTCTATTTTGGGTAGATGGGTTGCTCGCGGTGAGCCCCTCACCTTTGGCCTTCTTCTGTGGCCTTCTATCTTGGGCAGAGGGATTGTTTGCGGTGAGCCCCTCGCCCTTGACCTTCTTATGTGGCCTTTCATCTTGGGTTAAGGGATTACTCGCGATGAGAACCTTGCCCTTGGTCTTCTTCTGTGGCCTTCTTTCTTAGGCGGAGGTATTATTTTCGATGATCCCCTCGCCCCTGGCCTTATTCTGTGGCCTTTCATCTTGGGTAGAGGGGTTGCTTGCGATGATCCCCTCGCCCTTGGCCTTCTATTTTGGGTAGAGGGATTGCTCGCGGTGAGCCCCTCTCCCTTGGTCTTATTCTGTGGCCTTATATTTTGGGTAGAGGGGTTGCTCGCGGTGAGCCCCTCGCCCTTAGCCTTCTTATGTGGCCTCAAGTTTGGGAAGAGGGGTCGCTCGAGATGGATCCCCTCGCCCTAGTCTATTTTCTGTCAAACTTGCAATCTTGGGCATGTGGAACCACTCTAAGTGGATCCCCATACTCCAGTCTATTTCACTATTTGTTCAATGGCTTGAGGACTTCTCAATATTATCCCCCTCGTGCAGAAGTGTCTTGTAGTGCCGAGAGACTTATGCACGAAAGTGTAGTACCTTTTATTTATGCTTGACAGTTGCTCAAGACTGTGAGCGCTTAGGGACCCTTGGAGCCTTAGGTACTAAATTGTCGTACCTTATCTTTATACTTAGCAGTTGCTCAATATGATGAGCACTCCATTTCCCTTGGAGCCTGAAGTACTAAACTGTCGTACCTTATATTTATACTTGGCAGTTGCTCAAGACTATAAGCGCTCTTATGCCCTTGGAGCCTTAGGTACTAAACTGTCATACCTTATATTTATACTTGGCAGTTGCTCAATATGATGAGCGCTCCGTTTACCTTGGAGCTTGAGGTACTAAACTGTCATACCTTATATTTATACTTGGCAGTTGCTCAAGACTATGAGCGCTCCTGTGCCCTTGGAGCCTTAGGTACTAAACTCTCGTACCTTATATGTATACTTGACGCTTACCCAATACTGTGAGTTGCTCTATTTTCTGTGAGAACTTCGAGACTGAACCTCCCCGTAGTCTGTGGGATACTTGCTTAAGAAATGATCAAGTTAAAATTTGGAAGCTACCCCTCTAAGGGTGGGGTACTTCATATAACTGAGCAAGTTGAAATTTGGAAATTTCCCCTCTAGCTGTGGGTTACTTGCATATAATTGAGCAAGTTAAAATTGTGAAGCTACCCCTCTAACTGCGGGATACACTCATATATATGAGTGAGTTAATATTTTGAAACTTTCCCTTTAACTGCAGGGTACATGCATATAAGTTGAGAAAGTTAAAATTTTCAAACTTCCCCTCAAACTGCGGGGTACTTGCATATAGGCTGAGCAAGTTAAAATTTTGAAGCTTCCCCTCTAACTGCGGGGTACTTGCATATAGGCTGAGCAAGTTAATATTTTGAAACTTCCCCTCTAACTTTGGGGTACTTGCATATACTCTGAGCAAATTAAAATTTGGAAATTTCCCCTCTAGCTGTGGGGTACTTACATATAGTTGAGCAAGTTATGACTTTTTAGCGCAGCCCCATGTGACTGTGGGGTACTTTCTAGCGTGACCCCATGTGACTTTAGGGTATATTGTTTTTTAGAGAAACCCCATGTGACTGTGGGGTATTTTGTTATGCACATTCATTTCTTAGGTAGTAACTAGGAGATGGGGTTAGCCCTTATCCTTCCCATAAATTTTGAATAAAATTTCACATATATTATAAATAAAAATAAATTAGTTCTTTATACTGAAAATTTCCCTTGGTCTGCAGGGTCCTTGTTCCAAACTTTTCATAGGACCCTTTTTGTCTTATAAAAATAACAAGTTTAGAGAGGGGGTAGACCCGTTTCTTCCTATTTTCTAAAAACTGGTCAAGTAAATTTTTTTCTTGAGAACAGAGGTTAGGACTTGTTCTCTAGGCTATAAATTTGTATTGAATAATAAATAAATAAAATGTAGTGAATTTTTTATTATTATTATTACTAGGAGGATAACCCCCTGCTGGTCTGGGGTAAAACAATTTATCTGTTGTGTCCGTAAGGACTTTGCTCAACATACTTTTCCCTTAGGATGGATGGATATTTCCCCCAAGTATAATGAGGAAAGACCTTCATGTCATGGACCCTCATCTAGTCTAGTAGAGATTCTATTAAAACATTAGTTCGGTATACCTTGAAACTTGCTCAATACTGTGAGCACTCCGGTGCCCTTGGAACTTTAGCTGCTCAACTGGTGCACCTTATATTTATATTTGACACCTGCTCAAGACTGTGAGTGCTCCGGTGCCCTTGGAGCCTTAGGTGTTAAACTGTCGCACCTCATATTTATATTTGTATTTTACACTTGCTCAAGACTGTGAGCGCCTTAGGTGCTCATCTGGCGCACCTTATATTTATACTTTTATAAATACTTTTTGTGTTCTCACACCTATTGCCTTATTTTATTAGGTGGATATATACTATCAAGTAAAAAATGCATAGGGAGGCGCCTTGACCCATATAGAATAACTTGTCATTGCATAAGCATTAAACTTTGCTAAGAAGGTATAGTTGATAGCTCATACTTTTTGTTACTAGATCCTGCCTTTCACACTAGGTGAGAATGCTCATGAAGCATGTTGGAGTCAAGTATACTTCTATAAAGTCAATTTTAGACTTGAACCTTTTATCAAGGCTTCATACATCTACTTGCTAGCCCCACTGCTTGAATCCAAGCATGCAAGAGAATAAAATGTCCACTAAAGCAACTATGATCTTTTAGCTGTACAACATAACTTTGAGAACTATATATCGACAGTGAACATCGTTAAACAATTAATATGACTAAAATAATGCCCGTGTTATAGTAACAGATACTTTCAAAGTCGTTTATACTTTGAACAAATGAGGCAATCATGTTCGAGTGAAGGATTAAGAGATATTCTCTTTCTTCACATGATGAATTACTCTTATTCAAACTATTTAACATTAATGAAATGTGAAATTAATCGCTCGAACTATTCTGAGTAAACAAGTCTGGGTATATTAGGATTATCAATCCATCCTTGAATATTTCTAAAACAAACTTTGTTAAAACACGCGAATATGTGAGCTATAAATTCAACCAACACCATTCTTGTGCACTCAAGCGTACAAACTTGAGTTGTAATCTTGAGTAACCCCTATTTGTGATACTTTCTTATAAAAGTACACTTATATTTTTTTCTAGCAGGTTAATACTCAGAAATCACAAGCATATGTGCTTGGGCTTATTTTCAATTTACCCCACATTTTAAATCAACTACTAATATTATGTGAAGTGAATCACATATACTATTTGGGGAATACAAATTGAGACTTACCAAAATCATTTTGGCAAAATGTATTAATTATTCATGTAATAATAATTATATTATTATGTTAGTTATCTTGCCCGTTACCGAAATACTCCAATGTCGATGTAAGCTGTCGAGCAATGCGTAAGAAATACGGCAATCGAGTGTATTTATCTTTCGAGTACATAATTTCAAGAAAGATCAGATGGTTCTTACTTTTAAAATGAGTAACTGGTTTGACATTGGCAAAAAAAAAAGAAAATAGCCAAATCAAAAGTCGAGCGAGCGTTTAAATCATCATAGGGCTGAGAAACATGGGCTCATACCCATATTTGTTGCTCCAAATATGTGGTGGGTAGATTGACACTCCCTAAAATCACTTTCCTCCGTCACGAACGTTCAGAGGGGTGTTTTTTTTTCTTTCTAGTTTCCAACACAAATCTCGTTTCTTCTTGATTCTTTTCTAGCCCTCTGTTTTTCATATGTTTCCATTTCTTTGTTCTTTACTCTAAACTCTTTTCATATTGGTTTTGAGAAATCAAGTAACCAAAACGGCTTGGGGATAGTCATCGAGTAATCAAATCTCAAACTCCCCTGATTCAAAGCATTTTTAAGTTCGTGAAAGGAGTCTGAGTTTGAGATATGGTATACGAGCAACGATCTGAGGTTTGGTGATCGGAGCATTGATATGAGCAAGGATATGAGATGTGGTATACAATTTAATTATGCCTTTTCGAGTAATATGAACCTAATATTCAGAGATTCTAGGGCTTAATTGGGCGCGAGCAACCCATCTGTACATACGAGGGACATAAACTTTGGCGTGTGTGATTTCTCTCTTATTCCAGATTTTCCCTGGATTTACGAATTATCAATGGACGACGAGCAACCAAAAATGTAATTTCTGTTCACTTTCCCTTATTTTGTGAAATCGAGCAACTGCATTTGGGATGAAACTTTTTTATGTGCTAAGAGCATGCATTGTTGTCTTATGGTTCTTTAATGTACAGGAAGTACTCATTTTTTGAGTTCGAATATTAGTTGTTTATAAACTTTGTGACAGGGCATCATTGAATTAGACATTTCAACGAGTCGAAGTCGGTTCGGGTTTAGGGAGATCCAGATCCGTGTAATCGGGTTCGAATTCGAATACAAGTCTTCATAGGGTCTACAATATTGGATCTAGATCCGGATCCGTTTCGGATCTCAGGTCGGGGTCTGGCCAAATATATACATTTATTTTATATTATTTCCATTCTTTATTTTTTAATCTTAAATTAAAATATTTTGTAATGTATTATAGAATATTATTAGTATAAATAAAACATATATTATTTATATTTATTATATACATAAATATATTTTTTTATATATATTACTTACATGTTATATTGATAAGAGAAATCTATAAATATATATAAATTTACAGTATATGTATATATATTTTTAAAAAATAATGTACAATCCGGGTCGGGTCTTGGGGTACGAGTCTTGTATAAGATCCAGACCCTACCTGTTTAATAAACGGGTCTTCGGGTCTTTGGGTCTCGGGTCCAAAAAAATATACTCAGACCCTATTATACGGATCGGGTCCGGGTCGGGTCCGGGTCCAGACCCGACCCATTGACAAGCCTACACTGAATATGTCCATTTATCTTTTTGGAAAATGTATTCAGACTTACTGGATTGTCTAGGGAATCTATGGTGGTTTCTTTTGTATTCTACAAAGTCATGAATTTATTTATGTGAATTTGACTAGTGGGTCTCTAATTTATCGGTCGAGCAACCCAACCTACGGTCAGCTAGTTTTATATTTTGGGAAAACTTATCCTAGCAAGTCTTGTCGAGGAACCCAATCTAGGCTCAGCTGGTTTTGTGTTTTGGGTGTCGAGGAACCCACCATAGGCGCAGTTGATTTTGCATTTTCGTGAATCTTATTCTAGCAAGTCTTGTCGAGGAACCCAAGCTCTAGGCTTAGATGATTTCGTCTCTTATTTAGTTGTCGAGCAACCAAACATTTTATGATAAATCATCTTGAGAGAAGATAGCTACGGATGCTAATATTTATTTTTAATCAACTTGTGTATACTTTTTAGGCTTGTCTCAATAGATGGTACTATTTATTGGTATAATAAATGTAATTACACTGTTGCATGTCGTAATCAGCTGATCGGTCATTGCCTTTCTGTTTATATTATTCATCATAATATAAATAAAATAATAAACAACATGTTGTGGCTATCTTTTTTTTTCATAATATTTAACAAGAAGACATGTGGCTTTTAAAATTGCAAATATTTGTGGATAAAATCCATAAAGTTAGTTATGGATAATATTTTATTTTTTTAGTGAGCTGTACCAACAAAGAACTATTATGAATGTTCTTCAATTTTATCACTGTGCATCTCAAGAAGTTATAGCATGTGTGATTTTTTTTTTACCAACTAAATCATCTGGCATATGTATAAAATGCTTAGTAAAACATAAACAAAGACTTGTGAAATGAACATATTCAACAAGTAACAAAGTAAGCCAGTTTACTTAACTGTGATAAAGTGAGTAGAGCTTCCTCTAATGTGACTTTAAGGGTGAATTCTCCACCTTCACTTTTTTTTAGAGGGTTACCCATCCATAACTTTTTTTTTTGTCGGAGCCACCTCTGCCGCTGTTGCTTTCTCCCGTGGGAATCACCACTGGTATAACTATTTGCTCCGGCACCGCCATTCGCAGCGGAGCCAGCTCTACTGTTGTTGGCACTGCAGCGATTACCCCCTCCAGAGGGGGCTATTGCTGCCAATGGAGAAACTATGGTTACACTAATATGTCATCCTTGAGGAGAAGGTTCTGTAGTTCCGGTCACTACCACCTCCTCTTGGGTGTTCTGGTCACTCTGAACTCCATTTCCAGCTAGAGTGTCTTCCAAGACCAGCTTCTTAGAAATCTTATAACCTTCTTTGTCCATGAAAGTGAGCATACCTCCCCAGCGGAGTCGCCAAATATAGGAGGGTAGTGAGACTGGGGTCTATGAATAACTAGAAAGGGTGATGCGTGACCCACTCCAATGGACGTTGTCTGCAAGGTTCTCAAGAACTTCTAGAGCAGCTTCTGATGAAACCTTCTCCTTTTGATAAAAATGGAGCTCAAGCTGGAACTCCCTCCCTGCAAGAAGATGAACTTCCATAAAAATAATAGTAATTTTCTCAAGAAGAGCTCCTGAGAATGATGGCTGTCAGTTGAGGAGTGAAAGAACAAGGCACTTAGCACTAGAGAGAGAGCAGGGAGAGAATACTAGGAGGTTCTGGTGTGATTTTGACAGAGTAACTTTGCTATTGAGTTTTTCTATGTGTTTTCTTGTCCTTGCTAGGGGTCCTATTTATGCCTGGGCACTAGGTATGGGTTGACACTTTTGGCGCCGAAATTGAGAGGGTTGGTTGGGGACAAGGTCTGAAATGTACCATTTGTCCCTATCTGCAGGCATATGTGCCTATCCCCTCCTGCAGGCGCCACCTGGCGCCATCCAAAGTCAAAAGGAAAATATGTATTCCAATGAGGACAAAATATCTAATTTGATAAATATCCTTTGAAACGGTAACTTATGGTGCAATATTTGCAAATCTTGATAGAGGAGGCTTTAATGACCCCTCTCTTCTGAAATCATTGTTTTTCTTGAGAGGGACATCGAGGACCCCCTCTTCTAAAAAAGTCATTTTTTGTAAAGAGTTTATTCCTTGTGAGTAGCCAGCTCTTTGGCTGTTCACTTCACTTGTGACCAAGTGTGAGGTGTGTGTAGTCTTGAGTGACTTCTGGGTCTTCCTACTAGTATTCTCTCAATCCTATAGTGCTAAGTGGTTGAGCTTACTCAACATACCTTGTCCCTCAGCCGCCAAGCCAAAACTTCCAAGAGATCCCAACTGGCCTACTTAAGCCATGCTTGCTCAACTAGGCAACTTGTATAAGAAAATAAGTGTTAGTACTTCTATTTTTTATAATGAGGGGTTTCTTATGGTAGGCACCCCATCATATTAACTTGGTTTTCTGGGAGCTGAGGGAGGGAGGACATTGTGGGTCCCTCCTCCCATGTAAGTTTCTGCTGTTGAGGAACCCTGGTGGGGGGTTCATTCTCAAACATCATTTTTGTTGTTCAAGAAGCCTTGGGGGGTTCCTTCTCGAGTGTCATTTTTGCAGAGACCCTGGGTTAGTCCTTCTCAACCTGGGCTTCTACCGCCATCTACGTGAAGTTCCTTCTCAACGTGAATTTCTGCAGAGACCTTGGGCGAAGTCCCTCTCAACAGAGGTTCCTTATCAACTTGAGTTTCGGCAGGGACTCTTGTGGGGGGCCCTCTCAACGTAGGCTTCTGCTGGTACCGTGGTGAGGTTCCTTCTCAACGTGAGTTTCTACGGAGACCTTGGGGGAAGTCCCTCTTAACAGAGGTTCCTTCTCAACTTGAGCTTCTGTAGGGACCCTTGCGGAGGTCCCTCTCAACATAGGCTTTTTCTTCCACCTTGGTTGGGCTCCTTCTCAACGTGAGTTTCTGTGGAGACCTTGGGGGAAGTTCCTCTCAACAGAGGTTCCTTCTCAACTTGAGTTTCTGCAAGGAGCCTTGCGGGGGTCCCTCTCAACATTGGCTTCTTCTACCACCTTGGTTGGGTTCCTTCTCAATGTGAGTTTCTACGGAGACCTTGGGTGAATTTCCTCAACAGAGGTTCCTTCTCAACTTGAGTTTCTACAGGGACCCTTGAGGGGGTCCCTCTCAACATAGTCTTTTGTATCCACCTTGGTGGGGTTTCGTCTCAATGTGGCATTTCTGCGATCGAGGGACCCTGGGGGTTCCGTGTCCAAATATTTTCTTGCAGTTGAGGGTTAGGAATTTGGTTGCTCCTCCCCCCAACATAGTCTTCTGCATCCACCTTTGACTGCTCCTCTCCCCCACATTTTCTGGAAGCAGGGGGGTCATGAGGGACCCTCACCCCAAAATATAGTGGGCAGGCCTAAAACTCCCTTCTACATATTTTCTTTTTTACTTTGGTTTACACTAGGTGGGACCTGTCAAAGGGAACAGGTGGATGCAAACAGATAGGGACAAAAGGTACATTGTAGACCTTGTCCCTGAGCAAACCCATTAGTTTTGGCACCCAAAAAGTTCCAACTCATCCCTAGTGCGCAAGTATAAATAGGACCCATGGGCAAGGTCAAGTTATAATCACAACTCAAGTCATACAGTTACTCTGTAAAAATCAACTCAGATACCTAGTGTTCTCTCCATGCTCTCTCTCTAAATGTTGAGTGCCTTGTTCACTTCACACTAGCAGCCATCATTCTCAACAGGTTCTCTTGAGAAAAAGTTACTATTATTGTTTTGAACTTTATCTTCTTGCAGGGAGCAGTTCTTACTTTGGCTCAATTTTTACCAAAAGGAGAAGGTTTTACCAGGTGCTTCTCTAGAAGTTCTTGAAGGACCCTAAACGCAGGGTCCATTGGAGTGGGTCACGCCTCACCATTTCCTGTTATTCATACCCCCTGTACAGCTACCCTCCTAAAATTTCATTCTTTTTTAAGAATGGTACAACGTGATTTCACACGCTCTGACGCAAAATGGTTGATCCTAATATCATTTATATAGTAGGAATATTAAGGCAATCTAATACACGTATGAAATACCTAAAAAATTATTTGCCTTGGGCAAGCCTCTAAACACCAACCTTTGAGCAAATCCTACCACAACCCTTTGTTGAACTTATTGCAAAGTTCAATCCATGGTGTATGGGGGTATCTGATATAGTAATTATAAGAACAATTTTTATAGCATTGTTCATGGCATAGCTTTAGGCTAGTTTAGGGTATCTCGTTACAAATCGTCACGCATCGTCATGACGAACCGAACTGAAGCATCTCCAAGTTTGAAGACTTCCCGACATCCTGATAAGATATAAAACGATTTAGATTTTGAATTAATTTATGTGATTATATTTGGGATGTTTTATTTTTTATCAAAAACGAACTGGAACTATTTATTTTTTAAAAAGAAAAAATGTTTCTGAGTTTACTATTAGCGGATTTTTAAATTTCTTTTCAGTCGTTCAAACGACATATCTAGGTCGTTTGAAGCCCGTGTTTTAACGAGCTTCAAATGAAGACTTTTGTTTTACTTTTTGTTACGTCGTTAGAAGCGAGATCAGATGTCGTTCGAATGACATCAACGTCTCGTTTGAACGACTCTGCTTTATCGTACAAACGACATGCCGCCTTAAGTTTTGTATAAATACCTGTTTCGTGTTCATGACTTTTAAAACATTTTCCAACTCCGTTTCTGCATGACATTTGCGAACTTTTTTCAAGTTTTGTGTTGAAAAACACTTGTTTAATTCAAAACAAAACATCCTTGAATATTGTTCTTATGAATTGTTTAAACTCTAGAAAGTTTTATATCTATTGTATATATATTTATGGAGAGGATATCCATTGCTGACTTGGAAAACCTGCGGGGATTCACTGCTGATGAATGAGGATGAGGCCGAAGGAGGAAGACTGAGGTCTTTGTAGTTCTCGAGGGAATCATTATTGTCGACTGCGGTCATTGTGGTCCTTGCGAGAATCATTGTTGTTTTTTACTTGTAAGTTTGTAAGTTATGATTTGCGAATTAATAGTGGAATAAAAGGTTTTGCTCTGGGGGGATTTTTCCTTAATCTTGGTCTTTGTTGAATGTTTGTTTGATTTATCTGTTTTATCACAATAGATGCATGCTTAGGATAAAAAAATAAAATATATTTAAAATTCGCTTCCGCATTCAAACTGGTGTTGCAATCTTCATTTGGAACCACCCTTGCGATTATTTTACACTTTCAAATTGGTATCAGAGCGGGTTGTACTTAGTTTGAAACATTTTAGGCAGTTGTTTATTCATCTCTCTTGTGTTTTTTTTGTTTTGTCTCACTTGATAAATTTTTTTCGAAAGAATTGAAATTCTTAAAAATCGTTTTAAAAATGTTTTGAAACTTTTGCAAACTGTTCAAAATCAAAAATATATAGTTCGTGAGAAGTTTGTTGCCTTGCACCATGACTTTATGATTCTAACAGTGTCCAAAAATGAAAGTGGTGATAGATTCCTTGTTTTTAAAAATGAATTAGATAACTTGAAAAATTCTAGGGTTTTTTATGCCATTGAGGATAGTGTTTTGATAAATGATTTTAAGGCATGAGAGAAGACTCTTATGGATAAGTTTGCTCACATTAGGGGGAGAGAGATAACATTTTAGGAATAATAAAAAATTTGAAGAAGAAGTCTCTAAAATTGGAAGAGACTAATTCTTTGCTTGAGTCTAAAATTTTGAAGTTAAAAGATGATTTAAAGGACTCGAGTAGTTTTAGTAGTGATGGTAATGGCTCACATGTTTTTAATACTTCGAGTGTTAAAGGCAAGACCATTGTTTATTTTAGACGGTCAACCAAAACTAAGGAGGCTAGAAAAGGTCAACCCATAGGTAACATTCCTCACATTTATACATGTTCACATTGTGGTTGAAAAGGTCACCTTAGGCATTTTTACTTTGATCTTGGAAGAGGTCCTAGGAACTTTAAGGATAGTGTCCTATCAGTTCCCATAACCCCTCGAGTCAGGTATAAACCTGTTTTGTTTAAGAAATCTATTTTGGATACGTTAAATGTTAGATTGGTTGATTCTCACATGCTTGCACATGGTGCTTCACATGCTATATTTTATGATTGATTGCTTACATGATTATGTCTGCGATACACTAGTTTTGCTTCATGATATATATTTTCTAGTGTTATAATATGTTTATCTTTTGAATTATATTTTTCTTTTATTGAGTCATATTGAAAAAATACAAAAAGATTTTTGGTTTTATATATTTTTTTTAAAAATACAAAAAGATTTTGCTTTTGAAAAACTCAAAAAGATTTTTGGTTTTTGTGTATTTTAGTTTTACACATTTGGTGTGGCATATTAGTATGTTTGAAGCCAATTCACTTCGAAATTTTTATGTGGCTAGGACATTTGGTTATGACTTTAGATGCTTAGATTGATCTTAACCATGCTTATGGAGTTGTTTCTAACTTGACCTACTTTATGGACTCGACTTTGTATATGCCTCCACACACACATGCACGAGGTATTTGGATTTTTACTTCATGATGTATATTTGATCTTAGTGAGATGTTCTCCCATTAATTGTGTTATCTACATATTTATTTGACGATGGAGAATTATGCATGTAAGAAGCGTTTCTCGTGAGAGTTTGTTTAATATTAAAAAAAATATGAGTGAACACGTGAATGGGCTGCGAGAGGTAAGTGAACTCGTCGTGAAAGCTACCATTTAAAATAGCCCAAGAAAAAATAAAGGTAATAAAAAGAACAAATACACCAAAAAGGTGCCACATAGTTTAGATTAATTGATCATTCAAAAGAAATCACTTCAAAAGAGTAAGAAAATTAAAGAATGAAATGTGATCATGTTTATATTATGAGGGATTTTAGTTGAAGATAAACGGGTTTTCACAATGATAACTAGTTATGTTTATTTTGTCATGACGCTATTGATTTGTAGAATCATCAATATGTTAGGCTTATATGTATTATGCTTATTTTGTTCATTATGTTCAACTTTATTTGTCAATTGAGGCTTAGTTTGATAAAGTTTTGCGGTCAATTAGAACTTCTTAAACATATTCAAGTGTTTGGGTTATAATTCTTTTGTTACTAGTTCACACCCATTCATTTTATCCCACATGTTTAGACACATCAATACTATGTTAGTGTGTAAAGCTTATATATTTTGTGTCATGTTTTGTGATCGTTTATACCTATATATGTGTGCAAAATTTAATTTGATATATTGCATATATTATATATGGTATTATATGATATTTTTGTAAGTTTTATTTTTTCTTTGAGGAAAATTGAAAATTTTCAAAAATAGTCGGTTTTTTGCCTTTGAGAGGATCATTACACATGCTTGATTTATATCTTTTTGTGATGATATCTTATATTCATATTCGTGATGCTTTGCTTTAAAGTTTATGTTTCTACTTCTTTGTCTTTGTCTATTTCGATAAAAACAAAGGGGGAGCAAATTAAAATGAGTTTTGATGAGTTTGATTTATGGGGGAGTATTTGTTTACAAATTTTACTTTTTCCAAACTTGATATGTCACGAGAGTATATGTTTTTTATCTCATGTGTGTAGGTACTTAAAGAGGAATTCAAGGCACGTGGATGAAAACAAAGTTTTCCCGAGGGAAGAAGAAGAAGAAGAAGAAGAAGAAGAAGAAGAAGAAGAAGAAGAAGAAGAAGAAGAAGAAGAAGAAGAAGAAGAAGAAGAAGAAGAAGTTTGAAGACAATGACACTTGTGCCATTTCGTTCTAGGGTTAGGAAGGGCATTAGTATTTTTATCATAGGAGATTTGGATTTTAATTTGGTTTTCGGTCATATTTGCTTGTTTTGTACCAGAATAGCCAAAGGGGTACAATTGTAAGAACAATTTTTCTAGCAATGTTCATAGCATAGCTTTAGTCTAGTTTAGTGTATCCCATTACAAATCGTCACGCATTGTCAAGATGAATATAACTCAAGCATCTCCAAGTTTGAAGACATCCCGATAAGTTATAAAATGATTTAGAGTTTGAATTAATTTATAGAATTATATTTTGGGATGTTTAATTTTTTATCAAAAACGAACATGAACCTTTTTATTTTCGAAAAAGAAAAATGTTTTCTGAGTTTACTGTAGGCAGAATTTTAAATTTTGTTTTAGTCGTTCAAATGACATATCTAGGTTGTTCGAAGCCTATGTTCTAATGAGCTTCAAACGAAGTCTTCTGTTTTGCTTTTTGTTACGTCGTTAGAAGCGAGAACAGATCTCGCTCGAACGAGATCAACATCTCATTTGAACGAATTTGCATTATTATTCGAACGACGCGCTACCTTAAGTTTTATATAAATACTTATTTCGTGTTCAGAACGTTTAAAACTTTTGCCAAATCCGTTTTTGCATAACTATTGTGAAAGTTCTTTAAGTTTTGCGTTGAAAAATACTTGTTTAATTCACAACAAAACATCTTTGAATATTGTTCTTATGAATTGTTTAAACCCTAAAAAGTTTTGCATCTATTGGATACACCTTTATGGAGAGGATCTCCATTGATGACTTGTGATATTGTAAAGCCCCACCCCGATTTATAGGCTACCCATAATCAACCCCATCCGACCCGAGCGTTAGGTGTGATGTGTAATAAAACAACCTATATAATGTTGCTAGTCCAGTTTTATTTTAATTAACATTTAACTTGTTTAGCATGCGATTCCAATTTTAAAATAAACTACGTGAGGGACCCATGGGGAGCACCCCGAAGTCTAAGTATACAGAGCTACTAACATAAAATAAAATAAAAAGAACTTACCTATGTAACGCTCTCAAAATACAAAATCGCTCCTAACCTGTCGTAACAAAGCGAGGGTGTGAGCCATTGCTAAGTGGAAAATATACAAATGCAGTATAGAATCGAACGGCAGAAAAGAGACTCAAACACATTATTCCTATGTGCACATGCAATTACATTGTATACATATATATACATACATATACATATACTTAATGCATAAAGCAGTTTTATCTCGAAAACCAAATTTACCCTGGTTAATTTACCTTAATCTTATAAAAGACTTCCATTTTTTCATCTTTGCATTTCTTGCTTTATTTAACACACACGGATCAATAGTTGAAACCACTATATTTGATTTAACCGGAACCATTTCTTTGGTGAAATCACCCTTTCAACACACGCGAACACCATGTTAAGAAATACTTATTTAATCTTTGAGAACCTTTTATAACACATTCTTGTGTTAATTATGGGTTTAACCTCTTAGGTTGCTTAATCACCAATTTATCAACTTACTTTACCTTTTTCCTTACTTCATGGACATTCATCGATTTCACACTCTTATCATTTTTAACCGTTACCGAATCATTTACTAATTCATTAAAGTTAGGTTGTATTAACACATTTCACTACACAACTTATTTCTTAACATGTTCTTTATTCCTTTATCTTTTCTCGGAATCTTTCAAATACTGCATACTTTAACGAGCTCCACACTGCCGACTATTCACACCATATGCTCTTGCCATTAGTTTTGGGTTTTTCGCTCTAGGGCTCTGAGCCCTTCTTAATTATCCCGGTATCATCCGAGTTTGTCTTAAGGTTTTTTAATACTTTACAAATGTCCACGTTACCCCACTTTTCTTTTTACCCGGTAGAAGCCAAAACTCGGGATTACACCCCAACTTGTGTTACACTTTACCATTTCATATCTTTTGTACCTAAATCTTGATTTTATCAAAAATCATATTCATTTAAAATCAATTTGTGTAACACCTTTTTCAACATTTTTATTTCATAAAAATGTTCCACTTTAAGTAAAATTATAACATTACCCATTTGTTTCCAAATTCACATTTACTCCATTTTCACAAGTGTTAATTTCCCTCAAAATACAATTAAGTTATCCACACTAAATTATTAAGTATTTTAACACCTTAATACCCTTTTAACCTTGGAGTAATATTCCTTTTAATTAAAAATATTTGTATACCATCATTTCCTTTCCAATTTCATAAGTGTTAACCCTTTACAACATTACTAAGTTATACACACTAACTTTTGTATGTTTACCCATTAACACTTATTCAATACTTTTATTAAAAATTTCTCAAACCGCACATTTCTTTGCTTTCTTTATTCAAGAAATCCATTTGCACTTAAGACTACTTTTATAATAAAATATCATTTCCTTTATTTTACATGTAGTCTTACAACTTTGTAGTATAATATTTTTAACCCTTGTTTCACACATTTGAAAACTAGAATTTTCACTTTTTGCCATTCAATGTTTAAACTCAACTAATTATTCTTTAAACTTTTTATACACTTAGTGCTAAATTACTGCAAGAGTATATGCATGACAAGATGGGTTTTAAACCTTCAAATCTTACTAAATAGTATAAACATATTTTTCATTCTAGAAAACTCATCATACTTGCAATATACATTTTTAATGCACAAAAGACATTAAAATTTCTTTAATCTCACAAAATGTCCATTTTTCATATTATCGTCACTTTTGGAAGAAATTTTAAAGCATTATTTCACTAATATTTAACAAGGCAAATCATTATTTCTACACATTTTATTTCATAAAATGTTTAACACCAATCTTTCTAGAAAATACACTATTTTCATAAAATATCAACTTCTAATATTTCAAAACTTTAAAATAATTATTCATTCTTTATTTTTACAAAATAGCATTTTACCAACATTTTTATTTCATAAAAATATTTATTATTTTCTACACATCAATGACCTCATTTAATCAAATGCACTCAACTCATGTAATCGAACTACAAGACTACAAATATGCAAAAATAGAGTCTTATACTAAGAGTAAGGTTTTCCCACTTCTAATAACTTCAATGGTGGTAGAAATGTTGGTGTAGGAGGAGAAAACCCCACCTCTAAAGGTGGCCTCAAGGGGTTACCAAATACAGCCTCCAAAATGCTCCAAAATGTGCTCCTTCCAAGCTTCCAAGCAAGACGCACTTCAAACTCCATGGAAGTCCCCATCATCTTATTCAAAAGTCCCCGAGAACTCCTCTAAATTTCATAACTTTACCTCAACAATGGTGAAAACGAGTATTGTAGGACATGGTGGGATACTATATAAAATCGTCATGGAATGGTGGTGGAAGACACAAAAATGGTGGAAGACCTCTCCACTTTCTCTCTCCTTCTTTCATCTTCTCCTAACTCAAAATGCCCCAAACACGGCCTTATAAAACCTCCAAAAACCCTAAATTCCCATTTTACCCAATCTGGATTGATCTAACCTTGACAACATACCAAATCAAAGGCCAAAAATGTGACAGCGCACAACGGCAATTTGAGTAAAAAAATTTGATTTATGTCATTCGAATGACAAGCCTATCTCGTTCGATGTTTGGTTCGTGTGTCCTGCCACTGTAAAGTAGTGGCATGTGGTTTGATTCCCTTCTTCTCGCGACATCCATCTCATTCACAATGCATAGGGACATCATTAAAATAATCCCTTACAGTCGTTCGAACGACCCATATTCCATAATTTAATTTATTCCATTCATGGCCAACAAATTCTCTCATAATCATCTATAACTTCTCTTTCGAATAATTCATATGTGATTTGATTGAATAGTTGGAACAGGGTATTACAAACTTCCTTCCTTGGGGAATTTCTTCTCCAAAATTCTCGATGCATTAATCCTTCAGCTTATAGGGTCCACCAATTTCTATTCTAAGTCCTAGAAATCCTCCAAGAAAAATTATCGAAGTCCTCAACATTAAATTCTCCAAGTACTCATAATGCGACATGCTCTAATCCTCACCATTTCGCTAACCATGACATTACATAATCGACTATGAGTCTCCACTCGCCTTATGATCAAGTTCAAACCATTTCTATCACCATCTATGCTAGTACCTAAGGCATACCGATGCCTCTACGGGCAAACCCTTTTTCTAGCGGTCGACACTCACCCAATGTGAATCATAATACAACCAATCGCCACATTCATCATCAAAATTAATTCTAGCTTAGGACCGTACATCCTGTGCTCCACAAATTCTCAGTCTATCCTAACTACACAACTCGCATGAGCTTGTTAATAACCATCCTATGATATTCTCTCACTCCAAGGAGGAATATTCTCATCAAGTCATCGACGTACGCCCGATTTTCACCATTCGTTGTGTCACTCTGATGAACCTAATACTACCCTAGGTGCCTCATCCTTGATTACTCACTAGAGTCTCACTCTAATCCACCCACCATGGCAAAGAAACATTGTATGCTAAGGTTCCTTAATTTTTAACACAATACAGTATCATCAAGTCATCATCCCACTCTTTATAACCCAAGCCACTGACTACCGATGCGTCCAATTGAAAGTCCACAAGTTCTAAGAAAGATCGATACTATGAGAAAATCATGTGGCCGAGGGATTAATCACCCGTACGCAGAACTTTATGCAATGTCAAGAATACCTCAGATGGGCACACCTAGTTACCAAGTTACATTGACCAAACCATGTCCATCATTCTCTACCGGTCCCAACTACGTCGTACCATGGCATCGCACCAATCTGAGTCACCTCATAAATGAGAATACCGATTATTGATTATCAAAATTGAAAGGAACACACGCGAGTTAGAAGGAACAAGCAACTGTCCCGAGGATTTTTTTCCCATGGGCATCTGACTCTGATTTACGGAAGCCAACCTAAGTCGCATACTTAGATTCATGTCACTCATTCCTAGGGTTCTCATCGAGCACGAATCCTAGTCACATACCCCGGATTGGGTCACTAGAAGAGGAGAATCAAATTACAACCATTCACTCTCGTAACACGAAAGCAATTTACAAATCGGTGGCCCCTTTAGGAAGTCAACGCCTAACTTCCTCCTTACGAGCAAGGCCCTACCTTTCACATCCTTGGAGTACATGAACCATCTCGATTGGAAGATACCTCATGCTCTAGTATACATTAACCTTGTCCAACCGCTAGTGATGATATCACCAACCCACTATATCTAGGTTATTACCCGTCTTATCATATCGTTATCGAAATCCCAAACTTCCATAGTCATTACTTAGTTCAAGCGAGACACTCACCTTGTCATGTCTCTTCAACACACGAAATTTCCACCAACTTAATAAATACCACACTATACTGCATCTTCTAACTCGTGCTAGATTGTCACGACATGCCAAGAACTAATCCTTGCATTGCTAAGGCTACTATAGCATATACCATCGACACGTTGACGTAATAATCATGTTTCGATGTTACCCCCACCTCGGTTGCCATTTTTAAGTCTCCACGTGGCATCATCACTCTAAGTCTCGAGTATATATCCTAGTACATCCCGAAATTGAGTATCACCACACCCATACTAGTTATTCCATGACATCCAAGAGTCACTCTTATAAGGACACAACTATCACCCTACCTTATGGATTATACCACCCACCTATGATGACTTAGGAGGCCACACCCGAAACGTACACTATACGATCGTAAATTTAGGGTCATCACCTGACCCTCAACACAATCATTACTACAATGCTAAAGCCCCTTCATATCGGACTAACTCCCCTCTTAAGGACACTAAACACATTTTATGTAACCGTCCTCAGGACCCGACAAGATTTCCTCATCCATACCCTTATCATTGTAGGTGCGCTCTACAACCCTTCAAAACCCACATCATGATTACTTAGTGACTACAAAGACACTAGTCTATGAGCTTCTACTTATGGTGCACCTTAACTACCAAACACCTCAAGGCATCACAATGTTCGATATTCATCCTCAACGACACCATACATAATTTGTCCTACGGTCACCTCAAAGTGCTTATGAACTACTTTCACACTAAGATTACCTCGCACCTAGCCATTACCTTGGTGGATAAAATGAGTTTCTACACCTAGATAATCATCTCATATTTCTCCTAAACGGTTGTGACCATAACCCATGTACAAACCATAATTAATGCTACAAAGGGTTTTGGCAGGATACAGGACGTCACCTACAACCTATAAACCCCATGGTCTGCCTCCCCCAATCCTTAATGAATGTTCAACTATGGCAAATAAGTTGCCTCACTATGTAAATATCATATCATGTGTTAATTTGCATGTTATCACGACTATATAGAATTTGACAGGATATAGGACGTTGAGTGTTGCCTATAAATACCAAGGTGTACATCGCAGATGCCACACGGAATCCTCTTCCTCAATACCACATTGTAATTGAGGTACATTCAACCCAAGTCCCCAACCAAGGGACATAACATGCTTTCACCACAAAATCAATACTTATAAATGATACTTAGTCATCTAACCACCAAATATGAAATATGCAACGCTTGCAATTAGGTCGCACGAACACTACTCACTGTTGCCATTAACAAGGCTACTTTCATCACCAAAGTCATCACATAATACATCTCACACAAAAAGTATCACGGCATTGCCACTATTTTCCTACACAACTTCATATGTCCACTAGACTTCCACCAATTGCGATATAACCCCAAGGATCAAATTTGTCTAATTACACTATCGGCGTTAACTACCTGTAAGCCTCACCTAAAGGCTATATACCTTTCAATAACTAATCATTAGTGTCTAGTCATGACACCCTAACCATCAACCTCTACCCCAGACTATATGCAACTCGTGCCACTTTCCCAATGGGCGTCATTCCATTCAATCGACATCTTAGATGATATTATGTCATTAAAATTCAACACAAAAACCTCACACTAACAGCCACGGTCTCACCACTATAGGCTTGCATGGACACTCATAAATTACTATAATTCTAATCAGAAGCGTAAAAGCGATTAATAACTATCAACTTAATCGCGTGAAACTTCGCATTAACTTACTTGTTATGATAACCTCTTTGACTAGACTATTGAGTAAACAAACTAAATTGACACTAAACTAGCATGATCGGCCCAAACTACACCAATGTTAAAAGATCCAATACCGACCTCACCACGTCACTCCTGAAAGGAACCTTGAACCTAGAGATCTGATACCATTTGTAACGCC
Source organism: Sambucus nigra (assembly GCA_949130495.1). Lineage (NCBI taxonomy): Eukaryota > Viridiplantae > Streptophyta > Magnoliopsida > Dipsacales > Adoxaceae > Sambucus > Sambucus nigra. The sequence continues at coordinate 187,319,499 of OX422207.1, forward strand.
CTGGCCCGAATTTATAGGTTACTCGTAGTCAACCCAACCCGACTTGTGAGTTAGGTGTGAAGTGCAATGAAATAACCTATATGATGTTGCTAGTCTAGTTTTATTTTAGTTAACATTTCACTTGTTTAGCATGAGATTTCAATTTCAAAATAAATAATGTGAAGGACCCATAGGGAGCACCCCGAAGTCCAAGAATACAGAGCTACTAACATAAAATAAAGAAAGTACTTACCTGTATAACGCTCTCAAAATACCAAACCTCTCCTAACCAGTCATAACTTAGCGAGGGTGTGAGTCGATGCTCAGTGAAAAATATACAAATACAGTATAAAATTGAAAGGCAGAATAGAGACTCAAACATGTTATGCCTACGTATACATGCAATTACATTGTACACATATATTTACATACATACATATATATATATATATATATATATATATATATATATATATATATATATATACTTAATGCATGAAGAAGTTTTACCTCTGAAACCACATTTACCCAGATTAATTTACCTTAATTTTATAAAAAACTTCCTTTTTCTCAACTTTACATTTCTCTCTTTATTTAACACAAACGGTTTATATACTTGATCCACTACATTTGATTTAACTGGGACCATTTCTTTACCGAAATCACCCTTTTTGTTTTATCCAATGCATATTAGTATTTTTGTTAAAATCCACCCTTTCAACACACGCAAACGTCATGTTAGAAAATATTCATTTAATTTTTGAGAACCTTGCTTAATCACCCATTTACCCACTTACTTTACCTTTTTCCTTACTTATTGGACATTAATCAATTCCACACTTACTTTTCCATTTTAACCTTTATTGAAACATTTATTAATTCATTCAAGTTAGGTTGTATTAACACATTTCACCACACAACCCATTTCTTAACATGTTCCTAAAAACTTTATCTTTTCTCAAAATTTTCCAAATACTGCATATTTTAACGAGCTCCACAGCGCCGATTATGCGCACCATATGCTGTGGCAAGTGGTTTTGAATTTTTCACCCTCAGGCTCCAGGTCCATCTTAATTATCCCGGTGTCATCCGAGTTCCTTTTAAAGTGTTGTAATATTTTTCAAATGTCCACATTACCCCACTTTTCTTTTTACCCGGCCAAAGCCAAAACCCAGGGTTACACCCCAACTTGTGTTAAACATTGAAATTTTAGCATTTCATGTATTGTATACCTAAATCTTGATTTTATTCCAAAAAATATATGCATTTATGACCACTTTATGTAACACCTTTTCCAATATTTTTATTTCATAAAAATGTTTCACTTTAAGTAAAATTATCATTTTACCCATTTATTTCTAAAATCACCTTACTCCATTTCCACAAGTGTTAATTTTCCTCAAAATACAATTAAGTTATCCACACTAACTTCTTAAGTGTTTTAACACCTTAACACTCCTTTAGCCTTATAGTATTTTCTTAATTGAAAACATCTTTATTCCTTTTCCAATTTCATAAGTGTTAATCCATTACAACATTACTAAGTTATACACACTAACTTTTCCATGTTTGCCCATTAACACTTATTCAATACATTTAATGGCAATTTCTCAAACCACACATTTTCTTGCTTTCTTTATTTAAGAAATCCATTTATACTTCAGGCTACTTCTATATGAAAATACCATTTCCTTTATTTTACATGTAGTCTTACAAATTTATATTTATCATATTTTTATCCCTTGATTCACACATTTGAAGACTAGAATTTTCACTTTTTATCATTCCATAGTTAAACCCAACTAATTCTTCTTTAGACTTGTTTATACACTTAATGACAAATTACTACAAGTTTATATGCATGAGAAGATGGATTTTAAACCTTAAAATCTTGCTAAATGGTTTAAACATATTTTTTATTCTAGGAAATTCATCATAATTGTAAAATACATTTTTAATGCACAAAAGACATTTAAATTTTTTTTATCTAATAAAATCTTCATTTTTGAAAGAAATATTAAAATATGATTTCACCAATATTTAACAAGGGAAATCATCATTTCTATACATTTCATTTCAAAAAATGTTTAACACCAATCTTTCTAAAAAATATACGATTTTCATAAAATATCAACTTTCAATATTTCAAAACTTTGAAATATTTATTCATTCTTCAATTTCAACAAAATAATATCTTACCAACATTTTTATTTCATAAATGTTTATTATTTTTTACACATCAATTACCTCATTTAATCAAAGGCACCCTACTATGTAATCTAACTACAAGAGAACAAATATGCAAAAATACAGTCTTATTCTAAGAGTAAGGTTTTTCCACCTCTAATAGCTCCAATGGTGGGAGAAATATTGGTGTAGGAGGAGCAACCCCTACCTCTAAAGGTGACCTCAAGGAGTTACCGAAGGAAACCTCCAAAATGCCCCAAAATGCTCACAGTCCAAGCTTCCAAGAAAGACCCACTTGAAACTCCATGAAAGCCATCATCGTTTCTCCAAAAGTCCCCCAAAACTCTTCCAAAATTCATATCTTCACCTCAACAATGGTGGAAATGGGTATTGTAGGCTTGAACATGGTTGGATACTACTTAAAATGGTGGTGGAATGGTGGTAGAATGGTGGTGGAAGACACAAAAATGGTAGAAAACTTCTCCAGTTTCTCTCCTTCTTCCATCTTCTCCTAACGCAAAATAACCCAAACACACACTTATAAAACCTCCAAGAACCCCAAATTCCTATTTTTTCCCCAATCTGGACTAATCTGGGCTTGACAGCACACCAAATAAAGGGCCAAAAATGTGATAGTGCACAAGGGCAGTCTGAGTAAAAAATTTTGATTTATGTCGTTCGAACAACAAGACCAAGTCATTTGAATGAATTCTCTATCTCGTTCGATGTTATGTTCCCACAATCCTTCGCGCGACCTGCCACTGTAAAGTAGTGGCATGTCGTTCAATGCCCTACTTCTCGTGACATTTATCTCGTTGCTAACTAAACAGGGATGTCGCTAGAATGACCCCTTACAATAGTTCAAATGACCCTTATTCCATAGTTTTATTTATTCCATTCTTGTCCCACAAATTCTCTCATAATTATCTTTAACTCCTCTTCATAATAATTCTTATATAATTTAATTAAATAGTTGGAACCCGATATTAAAGATACCTGCGGGAATTCACTACTGAAGACTGAGGTTGAGGCCGAAGAAAGAAGACTAAGGTCTTTGTAGTCCTCGAGAGAATCATTGTTTTCAAATGCGGTCATTGTGGTTCTTGCAAGAATCATTATTTTATTTCACTTGTAAGTTTGTAAGTTGGGATTTGCGAATTATTTGTCGAATTAAAGGTTTTGTCCTGTGGGAATTTTCCCTTAATCTTGGCCATTGTTGAATGTTTTTTTTTATTTATCTGTTTTATCATAATAGATTAATGCTTATGATAAATAAATTAAAATCTGTTTACAATTGGCTTCCACGTTTACATTAGTGTTGAAATCTTCATTTAGAACCACCCTTGTAATTATTTGTAATATAATATTATATTTAGGAATAAAATTTTAAAAATATTTTTATTATATCCGGTATATATATGATAACTAATGTCAAACTCACCAGAGTTAGAGCCAGTGTTTGGGAATTTATTGGTCCATTTTTCCCATCGGTCATACAAGTACAAATTGACCTGATTACGTTTTTACCTTCTTTTGAAGTCCCCTTGGTCTATTCCACCCATTCACCCTTCAGATCGTCATAATATTTTACCCCAAATTTATGGACATTAACCTTATTTGACCTATTCAGTTTATTTCTCTCCCTCTCAGTCAGTTTTCCCTTCCTGGCCTCATTCTCTAAGAAGTCGTTCTATTGGTCAGTGGGCATTTTAAGATTTTGGGGAACTTTATCTTTCAATCTTAAAATATCATAACTCGTTGCTCCCTTCGAGAAACAATTCTACCGAAAGGTTCTTCTGATAGTTTTTCAATTTATCTACTCTCAAAAAAGAAACTTGACTTTTAAACCATCTGGGAATGAAAAAGTATTATCCATTTGCTGGCACACATCATCCTTTATGTCAAAATTAACCTTATTCCAGTTGTTTGCACCCTCGATGACCACGATCATCTTTTCGAGAGACAGACAATGGTTTTCAAAAAGATAAAGGTCATCTTTATTATCGATTAGATGATTCCCACCAAAGGAGAACCCAATAGACTTCTTAAGGATGGCTTGGGATTCCTTGGTAGCAAGAGTTAGGGTGTTAGACTAATTAGGAGTTCTTAAGTTTGATGACTCAAATATGGAGTAGTATATTGAATCTATGGAGGCGTAGAGTATTAATAAATTGGATGAGATGATAATTGAGGATGAGGTGTAGGAGAGCACCCAGCTGGTAGTGTTTCGCTATTTTGTTGACTATTTCCATTTCTATTCGACATTTTCTAGAATTAAAAAAAAATGATGTATGTAAGAAAGTATGGTTTACGGCTATATATATGTATATACCTTTTCAATAGCTTTTAAAATATGCTTGATGTGTCTGATTACCATCCAATCACTATTAGTTATTAAAAATCTATGAATTTTTGCACGCAATCCACTAGGCGAAAGCGTATCTATGATTAATGTATAAAGTTTCGTGACATGAACTAGGAATACTTTTATCTTCAACTTATTTGCAAGCTCATTTTTCATATGCATATGTCACGAGACGTCGCAATCTAGGTGAATGCACTCTTTAAGGAGTTGTACACACAATGGGTGAATATTTTTCATCATTTTCTAATAGTGTCACCAACGTCATTGCCCTATCGAGATTATGAAGGCAAAATATATTCTTTAACGCCTCATCCCATCATTTTACCAAGGAAAACATAATACAGACGAACAAGTACTCTGGTGAGAGATCAACTCCACGATTTATAATGTAATTAAATTGTTCAATTAAGCTATTCCCATACTTGTAAATAAGAGTTCCCTCTATATGGTCCACACTAACAAAAGATGTTTTAGTGCGATAAAATTACACCCTCTCGTACTGTTGTTAAAAGTAATTACTACAGTAACTCATTTTTCTAGAGAAAATATATAGAAAGATGTGAATATGAGTCATAGAGGTAATGGCGCTAATTAATCCTAAGCTTATTATGGTTTTTCATCCGATCAATCATACGCAACAAGTTCAATTTAAGTTTATTTTAATTTAATTAAACCTAAAATTACTATTTTTCCACCAATTATGCAAGCCCTTCCACCAATTTCTATTCACCCAAATCGTAACCATTTAAGGAATGGGTGAACACGGACACAACAATTTAACTAAAGGACTCTATTCTAAACATTGGATGTATATATGTGCGCATGTGAGTCTGTGTGTATTTGTATGTTTGTATGGGCGTGTATGTATATGTGTGAATTTATTAGTATGTATGTGTGTATCTCTATGAGTAATCATTAAGATAGGGTATTCGTTAAGACAATTAATTAGTGAAAGTTTTATTATGAAGAATTAATAGATCCAAACAGAATCATTCAACACAAGCTATAAGAACCATCAATTCAAGAATCCAACATAAGTTTATCCCATACTCCTTATAAATCGTCTACTTTATTGATTGCCTAAAAGAATAAAGTGTCTTACACTATTAATCCATTTCTCAATTTTAAGAACATAATTTAACAAGAACATAATACCTTAATTCCAAGAACATAAAAACTGGAACATAATTTAACAAGAACATAATACGATGGGGTATTCAAACATAAAATATTCTCATGTCGATAATTTTACATTTTCATACTTAGAGTTTCACCAATCAAGTATTTGGTATCGAGGATATTACTCATGGAGTTATTGAAATAACTATACGTAGCACGAACTCTCTTGTTTTTCAATTAAACTTGTAACTATATCTCAGTTACTTAATATATATTCTAATTATCGTAAATCCAAGAACAAGTCTAAAACCGTAATAAGCCAATTATACCTCAAGGGTTTCATATACAATTTATAACAATAAATAGGGCCATATTTTAGTACAAAATATGTGAGAATAATCAAACATTCACACACACACACATATATATTTGAAATTTTTTATGTGCATTGATAAGGATTTTTATATTTAAAATTTTGAAAATTTGATGTTTAACCATGTATATATAATATTTTTAACTAACTTGAGGGTTCACTAAAAAATATTTTTCGTGCATTTCACACTTCAACTCAATTTGAGTTTATTATATTTGTTGAAATATTCATAAAAATATTTTGTGCTCCAAACAATTTCATGAATTTCAAACAATTCGTTTATTTCAAACATTTCAAACTTCGACTCAATTTGAGCTCCAAACAATATCATACTTTTCGTGCATTTCAAAAATGTAAGTCCCCATCACTCCTCAAATGCTCCAAAGTCAAGAATGGTATAAGAAAATGTAAAACTATCCAAGGTTACGTTTCTTATGCATATGGGTACACTTAAAACTATAGGAACTTTAGGATTTTCTAGGGTAAATATGGGTTTCTTTAAATGAAACTTTCTCATCTTGAAACAAATTCCTTTAAGTTCATTTTCGTATAGAAGTAGGAACACATGAAAATCACCTTACCTTTGTTATTCTTTGGCATATCTATTGGAGTAATTGTGGATTATAATGAAGAGTATACAAAAAAAAGGTTTGTCTATTAGACAAAGAGGCCTTTAACTCATTGATTCCCCACTAAGTCTAACTTCAAAGTAGATACGGAGATTAACTCAATATCGAGTAATGAAATTTTATCACTCAAGCCAAGTTTGGAGTTTTCACTATATTTTAATGATTTTCTTAAGTAATCAACTTCACTACGAAGAAAGTTGTGGTTACTTCCTTTAAAACCACATGCTCACCTGAGATCTCTTTTTGACCAACCACGTTACGCACAACATTCTCACTCATTACATGCCTTTCATCTCAATGTTGGATAACAAGGTAAATAGTTATTTATTATTCTTATTAAGATTCATGAATTCATCGTGAAGGTCATTATACTCTGATTTGATCTCATCTTCCTCATCCTTAATATAATAAAAGGGGGTAGCAGAAGGAATCACAATATCTTTAATTTTGATCGCGAGAAGAAAATAAAATTCCTAAAAATCATCCAACTTGTCAAAGCTCTCTTTGTTCAGAAAATTTGTGTAGTTACCTTCACCATTGAAACAGTATTGATTCAAGTTTGAGTTATCATCACTCAAAGTGTCTTTATAGGAATTATTGCCACAATTTGGTTTAAACTGGAATTGGTTACCTACATTCCCCTTTACCACCATAATTGAAACATGTGAGATTATTTCTTTGGAAATCAAACTTCATTTATCCATTTTATTGGATGTGTTCAAATTATATGAGTTATTCTTTGGGTTTCCTTTGGATTAAAAATGTTTTGCTCATGACTTGGAGAAATTTTCAATAAATAGATACATCTCCTCTTCACTTAAATCAAGGGAATTTTTTGAGGAATCCTTGTGAGCCTTATCATTGAAAGCTATAATTGTTTCTCTAGTGGACATTCCGTTGTGATGGTTCAAATTTTATCTATACATTTAAAGTGACTCGCCCAACTCATCCCACACACCAAATGGTTTTCATAGAGGCTCTCACTTTTTCTATGACGCCAGCCTTACCATTGAACCACCAAGGAAGAGAACAAAGGATTTTTTGCTCAAATTTTTATTGATGATGGTCTTTCTCAATGTAAAATCTGAGTTGACTATATCACTTGTTTATGCATAAAACTTGCCCAAAATTTTGTTCTCTTTCATTATAAGGATTTCAAAATGGGTTATCAACCATTCAAACTTTTGCATGCTTCATGATGGAGGATCATTCATGGCTTATCTTCAAAATATTCCATTCTTGTTAGACATTGTACAATTTATAAAACGCATAATTTAACTCTAACGACAAAGAAATATATAAGACCCTTCACGTTCCACCCACTTTATTAGTTATTGTTTCCCCTCCAACTTTCTCATATATCTTTGACATGGATGTCATCAAATATAGGGAAAGGACATTTCTAACCTGTCTTCAAACTATATCTTATTTTCTCATCAAGAGACCTCAAATGGTCCATTATATGAGCTTTCCCATCTGAATAGTTGATATCATCAAAAGGTGATGGTTGGTTAGAAGATATTCCTTCCCTTACGCATTAATAAGGATCTACTCTAAGTGGATAAAACCTAAAAAGAATGAGATCCGCTCAGATATTATATAAGAATGTGTGGATATTAACGGTAGCTACCTATAGGATTTATTATTTCATTTTATAACCCCGCTACCTATAGGATTTATTATTTCATTTTATAACCCCGCTTGGGTTCGCATGACTCGAGGCCCACGTTCAAAAGGAATGTGGAAGATATTCACAATTGAATAGGAGATCATTATTGATAAATTCTAACTGTACAATGGATCAACCTATCAAAACTAATTGATAAGTGATAAAGATAGTCCACCTTTGTTGGTGGACTTGAGCATGTCCCTATAAATATTGTAATCACTCCATTAGTGGTGGCACCAGTTGAAAAAACCTTGAGCCTCCGTCAAATTGTACTCAAAGAAACCATTATTTAAAGTCTAATCCTATAGACAAGATCAACCTCGCCCTTACCAATAAAAGAGTGCTAGTCTTAGACGACACTCGTGTTATAATCTATAAGACTCAAGGTCAAGGGATAGGTGTGTCGGGAACAGACAACCATCATATCTTGTCTCAGCTTTCAGCATGGAACTAAGCATTAGACAAACTCTCGATTGGGCTAATATCTATAGTATCACCTTAGACGATACCTCATATAAGTTTCATCCAGACGTGCAAAGCATAACAGGATTATTTCAATCATATCTACACAAAATCGTTATTAGATATCAACAACCCACGTGAGGGAATATTCATCATGATGATATTTCTTTATGAGCAGATATATGTCACTTTCCCATAGTCCCTGACCTTAGGTGGACGTGGGGCACATGCTGGGGGTGACACTGCACACCCCCATTCTATAAAAGGCACACTATGTCTTCTTCATTTAGATGGTTTCTCAAAAACCCTAATGTTACTCTGCGAAACTAGTACTAGAGAGAAAGAGCATTCATTGTCTTTAATTGCCACTTATGTCCTATTATAGTGAAATAAACTCACACCTTAAACAGTGGACGTAGGGCAATGGCCAAACCACTTAAGCCTTTGTGTTAATCTCTATTTCTCTCCCATCTCCTCTACTAAATTGCTTTTTATTTACTATTTTATTACATCTCTAAACTGCTTAACCTAGGGTGAATCCAGTGTATGATCTCAATATCATCAATTTGGTGTCGTTTGTGGAAATGTTTCTTTATCGTTTTCATCTTTAGCTTGGATTTCCCTCTCATCTCTGATCGTGATTCAAGTCCATTATTCTTGGATATCAAATCTTAGGCCGAGGATTTCATTAGCTTATTGTTTGATTCATCTTATTTTTAGGGGTTTTCCACCTTATTATTGTTGTATACAATCTCTCTAACCAGTGATGTCTTTCAATCCGCCCTCAAATACCAGAGCTAGTTCCATTTAACCGCCTCCTTATTCTGAGATGGCCGACATAGTGGAAGCACTAATATCTTTGGTGTCCAATCAGCATGCCATGAAATACCACTTGTTGGCTTTCAGCCAATACATGATGAGCCAGATCCCAAAGGACCGATCATCAATCTCATCATGTTGACCATCATAAGAGGATATGCGCCACCGACAGCAGAAGGACCACCCCCATCTCCAACCAAAGAGGTTCAGTATGGCCTAAGGAGAAAAGAGATTATTGATCCCCATCGTCTCTGCCTTTGAAGGGAGGTGCAAGAAGGACTTAAGGAAGTGACGTATTAGGAGGAGCACAGTTGGGACTATGACAAATGGTACGAGATGACAAACACATCATATTGACCAAGTAAAACTCCTACTACTACTTACTAACGCAAAATGTTAAATATACACCCCAGAGTTAGCACAGGAATATTTTATTTACAAGACTAAGTAGAGGGTCAGCATTTGATCATCTCGACCTAAAAAGATATTGTAATAGAGAAATTATTCCAAACGGTATTTGTGGGATAAAGATCACTGGTCGTCTTGGCCCAGTTTGTCCAAAGCACCATTCAGCCCAGAGAGAATGTCGATAGGTCACTAGAATGAAAAGGGACCCAAATAGAGGAACCGCCTGTAGAATCATCTCGAAGGTAGGAAGTTTGGGCGACACTGTTATTCTTGATAATAAACCTTAGAACAGCTCGATTCAGAAGCAAGAGGATAAGATCAGTTGGTTCATCAAAATTCGAGACCCCGATCATAGGGGATATATGGAAGACTCCCCCTTCGTGCCTAGCATTGTCAGTTATTCGACACCTAAAAAGTTCAAACCACCTGTGGTGATGCCTAGGTATAATGGGATCATAAATCTAGTTCACCACCTAGAAATAGACTAGTCAGCGATCGATATCTACTCCACTCCAGATGAGATGAAATGCTGGACATTTTTTTAATAACCGGAATTTTCAAATCTATTACCTACCCTAATCACCTACAATCACTATTTAAACCCTGATAAAATATTCAAATTGAAAAGTTTTTTAAAGAAGAATGAAAATATACTTGATGCCCTATAATTTTAATAAATTAACTTAAGCCCCCTAAAGTTTCAATAATTACAAACTAGCCCCTAAAAACTTCAAACTAACATAACTTGACGTATACTTAATCCCTAAACCTCAAGTTTGTATCAAATTGATCCTTTAAACTCCAACTAACACAAAATTATAATTTTAGCCCTTTAAAATTTTTAAAATTACAAAATACCCCTAAACATCATCAAAAGTACACTTTTAAGGCTATCAATACATATACTTGACCAACCAAGGACCAAACACCAAAGTTTTGATAATTTTATAGAAAACCCTATCAAAATAAGCCTACACATCAACACAAGCAGCCAAAACTCACATGTGTACATCATGCACACATGTGAGGAACATTACCTAAGCTAGAAAACCTCACAATTTCAGTTCAAACCCATCTCCCTTCTCTACCAATGAACTCCCCTGATCACATACTATAAATGCCCCGCGAATTCCTCAGTTTAAACTCACTCAAACATATGTTTCAAAACTTAAAATTTTCACTCCAAACAAGTACACTATGATTTTATGTACTATATTCAATTATTTTAGTTTTAATCATTTTTTGCGTTGTCATAATGCTAGAATTGCTCAAAATAGTACAATTCTTATGTAGAAAATAGGCCATAGGTGAAAATTATGAAGTTTCCACCATTAAAGCTTGAGATTTTAATAGTGAACTTCCAAATAATGATCAAAACTTAGGTTTAAAGCTTTTAATGTTTTCATTAGAACCTTAGGAACTCGAGTGTAATGATCAAATGCCATGAATGTGCCTATAAGCTTTAATCGATTGAAAGTTTATTTTGAACCAGAAAAGTGAAAATCTTAAATTTTCCCTGTATAATCCATCTCCAACCTTGAAACAAAAATCATATTACTCCAGCACATAGCAGAAACCAAACTATGTTCATAAAAATCCCTTCAATATTCTTAAAATCCATAAATTTTAGATCAATTTTTTAGTAAAATACACAGTTATATAACTTCAGATATACTACATCTCAATCCACAAAAACTTATATATTTAAATTCCTTATAAAATTTTAGGTTGAGTTTGTTAAGAAATCATCTCAAATGGTTTAGAAATGAAGGAGTTATTCAAGGTCAAAAATCATAATCCCTAAAGTCAACTGTCGAGGGGAAGACGATCAACTTTTTGACCAAAAACTTTGACCTTGCGCGTGAGGGCGCATGGCCAATCAAAATTTTCAAAAAAAAATTCTAATATTTTTATTTTATTTTTCTGGTCAAAATGATATAAGTGAAGTCCATGTTTGGAGAAACCTAGCCTAAGTTATGGAACAATGAGGTTTTAATTTAGAAATATTTTCTTATTTTGTAATTTGACCCCTCCTGACTTTTTCAACTTATAAATTTGATCCTCAAACTCTGTCTATGAATACATCAAAATATTTTAAGACAAAAAGTTTCTTGCACCAAAGTTCAAATATGACCTTAAGTCCAATATTTTAAAGTCCCAAAATTATTTATAATTAAACCCCTGGAACTTTAAAAGATATAGTTTTCTTGTTGTTGAGCGAGGCCCCCAATTTTAAATTTTTAAATAAGAATTTCCTTTTTAAAGATGCGGAAGCGAGATGGTTCAACTTAAATAAATTAACAAATTTTAATTTCTTTTTCCAAATTAAAATTAAACACAACTTAAAGTGAAATTAAATTAATCAACAAATGAATTTTTCACTTTAAGTTGTGTTTAATTTTAATTTGGAAAAAGAAATTAAAATTTGTTAATTTGTTTAATGTGACAACCCGCAATCCGAGATAAGGGGTGGCCAGCCCAATACTCAAACATAACAGGAATCATGGATGGATATCATTCTCAGCATCACAAATATAAACTGAGTATACGGGAAAACCACCCAATAAATCAGAAAACGGGTTGCCAAAAAGTGTAAAATTTTAAAAATGCGGTTATGAAAATTTAAACTAACAACCCAATCTGACAAGCAAGTGGAGTTCCAAAAGATAATATAATACAACAAAAACGAATGTACACAAATGGACCGAATAAGCTGTCGGTCCACAGCTACATAAGACAACGTACAACAATATAAAATATCTTACATAGTACAATCATTAATCAAATACAATTGTTTGGGCCACACGCCCGAGGGACAAGACCCGATCATATCTAGAATAACAAGAATGAAAGCGTCTAATACAACATCCTGTAATAACCCGCAAAATCTTACAGCTCGTCGAAAGTGCAGGGAACTTGAGAAAGTCAAGTCGGGCGTCCTTGCGGTGGAGCACCTGAGCGGATACAATAATATATATACAACAAGGAAGTAAACCGGTCAGGGCCGGGTTCTATATGATTTCTAGAAGAATAAAAAGCATGATAGATATGAACAGTTATACATGAATGATGAGGATGATAACATGACATGCTATCTACAATTACAAGCAAGAAATGAAGGTAAAGCACTTTAATTTAAAACCCGTCCTTATTAATACAATTTCCATTTTCTTTAGACATTCCTCATTAGGAATAAAACCATATATTCGGTTTAGTCAAGAAGTTATAATTTCTATTCATTAATTAAAACTTCCCATTTTATCTTTCCATTCCTTATTAGAAATATCATTTACATCAAGTGCTCTTTATGGCACATATATTATTCCCGTGCTCTTCCTGGCACATATTTATGCTCTTTATGGCATTTCATACGCTCTTTGTGGCGTTTATCAACCATCAAGTCCAACTTGATGAAAATATAGTTATATTCATATACATATAACGATATCTAAGACCGCCCGTCCGGGTTTCCCCACTGTGCGCGCCCCTAAATGACCATCATCTTCCAGGGCCTAACATAAGACAACCTGGGCACCTATCGATATGCGTCGGGAAGCGGCCATGAGCCTGCGGGGTAGTCAAGACCACACCCGGAATCTCCTACCCATCGCAGAAATATATACAATAATAAGCGCTCCCATGGCCTAGGACTATATCCACCCTGCATTCATTAGCCAGGGGGCTTCACCTCATGAGCGAACTTCCCTTATGATGTCATTTAGAGAGGTGTGTAACAGTAAATTAACATTTACATTTTATCATCATATTCATTACCAAAAATCCATTTCCATTAATCATGTGATTGGTTCTTCATTATTAAACCTAACATCGTTAAACAACGGGGTTCATTCTAAATTGAACCTATTATCTTTAACACCTATGGGTTCATTTTATGCGAACCTAATTCCCATCGAATATTATCATATATTTCCTTAAAGTACAATTCCAGGCTAGGTCTCCACATGATCATTATGATCCTAGAAATTCCCCAAATTCATATAAATTTTGATAAGCCCATAAGTCTCCAAGTTTGGGCATTTTACTTCCAAACTTCTAAAAGTTTGAATAAAAGAAGTAATGCCTTAACATTACTTTAAACCTCCCCGAAATAAACCCCAGATGAACCCATTTCTAGTCCAGGGTAACGACCGAACTCCATATCTACTCTAGGACTCTAAGTTTACTTCTTTAAAGAAGTTTCCTAGGTCTTAATCCTAAAGAATAAGGGGAAAAATTTAAAAGAAAAAGACCCCCAAATCTGCTGGAACCGAATCGATTCGCCCTAAGGGCCGAATCGATTCGCCCAAACGAATCGATTCTCTCTGAAAGCGAATCGGTTCGGACAACAAAATTTAGTTTCTGCAAATGCCGAATCGATTCGGTCTTAATCCGAATCGATTCGGACAACAAGACCTGGGATTCTGCATCTATGCGAATCGATTCGCCCAAGGGGCCGAATCGATTCGCCCCTGCGAAAATGCCAAGAATGGCTATGGAGTCTTGAACTCCAAAATTTATCCAACTCCAAAACCAAGCCCAACCGAAATCATTGGTTGCAATTTCTACATCCTAAATCCATCTATCTACTAACCTTAAACATCATTTATCATCCAAATCCATTTCCAAGGGTTAATACCCAAAAATCCAACAAAAACCCTAACATTTCTAAATCATAACAAATCCATAATTATCAAGACTAATTATTCTACTTAAATCATAAATTTGCAAGTAGATTACTTGCCTCAAGGTAAGAATCTGTTTTGATGAAGAAGGAAGCAACAATCCAAGCTCCAATCTCTCTTTTCCTCCAAAGTTCTCTTCCTCTCTCTACTCTCTCTAGAGCTCAATAGTGTAAAATGGAAGAATGGGAATAGGGGTGGGAAAAATAAAACGGGGCTTAAGTCCCATAAGCCCACTTAAGTGACTAATACGCGATAAAATAATACGCGATATCACTATTTAAGCCAAAACCAGTCAAAAGTGCCCGAAATGCCAAAATACAATATGGCACTTATTTTGACTGTCTCACACCTACCGGGACTAACTACACTATCCAAATTATCATTTGAGAATTTTATAACTCATTTTACTTCTGGTTTCATAATAAACCAAAATGTCATTTTAAATCCTTATGACATTAAAATCACCACATGAACATTTTATCTATTCATGGGGTAACTATACAACATTTTAGTAAATATTGACCTTGACATAACGAATTAATATTTACTCAACATCTACCATTTTAAAATTAATTACTACACATTGTAAATAAATATAAAATGGGCTATCAGAAGAGAGGGTTATTACATATTCCCCCTCTTAAGAGGGAATTTTGCCCCCAAAATTCGGATACACCTCGCAAGAAGAAGTGCGAATACTATTCCCGCAAGTCATCCTCGTGACCCGATGTCGATTTCCCGACACTAAGCTGACTATATAGAACTCATCCCCAAAGTACTATCGGCGATACCAACGTAACTCTACGCTCTAAGATAGCAACCGACTACATCCAATAAGAACCGTCACGTTGCATCTACTTCGAAAGGAATGTGCCTAAAGGCACCATCGTATCATTCGTACTCCCTTGCATGAGAGACAAGGAACAAATTATGAACTTGCCGCAAAATGTTTCGATAAAGCGATTGAATAGTTTACCGGATCCACCGCGACATTTCTAGGAAAGGTACAACGTCATGCGGTGCAAGTTTTCCTTTTCTCCTCGAAACGCATAACGCCCTTCACAGGCGATACTCACCACAACATTTGGTATAATGACCTCAAACTCCAGATGCCTTCTTCTCGCATCGACTGAGCTCTTTCGTCGGTCTTGGTTATACGAGAGACTCATCATCTCGCACTTCTAACCAACAAATGGGGAATCGATAAGGCCTACCATACAAGGTTTTTTCTAAAGCGCCGTCCTAGTAGTGAATCGATACAAATTCTATATAGGCGAATTCAGCGAGTGGAAAGAATTGTTTCCAACTACTCTTAAAGTTAGGCACGCATGTAAGGAGTATATGCCTCAGCATATGGTTTATTCTATTGGTTTGGTCATCTGTGGAAAATGATAAGAAGTGATTTACCATAATTCGATTCCCATGGCTTCTTGGAAACTTGCCAAGAATGAGAAACGGAAGTCTTGATTCAGTACAGCAACCTTCCCATGTCCAGCCAATAGTACTAGCGACGTATAACTTGGCACGATTCGTCATTACCTTGATGCACCGAAACGTTAGACCCGCGTGATTTCTCCATACCTGCTTAACTTAAGTCCCTTCCGTTCGGGACAAAATTCTCTTAAGGGAACGCACCCCACCCTCAAGATGGACTTCAATTTAAATAGGGGATAATACTCCTTACAAGTTTAAACTTGTGAGGCGCATTAACAATAGGTCGATACTCCAGTATTATCACTCCCCATCATGGTAGAGACTTGCTAATGGAATCTACCTTCGAGCTTAACCACGTGGCTCAGGGGTACGAGTCAATTCACCCTTTCGTTACCTCCGTAACACTCCACTACGTGAGGCCTCATCTCCTTCGGACTTAACCACCAACTTTTCGAAATCCTCCCACTTCACATAACATGGAACCAATCCCTTGATATGAGTTTACGCATGGCTTAGTCATGGTCAACTCCCAACAACCCTCCAAATCTTACGTCCCATACTAAAAGGCCCTACGTCTAAACAATTCTAAAGTCTATCTACCTATACCCTATCTAAGTCGTATACACCTAATGCTAAGTATATCCCTAGTGCCCAAGACCTTTCTCAACTTCCGACATTTGCTCAATTTCGTGCGTGGGACGTCTCGCCGAAGCGAAATCCAAACAAGGAACCCTCCCGTTACACTACTACCTCGCGTTGTCAGTCATCGAGGGGTACAGGTCTAAGACACATGTTCGGGACCAAAAGATTCTACAGCTACACACTAACTATTTAAATAACAAAAAAAAATATATACAATCCAAAGCTGACCCTTCG
The DNA here is from genome assembly GCA_949130495.1 of Sambucus nigra. Taxonomy (NCBI): domain Eukaryota; kingdom Viridiplantae; phylum Streptophyta; class Magnoliopsida; order Dipsacales; family Adoxaceae; genus Sambucus; species Sambucus nigra. Next base: position 187,336,501 of record OX422207.1, read on the forward strand.
TGAAACCCTAGGGTTATATACCCTATAACATATGCATCTCAATAAATAGCCTTCTATATAAAGGCATAACCCGAAGTCTCAATTTGACTTCGCACCTCGGTCTCCCTCATATCGATCAGAGGAGAGAACTATGTGCAGTGCTCCTATGTCGCACTTTAATAGCCATCAATCACCCTTCTACATGATTCTCGACTAAACTTTCCAATCCCACTTCCGACCATAATTCGTAAAACAAAATAAAATGAAAGGGAAGAATAGCATATCTTCACTCACAACATCGTTAAGTGTTCATGCGGCGGAGTGTCTCGCAAAGCGAAATCCAAACAAGGAACCCCTCCATCACATGCCTACTTAACTAGTTGATCATGGAGATAGAGCGTAATATACATAAAATAAAAGAAAGGAAAGGTGGTATATCCCCACTCCCAACATCGTTAAGGTTCGCGCGTGGAGCGTCCCGCAGAAGCGGAATCCAAACAAGGAACCCCTCCTATACGCTACCACTCAACTGGTTGGTCGTGGAGATAAGGCATAGCAATTACATACCAATATCACATCATACTCGACCATGTTAAGGACGAGTAATTCGGCCTCAAGCACAATGTACCACAATAAATTCCTAAGCATACAAACAAGAAATCGTACGAACCATCACTCGTAGAAAACTCAACGCTAGAGAAATACCCTCAGCAGATCTTATCAAATCTGTAATCTGAGAAGAGCTCACAAAATAAATGAGCGCGCAACACCCGCATCAAGTAACATAGAACTCACGTATTACTGAGCAAAAACTCACCCTCAATAACGGGCGGTGCCGGCAGAGCTCGAGGAAGCAAAGCCTCCTGAATATGACAAACATGTCCATACTGTAGCTGTCCCTGCTGCGGAGGAACAACCATAATAGGTACCGGAGGTGGAAACTGAACATATGGCTGCTGCGGAGCCCTAGGAAACTGACCCCCAATCATCTGAGGACACTCCTTCTTGAAATGACCTGCCTCCCCACATTGGAAGCACCGTCCCTTCATATCCTCCTGACCTCGACCTCTGTTATTCCTCAACTGGGAAATGCCTCGGCCCGGATGATCTCTACCTCCAGGGCCACCCCGATCTGCCTGATGTAAAGCACCTTGTTCGTGCCTATTATTGCCCCTCGCAATAAACTCTCCAAGCTTCCCTACTTGCCTCATTTCAGTAGCTTTCTTGCTACCCTGCATATATAATCGATGCTCCTGGCAATGGAGTAAGGCTGTATTTATAACCTCGCCATAAGTCTGGAAAGCTGGGTTACCCAATAAGTGTTTTCGGATTTTCCAGTTTAGACCTCCCATAAACTTCGAGATCTTCCTCTCTTCCGGAGTCACCTCATCTGGTACAAAACTTGCTAATCGGGTGAACTCCTCTTCATACTCCGCTACAGACCTCTCACCTTGCTCTACATCTTGCAACTTCCTCTTCATCTCCCTCTGAACCGTGGGAGGAAAATACTTAAGATCAAACAAAGCCCAGAACTCAGTGATTGACATTGTGTCTCTTTGCTCTGGTGTGGTCATCGTCTCCCACCAGTGTAACGCAGATCCGACAAGCTTAAAGGTGGTAAGGACTTGTTTCTTATCCTCACTGCATTCTATCATTCGAAGGTGGCGTTGCATGTTTTTCTTCCACTGATCGGCTTTAACCGCCTCCGTGCCTCCCTCAAATTCTGGGGGATTGCTCTTTAGAAAGGACTCCCTAACCCTTTCCCACGGAATAAGTCCCGTAGGAGCTTGAACACCTGGAGCCCATGGCAATTGTTGGATCACTACGGTCATGGAGGCATTAATCGCTCCAGCCACTATGCTTGCTACATCCGCAACATTAACAGTCCCTTGTAGTGGCGGTGGAGGACCTAATTCCTTCTCTACGACCTTAACACGTCTCGCCGGGCGACCTCTCTTAGACGGCATCTGAGATGGAAGAACAATAGTATTAGAATGTAAGTTAAAACAATCTATCTTGCAGAAGATCGCAAACATAAGCAACAAAAAGTCCTAGCATTAGGCTCTACATCAAAGAACGCTACGGTAGAACGAGACAAGTCCACGCAGATCCTAGTACTCTAGAACCTGATGCTCTGATACCATCTGTGACAACCCGCAATCCGAGATAAGGGGTGGCCAGCCCAATACTCAAACATAACAGGAATCATGGATGGATATCATTCTCAGCATCACAAATATAAACTGAGTATACGGGAAAACCACCCAATAAATCAGAAAACGGGTTGCCAAAAAGTGTAAAATTTTAAAAATGCGGTTATGAAAATTTAAACTAACAACCCAATCTGACAAGCAAGTGGAGTTCCAAAAGATAATATAATACAACTAAAACGAATGTACACAAATGGACCGAATAAGCTGTCGGTCCACAGCTACATAAGACAACGTACAACAATATAAAATATCTTACATAGTACAATCATTAATCAAATACAATTGTTTGGGCCACACGCCCGAGGGACAAGACCCGATCATATCTAGAATAACAAGAATGAAAGCGTCTAATACAACATCCTGTAATAACCCACAAAATCTTACAGCTCGTCGAAAGTGCAGGGAACTTGGGAAAGTCAAGTCGGGCGTCCTTGCGGTGGAGCACCTGAGCGGATACAATAATATATATACAACAAGGAAGTAAACCGGTCAGGGCCGGGTTCTATATGATTTCTAGAAGAATAAAAAGCATGATAGATATGAACAGTTATACATGAATGATGAGGATGATAACATGACATGCTATCTACAATTACAAGCAAGAAATGAAGGTAAAGCACTTTAATTTAAAACCCGTCCTTATTAATACAATTTCCATTTTCTTTAGACATTCCTCATTAGGAATAAAACCATATATTCGGTTTAGTCAAGAAGTTATAATTTCTATTCATTAATTAAAACTTCCCATTTTATCTTTCCATTCCTTATTAGAAATATCATTTACATCAAGTGCTCTTTATGGCACATATATTATTCCCGTGCTCTTCCTGGCACATATTTATGCTCTTTATGGCATTTCATACGCTCTTTGTGGCGTTTATCAACCATCAAGTCCAACTTGATGAAAATATAGTTATATTCATATACATATAACGATATCTAAGACCGCCCGTCCGGGTTTCCCCACTGTGCGCGCCCCTAAATGACCATCATCTTCCAGGGCCTAACATAAGACAACCTGGGCACCTATCGATATGCGTCGGGAAGCGGCCATGAGCCTGCGGGGTAGTCAAGACCACACCCGGAATCTCCTACCCATCGCAGAAATATATACAATAATAAGCGCTCCCATGGCCTAGGACTATATCCACCCTGCATTCATTAGCCAGGGGGCTTCACCTCATGAGCGAACTTCCCTTATGATGTCATTTAGAGAGGTGTGTAACAGTAAATTAACATTTACATTTTATCATCATATTCATTACCAAAAATCCATTTCCATTAATCATGTGATTGGTTCTTCATTATTAAACCTAACATCGTTAAACAACGGGGTTCATTCTAAATTGAACCTATTATCTTTAACACCTATGGGTTCATTTTATGCGAACCTAATTCCCATCGAATATTATCATATATTTCCTTAAAGTACAATTCCAGGCTAGGTCTCCACATGATCATTATGATCCTAGAAATTCCCCAAATTCATATAAATTTTGATAAGCCCATAAGTCTCCAAGTTTGGGCATTTTACTTCCAAACTTCTAAAAGTTTGAATAAAAGAAGTAATGCCTTAACATTACTTTAAACCTCCCCGAAATAAACCCCAGATGAACCCATTTCTAGTCCAGGGTAACGACCGAACTCCATATCTACTCTAGGACTCTAAGTTTACTTCTTTAAAGAAGTTTCCTAGGTCTTAATCCTAAAGAATAAGGGGAAAAATTTAAAAGAAAAAGACCCCCAAATCTGCTGGAACCGAATCGATTCGCCCTAAGGGCCGAATCGATTCGCCCAAACGAATCGATTCTCTCTGAAAGCGAATCGGTTCGGACAACAAAATTTAGTTTCTGCAAATGCCGAATCGATTCGGTCTTAATCCGAATCGATTCGGACAACAAGACCTGGGATTCTGCATCTATGCGAATCGATTCGCCCAAGGGGCCGAATCGATTCGCCCCTGCGAAAATGCCAAGAATGGCTATGGAGTCTTGAACTCCAAAATTTATCCAACTCCAAAACCAAGCCCAACCGAAATCATTGGTTGCAATTTCTACATCCTAAATCCATCTATCTACTAACCTTAAACATCATTTATCATCCAAATCCATTTCCAAGGGTTAATACCCAAAAATCCAACAAAAACCCTAACATTTCTAAATCATAACAAATCCATAATTATCAAGACTAATTATTCTACTTAAATCATAAATTTGCAAGTAGATTACTTGCCTCAAGGTAAGAATCTGTTTTGATGAAGAAGGAAGCAACAATCCAAGCTCCAATCTCTCTTTTCCTCCAAAGTTCTCTTCCTCTCTCTACTCTCTCTAGAGCTCAATAGTGTAAAATGGAAGAATGGGAATAGGGGTGGGAAAAATAAAACGGGGCTTAAGTCCCATAAGCCCACTTAAGTGACTAATACGCGATAAAATAATACGCGATATCACTATTTAAGCCAAAACCAGTCAAAAGTGCCCGAAATGCCAAAATACAATATGGCACTTATTTTGACTGTCTCACACCTACCGGGACTAACTACACTATCCAAATTATCATTTGAGAATTTTATAACTCATTTTACTTCTGGTTTCATAATAAACCAAAATGTCATTTTAAATCCTTATGACATTAAAATCACCACATGAACATTTTATCTATTCATAGGGTAACTATACAACATTTTAGTAAATATTGACCTTGACATAACGAATTAATATTTACTCAACATCTACCATTTTAAAATTAATTACTACACATTGTAAATAAATATAAAATGGGCTATCAGAAGAGAGGGTTATTACATTTAAGTTGAACCATCTCGCTTCCGCATCTTTAAAAAGGAAATTATTATTGAAAAATTTAAAATTGGGGGCCTCGCACAATAACAAGTGGTATCAGAGCTGGAGCGCTAATTTATCGCATCAAAAATCTATTTTTCGGCATTTATAATTTTTGTGCTCCTTGTATTTTTTTTAGGTGGTTCATTGTTTTTTCTCACTTTCATTTTTATTTTATATCTCTCGATGGGACGTCTTAATGATAATTTGTCCATTTCTAATGATAATGAAGTTTTTGCTATTCGAGAGGAATTTAATGAGCTTAATAAGTGTAATGAAAAATTAAGAGAATTAAATTTGAGATTTGCAAAAAGAATTAAATTTCTTGAAAATAAAAATTCTTGTTTTAAAGCTAAAGTTGAATTTTCGCAAACCTTGCTATCTCAAAAAGATATTTTTTGTGAAAAGCTCATGGACATAAATTATAATTTTAATATTTTAGAAAAGTCCAAGAAAGAGAGTGATTGTCAAGAAAAGACTCTTAGGGACAAGTTTGCTCACATTTAGGGGGAGCCTGATAACCTTCTAGGAGTTATAGAAAATTTAAAGAAGGAGTCCCGTAAAATTGAGGGGTCTAATTTATTACTTAAGTAAAATATCATAAAAATGAAAAATAACTTACAAGACTCGAGTAGTAGTTGTAATGGTTCTAGATCATCTAGTTCAAATACTTCCATTGCTAAAGCTAAAACCATTTTTTGTTTTAGAGGGTCAACTTTATCCAACGACGTTAGACAAGGTCACACCTTAGGTAACATTCCTCGTGTTTTCACATGCTTGCACTGTGGTAGGAAAGGTCGCCTTAGGTCATTTTGTTTTGATCTTAAAATAAGTCCTAGGAAGTCTATGTCTAGCATTTCATTAGTTCACAATCTCCATCGTTTTAAATATACAACTATATGGGTTAGGAAATCATTTTTAGACGCGCTAGATATTAGATTTGTTGATTCTCATTTGCTTTCACATGAAACCTCCCTTGCTAAATTTAAAGGTTGAATGTGTTAGTTTTGTTTGCATACTCTAGCTTTTTGTGCTTCATATTATATATCATTGCTAGGTGTATGCATGTTTAGCCATTTTCTAGTCATTTCTTTATTTCATATCTCATGCTAGAAATCATGACTTGTTTATCTTTGGTATTATATTTCTTTCATTTTTGTTTGCATTAAATGAAAAATACAAAAAGATTTTTGTTTATCATTTGTGTTTTACCCTTTTCGTAATTCATGCTTCATGAAAAATACAAATTAATTTTGTTTGTCTTTTGAGTATATATTTTTATTTTTGGTTAAAAAATTTCCAAAACTCAAAAAGATTTATTTTGTGTGTATTTTCGTTTTACACACATTTTGTGGCATATGTTTGTGTTTGAATCCTCATTTCGCTTCCATGTGACTAGAATTTTTGGTTAGAATTTTAATCCTTAATATGTTCTTTATCATGCTTACATGGAGTAGCTTAAGTTTGACTGGCTTAATGGATTCACTTTTATATGCCTTTACACACATGCACAAGCTTTTTGAACCTTAACGTCACATGTTATATTTGAGCTTTGTGAGGTTTTCTCCTACCAATCTAGTCATCTACATATTTGTGACCTAAGAGGACTAGTGCATGTCAAAATCCGTTGCACGTGAGATTTGTGAGAAATAAAAATATTATATATATATGTGCACGGGGAAGGGCTCCGAAAGGATTTATTATCCTTTGCGAATAGTAAGCCACCATTTTCTTAAACGTAAAAGAAATGCGTAGTCCAAAGGCCTAAAAGAAAATATGGCATTCAAAGAAAAATAATTTGCCAAGGCCAAATTTGTTTAGTTAATTTATTCATTCAAAAGAATAATATATATGCTTATTGAGGAAGTTCAGCAGATGTGATGTTCTGGCCCTGCTTCAAAATCCTTGGCCTTAGCAGAGCTAGGCTGGTACCCTATCATCATCCGTTAATGGGCTTCAGCGGTGAAAAGGTACACCCGTTGGGCATGTATGAGATGGACGTGCGAATAGGCGATGAGTGGCCTAAGAGGTTGACCCGGCAGATCAATTTTTTTGTTATGGACGAAAACATCTTCTCGGCCTACAACCTCATAATAGGAAGAGTGGCCCTTAAGGAGTTTGAGGCCGTGCCGTCGACGGTTCCCCAGATGATAAAATTCCCGACCCCCTTTGGGGTGGGGGAAGTGCAGGGTGACCAGACCATAGCACGGGAATGCTACTTCAACTCATCCGAAGAGAGAAGCCCATAAGAGAGCAACTTCCATATATAACATTGATACACTTGACCCCGAAGATGAAATGAAGTTGAAGAAAGGAGAGGTTGAGGAAGAGGTAGAATCCATCGTCCTCAATGAGGACGAATCGGAAAAAACTGTCCAGGTCGACAAATCCTTAAAAGCGGAAATCGAGGAAGAGATGATAAGTTTCTTGAAGAAGAGGCAGAGTGTCTTCGCTTGGAGCCACGCGAACATGCCCAGCATCGACCCTGAGGTTATGTGCCATAAACTCAACGTGACTAAGGATGCTAAGCCAATCAAACAAAGACAAAGAGATTACTCTAGGGAAAAGTACGATGTCATCCGGGAAGAAGTAAGAAAGTTGGAAGAGGCCGAGTTTATAAGGGAAGTCATATATCCAGAGTGGTTATCAAACGCAGTCATTGTGCCCAAAGCCAATGGAAAATGAAGGATGTGCGTAGACTTTACCGACCTGAACAAGTCTTACCCAAAAGACAGCTATCCCTTACCTCGGATCGACCAGATTGTAGATGCCACTGCAGGGTATGAGCTCGTGAGCTTCATGGACGCGTATTCAGGCTATAACCAGATCTTCATGGATGTCGAAGACTCAGATAAGACAGCCTTCATCACGGAAAAAGGGATATATTGCTACAAGGTTATGCCCTTCGAATTGAAAAATGCGGGGGCAACGTATTAACGCCTTGTGAATAAGATATTTGAGGCTCAAATAGGCAACACTATGGAGGTGTACGTAGATGATATGTTAACAAAGAGCTTAAAGGCCTGCACTCACGTGGCAGACCTAGAAAAGACCTTCGATACCATGGACCTGTACAGAATGAAACTCAACCCTCCGAAGTGTGTCTTCGGGGTAGGTGCTGGGAAGTTCCTTGGACTCATTATTAATCAGAGAGGAATAAAGGCGAACCCTGAGAAAATTAAAACTTTGATCAACATGAAGACACCAAGAAGCATCAAGTACGTTCAGAGGCTCACCGAAAGAGTAGGTGCACTCAACAGATTTGTTTCCAGAGCGACGGATAAGTGTCTTCAGTTCTTTAAGGTGCTTAGAAAGGCCTTCGAGTGGGACAAAGAGTGTGATGAGGATTTTAATCAACTCAAGTCCTACCTCGGATCTCCCTTGCTCTTATCTCGGCCCATAGCGGGATAAAAGTTGTATGTTTACCTAGCAGTCTCTAAATCAGCTATAAGTGCAGCCATTGTACGGGAAGACGTTGGGGTCCAAAGGCCTGTATACTTCAACAGTAAGGCTCTTCAAGGGTCTGAACAGAATTATCCTCGGATGGAAAAGTTAGCTTATGCCTTGATACATGCTTCTAGGAGGATGAAGCCCTACTTTCAAGCCCATTCTATAGTCATCCTCACTGACTCCCCATTAAGACAGGTCCTTCATAAACCCGAGAAGTTGGGTAGATTGATGGCATGGGCCATTGAGTTGGGAGAGTACGACCTTAATTATCAACACAGGGTGGCCATTAAAGGGCAAGCACTTGCAGATTTTGTTATTGAGTTCACATGGGAAGAGACCAAGGTTGAGAATAACCTAGAGGCTACAGAGGGATCAAACAGTAACGTCTTACGAGAACTGGAAGAGGTTGTATTCAAGAAAACCAGAAATGGAGTAGTCGAGAATGAGGAAGACCGGTACCTCTTCAAGCAGGGAATTATATTAGAAGGGGGCTTCTCATCAGATAAAGACATCTGAAACCTCTTTGTTGATGGGTCCTCTTACGAAAGTGGAAGCGGGGCGGGCTCATACTCTCAGCCCCGGATGGTACCAACATTGAATATGCCCTAAGGTTTAACTTCAAGGCATCAAACAACGAGTTAGAATATGAGGCCATGATAGCATGCCTCTCCTTGGCAAAGACCCTTAGGGTAAGACGACTACTGCTTCACAGTGACTCAAGGTTGGTTGTTAACCAAGTGCTGGGGGTTTATGAGGCCAAGGATGAAAGGATGGCCAAATACCTGAAGAGGGTAAGAGTGATATTAGAAGGTTTTGAAGAGATAAAGATGAAGAGAATACCTCGACAAAATAATAGCCATGCAGACGTACTAGCAAGGTTGGCTTCAGCAACAAGGACAGACATCAGAAGGACAGTTCCAGTCAAGATCCTGCCCAAGGCTAGAGAGGACTCATGGATAGATCCCCTTATCAGATATATCAGAGAGGGAGAGCTGCTGGAATCAAAGCTAGAGATGAGGAAACTAAGGTTTAAAGCTGCAAAGTTCTCAATAGTAGGAGACGTCCTATATAAGAAAGGATTTGTATTACCTCTCCTCATATGTGTCCATCCCACAGAAGTTCTTCACATCTTAAAGGAGGTGCACGAGGGTTCTTGCTCCAGTCACATAGGAGGAAGACCTTTAGCCAAGAGGATTATCACGCAGGGATACTGGTGGCTAACCTTGGCTAGGGATGTTGCAGCATATGTGAAGAGGTGTGATAAATGCTAAAGATTCTCCACTATCCCCCATCAACCACATCAGCCTATGACGTCAATAAGTTCACCTTGGTCGTTCGCAGTATGGGGAATCAACTTGTTGGTTCCCTTACTAAGGGCGGCGGGCAACTACAGGTTTTTGATAGTTGTCATTAACTACTTCTCCAAATGGGTAGAGGCCGAGCCGATGATCGTGATTACAGAGCAAAAGACCCTTCAATTTATCTGGAAGAACATCATATGCAGATATGGTCTCCCAAACACCCTCATCTCAGATAATGGCACCCAGTTCAAGAATTCTTCCTTAAAAAAATACTGCGAAAGAGTTGGGATAAAGCAATTTTTCTCTTCTCCTGGCCGACCTCAGGCAAATGGTCAGACTGAAGTCACCAATAGAACTATCCTCGATGGGATTAATAAGAGGTTAGAAGAAGCTAATGGAAGATGGACTGAAGAGGTTTATGTTGTGTTATGGTACTATATAACAATGGCTAGGAAGCCAATGGGGGAAACCCCATTTATGTTAGTATATGGCTCAGAGGCCATCATACCCACAGAGGTAGGACTCCCTACTCACAGGGTTCAGACCTATGATCCAGAAAAAAATGGGGAGGAGAGAAGACTAGACCTTGATTTGATTGAAGAGAGAAGGGAAGACGCAGAGATCAGACAGGCAACTTACCAGCAGAGAATGGAAAAGTTCTACAATCAAAGGGTAAGATCAAGACCCATAGCCGTGGGAGACCTTGTGCTGAAGAATACGTTGCAGAAGGCAAATAAGCTTCACCCATATTGGCATGGTCCTTACAAAGTGATTGAGAAGGTTATACCCGGGACCTACAGGCTAGAAAACCTTAAAGGGGAACCTTTATCCAATCCTTGGAATGCTGATCATCTAAAAAAAGTATTACATATGATGTTGCAAGAGTTTATATGTAAATGTATCATCTTATAAGGAGATTATTAATGAGAAGATCAGTTTCCGTGTCAATTCTTGGTTTATTACGCTCTAATAGTAGAATTTATGGGGATAACATCTTAGTTGATGACCTCAGGCCTTATAACATCATGATTTGGTGACGAGGTATGAGGTGAGACATCATACCTGGATAACCTCAGACCTTAGACATCATTAATTTGGTGAAAAATTATTTATGGGGACAACATCTTAGTTGATGACCTTAGGCCTTATAACATCATGATTTAGTGACAAGGTCTGAGGTGAGACATCATACTTGGATGACCTCAGACCTGAGACCATTAATTTGGTGAAAATTTTTTATGGGGATAACATCTTAGTTGATGACCTCAGGCCTTATAACATCATAATTTGGTGACAATGTCTGAGGTGAGACATCATACTTGGATGACCTCAGACTTGAGACCATTAGTTTGGTGAAAAATGGTTTATGGTGATAACATCTTAGTTGATAACCTCAGGCCTTATAACATCATGATTTGGTGACAAGGTCTGAGGTGAGACATCATACCTGGATGGCCTCAGACCTTAGACATCATTAATTTGGTGAAAAATTATTTATGGGGATAACATCTTAGTTGATGACCTCAGGCCTTGTAACATCGTGATTTGGTGACAAGGTCTGAGGTGAGACATCATACTTGGATGACCTCAGACCTTAGACATAATTAATTTGGTGAAAAATTATTTATGGGGATAACATCTTAGTTGATAACCTCAGGCCTTATAACATCATGATTTGATGACAAGGTCTAAGGTGAGACATCATACTTGGATGACCTCAGACCTTAGACATCATTAATTTGGTAAAAAATTATTTATGGGGATAACATCTTAGTTGATAACCTCAAGCCTTATAACATCATGATTTGGTGATAAGGTATGAGGTGAGACATCATACCTGGATGACCTCAGACCTTAGACATCATTAGTTTGGTGAAAAATTATTTATGGGGATAACATCTTAGTTGATGACTTCAGGCCTTATAACATCATGATTTGGTGACAGGGTCTGAGGTGAGACATCATTTTTGGATGACCCCAGACCTTATAACAAGTGTTATAAGGCCTATGAAGACGCCATTATATTGAGACTTCAGACCTTAAAACAAACACATTGCATGACAGAAAAATCATTCAAAAAACATTCAGCAAATAAAGAAATAAAGCCCCCTTCAGAGGTTGATATAGAATAAAGTTAAGAATTACAAGACACAAGGTAATAGAATTTGTCATCAGAGGTTATAGTTTGAATTGGAAATTAAAAATTACAAAGATCTTCACAAGGTGGTCAAGTGTCTGCAGCCTCAAGGTGAGTTGCCATGCCCCCATTTCCCTGGCCGAGGGTTGTCACTTCTACCCCATCATCCTGAGCACCAACATCTTCGGTCCTGGTGTCATCTTGGGGAGCAGTCTCGGTAGGTGCGGCACCTCCCTCCTCCTCTACCTCTTGCAAGGCCTGAGAAAATCGAGGATCGACGTAACCTAGACCAATGAAGTCAGAGGCTACCTGATTCCTTTTCCTTCATTGCAGCCCATTTACCAGTGGCCTTTACACCCCTTTTGAGGTACTCGAAGCCGAAGCTAACCAACTCATCAGAGACCTTGTAGTCCTTCAAGATCTTCTCTGAGGCATCCTCCAGAGCATCCTTCACAGTAACGTCAACCTTTTATTGGAGAGAGTCGGCCTGAGTCTTCAGGGAAGAGGTATGATCCTTTTTTATCTTTCCCATGTCCTTCTCCAGCTGCTTGACCTTAGCTTCAGACTTCTCTAAAAAAGCCTTCAGACGCTCCACTTCAGTGTTCAAGGCAGCCTCGGTCTTCTAGGCCTCTTTGACCTTTTCAATCAGAGGAAGTTTCCTCAGAGTCCAGTCAACAAACTAGTGCATGGTGAGGAGACCCTATAGAACGTGTGCAGAGATGTCAGTTTAAGATTTTGTAAAATTAAAAGATGAGGTTACACTTATTCAGCAAAAGTAAAGAATCTTACTTGCATGGATCGATGAAGACCAAACTCGGCCAGCATAGGGGTGTCCATTGAACACCAGAAGTGCTTATCAGAGTCGGTCATGACAGAGCCGATAGCGTCCAAGGCCTTCAGACTCTGGTCGATAAGACTGTCACCGATCTTTAGTTGCTCCAGACGAGCAACTAATACATCCTCAGAGGAGATAGGGATAGCGCAATCCCCCTTTGGAGTTTTCTTCTTTTGCCTCTGATCTTCAGGGGCAGGGGCAGGGGCAGCAGATCTCCTCTTCTTGGAAGCCTCATCCCTTGAAGCTGTAGGAGGAGGAGGTGCAGTCAAACCTGCTTTCTTCACGAGCTTAGTAAGACTGGGGGCTGCCATCTCCCAAAGATCGTCAGAAATTCCCTGCTGGCACTCTACAAACAGAAAGGTATGAGTTAACAAATCAGAAATACAATAAGGTCAAAGGTATAACTTGTTGAAATAATAAAACAACTTACAGAGCTCGGTCAGAGGACTCCCCCCAAGGCCAGTTTCAGAGAGATAGTCAGGGGTCATCAAATGCTCGTATTTGACCAGCAGACCATATCCCTCCTGATCCTGAAGGTCTTTTACCTTTTAAAGGTTATTCTGCCTTAACCCAGGGTCGGCCCTAGAGGCCATTGACACCTTTCCCCACCTCAGGGGTATCCTAGGCTCTAAGGATGAAGAGGGAACACAGGGTCCAAACTCCCACGACTCTGAAGTAAAAAAGTATCGCGGCTTCCAGTTGTGGTTCGAAGTTTGGGTGACCTGCAACATCTTCTTATTTGACTTCCGAGCTAAGAAGTGGTAATAACTCGGGTGATTCCTAGTAGATGAGGGGACATAGCACCCTGTGAAGACCTGGATAGGAAGGTCCGAATGGTGGACTGCCCTCCATAAGACTATAGCTCCAATTATCACCCTCCAGGCATTGGGGGATAACTGGTAAGGGGCCAAGTTAATGTAGGATAATATGGCCCTAATAATCGAATAAATAGGAAGGTAAAATCCTAACTTGAACATCTACTCATACAAGCAGATCTCACCATCTCGGCCGCCGAAGGCCCTCTCAGCCCTCAGAGGCCTCCTAAGTTTTATGGAGGGACCTATAGAGTATAGATGTCTGAAGGCTAAGAGGTCGAGTTCACTAACGGTGCTCTCTATATCGGCTGCCTCCGAGGTATCAACATCGCTCTCACTATCATCATCCTCATCTCGATCAACGTCGACTGGAGCGGACGAAGGATTACCACTATGGAACCTCTGAGCAAACTCAGCTCCTGTGGCGGCTGACAGGGGAATAGCATCAAGGATTGGTGGAATGGCCACACTAGGTCGTATAATTTCTACATCAGAGGAAGAATGTGAGATGCTAGAACTCTGGTTAGACGAGGCCCGGCTGGAAACCTCGACTTGATCAGGGGCTTGATCCATCCTAATGGAATAATCCATGGCTTCTTGAAAAGAATCCACTGGCATAGGGTCTGAGGTTGACGACTCGGACTCAGACATGAGAATTGGTTCTACTATGACCTCTGTAGGCACAGAGGGCTCACGGTTTACCACTTTTAAGGGGGGTGGAAATATAGGCCTAGGAGGGAATGCCTCTGCCCTATAAGCTTCCTCTTAGGCTCGTTCTATTTGTCTAATTTTATCTAAGTTTTTCTCCCTAAGAGAATGGAACTCCTCTAAGAGTTGATAAAGAGGCCTGAGAATATGGGGACGACCTTACACTTGTAGACTCAAGCTAAAAACAAACAACTTGATTGGAACTGCCTAAGGATCAAATTGGGGTTTGAAATAAGAACAGTCAAGAACAAGGGCCACTGGAAAACTCAAATAGTCACCAAAAAATGCAAAACAGTAGCCAGAAAACCTAAAAAACTCATCGACAAATAAAGAAACGAGAATTAAAGGCTGGAAAAATGGAGAAGCATCGGTAATAAACAATACCTGATGAAATACGAGGAGAAAAAGGGGAACATTGGCAAGAAAAATCCACCAAACGCACTCTTGTTCAAGCTCTGGAAGTGAGAGAAAGACAAGAAAGTTCAGGCGAGAAGAGTGAAGAAATGAAGAAGAACGAAAGAGAAAAGGGTTAAAACCCTTGAAATCCACCTGCACGCACCCCAAGGCCCATCATTGCCTTGGAAAGCCCAAAAGACTATAATCATTGCACTTGCCAAGCACGCAATCTACTTCAGACGGTGACACTTGTCAAGAAAGTATTGGCACTTAAAGAAATCCAACCTCGAACATACTTACCCCTTAGTCACCTGTTCACATAGGTGACTAAAGGCTAGGGGTGATTGATATGCCCTATATGTACCCCATAGCTCAGAGACACCAACCTCGGCCAAAGAGACGGCCGAGAATAGAAGGCCACCAGATTGGCAACCAGCAGTCTCGTCCTTTATAAGGTCGGCCATGGCCGACGTTACTAGTTGACTCGCTGTCAGGCAATAGCAGAGGTCTTCAGAATCTAGGGGGAAGTTATTCATCAAGTCATCCAGGGCTTGCATCACGACTACCTAATATAGCAACTTCGGCTGGGTGCAAGCCGAGGTTGTAAATACTACATCATTATCATAACCAACCTCGGCTGAGGATCAGCCGATGTTCCAAACCTACTCCTGCATAACCTTGGCCCAGGCCGACATTATGACTCCACTTGTCTTACCTCGGCTTTTCATGAGCCGAGGCTATTATGAATAAATCTCGGATTGGGCAACAGCCAGACTTCACCAACCTCGTACTCTTCCAGGCCGAGGTTGGTGTCAATCGAAGGCAGCCGAGCCTTTACTCGTGTATGTGTGGCTGGTAACACGTGTATGCAATCAGTTGTAACAAACCAACCCCCTCACCTGGGGGCATATTTCATCATCATTCTCTACATGTGACAATGACAAATGTCTTCATCATATTGGCTAGATCAACACACATATGCTCATGGCATGCATGGGGGGTGCATTACACCCCCCACACACTATATATACTTGCCTTCTCCTATTTGGAGGGGGATTTGAAATTACAACCCTAGCTGAAGCTCTGTCAAAATATACAGTAGAGAGAGAAAGCTTGAGAGATTGTATCCATAGTCGTTAGAGCCTTGTTCCAGTGACCACACTCATTTACTTGCACAGTGGACATAGGCCTAATTGGCTGGACCACTTATATGTCTGTGTTCATCCTCTTCTTCTCATCTCCTTCTACTATGTATCCACATACTCTTACGCTGCCATTATTAACACTAAATTAAGCTTACAAAACCTTGAAGGGTGGTGTTGTTTCTAGCATCATCAGTATGCATTGTGTTTGTTTTTTCATTAGTTCACTTTATCCTGTCACATAAAGGCTAAATTCTAGTTGATAAAGTTTTGCAATCAAATTTGAACTACGTGAACACGTTTAAGTGATTGGGTTTTAATTCATTGGTATCTTGTTCACACCCCAAGACTTCCGTTTCCATATGACACATTTATGCTATAAGAGTGTGGAAAATATTATGTTATTTAGTTTTGTGTCATTTTGGTGTTTATATCTACATGTGTGTACTTATTCTTAGTTTGAATATATTTTGAATACATATATATGATATTTTGATTGTTTTGAGTCTTTACCATGTTTAGCTAGTCCATCTATGTTTTTAATTCATTTTTGGTATCTATCTTGTTGCGAATTTTGTTTCGATATCACATGCTTAGATTACTACAATCAATTGATATCTTTTGTTATCGCATCATAGTTGATATTCATATCTTTATATAGATTGGTTGAATTTTAGTTGCCCATGTGCTTTAATTTTCTCATCACTTTATGCACAATTCATGTTTTTAGCTTGTTATCCCATTTTATTTATCCCTTGTTTAGTTTAAGAGGTGTATATGCTTTAATTGGGGGATATAAGTTAATTTTTGATTCTTTAACCTTTGTCTATTCCAGAACTAAAAGGGGAAGAATGATAGGGGGAGAAATGGTATATAATCCTACTATCATCGTATCTTAGTTTGGGAGATTTTACTTAGGGGGAGAGCGTTGTCTTCTTATGTAGATCATAGTTGATAAAGGGAAGAATTAATTTAGGGGGAGTATTTATTTTAATTGAATTTAATATTCTTAATATTCCCTATGCGTTTGATAGTTTGCTTAAGTGTGCAGGATTTTATCTAAATGGCAACTTTCTTCATCGGCAAAGATAGTGATCCTTGGGTCTTGAGTCAAGTTTGGGTGGGATGTTTGAGTCTAGTAGAGCTTGACGGCCCTTTAGGATTTTTGTTTAGTTTTTATCCCGGAATAGCCAAAGGGGGAGATTTGTAAGGAGACAAATTTCCAATTGAGTCCCTTGTTGCTTTGGGTCAATTCCGGACAAAAACCTTTGAGTCATAGGATAGAGTTCGAGTTTATCCATTCAAGCCTATGACGTGTTTGTTAAAGATGTAGCGGCCAAGATATTAAAGCTTCATCAAATGCCAAGTTTATTGTGCCGAGTTTATACGTCATCAACATGGTTCCATTGCTCCTAAGGTATGAATGCATTTTAATATATATATATATATATATATATATATATATATATATATATATATATATATATATATATATATATATATATAGGAGCTTGGAACAATATTTATATGGGTGTACTTCGTTTTTAAACTGTTGTTTAATTTCAGAAAGTTTCATTAAAACTTTAAAATAAAGTTTTTGGGCTAAAACTAATTTTTTATACTTTTTGGAAGTTCGTTCGATATTGTCGTTCGAACGAGTTTATCGTTCGAACGAGAATGTCGTTCGAACGAGGTTTGCCAGCCTCTTGCCACTGGAACTTCGTTAGAAGTATCGTTCGAACGAGACTTCGTTCGAACGAGATTTGGCGGGAACAGTTTAGTTGACAGTTTTAAGCAGTTTTTCCATGTTTTCCACTTCTTTTCCCACTAACTTTTTGGGCAGGCTTAATATGTGCGGGAACCAACTTTTTCCAACCAACTTTTTCACACACAACAATCTCCAAGAGAGATTTTGAGAGCAAAATTCAAAAAGGAAAAAGTTCATCTTTTGAGTGTCTAATTTTTCAAGAAAATCATTTAAACACTCTTGTTTTCACCTATATTGTTTATTCCAAGTTTCAGTGTATATACATCTTACTTGGAGTGTTTGGCGTCGAGTTTTCTCTACCGCATTGAAGAGATTGTTTGGGTTTACTTCTAAATCCCTCAAAGAAGAAGAGTGTGTTTTGCTGCGGCGTTCTCACATGATGAAAGGCACCATGTGTGGTTGACGGTTGCTTCCTAGTTCCTCATTGGTGGATTCCATGGTTCCGGTGGAGTTCGAGATTGTCAACTAAGCGGAGGTCGGTACAAGACGCGTCGGGGTTTGAAGTGAGTCTAGTCGAGTGTTGTAAGTCATCTTGCTTGTACTTGTAAAATACCATACTTAGTGGACTTAAGGCTAGGGTCGTTCGAGGTTTTTTCCCGTTGTGGATTTTTCCTCGTACATCGCGGCGTAGTGATTCATTATTTTTTTATCTTTTGCAATACTCACCTAGAACACGTGCTTCGGTAAAAAGATAAAATTGGTTTAAATCACTACATGTTTAATTGGTGTTAAATTAAATTTGGGTATATGTTAATTTAATTCAAGTCCTCTAATTTAATTTGCTAAAATTGGTTTGGCCTAATATGCAAAATTGAGTTAATTATTTATTAGGCAAATTTCTAAGACTTGGGTTGAGTTAATTTGATTTAAGTGAAATTAACATAAGTGTGTGTTTAATCTAATTTCACTTGGTTTAATTTTAATTTTAAAAGAAATTAAAATTAGTCAATTTGTTTTAATTGAACCATCTTTCGCTTCCGCATCTTTAAAAATGAAATTCTTATTTAAAAATTTAAAATTGGGGGCCTCGCGCAACAACATTTTTGTATAAACTGACCAACTCAATTCACAATTTCCAACAAATACTTATGTACCCCAAAAATTGTATACAGAGAATCAAGTACTAGCTCCTACAGATATCCTCTTTTGATACATAAATCCATATGATATATCGAGCAAGTAGGTTTTCCTACCTTTTGAATAGTAAACTTTGCATATTAGACATACTCCTATTGATATCACTATGTGATAGCTCCAATTTTCTCTTACTATATGAATGTTATAACTCTACTATACTACATATTTTATTGAATATCATCGATATTTGAATTTAAATATAGATCAATTTAACCCTTCTGATCAATTTAACCCTTCTGATCACCTAATAACTCATGTCATGTTCCTTAGTGAATCAGTTTACCCCTTCACCTCTGTGAAAATATGATACTATGAGCATCAGTATTAACTAGGAAGTAGACTGACGTGTTATCCTACGTAACTTTCTGCTTGGCCTAATGGTCTCGGATGATTAAGAGCCTTGATTGTTGCTACATATGTATGAATGTCACTTTAATTATGTGCCTAGACGGTTATTTTTTCCCAAAGGTTTTGGGTTGATTATTATTTAGTTTTACTGATGTCTTAATTATTTTTATACCCCATAGTGAATTGGTAAGTATGGGATTATTAGTTCAAAGATCCTTGACTTTCTTTATATGATCCTTAATGAACTAGTAAGTATGGTATTATTAGTTCAAAGAACCTTAATTTTATCTATAAACTGATAAGTACGGGATTATCACCTTTAATTCTTTAGCATTGTTATACACTAAATTCTATACAAACTCCAACTCTCATCTATACATATACTTGATATAGAATTGGTAAAGTCTGCTAAGAATATTTTTGCTAATTATTTGTTTCTCCTGATGAACCCGGAGAAAGAGGATAATATCCCTTCCCTTTTAGAGACAGATATCGGTCACTTGTTTGCATACTGACTATGTGGAAAGAGAATAAGCCAGATGGGAGCAAGGAGTGGTGTGTTTCAATTTTTTACTTTATAGTCTGTACTAAAAAAATGTAACGCACACCTGCAGTTGTACTACCATATTTAAGCTACCTTAATAATGAATAAAGTTTCGTTATCCGTCCTTAACTTTAATTCATTTCTTTATATATACTCTCTTGTGCATTCATACCAAAAAGTAGGGTGTGACAATTTTCTATCACTTTCACTAGAGTTGCCCATGTATGGTATATTAGTCTGTCGAGAGGAAGGATAAAAAAATTCAAACAGCTAGCTGAGAAATTTATTCGTAATTTTTGTTTCAACATGAAGCCTATAAAACATGTGACTCGTCTGTTGAATGTGAGGCATGGGAATAATGAACCGTTAAGAATTTTCATATCTCGGCTCAATAAAGAGAAGTTAGAAGTTGAAGATTTTGATGAAAATATTGTGATGACAGCCCTCATCAGTGGGCTTCAACTGGGAAAACTATATTATAACCTGATAGAACCTCTGGCTAAGGTCGGGAGAATCATGAATATGGGGAGGCCATGGAGGTTAAGAGGGGAGACCAAAAGGATTAAGGTAGCATTAAGTCAGTGCAGAGACAAAGATAAGGAAAAAGATAAGAAGAAGCCAAATGACAATAAGTTTACAAAGTACACCCCACTCACTATTAGCCCCAATCTCATACTAAAGGATCTCAAGGAAGATAAAGAAATTAACTAACCAGATAAACTTAGGACCCCAGCCCACCAATGGAATAAGAACAAATGGTGTGAGTTCCACCAAGATCACAGCCATACAATCGCTCAGTGGTATGTCCTGAAGGACAAGATTGAGAAACTATTTAAATAGGAAAAACTAAGAAAATATGTGGATAATAGTGGAGGCCTAGACGAACGTAAAAAATAAAAACTCTTCATCAAGAGGATACAGGACAAAAAAAGGTGGTACTATGATGACAAAGAAGATGGCCTAGACCTCCTAAAAAGTCAGGACCAGCTAAGGGTACCGTTTAATTTGCAATAGATTTTAACATTATTGTGATGGCTGAAGAGAATGTGTTGTGAAGAGACATAATTGTAAAATGTCAAGGTTATCAATGAATGAAAATTAAGTTTTTCCTCTCATATTGTACCATTTCATTTCGATTTATTATAGTCGTGAAATCTCTCTCTCGATTGTGTGACGACAATTGAAGTCTCAGCTCCTAGGCATGTCTCATCCTTCGAGAGTTAGGAAAAGACTAAAGTCTTATAAGCCCACTGGGAATGACGTCTCGTCCAAATGAATATACCAAACTTAAACATCATTCTTATATGATGAAAAATGAAATCTCTCTCTCAGTGTGAGAACGCTTGGATTCTCATCTCCTAGGCATGTCTTTATAGACTTTGAGAGATAGAAAACTTAACATCATTATTTTATGGTGACACTGAGCATCATTATTTGTGGTGAGACTAAACATCATTCTTTTATGGTGAAAAATGAAATCTCTCTCTCGGCGGTGTAAGAACACTTGGAGTCTCGTCTCCTAGGCATGTTTCCATAAACTCTGAGAGGTGGGAAAATTATCATCTTTATTTTAGGGTGACACTGAACATCTTTATTTTACGTTGACACTAAATATCAATATTTTATGGTGAAAAAATAAAATATCTCTCTCGACAGTGTGAGAACACTTGGAGTATCGTCTCCTAGACATGTCTCAATATAAACCCTGAGAGGTGGGAAACTTAACATCATTATTTTATGGTGACTCTAAACATCATTATTTTATGATAAAAAATTAAATATCTCTCTCGGCGATGCAAGAACACTTCTCGTCTCCTAGGCATGTCTCAATATAAACCCTGATAGGTGGAAAACTTAACGTCATTATTTTATGGTGACACTAAGCATCATTATTTTATGGTGAAAAAATAAAATCTCTCTCTTCGCAATGTAAGAACACTTGGAGTCTTGTCTTCTAGGCATGTCTCAATATAAACCCTAAGAGGAGGGAAACAAACATCATTATTCTTATGGTGGAACTTAAAAAATCATTTTTTTTTTTGGTAAAGTCTAATGAAGGCATCAAGAAAAGTTCTCGATTGAAGAGTTCTCAACAATTTAAAAGGCAGAAAATATTACCTCCTCCTGTTTCTTGACCGAGATGACATTGGGATACTATTATCCCAGTAAAAAATAAACTGAGAAAAATGAGATAAGTCTCATAGTCCAGATTCTTTTTATCATGACAACTCTATGAATAATGGAGAAAGATGGAAAGGTAAAAACTGTACAATTATGTAGGCATAACACTGAAAATAAAACAGAATATATCATTATACCATTCACAAGAACACCTCCCAGAGAAGCGTATAAAAAAAATAGTAACATCATTAATATCCCAAAAAGTGGGATGATATTGATGTTTACAAGAAAGAGTCGGGAATCAGATCACGAGCGGTCACCCAAAGATCAGGAATAAGATAATTTAAGACTCGATTGCTAAGCCATCACCAGTAGTAGCTCCAGGAACGGTCGACTCCTATTGAACATTGGTGGAATCTTGGTTACCAACTTATATTTCTTCTTCAATAATGTGAGTCATCTCGTCCCCTCCAGTATTGGCATCATTCGTCTCTGTAAGAGCAAGTTTTACAATTGCTCATTTTTATTTCATCTTCCTTATCCCGTTACACTCTATTGCACCTTCATGACTACTTTCACGTATTTGAAGAGAAGAAGTTCATGACATTTGGAAGATTGAAGATCTTTCATCACAACATCATTCGAAAGAGTTATGAGGTGGTTTGGTAAAGACTTCGATTATTCAGGGGTTATTTTTAAAGAGTTTGCTTTTAAAAGTCTTCAAAAATGTTTAAAAAAGGAACTATTGAACTCATTAAAACGATATTGGTATGTCGTTCGAATGAGTTGTGTAGGGTCGTTAGAATGAAGTTCCTATATTAGAACGAGATCTGGAACGTTGCCTTTTAGGTATGCATTGGAATGTCGTTTGAAGTTTCATTGAAAATTGTTCGAACGAGAAATGGTACATTGTTCGAACGAGGTGGTTGTTCGATCGAACAAGTACGTGTGTTTTTGTTTTTTAAAACATATATTTCCAAATCTTTAATCGCTATCTCATTATAACAACTTTCCCAATAAATAGAGATATGGGATTAGACTTTTGAGAAGCCTTTTTAGAGTTCTTTTTTTTATCAAACTCTAATATTTTTTCAAACAAACCCCTTGGATCTTTGAAAATCACTTTTCCAAATAAAGAAGAACATAATCAAAACCCTTGTAGAGATTCTCTCTACTGCTAAATTGTGGAGTCGATGCCCTACTACTGAAGAAGAAATGAATCAAATATTCCTGAGACTGATCGGTGGATACAGAGGTAAGAGCTTCTTGTTATGGGTGGTGCTGGACTACATCGTTTTTTGTTGAAAAATTGAAGACTCTACCGCATTATACTTAGTGGATCTCTGAGTAGTCTGTAAGTCATCAAGTACCCCTTTTTTCTTAAACAGTACAGAATTCTTGCTTCATAACTTTATTGCATGTTCACTTTAATTTAATTAATTTAAAATTTGGTAAAAAAAAAGTGAATTTGCATGTTTGGCCTAATATAAGGACTATCCATACGACCCTACATTCTTAAATTGGTATTAGAGTTGGTTGCACTAAACTATTGTGTGATCCTTTTTACGGCATTTTTTTTGGATACCAATTCTTTCAAATTAGTATCAGAGTCAGTTACACTAATTTATTGTGTGGTCTTTAAATTTTAAAATTATCTGGATTATTTACATAATAGGCTACCTTTTTTTTATGGGTTAAATTATCCGTATTGAAAAGCTAGAATGAGGTCTGCATTAAAATCAATTGACGAGAGGGTTTGGCTTGTGTGTGAAAGAGGGTGGACACCACCCACTATGATTAATGGCAATGTCATAAGTCTTAAACCCATCACCTTTTAGACGAATGGTGAATTTAAATAGAGTAATCTTAACTCCTGCGGCTTGAATGAAATTTTTAGAGCCGTCATCCTTTAAGAGTTCCACCGCATCATGACGTGCAATGCGTCTAAGGAAGCGTGGGATAATATCCATCTCACTCGTGAAGGACCAACGTTGTGAAAGCTTTTAAGCTATAAAATCTCACCACACAGTTTGAGACCATTACTATGCTAGAGACTGAGACGTTTGATGGATTTTATGTGTGATTGCCTAACATTGTTAACTCTAGTTTTAATTGGGTGAAAGAATTTCTTAGACTAGAGTCGTGAAAAATATTTTGAGATCCCTTATGTCCCTCTTTATTCCAAGGTCACTGTCCTAAATTCTTTGGAAAATTTAGATACTCTTAGGTTAGAAGAACTCATAGAAGACCTTCAAAATTATGAAATCGATGTGTTTACCAAAATTCAAAAGAAAAATGAAAGAGGGATTGCTTTAAAGGACCAGTCTAATAAGAAAAAGAAAAATGTTTGTGATTTTGAGTTAGAGTTTTATTTTGAGCTTAATGATCATTCGTTATTTGAGAAAAATTTCAAAAAAATTCTCACATTTAACAAAAAAAATTCTTCAAAAGAAAATAAAAGTTTTGAGAAAACTAAAAATGTCAATGAGGGTAAGAAAGTTTGTGAGAAAGATTAGGTGAGATGTTATGAGTGCGAGGGAAATGATCATAAAGCCCATGATTGTGCCACTAGGCTAAAGAGATGAGGCAAAGGAAAATATGCATATAAAGACACTCTTAGTGATAGTGATGACGCGTCGGTGGATTTCGGGGATGAATCATTGTATGAACCTAATTTTTGTGAGTTCATGGCTAGACATGTTAGTACTTCTAATTCGTCCCACTTCGGTGAGGACACTTCTAAATGTGATATCCTTGACACTTTGTCAAACCATTCTAGAAGTAATGAGAGTGAGAGGAGATTTTGTGGGGGAGAGAAAGTGGTCTTTAAAAAGCATACACTGAACTTTACAAAGAGTATTTAAGAACCAAAAAGAAAAATTGAAGTATGACTCTTAGGGTGTTTGATTTGGAGAATTTGATGATAGCTTTAAGAGAGTGTAAGTCGTCGGTGAGTCAACTTAAGAAGTTAAAAGTTTCTTTGTATGAGAAATTGATTATAGTTGGTAAGAATAAGATTGATTTGACCAACATTATGGCTAGTCTTATGAGTAGGGGTGGCAATTTTTGACACGACATGATAACCCGACACGAACTCGACACGAATTTAGCGGGTTACAGTTGATGATTTCTTAACACGAACCCGAATATGACACGACCCGCCAACACGAATAATAAACGGGTTGGGTTAGTGTCAAACACGTATAACTCAAAAATGACACGAATAGACCCGCTTAACTCGTATTTCATGGAGAATAAATTAGATAATTTATATATCTTGATACGCATTCTATAAAATTCATGGAGAATTGGATGATAAATTATTTATGTGTTGAAAGAAGTTGAAATTAATTAAATTTAAGTTATTATAGGCCTATGATTGGTATGATTGGTTAAGAGAGAAGAAAAGAATTATTTTATATTTTATTTAATGGGTTATGCGGGTCAACCCGAACACGACACGATAATAAATAGGTAGGGTTAGTGTTTGATCATCTGACACGATTAGTTAAATGGGTCGGGTTAGGGTTGACTAATACTTGACACGAACCCGACATGACACGACCCGAACACGACACGACGCACACGAATTGCCACCCCTACTTATGAGAGATCTTCAAGCTTCATTGGAGACTCATGAGAAACTTGAATCCCGTATACCCCAACTCAAGAAAGATCTCAAACGTGTCCAGGAGGTCAAAGTCACTTTAGAGGACACATCTAAGAAGGTTGGAAAGATGCTCCTCACTCCCGAGTTAAGTTTTATTGAAAGTTAAGGAATAGATTATGATGGTGCATCCACTTCCAATGTCGCACCCAAGTCGGTTCTCGAGGTTGTAATGGATCCTTATAACCCTCATCCTAACCCACCAAGAAGAGGATGTCCCATGCATTTTGATCAAGGTAGTCCCAATCCAATTTTTGTTTGTTCACGTTGCTAATAAAGAGGTTACCTTAGGGAGTTTTGTTTTAAGCTAGAGAGAGTATCTCCCATGCGTGTTCCCTGATAGGGTCCCACACGAGTTCACACACATATTCCCACACGCACTCATACTCGTGTACCTACTCATGCTCCCATACACAATCGTACAGATTTTGAGAGTCTTCGAGAGCAAGTTGAGTTTATGGTCAAAACTTTACAAAGTTTGATGGAGTAATCTCGAAGGATGCCTATTCCTATTGAGAACACCTCTCGGACCAATGATTGAGTTTGGGCACTTTATCTAGTATAGGATGATTATTATATTTATATAGTTTATACCTATTGCTAGATTATATTTTTATTATATTTTTATGTATTTATATGATTTTATTTTTTAATAATCTTGAAAAATGAAAAAGGATTTTTGATTTTTTAGAAAAAAATTGAAAAGGTTCAAAAATATATTATTTTTGATAAAAAAAAATTTGAAAAAGAAAAAAATGATTTTTTTGTATTATCATTTTTCACCATATATGGATATGCATTTAAGATATTAGAATCACCCCTGCATTCCATCCATTCATGTGACTTTTTCATGGGGTTTAGAGGCATGGGTTCGTTTCTTCAGTGTGCTTAATAATTTATGGATAGCATTTTGTTATTCATTGATGATTACTTTCTTCATGATACACTCTTTATCACCTTTATTGCACATGTACACGAACTTTTTGAACATTATGCATGCTTATTATATATCGAATATGGTGTTTTCATCTCAATCATGTTTAATAATGAACCAAATGTACTAGAGGTAAGTTGTGCTTGTAAGAACCATTGTTTGAATTTCGTTTCCCAAAAATTTATTATATGTTAAGCAATGGAAAGGGGCTATAAAACAGAAAAATTCTATTTGCGTTAAACCACCATTTGTCAAAAAGAGCCTAAAAGATTAACGGTACACCAAAATAGAAGTGCCACGGCAATTTGTATTTCACTGATGCTTCGCTACATATGAGAATTATGAAATCTTCAAAATTTTGAGAGTGAATTCTTAAATATGTGAGATTTTTAGGGTGTTATAAAGTATAAGATCAATGGGTTTACACAATGGACTCTCTTGAAAAGTATTAAATAGTTTGGCATTATTGATTTGGGAAGCATTTAAATTCATGACATGTTTCATAAGTCGAGTCAATTTCATTTTAATCAACTTCGTACACCTAGGGTTGAAATTGAATTCTTTCTTTATAAGTATCTCATTGACTTTGTGCACCTATGTTATGAATGCCTATGTTGATTTGCCAATGAAAAATGTTCAAACAATTACATTTTGCTTCCATGATTCAGTTAGTATTATTCCATGGTGTGATGTATTTTTTTACCTATATGTACTTTTTATACATATATTTGTTTTTATACTTGAAAATTTGAAAATTTTCAAAAATAGTTGGTTTTCTTCAAAATCTCATCATATGTGCTTTATTGATTATCCTTGTGATGATTATTTCTTTTAGATTCATGTGGTGCTAACATTTTAAGATTAGTTTCTAAACCTTTGTCTATTACGGACAAAAAAGGGGAGAATAAATTGGTGGGGAGTTTATTTGTTTGTTTAAATTCGTACGCGTCACGGTATTTCTTTTGTCTCATGTGTGTAGGTCATTTCCGCCATGTTGATGATTTTATAGACCACACAAGATGAAGATTTTTCAATTACAGACTTATACATTTATGCATTTTCATTTCTTGATTTGGGAGGCCATTGGTTGTATTAGTCTTAGGGGTCAATTTGGATTCAATTTGTGTTTTGTACCAGAATATTCAAAGCGGGAGATTTGTAAGATCGAGTTTTATAATTACTTATTTTATTTTTATTTGGCATATCTCGTTACACCCTACTGTCCCTTCATGGTTACTTTCATGTATTCGAAGATAAAAGGATGATATTTTAAAGATTAAAGATCGTTCGTCATAACATCATTCAGAAGAGTTATGAAGTGGTTTGGTACAGACTTTAACTATCCAGGGGTTATTTTTAAAGAGTTTGCTTCCAAAAGTTTTCAAAATATTTTTAAATAGTTTTTAAAATAATTTTTGAAAACCTCGTTAACTCATTAGAACGAGATTGGTATGTCATTCGAAAGAGTTTCATAGGGTCGTTAGAACGAGGTTCTAACGAGATCTAAAATTTCTCCTTCTCTGAAATTTCATTCGAAGTTTCATTAAAAACTGTTCAAGTGAGAAATGGTACATCGTTAGAATGAGGTGGTAGTTCGTTCGAACTGGTACGCGTGTTTTTGTTTTTTGAAACACATCTTTCTAAATATTTAATTCCTATCTATTTGCAACAACATTCCCTATAAATAAAGATGCGGGATTAGACTTTTTTAGAAGTCTTTTTAGCGTTCTTTTATGATCAAACTCTATTCTTTTTTTATACAAACCCCTTGGATCTTTAAGGATCACTGTTCCAAATCAAGAATAACACAATTAAAGTTCTAAACCCCTTGTAGAGATTTTCTCTACTGCTGAATTGTGGAGTCGACGCTCTACTGCTGAAGAAGAAAGGAATTGAAGATTCCTGAGGATGACCAATGGATGCCGAGGCAAGAGATGTTTGTTATGGGCGGTGCTAGACTGCATCATTTTCAGTTGAAGAAGTAAAGACTCTACCGCATTATACTTAGTGGATCTCTAAGTAGTCTGTAAGTCGTCAAGTGTCCACCTTTTCTTAAAAAGTGCTGAAACTAAGGGTTTTTCCCAAAAAGAATTTTTCCTCAAATTCTTCTTCTACATATTTGGTTTGGAATTTGGCTTCATAACTTTATTGCATGTTCACTTTAATTTAATTAAGATAAAATTTGGTAAAAATTGAATTTGTGTATTTGGACTAATATACTAACTATCCATACGACCCTGCTATTGATACCAAATTTAGTCTGGTAACATGGACCACTCACTTACAGACACGTGTATGCCAACGTGGAAATTATATATACTTCTATCGAGCAACTCAAGATCACTGAGCAACTAAGGAGCCCCGAGCAACTCAAGCGTGTCGAGCAGCTTAGGCGGTCCGAGCAGCTTAAGGGGTTCGAGCTACATAGCGTACAGCGCATCCAACTCAAGAGAATCAAGGAGACGACTGCTCATTAAATGCTCATTATTATCATACAAATGTACTTGTCTACTAGATAACAGCGCGTTGTCCTTTCATTTGGACAGCCTCAAGGCTATAAATACATTGTAACCTCCTCATTAGAAGGGGACTCGGAATTTCTTGGTAAATCCATTATCGAGAATTCCAAGCAAACAATCAGCAATAACAAAAACAATGGACGTAGGCCATTCTTTCAAGGCTGAACCACTTTAAAAATCTTTTGTCTCATTTATTTTTGTCACGGTCAATGACCTTGACAAGGCTGGCCGGCTAAAAGGTGACAATTTGCCCATTTTGGTGTAGTGTCTGTGATTGATTAATTAGAGATAATCTAATTTTTTACATCAACAGATTGGCGTCGTCTGTGGGAAACCGACTGTAATTATCGTTTTTCACCAAAATAATTCATCATCAATGGCTGATCATCCGGAAAATAGCAATCGAAATGTTGGGATCCCTCCAAATCCTCCATCTACTCCTCCAAATGTCCAAGATCTGGCTAGTATAATGGCTAATTTATCCCAGGGCCAGACGGCCATGCAAGAGACCATGCGACAACTCATGCAAACTATCCAGGGTGGAGCGTCGGCCCAGTCAGGACAACAAAGCATTCAGAGAAATACCCGGTTACCTTCTTCGCGAACTAGGCGAACGTTATTCCCAGAGGAATTTTGATCCAGACGCACCGATTCATATCGTACTGAGAGATCTAACGATCCTTCTTATCAACCTGGTCAGACTTCTTCAATCCAAGCAACAAACTCTCAGTAAAACATCACTCTCTCTCCAGAAAGAACTAGTGCTCTAGAAAGATTGAGTAGAATCTCTCCTTTTAATCGTTTGGGCCCTAGGAGTAATAGAAGCCCTCCTAGGATTGCGTCGAGGAACTCTCCATGACCATCCGACCTAAGGGAAGGCTCTGCCCAATCACGACCAACTGCGCGTAATGAAAGATCCCAAGAAGCAAATTCAACGTGATTAATTGCTCGAACCAATAGGATCGAGGAAGGAAATGATGCATGAAAGGGCTCTATTCAGAGGTTGGAAGACAGATTAGGGGAAATGGCTAAGGCCAAGAATCCTTTAGAAAGGACTTTTGTTCAAGGGACACCCTTTGTACAGGCGATTGTGAATTTTCTAACACCATCAAAATTCAAAGCTCCAATGGTAACGCCTAAATATGATGGAAACACTGACCCCGTCCTTCATATAGAACAATACCAAGCTGCTGTCGATATCTATGCAGTTCCAGATGAGATGAGATGCAGGGAATTTTTAGGAACTCTTATCGGATCTGCTCAAATATGGTAAAACAATCTTCCTCAAGGAAAGATCGCGACTTTCCTTCAAGTGGCAGAGCTCTTTATTGGGAACTTCTATTTTAGAGCAAAACCAGTCAAACGAGTAGCACACTTATTGAGTGTTAGACAAAAGGCATGTTAAAGCACTAGAGATTACATTACTCGTTTCAATAACGAGAAACGCGAAGTAATTTATTATGAGGATAAGACAACAATTACTGCTCTGATGAGTGGACTGTTGCCAGATAAATTGTACTACACTCTAGCCAAAGACCCGCCTAGAACCATGGCAGAACTAATGGAAAAGGCGACCAAGATTATGAACGCCGAGGAAGCTATGGCTGTGAAGAAAAATATGGACACTAAGGAGACCAAAGTTGAGACAGATAACGTTGAGAAGAAGGAGCAGAAGAACAATGGTGGCAACAAGCAATTAAAAGCAAAGCAAGCATTGGAACAGTTGAAGAAATTTGGAAACTATACTCCTTTGAAGGTAGATATAAACCACATTCTGGAAGAGATAAAAAACAACGAGGAGCTAAACTGGCCTGAAAAAATGAAGGTAGATCCTGACAAGAGGAATAAATCCAAATATTGCGAGTTCCATAAGGACCATGATCACACGGCCAAAAACTGCATAGCTCTCCAGAATGAAATTGAAGAGCACATCAGGCGGGGAAAATTGACCAAGTATGTGGATCGCCGAAATGGTGGAAAGGTCAACGACCGAGCAAGGCAAAGGTCTAGATCTCCTAGATGAGCAAAAGAAGACAAGAAGAAAAGTCATGAAGAAGACCCAGAAGATGATCAAGATGACCCCGATCTCCCCAAAAGACCAAAACAGCCAGAGCGTGAAGTATTTTCAATCCATTTTGGATCATTTGAATGTAATGTTATTACAGGTGGAGATGCAGGAGGTGGAGATATGATTGCAGAGAGAAAAGCTTACCTCAATGAGGCTCAAACTTGCT
Source organism: Sambucus nigra (assembly GCA_949130495.1). Lineage (NCBI taxonomy): Eukaryota > Viridiplantae > Streptophyta > Magnoliopsida > Dipsacales > Adoxaceae > Sambucus > Sambucus nigra. Next base: position 187,367,586 of record OX422207.1, read on the forward strand.
CGTACATTCAGCGAATAAATCTAGTTGAAGATGATCGCCAGAGGAAGGTAAATAAAGACAAGTTGGTCATTGGTTTTTCTAAGGACGACTTGGCAGGTGTACTATATCATCATGATGACCCATTGGTAATCAAGATGAGAATGAAAGAAGTGGTGATTTCACGAGTACTGGTGGATAATGGTAGCTCGGCAGATATCATGTTCTATACATGCTTTGATAGTTTGAATCTGAAGCTATCCCAGTTAGAGCCATATCATAGGCCCCTCCTTAGTTTTACTGGCGAAAAGGTTTTTCCACTTGGGACGATCAAGTTGGATATGCTTATCGGTACATGGCCTGCTTGTCGAACAGAAAGAGTACGCTTTTTTGTAATGGATAAAAATATCCAAGCAGCTTATAACTTCATCAAGGGAAGAGTATCCCTAAAGTAGTTCGAAGCAGTACCATCTACTATGCATTAATGTTTAAAATTCCCAACCAATTTTAGGGTGGGAGTTGTGAAAGGTGACCAGAAAGTAGCTCGGGAATGCTAATATTCATCTGCTGAGCAGGAGGAGCGTGAAGAATCTAGGCAAAAGACTATCACCTATCAAGTAAATGAGATAGGAGATGCAGAGATTGAAACATTAGACCCTAGAGACTAGTCTCAACTTGTGAAGGGACAGGTCATGAAAGCTACCGAGAATGTCATTCTGGACGACGAGCATCCAGAACGAACAACTCAAATTGGTGCATCATTGGATGTATCAATAAAATAAGAACTGATAGCATTTCTAAGATGCAGAAAGCAGACTTTGCCATGGAGTCATGAAGACATGCCATGAATAGATCCTAATTACTTGTGTCACGAGCTCAATGTGAACAAGGAAATTAAGCCAGTGAAGCAGCGAAGAAGGGTGTTCAATCCTGAGAAGAATCAAGCTATACAGGAGGAAGTAGAGAAGCTACAAAAAGCCTCTTTTATTGAAGATGTCAAATATCCCGATTGGCTAGCAAATGTGGTGATGGTAAAGAAGAAAAATAACAAGTGGAGGATGTGTGTAGACTTCACTGATCTTAATAAGGCATGCCCAAAGGATCATTTTCCTTTTCCCCGAATTGATCAACTGGTGGATGCTACCTCGGGGCACGAATTATTGAGTTTCATGGATGCTTATTCTGGTTACAATCATATTAAGATGAAGCCTGAGGACAGGGAGAATACCTCTTTTATCACCCCAAGGGCAACTTATTATTATAATGTTATGCCTTTTGGACTTAAAAATGCAGGTGCCACATATCAGCGGCTGATGAATAAGGTGTTTACAGAGTAAATCAGTCATAACGTGGAGGTTTATGTTGATGACATGCTTACGAAGAGCAAGAAATCTACTGATCATCTAATTGACTTAGGTCAGACCTTTGATCAACTAGAGAAATATCAAATGAAGCTGAATCCCACCAAATGCATATTCGGAGTATGAGAAGGCATGTTTCTCGGGTATATTGTTAACCAACGAGGTATTGAAGCGAACCCTAAAAAGATCAAGGCTCTATTGGGGCTACGATCTCCAACGACGAAGAATATACCCGAGATGATCACCCGAGGAAGGTAAATAAAGACAAGTTGGTTATTGGTTTCTCTAAGAACGACTTGGCAGGTGTACTATATCCTCATGATGACCCATTGGTAATCAAGATGAGAATAAAAGAAGTGGTGATTTCACGAGTACTGGTGGATAATGGTAGCTCGGAAGATATCATATTCTATCCATGCTTTGATAGTTTGAATCTGAAGCTAGCCCAGTTAGAGCCATATCATAGGCCCCTCCTTGGTTTTACTGGCAAAAAGCTTTTTCCGCTTGGGACGATCAAGTTGGATATGCTTATCGGTATATGGCCTACTTGTCGAATAGAAAGAGTACGCTTTTTTATAATGGATAAAAACGTCCAATCAGATTATAACATCATCATGGAAAGAGTAGGCCTAAAGAAGTTCGAAGTAGTACCATCTACTGTGCATCAATGTTTAAGATTCCCAACGAATTTTGGGGTGGGAGTTGTGAAAGGCGACCTGAAAGTAGCTCGAGAATGCTACTATTCATCTACTAAGTAGGAGGAGCGTGAAGAATCTAGGCAAAAGACTATCACCTATCAAGTAGATGAGATAGGAGATGCAGAGATTGAAACATTAGACCCTAGAGACGAGTCTCAACTCGTGAAGGGACAGGTCATGGAAGCTATCGAGAATGTCATTCTCGACGACGAGCATCCAGAACGAACAACTCAAATTGGTGCGTCATTGGATGTATCAATAAAATAAGAACTGATAGCATTTCTAAGATGTAGAAAGCAGACTTTTGCATGGATTCATAAAGACATGCCAGGAATAGATCATAATTTCTTGTGTCACGAGATCAATGTGAATAAGGAAATTAAGCCAGTGAAGCAGGGAAGAAGAGTGTTCAATCCTGAGAAGAATCAAGCTATACAGGAGAAGTAGAGAAGCTACAGAAAGCCTCTTTTATTGAAGATGTCAAATATCCTAATTGGCTAGCAAATGTGGTGATGGTAAATAAGAAAAATAACAAGTGGAGGATGTGTATAGACTTCACTGATCTTAATAAGGCATGCCCAAAGGATCATTTTTCTTTGCCCCGAATCGATCAACTGGTGGATGCTACCTCGGGGCACGAATTATTGAGTTTCATGGATGCTTATTCTAGTTATAATCAGATTAAGATGAAGCCTGAGGACAGGAAGAGTACCTCTTTTATCACCCCAAGGGGAACTTATTGTTATAATGTTATGCCTTTTGGACTTAAAAATGCAGGTGCCACATATCAGCGGCTGGTGAATAAGGTGTTTGCAGAGCAAATCAGTCATAACATGGAGGTTTATGTTGATGACATGCTTACGAAGAGCAAGAAAGCTGTTGATCATCTAATTGACTTAGGTCAGACCTTTGATCAACTAGAGAAATATCAAATGAAGCTGAATCCTACCAAATGCATATTCGGAGTACGAGAAGGCATGTTTCTCGGGTATATTATCAACCAACGAGGTATTGAAGCGAACCCTAAAAAGATCAAGGCTCTATTGGGGCTACGATCTCCAACGACAAAGAATATACTCGAGATGATCACCCGAGGAAGGTAAATAAAGACAAGTTGTTCATTGGTTTCTCTAAGAACGACTTGGCAGGTGTCCTATATTCTCATGATGACCCATTTGTAATCAAGATGAGAATGAAAGAAGTGGTGATTTCACGAGTACTGGTGGACAATGGTATCTCGGCAGATATCATGTTCTATCCATGCTTTGATAGTTTGAATCTGAAGCTAGCCTAGTTAGAGCCATATCATAGGCCCCTCATTGGTTTTACTGGCGAAAAGGTTTTTCCACTTGGGATGATCAAGTTGGATATGCTTATCGGTACATGGCCTGCTTGTCGAACAGAAAGAGTACGCTTTTTTGTAATGGATAAAAATGTCCAATCAGCTTATAACATCATTATGGGAAGAGTAGGCCTAAAGAAGTTCGAAGCAGTACCATCTACTGTGCATCAATTTTTAAAATTCCCAACCAATCTTGGGGTGGGAGTTGTGAAAGGCGACCAAAAAGTAGATTGGGAATGCTACTATTCATCTGCTGAGCAGGAGGAGCGTGAAGAATCTAGGCAAAAGACTATCACCTATCAATTAGATGAGATAGGAGATGCAGAGATTGAAACATTAGACCCTAGAGATGAGTCTCAACTCGTGAAGGGACAGGTCATGGAAGCTATCGAGAATATCATTCTGGACGACGAGCATCCAGAACGAACAACTCAAATTGGTGCGTCATTGGATGTATCAATAAAACAAGAACTGATAGCATTTCTAAGATGCAGAAAGCAGACTTTTGCATGGAGTCATGAAGACATGCCATGAATAGATCCTAATTACTTGTGTCATGAGCTCAATGTGAACAAGGAAATTAAGCCAATGAAGTAGCGAAGAAGAGTGTTCAGTCTTGAGAAGAATCAAGCTATACAGGAGGAAGTAGAGAAGCTACACAAAGCCTCTTTTATTTAAGATGTCAAATATCCTGATTGGCTAGCAAATGTGGTGATGGTAAAGAAGAAAAATAACAAGTGGAGGATGTGTGTAGACTTCACTGATCTTAATAAGGCATGCCCAAAGGATCATTTTCCTTTTCCTCGAATCGATCAACTGGTGGATGTTACCTCGGGGCACGAATTATTGAGTTTCATGGATGCTTATTCTGATTACAATCAGATTAAGATGAAGCCTGAGGACAGGGAGAGTACCTCTTTTATCACCCCAAGGGGAACTTATTGTTATAATGTTATGCCTTTTGGACTTAAAAATGCAGGTGCCACATATCAGCGGCTGATGAATAAGGTGTTTGCAGAGCAAATCAGTCATAACATGGAGGTTTATGTTGATGACATGCTTACGAAGAGCAAGAAAGTTGTTGATCATCTAATTGACTTAGGTCAGACCTTTGATCAACTAGAGAAATATCAAATGAAGATGAATCCTACCAAATGCATATTCGAAGCACGAGAAGGCATGTTTATCGGGTATATTATCAACCAACGAGGTATTGAAGCGAACCCTGAAAAGATCAAGGCTCTATTGAGGCTACGATCTCCAAGGACGAAGAAGGAAGTGCAAAGTCTCACAGGGCGAGTTATAGCACTTAATAGATTTGTGTCACGAGCAACTGATAGATGTCTCCCATTCTGCAAAACACTCCGAAAAATGTTTGAGTGGAATGATGAATGTGAGGAGGCCTTTCAAGAATTGAAGAAATATCTGGGGACACCTCCATTGTTGTCCAGACCAGTGACGGGAGAAAGATTATACTTGTGTCTGGCAGTATCAGAGAATGCAGTTAGCTCGGCATTAATCAGATTGGAGAATGGAGTACGAAAACCAGTCTATTATACCAGCAAAGCTTTCCGAGGAGCAAAAATCAGATATCCAAGACTGGAAAAGTTGGCACTAGCACTGATTGAAGCAAGCAGAAGGATGAGGCCATATTTCCAAGCTCATACTATAGTTGTGTATACAGATATGCCGTTAAGGCAAGATCTGCACAAACCAGAGAAATCATGAAGGTTGATGTATTGGGCAGTAGAACTGGGGGAATATGATATAATTTATCAGCCTAGATCATCGCTCAAAAGGCAGGCGGTAGCGGATTTTATCGCAGAGTTTACTCAGGAGTATACCCCCGACGAGCAAGAGTTGAATATGGACCAACTTGTGGATGTTACAGGATCATCAAATTTAAACCCCGACCAACTTACGTCGGTGGATGAGCAACAAGAAGCGCTGGAGGAGAATAAAAGGAAGCATCGAATATTCCACCGTGGAACTCTGTCTGACCAAGAGTTTGATAATGAGATACCTGTGTGGAATTTGTATGTAGATGGCTCTTCTTGCACTACAGGCAGTGGAGCAGGGATTGTTTTAAACAGCCCGGATGAAATGGATGTGGAGTATGCTCTGTGTTTTTAATTTAAGGCTTCTAATAATGAGGCTGAATATGAAGCTATGATCGTGGGTCTCAGTCTGGCCAAAAATATGAAAGTAGAGCAGGTTGTTGTATTCAGTGACTCACAGTTGATCGTAAATCAAATGTTGGGGGTGTATGCAGCAAAAGGAGAATTAATGATCCAGTATCATGCGAAAGCATTGGAAATTATATCAAGCTTTAACGCAGTACAGTTGATTAGAATACCAAGGTTGGAGAATGCAAGAGCAGATGCCTTAGCTCGGTTAGCCTCAGCCACACGCATCGAGCTACGAAGAACAATCCCAATAGAAATCTTGGCTAGTCGGAGCATTGACGAAGACTTAATGGTGAACTTCATTGCTCTCGACTTGGGACCATCTTGGATGGATCCCATCAGGGCCTATATTGAAAAGGGGGCTTTACCATCTGATAAACTCGCAGCCAAGAAACTAAAGTTTAAAGTTGCTCGTTATGTACTGACCAATGGAATTTTATATAGACGAGGTATTATAGCAGGGCTACAAAGATGTGTCCATACCTCTGAAGTGAAAGATCTGATCGAAGAGGTTCATGAGGGGTCTTGTGGAGCCCATGTAGCACGTCGGACGCTTTTACAAAGGATAACAACGCAGGGGTATTACTGGCCGATAATGAGAGCTGATTGTGTAGCTTATGCTAAGAAATATGATAAATGTCAACGCTTCTCCTCTATCCGAAGAACTCCCCAAGCATTGTTAACACCCATCACGTCTTCTTAGCCATTCGCCATGTGAGGAATAGACTTGGTCGAGCCACTTCCAACGACCCAAGGAAGATTTAAATACCTCGTGGTCGTTGTGGATTATTTTACTAAATGGGTGGAGGTTGAGCCTCTTATTGATATGACATATGACAAGGTATATCAATTTATTTGGAAGAATAGCATTTGTAGATATGGTCTTCCCCATGCATTCATTACAGACCATGGAACTCAGTTCGATAACGAGGAGTTTGCTGCGTATTGTCATCAATCCAATGTACTGAAGATCCACTCTGCACCAGGCCATCCCCAAAGCAATGGGCAAACTGAAGTGACAAATATAACGCTACTGAATGGTTTGAAGAAACGACTAGATGCTGCAAAGGGAAATTGGCTTAACGAGCTATATTATGTGTTGTGGGCTTATCGTACTACACCGCGAGCAGCAACAGGAGAATCTCCATACATGCTGGAATTTGGAAGTGAAGTTGTCATACCTGCCGAATTGGGTCTACCCACACATAGGGTGCTTAATTTCAATTCTCCTGTTAGTGATTTAATGAGAAGATTAGACCTGGATATGCTCGAAGAAGTTAGAGAAGAAGCAGCACTCAGGAATGCTGCATACCAACAACGAACAACTCTATTCTACAATAAGAGGGTAAAAAAGTGTGATTTGAAGGAAGGGGACTATGTGCTGAAGAAAGAAATTCAAAAGCACAACAAACTGGAAGCTAACTGGCATGGACCATACAGAGTAACAGAAATTGTTCGACTAGGGACATATAGGATTGAAACCTTGGAGGGAGAAGAATTTAAGAATGCATGGAATGCAGAGCATCTACGCAAGTATTATCAGTAGTTAGAATTACTATGTAAATGTAGTTTTCTTCAATATGAATAAAGTGTTGAATTTTTTACCCAGTTCTCTCTTTTTGATGAAATTTTTTGGAGTATTAGTGATACACACTACGCATCAAGTTCAGAACAAATTACCACCAACTCCGATTGGTCGGGAATCAATCTCCTCCAACTCCGGTTGGTCGGAAATCAATCTCCTATAACTCCGGTTGGTCGGGAATAAATATCCACCAACTCCGGTTGGTCGGCAAATCAATTTCCTTCAACTCTGGTTGGTCGAAAATCAATCTCCTCCAACTCCGGTTGGTCGGGAATCAATATCCACCAACTCCGATTAGTCGACAAATCAATTTTCTCCAACTCCGGTTGGTCGGGAATCAATCTCCTCCAACTCCAGTTGGTCAGAATTTAATCTCCTCCAACTCCGAATGGTCGGTAATCAATATCCACCAACTCTGGTTGGTCAAAAAATCAATTTCCTCCAACTCCGGTTGGTCGGAAATAAATCTCCTCCAACTCCGGTTGGTCAGGAATCAATATCCACCATCTCCAGTTAGTCGGCAAATCAATCTCCTCCAACTCCTATTGGTCGGGAATCAATATCCACCAACTCCAGTTGGTCGGCAAATCAATTTACAATCAACTCCGATTGGTTAAACTAAGCAGGATCATGGGATGAAAGTTATTTCGTTGCTTAGGATCAAAGAGTGATAAGTCACTATAATTAAAAAATAAAACAGAATGGACATATCACAATATGCATATATTCACAAACAAAGACATTCTGCAGAATACTTAGAAGAAAGTAAAATAGCAAAAGACAAAAAAATTCTTCATTTAAATCAAAAACAATTACATATGCTGTGAAAAGTACAAGTCATTAAATAAAAATCCTATTCTATTGGTTTTTTCCCTTCTGCCTTTGAAACAGGTTCTACTACAGCAGGAGGATCATCTAAGGCATAAGGAGAGTTTATAAAATTTATCTCGAAGCATCCTGACATTCATTACAGAAGGCCGATCAAGCAAGTGCTCTGGGCGAGATATCTCAAAATTTGCTTGAAGACTGTAATCGCCGAGATACTTGGAGATCAAGCATTGAGGAATTGCCCGAGCAAGAATCCAACTCATATCAAGCTTGAAAGGAGGCACGGGCTAATCAAGTACTCCAGGGTCATAATAATCCCATAAGTAGTGTCCCCGCTCTAATTTTAGCACACCCAGTGCATTCAGCCATCCTTGCTTGTACCCTTCGTTATTTGATTGTTGGATCCGAGCATCAAGATGGTACAGGGCTTCATTATACCCAGCCATCCAAAATTCTCTGGGCTATTTATGGAATTGGTAAGTTAATCTCTCCAGTTGCTCGTGGAGGTTCTTCACCAAAATTTCCTTATTCTCCAAAGTAGAACTCTGGGTAGAAAGTTGCTCAAAGAAAGTTCAGGATCTTCTTGGACATCTCTGCTAAGGCTTGGTTCTTCGCTACCAACTGAAAGGCCTGATTCTCTAAAGCTGACTGTGTTCTAGCTTCTTCAATAGAAACCCGACCAGCTCTTGCTCATCCCCGAGAAGAAGATCTTGCTCGCCCACGAGTAGAGGTGGAGGGTCCAGCTTTTTTCAGAGTTTCCAACTCATCTCGCAGGTTGGCATTTTCTACCTCCAAAAAAGAGAAACCTTCATCATTGACAGGAACCAAGGCTCCCGAGGAAGATGCACCAGATTTGAGTTGTTTTACCTCTTCTTTCAAGGCAATGTTCTCTTGCTCTAACAACTTGGCGATATGCCTGTGCTCTTCAACCTCAAGTTTTAGAATGCTCTCTTTCTTCTCATAAGTAGAGATAAACTTATCATATCCTTTGTCAGCACTTAGTTGTTGATATTTTTTCTCATATCCTTGGTGAAAAAGGGTAGAAGACTCCTTATATTGCTGTTGAAGCTCCTCGATAGTGCCTTGGAGATCTTCAATCATCTCATAGTAGGCCACATTATTGGCTACTGCACGATTGAGCAAACATTTCAGATATTGGTAATATTCAACTGCTCGGTCAGAAGCTCCTAATCCGAGGATATTAATTATTTCAGTCTCATTAAGATCAGCATGACCCGCTTTAAAATAGTCATTGCATCTCTTCATTAAGTCTGTGTCATGAGCTGATAACAGCTTCATCCTGGCCATAAACTAGCAAAGAGAAATAAAAAGAATCAATAAGGATGCAAGACAGAGCAAGTCATAGAAAAGGTCAAAGATGAATAACCAAAGTTTAGGATTTTATTTCATCATAAAGGCAAATACAAAGCTCAAGGTTATATTCAAAAATAATAACAAAATTAAAACCCGAGTAACTTTACACCTTCTCCTTGTGTTTTACAACTTCCTCGAAAGGCTGGGATGAGTAGGTTGGTTGCTCGGAAGATAATGTCAGCTGATCGATAAGAAGGTTGGCTGGTTGGGGTTGCTCAGAAAGATGAACAACAAGAACGGAAAATACCTGATCTCCAATCATCATTGAAGATTCGTCTGAGGCAGCTTCATCCTCTTCCTCTTCTCCAGAAGACGGAGGAGGGCCATGAGTGTGTTGCTGGAACAATTCAGAATTCTCAGCAACTTTCATTTCCTGTAAAGCTATAACCCATCCATCCCTAAAGTACTTGAGGCTAGCATACTCCATTTGCGAAGTCATGGCAGCCAGGCCCTTGTTCCAGCCTTTATCCCAACCATCACTAAACGATTTTTTAACAACCTTTTTCCTCTTTTCTTTCTCCGAGGAGGTCCTTTCCCTAAAGAGCTCCTCGACAGCCTTCAACTTCTCCTCCACTTCCATTTTTTGGCGTCCAATATCTTGAAGCCTAATAACTTCCTCTTCAGCAGATTTGAGCTTAACTTCCAGCTCCTTGTTTCTTCGTTCAAAAACTTTATTGCTCTGCTTAGACTATTTCAATTTCTTCTCCAACTCCTGGGAGGCATTCTCAGCTTGATTCTTGTCCAGCTCAATAGACTTGAGTTGCTTCTCCCAAGCAACCTTATCTTCTTCGTATTTTTTATGAGAATCCTTTAAGGACTGAGTCAGACCAACAAAAGCTTCCTCTACACCTCCCGAGGAGCTTGAAGCTTTAATAGCTTCATCCTTCTTCAAGATGCTATTGAAACACGTCACCAGCTTAAAAAAGAAATAACATCAAATCAACATATAAACATAATATTAGAAAGTGAATAACTCAAATTAACAATACTCACTGAGGCAATGTGTCGAGAAGCAAGAGTAGTGATTCTCTCACGAGAAAGGGAATCTTTAATACCTTGGTCTTCTGGGACAGTCCAGGATTTTACCAAGCTCATAGCGGAGCTCGGAGCAACAAAAGATGGAACGCCACTTTCAGCATTTAAAGGCTGAGAGATAGGTTCAGCGGGTCTCTCAGAGGAACTTTTCTTTAACCTCCTCGGAGGAACAGGAATATTTTCAACCAAAGAAGTTATCTTGGTTGGTGATATGACAATAACCTCACTAGGAGGAGAAATAACCACAGCCTTGCTCGGAGCCACAGGGGGATTTTCAACAACTTTCTTGGCAGCAACAGGAGGGGGTGCATCAATGTTTCTTGTCCCTTTCTCTGGAACATCTTGTTTATTTTTCTTTGCCTCCACATTGGCAGAGTCTGATTTGTCAAAGAAGGTAGGAGCTCTTCTTCTCTTCATCAGGTTACTAATGGGAATATTCGATTCAGAGGAGGAACCTTCCACACCAGTTTCAGAAGCTGGTACTTGGTCAATGTCAACCACCACTGGGCGAGCAGTGAAGGATGAAGTATAGCTCTTGTATTGCAATAAATAAGAATCAGACCTAATATGTTCCTCAGCAACAGATTGGTGCAAACTCGAAATAAGTTTTAAATGCTTCAAATTAACGTCATCTTCTTTTGGAGGTTTTCTTTTATTGTCAACTGTAATGAACAAAAACAAATGTCAGTGAAACGTTTATCAAACACAAAGAAAACAAGATTTCAAAAAAAAAAAAAATTCCATTGCCATAAGGGGGACACCTAGGACCTTGATATACAGCATCTCCATTTAATGGAGCGTGTTGCCAATTTTTCATAACAACCCCATGCTCAAAATAATCCCTATTGGCGTTTGGAAGATTAACAACTAAAGCCCTATTCAAAAACCTAGTCTTTAAATAGAATGTGGAATCACTGACAACCCATCTATAACAGTACATAATATTTAGGATTCCTAAACGGGTTCCATGGAGTTGATTCAATCTATGAACGCCATTAACTATCCTCCAGGTATTTGGAGCTGTTTTTGCAGGTACAACGTCAAAATATTGACAGAACTCCAAACATAAGGGATTTAGAGGGAAAGAAAAGCCACATTCGGCCACAAAGAGACTTGGGAACCAATGTCCCTCAGCCAAAGAAAAATAGTCAGAAGGTTCAGAAAGTTCTTCCAAAAAGACCCATGAAGGAATTGAAAATTCAGAACGAAATTTGTCAAGCAATTCAACAAGGTAAACCATGATGAACAAAGTAAATAAAAGATAGGGAAGAAAATATTACAGAAAAAAAATTGAATCAGTTGACAACGAACAATGGAAGGAACGAAGGCACAAGATAGAGAAGAAATGAAGAGTTCAAAGATACAGATTCGAAAAGTGAAAAAATGATAGGATTTCTGACGCGCTTAAATACTTTACCTTGAGAACAGAGAAAAGCAATAATTACAAAGGAGGACGTTTGCGTATCCGGCGGCTAAAAGAAGAAAAGGAGCACAAATATCGAAGCGGTCATGAAAATTCAAAATATTTGTGAGGCCCGATACTGTGCACTCAAAATGGAATTATATACAACGAATGCGTTCCTAAAAACCATACAAACCAATAATCTATGCAGTTTTCAAGCAGAATGTTCCATACTTTTCTTCAACATCAAATTATGAAACATTGGGGGCTTCTGTTGATACCAAATTTAGTCTACTGACATGGACCACTCACTTACAGACACGTGTCTGCCAACGTGGCAATTATATATACTTCTATCGAGCAACTCAAGATCACCGAGCAACTAAGGAGCCCCGAGAAACTCAAGCGTGTCGAGCAGCTTAGGCGATCCGAGCTACATAGCGTACAGCGCATCCAACTCAAGATAATCAAGGAGACGACTGCTCATTAAATGCTCATTATTATCATACAGATGTACTTGTCTACTAGATAATAGCGCGTTGTCCTTTCATTTGTACAGCCTCAAGGCTATAAATACATTGTAACCTCCTCATTAGAAGGGGACTCAGAATTTCTTGGTAAATCCATTATCGAGAATTCCAAGCAAACAGTCAGCAATAACAAAAACAGTGGACGTAGGACGTAGGACATTCTTTCAAGGCTGAACCACTTTAAAAATCTTTTGTCTCATTTATTTTATCTGTGATTGATTAATTAGAGATAATCTATTTTTTTACATCAACACCTGCATTCTCAGTCTCCTCGTCAACTCCCTCGACTTAGACCTCCTCTAAAGAAGCAATGGTCTCAAGATGAGAGAAGCTCAAAGAGTTGAAATTATCGGCCACTTAAGGGTATTTCATGACAACGTCGGGAACTTGGGTAACCACCCACCAACACGTGGCCTTAGATCCCTTCTTCAAGTACTGAATGGCATACCTAGAAAACTCATTAGACTCCTGGAACTGCTCCATAGTTGCCTCACAATTAGATTAAGGATCTCCTTTTTTATCCCGGTGCATTGCCTTCGGGCTTCTTTGTTGTCGTCCTTCAAAGCATAAAGAAAAGTCCTATATCGATCTCAGAGCCTGACCAACCCATCTTTATGATCAATTTTGCCATCGACCATATGCTTTTTTAGAAGTCTAAAAACTCTAGTGTTGCACTGAGCATTAAAAAAATGGTTCACAAGGAAGAATCACTGGCGAGATGACTTCTTCGGCCTTGGTTCAGCTCCTAAGAATAGACTCGGGAATTAAGGTGAGATGAGAAAGAAGTGTTGCCACCGACACGTCATCAAAAATCAAAACACTAGAAGAAGTGATTCATCTCAGAGGTTTGGTTTTCTTTTGTTGTTAAAAGAGATCCCCCGACCAGTGGCCTCTTTCCTTTTTCGTGAGTCATCTCTATTTGGGCCAACAGTTGTAGCTTTTGTCTTAGGGCATGTCGGTTAGGATGTGGTCTTACCTTTCGGCCTGGATAGAATATTTTCGGTAATAGGGATGCCATTTCCCAGATATGATCGGGGGTGTTCTCAGGAAAATCTTCACATTATATGGATCAATAACTGTCAGTATTGGTTAAAAATTAAGACGAAGATAAAAATTAATAAAACTTCAACTAGCATAGATCTTACGACATGACTCTAATGGGGTAGAACCCATTCCAACAAATATAAGGATCTCGGGCTTGATCAGATCCTTAAATAATATGAGACCATTAGACCCTCTCAGTTGGTCAATCCTTTCTTTATTAATCATACTCAGTCTAGGTTCAACATTAGTCGAGACTATAGTCTTATCCTATTTTTGGGGCCCCTTGATTTCCATGTGCACCAATGACCCATCATTGCCAAACTCCCACAAGATCAAGACAAAAAACATCGAGACTTCTAGTCATGGTTGGAAGTCTGATTCAAGTGTAACAGTTTTTTATTTGTTGTTCGAGCGATGAAGTGGTAATAGGAAGGGATGAATTTGGTTGTAACGGTTAAATAACACGCTCGGAAGACTTCTAGGGGTAAATCTTCCTCGTAGGCCAGCCTTTAAATGATAATTAACCACATAAAAATCCTCCAAGCATTGGGGCTAGTTAGGTCAGAGGAATGCCAATAGCAGAAAGGATTCCCCAAATTCTTGGCCCAAATGGGAGCCTAAAACCTACCTTGAGCATCTACTCAGAAATGGCAATCTAGTCGTCATTGCTAAGGTCATAGGCCCTCTCTCCCGTGCTCGACACTCTTATGTGTATTTTTGGGTCAATACCATATAAGTGTCACCTGATAATGATATAAAACTCTTAGACATCACTCTTATAAGATGAGGTAATACTTTTGTCGACCTCAAAACTTCCTAATCTTCAACTTCAATAACAGGCTCCTTACCACATTGGTATTGGCCCAGATAAGCTTCCTTAGTCATTTCAATCAAAGGTTGGTATATTATAAGGGGTAAAGGAATGTTATCTCCAACCTCGTCACCATAGATATCGTAGATTGGGTGCTCAGGATCCCCATATTGACGAGATGAGGTGCTACGATGAACTTTGTTACTCGATTCAGCAAAGTCAGTTATCTCAACCAGGCCAGGACGATCAATTATCACCCTCATGTTTTCCTCAAATGAATCGGGATTTAAGTCTCAGCTCGAGGGTTCAAACTCTCAGACGGGACATAATCCTTAAAGGAAGACATACTATCACTACTGATGACAATAATACTTGGAGAAGAAACTTCAAGTGTAGTGTCTTGGTCTGGAACATTAGTCAAACACAAAGGAGGGAGTACTACAACTAGGGATATTGGTGTCAGAGGAACACTTTCCTAATGAGACCTATATCGGTTAAATTAGGCCTCGGCCTCTTCCCTCTCTCAACAAACACGATCGCGAAGGCGATGCAGTTCTACCCAAGTCTCGTATAAATTTCGGTACATTCATAAACAGGTACTTAAAAGTTTTCTAAAGTTTGGAAGATCAAAGAGGAAAATTAAATCATTTTTCAATAAGAACACTTTGATGAACTATAAAGCCTACACCAATAAAAAGTCGTGGGAAAACCTTCTAAACAACCAATTTCCTCCTAAAATTGAACCACCGCCAAAAGCTAGCACTCTGCTTAAAATCCCCAGATTCAACACCCTAGAACCACCATCGAGGGGGGTGTAAAGCCCAGAAAATTGTCAAAATAAAGAAATTGAAGATTACAGCAATGAAAAGCTGGGAAGGAGTGATTCAGAATTACCTGGAAGGAGAAAAAGACTGGAAAATGGGGGGATACACCCGAGAAGACGATCGAAGGAAGTAAAGGAGATAGAATCCTACAGATAGAAAGAAGCTCTATATTACTCTGGTTCAAAAATGGCAGAAATGAAAGAGAAGCCTACCCAAACCTGACTTTAACTCTCAAAATGGGTAATGATGAGGCACAATTTTTAAAGCCTAAAATGACGTGAGGACTGTGACCATGGGCCAAACGCGACTTGAATAGCGAACCCAACCTCTTTGAAATCATGCCACCTCTGCAATAGCCAAAGGGTGACCAATAGTTGGCAGATATCTTATAATGGGAAGTTACCCTTAATCACATAGGGGTGATATGATTTTCACATCTAACAATATGATCGTTCTATCCCCAAGGTAGGACTAATAGGTAATAAGACAGCTAAGCCCCCAAAGTCGTGATCGGCAATCCATTCACCAGATGGGACGAGACACTAAGCAGAAGTATCCTAAAACCAAGGGGAACCTAGTTTAAACCTCATCCTCTTACTAACATAAAAGGCTAAGGTCTAGGGATAATTGATATATATAAGTATAGTGTCGTCCAGATGGCACCCAGGTAGCTAACTACACCACCTTCTCGTCTCATAGACAAGATCGGTCTTCTCACCCATGCCTGATATATACAAGTATGGTATCGTCCAGATGACACTTTAATAACTAAACAGAGATGACAGTCTCATCCCATAGATGAGATCAATCGTGTCTTTACCAGTAAAAGAGTGTCGGCCTCAAATGACACTCATGTTAAAAGCCATCAGATTCAAGGTCAGGTAATAGGTGTGTCGATCATAAACGATACTCATAATCGCGTCTCGACTTTCAACATGGAACTAGGCATCAGATAGACTCTCGGTCGGGTCGATACCTGCAATATCACCTCAGACGACACCTCATACAAATTTTATTCGGGCGTGGAAAGAATAACAGGGCATTTCAGTCATATTTATATAAAACCATTATTGGAGATCAACAACCCATGTGAGAGAATATTCAACTTGATGATCTTGCTTTATGAATAGACAGTTGTCACTCTCTCATAGTCCATGGCCTTAACTGGACGTGGGACATGCACAGGGGGTAACATTGCGCATCCCTCAGCTTATAAAAGGCATATTATGTCTTCTTCATGTAGATGGACTCTTAGAAACCCTAATTTTACTCTACAAAACAGATTCGAGAGAGAGAGCTTTTATTGTCTTCAATGGCCTCTTATTCCCTATAATAGTGAAACAAACTCGCACCTTACACAGTGGACGTAGGCCAACGGCTAAACCACTTAAACCTCTGTGTTCATCCTTATTTCTCTCTCATCTCTTCTACTAAATTGCTTGTTAATTATTGTCTTATTATATCTCTGTCATACTTACACCTAGGGTGAAGCCAGTGTATGATCTCAGTATTATCAATTTCAGGCAAATACCACCCTCTCATAGGCCACAACCTCGGTTGGACGTGGGACACGCGTTGGGGGTGACACTATATACCCCTCAACCTATAAAAGGCACACTATGTTTTCTTCATTTAGATGGACTCTTAGAAACCCTACAGTTACTCTACAAAACTAGTTCTAGAGAGAGAGAGAGCTTGTATTGTCTTTAATGAAAGCTTATGCCCTATTATAGTGAAACATATCCACATCTTACACATTGGACATAGGCCAACGGCCGAACCACTTAAACATTTGTGCTCGTCTTTATTTCTCTCTCATCTCTTCTACTAAATTGCTTGTTAATTAATGTTTTATTACATCGCTACAATACTTGCACCTTGGGTGAATTCAGTGTATAATTTCAGTATCATCATTGGCAAATTTGCCAAACCACATATATTTGCATGTTGTTCTTGTATGTTTGACAATTTAAATTCCTTTTTTATTATTAATTTGGCCTATGAAATTGAGTTGTTCATACTTGTAAGTTTTGTGCACTTACACTATCTAATTAAAAATTATGAACGAATTAAAAGGTAATTTCTTCTTTATTTAATAATAAACAAAATATATCCTAAAAGTAAATGTGACAAAATTTACCAAGTTTTGAATTTTCCAACATCTAGGATGTGTGAGGTTATTCTAATAGGTTCAAAGGCGTAGAAAAAATAATTCGGACAAACCAAAAATCTCACAAAATGTTATTAAACTCTAAACAAAGAAAACTTCGTTGTAGTGCGCTTCAGCGAGAAGGTCGCGAAATTCTCATCAAGAAATTAAGGGTCCGTTTGATAGAAAATTGGAAAAATACAAATGATTCCAGAACATATGATTCCAGGGCAAACAGTTCCAAGGCAAATGAATATTTTTCAACTTGTGTCTGTTTGATACAAGTTGGAAAATCATCAATTTTCCACATTTTCTATCAAACGCAAAAGATGAAAAATAGATATAAATGTGAAAAATTTATTTACGGAATAAATATATATATATATATATATATATATATATTCCGCAAATAATATAATATATATTCATATATTCCGTATATATTCTGTAAATAATATATACAAAATATATGAATATATATATTATATTATATACTAAATATATATTATTTACAGGATATATACATATATATAGAATATATATATATTTATATATATACAGAATATTATATTCTGTATATATGTAACTATATATTCTATATATATCATATATATTCTATATATATCTATACATGTGTAAATATATATTCTATATATATCTATATATGTATATATTCAGTATATATATAATATATATTATATATACGAAATAAATGAATTCTTTTTAAAAAACTATACGAAATATATGAAATATATTAATCATAGGAAATATATGAGTATACGGAATATATTAAATGTATGAAATATATAAATATAAGGAATATATTATATATATGAAATATGCGAAATATAAATATATATTAAAATATATGAATTATATAAATATATGAAATATTTATAAATATACAAAATATACGCTATATATATATATATATAGGGAGGGGTTTAAAAGTGAACCAAAAGAATGAACTTTTTAAAGAACCTACTAAGTGTAGGAGGGTACTTTAGATTATATATGGAGGCGTAACCCCTATTGAGTATGGTAATGACAAGTTAGTTGGCAAAAGCTTTTGGATTAATGACAGAACATATAAACATGAACCCAATGAAGATAGACTCAGCTTAGGCTCACAAAGTCTCTCGTGTATAACTCAGGAAATAATAATGAACTTTAGAAGTGGCTTAGCTAGAGGGAGAGAGAAGTAAACATCCTAGATACACCTTGGTAGGCAGGTAGAAACACACCAAACACCCTCGAGAATCTCTGTCAAGTATTAAAAGCTTTATAATAAATGACAATGGTGAGTGAGTAAACTCTCTGGTTTTGCAATAACTTTTGAACTCTCCAAAAGTCCCTCCTTCTCAAAGGTGGTTGGGGTCCTTTAAATAGCCCCCCACACCACCGCCGAGGCAACTCAGTCATTAAAGTTATGAAAGACATCCCTCATACTTTATGTCACAGCATTGAATGCCTGATGCACTAGTTGTCTCCATGTCATAAACATTAAATGCCAAGACATGCCTTTTGCCTATCCACTATGTGTCAGGGAGTTGCTGTCGCAGAGGTGGCTCACCAACTGCCTGACAGCCCCTAATACCACGGTGGTTTACTCAAGTGCAGGTATGACATTGTTTAGCTGGCTAGTGACATCACCTACAGTAGATGTGACATTAAGTAGAGGGATACTTGGTCCATAACTCAATGCCCGATGGAACTTCAAGCTGCTCCGCTTGAGGTTTCACGGTCAGGGTCCTTCGGTGTTTTACCAGGTGTATCTAAGATGGTCAGGACAAGCCCCAACGGTGCCTTACTTCTCAATACTCCAAACCAAGTCCCTCTAAAGTTACAATGGTGAGGTCATTCGATAGAGCATGAAAGCTCTCCCAGGCCCTGCCAAGTCTGGTCTCTCGCAAGTACCGTTTGACCTCATACAAACTCTTTTGTTATTATCGTTACGTCATTACAACCGTTATAGCTTACAGTCAATATAAACAAAGATACAATATGACTAATACAACAAGCTAAAATATGAGCTGCTACGCCGAGCTACCTTGCTGAGTTGCCACGCTTGAGCTACCTCGGTTGCATAATCTCAAACAGTGTTGCTAACTGGGGATTTGTCCCTAATGTCAATATTACCTTCAAGCCCCCTCTACATTTGCCCCCTCGTGGAGGGATTTGTTGGAACAAGAAATGTCTACACGAAATGTCTCAAACCGATGGACCTTTCTTTGTGTGAAAATATTCAGGCCTTTTTTCTTTATGCAGAACCGTTGGGACATCTTCTTCGTTGGGGCTTCAAGGGATAAGTCTGACAAGAAATTTTATTGGCGCCAAAACTCAAGCTTGTATAGGAAGGCAACGATTAGTGTTCCCCAGACGTCACTTCATTAATGAGGTGGCGCAGTCCTCTCAACTGTCAAAGCACTTCCCAAGGTGCCACGTGTTCATGTGAAATGATTATAGGCGGTCGTGCACGTGCGAGGGTTGGGAAATCTAAATGCCAAAACTCGAGATTTTCAAACAGCCATATTCAAAGTACTTTGAACCTTCTCCTTTGTTTTTTCTTACTCCGTTATTATCTTCTTCAGACTGGCATTTCTTTTTTAGAAAGAGAGAGAGACTCCATTGTTGCAAGAGCTTTATTCTTCACCTTCTATACCACCACTTGTGATCGTGCTTCTCCATTCTCGCTCTCAATCCCTTTTTTCTCGAATCTTTCTCTGTTACGGTTTCATTGTTTGCCATGGCGTCTTCAAGCAACCCCACCGTATCTGCCACCAATGTTTCGTCTGCCACCACCACTGCTGCCTCCGCCCTGGGTGCTGCTCGCCAGGAACAGCTAAGGTTTTACCGTCGCTCTCCCATTTTTGGGGAGGGTGATGGCTTTGTTGTTGCCTGTAAGACCGTCTGTTTTTCCTCCAAGTTTGACGCCCTACTGTTGGGTGATGAGGACGAAGAATTGTCTAAGTGGGGATTTCTACCCCCAGAAGGAACTCTCAGATTTTGCTTGGAGCGAGGGGACTTCCCATGGTCCCATATTGATTTCGAAGCACCCGGGGGATCCCCCGCGCACTTTGCTGCCTAGAACTCTCACATGCAGAGTTCCTATGCTGATGTCCTTACTAAGATCGGGCTTCAACGGGCTAGATGGTTTGGTGAGTTTACTCTATCAAAGAACAACGCTTCCCTTCCTGTCCTGGTCTCTCGATGGAATGTGGATACTCATACGTTCATCGCTGCGTGGGGTGAGTTTACCATAACTCTGGAGGACGTGTGTGAGATCCTGGGCCTCGATGCAACAGGCCATGAGCCTTACACCGATGAGTCTCTTGATGCTCAAGAGACTGCAGATCGTTTGGAGTTGGATCGCATATGCCGAAGCTGCATCGGTTCTTCCAACACAGCTACTTTTTCTCCCTTGATCAATTATTTCTTCAAGAGTGCTGGTGAAGGCAGTTCCTCATCAACTGCCCCTGGTCAAGGTACGCCGTTGGAGCTTCCCGCCTACATTCTTGTGATTCTTTCCCATTTCCTTTTGATGGGCAAGCCCAACGACCAGCCCCGAAGGGACCTTATCAACATGTCCCTTCGCTTAGCTCGAGGCATAAAGCTTCCCCTGGATGCCATTGCCTTGGGATCCCTGTACACCTGGTTGGATAGGGATTTATTTGACATGGAACGCTCTATTGGCGGTTATAACTTGGCCAATTTTGCCAACAGCGTTCTTCTGACCAGCTTTCTCTACTTCCGCTTTCCTGTCGTAGCGGCCAAGCCCAACAGTCCTCCTTCGGGTGAAACAATTTTGCCTCCTCGGTCTTTCATTTACCATAAGAGACAAAGCCGAAAGGAGTTGATTTCTGTGATTGACCGTTTCGAGAGCTTCGTCATGAGGCCTTATCAGGAGGAGGTCTTCTTTCACACTTGTGAATTTTTTCAATAAGATGCCAGAGTGATACAGGACCCTTCTCCCGATATTGAGGATCCCTCGCTTGCTGTGGTTCTTCTATTTTCTCCAGGATATCTACCCTCCTACACCGAGTGGGGATATACGAGCGAGCATTATAATTCCAACCGATGCAGCCGTCAGTTTGGGTTTGACCAGGGGGCGCCACGTCTAGTGTTTCAGTCGTCAAACCCCAAGGTATCCTTTGGCGAGGCATGCTCCTTGTTTTCTTTGACTGCTGCGTGGGGGATATGTTCAACAATGGCTGGGTGTGTCACCATTCCCAGTATTACTAGACATGGGGATGTGACCCCTTTGTTTGCCACCAAGTATTGGCCGAAACAACTAGCTGAAATTGCTAAGTTCATTGAGGGAGAGCCGGTGTACCCTCCCGTTTCTTCATTTTCTGCCCTAGAGTTGGAGCTAAAAGGCAACTCTGTGCTTGGGACAGAATTCCCCCTAAGTTCAACCCACAAATCACCTCCTACCGAGCTTCCCCCACTTTGCCCCATGGTCCCAGTTGCAACGCCAAGACCGAGGACTCCTGGTATTCCAAAGAAGGCTGCCCCCTCTACTGCAGCTACTACCCACGAGGGGGCTTCTCCACCACCTTCCAAGAAGGCAAAAACGGCCAAGAGTGGGTCATCAAAGTCGAAGCCCCAAACTCCCGTGGCGGCTCTTCCCATAGCCTCCGTTCCACCTCCCATGCCTGCTGAGATGGCTGAGCGTGTAAAGAGGGAGGCCCAAGCAGAACTAGACCGAATAAATGCAGAGTATCAACGGCATGCAGTCGTTGTCCCTTCCTCCATTGCTTTCCCCACGGTGGTGGTGGATCCTTCAGAGCCAACGGCCAGAAGGAGGAAGAGCTCCAGGGTTCCTCAAGGGGTCAGTACTGGCGCAGCAGGATCAATGAAGAAGACTCTGGGCACCAAGTCCCAGAAGAAACGGACTCCTGAGGTGCATTCCACTCCTGCCCCTTCTGTTGCTGTTACTCCTCCTTCTTCGCCCGTGGTCGTGTCTTCTCGTTCTCCTTCTGAATCGGAGGTATGTATGCCTGATTTAGTTATTATCTCCCTTTTGCTTAAGGAGGACTGTCTTTACTTATACATATATTTTCCTTCTCTTTTTTATTTTGACAACTGTGGTGCAGGGAGTTGAAATAGAAAGACCAGACCCCTCTAGCCCTCCCGTAAGCCCTTTCGTGGGGGGACACTTCGGTGCACCTCGTACCGATGTGACTCCTCCCCGTTCCCCCATGACGGGGCTTACCTATTCTTGACGTGCTGGCAGTCAACGTGTAAGGGAAGTCATTGGGGGAGGTGATTCCTCGCCTGAAGTGGTAACACCACCCGAAATAACATAATCCGAGATAACACCCTCGGCCCCTTCTGATCTACAGGCCTCACCTGAGGTTCCTCTCCCCCTTGTTCTTGTTGGGGAGAGTGAGCCCGAGGTATGATTTCCTCTATAGTATATTTGTTGTAGTCTTTTCGGTCCCACTCCTTTCTTATTTGGCTTGCTGAATTCTGATATGTTTCAGGTACCCCAGGTTGAAATATCTTCGTTGTTGGCAAGCATTCTTCTTCCGACGACGCTGATGAGACCCCTGACTGCCATTCCTCTTTTTAGTATCATAACTGAGGTAAGTAACACGTAGGAGTATTTCTTCATATTTTCTGTGCCCATTCTTCTTTTCTAACACTTGGCTTTGTGCACAGTTTTCTCCTGATCTTGCACCAACTCCTGCAGTGAGGGCCCAGGTTGGTGTGTTTACACCCCCTCCTGATGTGGCTTTGTTTGAGGGCTCAGTGTCTTCGCATGATGAACCCCATATGCTGGCCCTTGTGCCCTATACGGGTGTTAGAGTTTTGCCAAGCGTGGAGGCTTCTGCGTCCAGGGACCCCGTTATGGCTTCTGGGGTAGTAATCTCTCCCCCAACGGTTCCTGTCCCTATGGCTGCCTCATATGCTCCCGTTATGACTGAGGTATTTTGTTAATTTTTTGTTAAGATTTTCCATAGTCTCTATCCTGTAATTTTTCATAAAATTTTCTTAAACTTCACCTTATAACGGTGACTTAACAATGAAAACACTTGTTAAGTTTTTTCGTAAACTCCACCTTATAACGGTGACTTAACAACGAAAACGCTTGTTAAGATTTTCCATAAACTCCACCTTATAACGGTGACTTAACAACGAAAACGCTTGTTAAGTTTTTTTTTCCATAAACTCCACCTTATAACGGTGACTTAACAACGAAAACACTTGTTAAGTTTTTTTTTTCCATAAACTCCACCTTATAATGGTGACTTAACAACGAAAACGCTTGTTAAGATTTTCCATAAACTCCACCTTATAACGGTGACTTAACAACGAAAACACTTGTTAAGTTTTTTTCCATAAACTCCACCTTATAACGGTGACTTAACAACGAAAACACTTGTTAAGTTTTTTTCCATAAACTGCACCTTATAACGGTGACTTAACAACGAAAACGCTTGTCAAGTTTTTTTTCCCCATAAACTCCACCTTATAACGGTGACTTAACAACGAAAACGCTTGTTAAGATTTTCCATAATTTCATCATGTGCGCTATTTCTTTTCAGGTTGCTCGAGAAAATTCGCCCCCAGTTCTCTCGCCTGTAGGCTCGCCCTTCCGAGAACCTGATGTTTCGGAAAATTCTATTCATAATGATCAAGGTTCTACGACTGGTGCTGCAGCCGAGAGCGAGTCTGGGTGCGAACTGCCTCTTCCTGACCTAGCTCCTCACGCGTTCTGCCTAATGGTGCTTCGGCAGTCTCCTCAAATGCCTGTCAACCATCGCTTGGTGATCGAACAACTGGTGAATCGCCACCCTGAGACCTTCACACCAGATTGCCTGCGCTCCAATATTCACGTGATGAGTCACAGACTTCAAGGCACAGCGATCGTTGTTGCTGAAATTGTCAGTACCCCTACTGCAAGGGTTACCAGATCCCTTCTTAACCAATTTCTGGGTTTTCTGAAGGAATTGGGGCGTGATGGTTTCCATTTTGACTGGCTTATAACGTATCTGAAGACTTTGAAGAACCAACAACTGATCGGCCAGAGGGAAGTGTTACGAAAGCACCAGGAGGACCAGCAAGCTGAGGAAGCTAGGTTGGTCGCATTGGCACCCCTTTTGGAAGCAGTGGATCAAGAGGTAAAGGATGCCGAAGAAGCTTTGTGCCTGGTCAAACTGAAGCGCGAGAGACTCATGATCGAACGTACACAATTGCAAAGGAGACTGGAGGTTTATATTAACGTCCAACGGTCTTTCACAGCAGCTTCTTCGGGCCTTCCTGGAGATTTTTTCTCTTCCTCAGACTTATCTTTTCTTTTAGACTAGTTAGTTCTTGTATACAGATCATTTACTGTTCTTATCTATGTAATTCTTGGGCGATAGCTCCCAAAACAAATTTTGTAATGCTCTATTGTTTATGAATTAAAAATATATACTTTTCAATCCCTTCGTATGTTGTGACTGTTGTTGTATGCTATAGAGTTTTGTATTTCTGCAATTCTTCCATTATGCTAAAAATATCACCCAAAACTTGTATATTTATAACAATAGCTAGTCATAACATCAGTTCAAACTTGGTTGTTTACACATGATAAACCTTCAGTCACTTATTGTTAATCTTAAATGGCTTGTCTTCCTCTAACTTCGAAATTAAACAATAACCTGAGTCATGAGCTTCCTTCACAACGAACGGGCCCTCCCAGTTGGCTGCGAACTTTGGTAGAGGAAGTCCCCTGATGTGTTTCACTGCCTCTTTCAATACGAGGTCTCCCTCCACGAACTTCCTTAGTCTCACCAAGTTGTCATATACCCTGAAGAGTTGTTTCGTATATATTTGAAAGTGTTGCCTCGAGTTATCTTTGTGTTCATCCAACGCTTCCAGCTGTACATGTCTACTATGAGGGAGCATGCTACTTCTTAAGGCATAACAAGCAGAGGGAACTTCCAATTCTACTGTAAGGATTGCCTCAGCCCCATAAACAAGAGAGAACGGCGTGTATCATGTGGGTTTTCGCTTGGTTGTTCGATAGGCCCACAAGACAGCTGGTATCTTGTCATCCCACGCCCCTGGAAAGTCTTCCATCATTTTGGCCAAAATATTAACCAAGGTTTTGTTAGTTGCTTCGGCCTGACCATTTCCCTTTGGGTATGCCACCGTTGAAGTGTGATGAACAATGGAGTACTTGTCCGTGAGCATTGTTACTTCAGAATTGACGAAGGGGGTCCCATTATCTGAGAGAATAACTTTTGGGATCCCAAAACGGCAAATGATGTATTCTCTGATGAAGTTGCTCACCACCCCGGCCGTTGCCCGTCTGAGTGGTATTGCCTCGGCCCATTTTGTGAAACATTCTGTTGCTACTAGTATCCATATCTTGCCTCTCAAAGAGGGGTGTATTGCCCCCACTAGGTCGAACGCCTAAGTATGAAATGGATAGGAGGTTGATAGAGAGTGCAAGTCTACCGATGGGGCATGGATCATATTCCCATGAAGTTGGCAAGCCTTGCATTTTAGAACAAACTCCGCAGAGTCTTTCTCCATTGTTGGCCAATAATACCCCAATGTCATCAACTGATCATACAGCTTGGCTCCTCCTATATGTGCTGGATCGTGCGCTTGTTTGAGGACCTCTACTGCTTCTTCCTTCGTGACACATCGCAAGGGCCTGTTAAAGTACCCCTTTCGATAAAGCTTCCCCTCCTGGACGTAGAACCTTGGACCCCTTCGCCTCAGACCCATTGCATCTATTTTCTCCGTTGGGACAACCCCCTCCTGAATGAAGTCGATGTAGGGCTGCCTTCAGTCCGTTTGAGCTTCAATAAAATGGCACTCAGCAGCTTCAAAGAATAGCTGACACTTGTTGCATTTCGGTTGTAGTTCTGCCGCATCTTGCTTCATTCTAGGCCAGAAATACCCCTCCCTTTGAATTCTCCTATATAGAGGTATCTCAGTCGTTTCGCAGTGCTCCTCATGCGTTTTCCTCAATATTTGCTCGGCCTCCTCTGGGCTGACGCATCTTGACAACCATCCTCCTGTATTTCTGAAATAGAGATTTCCCTGGCATGTAAAATATTGGGCCAACTCTCCTAGCCGCATCGCCCCCTCACCAGACTCCAGTTGCTTCTTAATATCTCTTCTCCAGCCCACCTCTTCCTCCATCGGTAGTATTGACTGTACTACCGAAGGAGCTGTTCTTCGTTGGATCACAATTGTAGTCTCATTGGTTTTCATTATCATCTTCTGGGCAATAGTGGCATAGACGTCTGGATGGCGGTTCATCGTTCTGGGATGTCTCCTGATCTTGGTCCGATGGAACTGGTTGAGGAGCCTTTGAATGATTGTTCTATAGGGCGCCAGGCTCATGTGTTTCAACGCATATTCACCATTTACCTGCTGAATTACTAAGTTCGAGTCACCCTTAATGCAGAGTGAACGAATTCCCCTCCGAAGAGCCTCTAGAAGCCCTAGTACCAACGCCTCGTATTCTGCCTCGTTATTAGAGCAAGGGAAATCTAGTTTGTAGGAAAGGCAAATCTCTTCCATCCCTTTTGAAAGAACAACCCCTGCTCCTCCCTTCTTTTCTGCCGAAGATCCATCGAACTGCATCGTCCATTCCTCCTCGGTTGCATCCAGGTAATTGGCCTGCAAATCATCTCCTGGAATGTCTTCCCTAGGTGGCTCGAAGGTTCCTGAAGGGAAGATGGCCAATAGGTCGGCATACGCCTAGCTTTTGATTGTGCGAGGGACCACACATTTTAAGTCATATTCAGAGAGAATAAGGAACCATCTAGTTTCCCTGCTAATCAATATAGTCTTTGTGAGTAAATACCTAATTGGGTCGCATCTAGTTACAATATGAATGGTAAAAGACAGCATATAATGCCTAAGTTTTTGTGCTACAAAGACCAAGGCTAAACAATGCCTTTCTAAGCTAGTATATCTAGTTTCTGGCCCATGTATAATTCTGCTGAGGTAGTAAACCGGTCGTTCTTGCCCGTCTACTTCTTGTGCCAGCAGAGCTCCAACGGACCTCGTGGTGGATGTAAGGTATAGCTGCAACGGAGCTCCCGCCTGGGGAGGAACCATGATTTGTGGTGATACGAGCAGCTTCTTCAACCCAACAAGGGACTTCTGGTGAACCTCTTCCCATCTGAATTTCGTGTTCCTTCGTAGCAGCTGCATCAGTGGGTGTGTTATTTCGGCCAATCCAGGCACAAATCTCCTAAGGTAGGAGACTTTACCGAGAAAGCTTTTCAGCTCCTTCGCCGTTTTTGGACATGGCATCTCCAAGATGGCCCGCTGTTTATCCTGGTCCATCTGTACCCCTTGTCGGTTAACCACGAAGCCTAAGAACTTACCACTTGTTACTCCGAAGACACACTTTAACGGGTTCATCCTTAACTTATACCTCCTGCACCGAGCAAACACCTTCCTTAAGTCGTTCAGATGGGACTCCTCCTTCTTTGATTTGATGACCAAGTCGTCTACGTAGAATTCCACAAATTTGTGGAAGAAGTCATGAAAAATGGCCATCATTGTTCTTTGGTACGTAGCCCCGGCGTTCTTGAGTCCAAACGGTATTACCTTGTACATGAAGTTTCCCAACGGCGTTCTGAATGCTGTTTTCTCTGCGTCAGAGGGGTCCATCTTGATCTGGTTGTATCCCACATATCCATCCATGAATCTATACATCTCATGACCAGCCGTGGCATCTATCAAACTGTCGATGGAGGGTAGGGGAAACTCATCCTTGGGGCAAGCCCTATTCAAGTCTCTGAAGTCCACGCAGATCCTTATTTGGTTTTTATCTTTCTTCCCCACTGGCACAATACTGGATAGCCAGAGGGAATGTTGTATGGGCTTAATAAATCTTGCTGCCAATAAGCGTTGGACCTCTTCTTTAATCTTTAAATCTATTTTCGGCTTGTAAGTTATTGTTGCCTGCTTCACCGGAATAGCCGAAGGCATCACGTTCAACTTGTGGCAGCTCACTTCCTCATCCAGCCCTTCCATTTCAGTGTACTTCCATGCGAAGACATCTATGAATTCCCGAATCAGGTCAACCAGGGCTTCTCGCTTCTCCTTACCAAGATCTTTCGAGATAAAGATAGGCCTTGGATCTTCTCCTTCTCTTGCCAAGTTTAGCTGCTCCAACTCTTGTGCCTGGGGCCTTGGTTGGTCCGTCATGTAGTCTGGTTCTTCGGCGACATCTTCTACGAACTCTTGTATGTTGGAGTTGTCTATCACCATACACTGCCCCCGTTGATCTACTAAAAAACACTCATATATCGGGTCAACCTCATTGTTAGTCTTTTCGGCTGCCCGTTCACACCATTATAAGCGGTACACCACTTTTCCCTCTTCAGTGACAATTTTCTTGCATTGCCTGCTGGTAGCTGTTGCTACGGCCTTTCTCCTCCTTTCTCTGGAAGCCTCAGCGATTCTTTCCCCTGAAAAACGACTTAACACGCTTTGTCGTTGGACCTCATGGTCGCCTGGGTCTGTCCTAGGCCTCATCTTTTCTTTGAGCTTCTTCGAGATGTTCTGGGGTCGAGGGACCGCCCGATATGTTTCCTCGATCCTCCCCCCTTCGCCACTCTGATTTAAAGGTCCCATTCTTTCTCTAATCGAGGGGACCCATGCTCCCTCCATTCTTCTTGTTAGAACCCGCACGTCCTCTTCGAGCTCTGAATAAAAGGCTGCATCCACCAAGTGTGCTTCTTCGATAGCGAAAGGCCTCTTAGTTGCCCTAATAGTCACTTATGTCCCCTTGATATTCGCCTTAGCACATTGATGGTACGTTGAGGGAACTAACCCTTGGTTGTGCATCCATACTCTTCCTATTAACAAATGATAGGAAGTTGCGCTTTCTATTACATGGAACTTGATATGGGAACTCAGATTTCCCATTACTATTTCCATGTTTACATACCCGATGGATTTGGAAGATTGATTATCGTAGCCCGAGATTACCAAGGGCATGGGAACCAACCTTTCTTCAGGAATATTGGCCGCGTGGAAGGAGTTGATTGGCATAATATTGATGGAAGCACCCCCATCCATAAGAGTCCTTGCAAAGCTGACCCCGTTAACACTGGCGGTTACATACAGAGGCCTATTATGGGGGAACCTTACAGCTCTATCTGCATCGCTGAACGTTACCTCCGATAGGAACTTCTTTACCAGCCTAGCCATGGGTCCCCTCCATCTTATCGAGGGGACTGCATTTCTCCTTGCAATATCTAAGATCGCCTGAGTTATCTCCATTCTTCTCTCTTTTGGGATTCCCACTTGGTCGAAGAACCAAGTGAACTTTGGAGATTTTGAAACTGCGCTATATTCTACAACTGGGTTCGTTTCCTCACCCTCCACGCTGTAGGCGTCTTCTACGTCCCTAGCACTTGCTTCATCATAAGCTAGCACTACGTTAGCCATTCCCCTAGTGCAATGCTCCAGTGCCTCATCGAACTCCTTCGTCGTTGCCTTTCCCCCCTCCCATTCTGCTTCCTTATCATAGGCCGTTACCAGATTGGCCCCATGCGCCGGGAGTGGGTTATTGTTAACGTTCTACGGGGGAATTTGCAATGTCCCCGCCTTCATGTACTTGTCGATGATCCTTCGCAGCGTGAAGTAGCTTTCTGTTGGATGCTGGACCTTTCGATGAACCTGACAATATTTGGGGTCAGCCCTAGTTGTTGCGTCGGGCTCTTCCGCCGGAACACCTTTTGGTTCATAAACCGTTCCGCCTTGGACCATTGCGTTATAGCAACTCACAGCCTCCTCCACCGTACAAGGTAACGGTGGCGGGTCTTCTCTATCTCTTCCGAACTTTCTTTTGTTGTCCTTCATCTGGGCCTTGCCCCCATCTTCCCTCTCGATATATCCCACCCGTGGGGCCTGAGACCATACTCCAATGGGTTGTATCGGCTGTCTGAACACCATGGGAGCTACTACCGGGCTAGGTCGCACCACCAAAGAGATATTTCTTGCGGATTTTAAGAATGCTGAAAATGTTCCCTCGCGTGTCTCATTGATTAAATGACAGATATACTCAGGAAGTAATCCCTCAGCACAGATCTGTAGTAACCTGGCCTCCTTAGCTTCTTCCCTTACATCGAGGGACCTTTCCCTAAACCTTCGAATATAGGCCACTACCTCTTCTCCTGGGCTTTGCCTCTCCCTGCCAAGTTGGGTTAGGGTGAACTCATCTTCTGCCAAGAAGAACTTCCGGACGACCAATACATGCATCTCCTCCCACGTAGAGACACTATTGGGAGGCAAGTGTGAGTACCAAGTGTATGCTTTATCAGTCAGGGATTTGGAGAACTCCCTTAATCTAAGCTTTTTGTCATTGCAGTGCGCTCCTAAATGTTCAACGAAACGCTTAATGTGTTCCTTCGGGTTCCCACCCTTTCCTGAGTATTTTTCAAAGGTAGAGGGAATATAGTCCTTCGGGTAGGGCTCGTCGTTGTATTCCTGGGGGTAAGGTGTTCGAAAGTCATCGTAGACCGAAGCCACCTCGCCCACAGCCTGCGAGGAAGCCTGCATGAATTTCAGCATCTCCTTCTGCATCTCTTTTCTCATTTCTTCCATGGGCGAGGCTACTAGGGCCACCAGCGATGGGGCAGAGGGCCGAGCGCTCGTTGTAACCGACACGAACGTTACCGGTGGTGCCTTTGAAACTCCTGAGGTACCCACAGTTGGATTCACAACAGAGGGTACACTTGCTGGGACCGCTCCTATAACACCTGCCCCTGGTGGGACCGTTGGGGCTACTCCTGGTGTTACGAAAGCGTTAGCCTCTAACCCTCCCAGCATAGTTGAAGCCACCGGAGTTTGCAAGAACTCGTGAAACTTGCTCATGAGGAGGGCAATCTGAGCGGGTCCCAACCCCGTGATCACAGGAGGTTGGGCGACCCCTGGGATGCCTATCGTTGCTGGCGCCAGAGGTACCTCTACTCGAGGAGCCCCATCTCCTAGGGCCTCTTGCTCTCTCGCAGCCTGTTCTTCATTATGCTGAATGTCATCGAAATTGAGTCTCCGAGTAGCATTATCTTGCGCCATACTCCTTATCTAGAAGGATGCCTCCCCAGCAGAGTCGCCAAATGTAGGAGGGTACTTTAGATTATATATGGAGGCGTAACCCCTATTGAGTATGGTAATGACAAGTTAGTTGGCAAAAGCTTTTGGATTAATGACAGAACATATAAACATGAACCCAGTGAAGATAGACTCAGCTTAGGCTCACAAAGTCTCTCGTGTATAACTCAGGAAATAATAATGAACTTTAGAAGTGGCTTAGCTAGAGGGAGAGAGAAGTAAGCATCCTAGATACACCTTGGTAGGCAGGTAGAAACACACCAAACACCCTCGAGAATCTCTGTCAAGTATTAAAAGCTTTATAATAAATGACAATGGTGAGTGAGTAAACTCTTTGGTTTTGCAATAACTTTTGAACTCTCCAAAAGTCCCTCCTTCTCAAAGGTGGTTGGGGTCCTTTAAATAGCCCCCCACACCACCGCCGAGGCAACTCAGTCATTAAAGTTATGAAAGACATCCCACATACTTTATGTCACAACATTGAATGCCTGATGCACTAGTTGTCTCCATGTCATAAACATTAAATGCCAAGACATGCCTTTTGCCTATCCACTGTGTGTCAGGGGGTTGTTGTCGCAGAGGTGGCTCACCAACTGCCTGACAGCCCCTAATACCACGGTGGTTTACTCAAGTGCAGGTCTGACATTGTTTAGCTGGCTAGTGACATCACCTACAGTAGATGTGACATTAAGTAGAGGGCTACTTGGTCCATAACTCAATGCCCGGTGGAACTTCAAGCTGCTCCGCTTGAGGTTCCACGGTCAGGGTCCTTCGGTGTTTTACCAGGTGTATCTAAGATGGTCAAGACAAGCCCCAACGGTGCCTTACTTCTCAATCATCCAAACCAAGTCCCTCTAAAGTTCCCACGGTGAGGTCATTCGATAGAGCATGAAAGCTCTCTCAGGCCCTGCCAAGCCTGGTCTCTCGCAAGTACCGTTTGACCTCATACAAACTCTTTTGTTATTATCGTTACGTCATTACAACCGTTATAGCTTACAGTCAATATAAACAAAGATACAATATGACTAATACAACAAGCTAAAATATGAGCTGCTACGCCGAGCTACCTTGCTGAGTTGCCACGCTTGAGCTACCTCGGTTGCATAATCTCAAACACTGTTGCTAACTGGGGATTTGTCCCTAATGTCACGATTACCTTCAAGCCCCCTCTACACTAAGACATTAAAAATTGATCCGTAATTTCTTGTTATAATTGGTCCGCACCAGCGGCAATGGATAATTTTTAAATCCCCCCGCTGGCGCGGACCAATTACAACAAGAAATTCAGGATCAATTTTTTATATCTTAGTAGGTTCATTAAAAAGTTCATTCTTTTGGTTCACTTTTGAACCTCTCCCTATATATATATATATATATAGGGAGAGGTTCACAAGTGGACCAAAAGAATGGACTTTTTAATGGACCTTAACAAAAAACACATAATAACACATTAATTTTAATTCCTATAGTGCAATTGGTCCGCGCCAGCGGCACCCGAGACCATACCTTCACCCCACTAACCCCCCACCCCACCCCCCACCCACCCAACCACCACCATCACCATAGCAGCCCTTGTGGCAGCCCTTATGACAGCAGGGCTGCCATGGGGGTGAGGGTGGGGCGGGTGGGGAGTGGGGGATCGATCGACACGCGTATTTGGTGCCGCTGGCGCGGACCAATTACACTATAGGAATTAAAATTAATGTGTTATTATGTGTTTTTTGTTAAGGTCCATTAAAAAGTCCATTCTTTTGGTCCACTTGTGAACCTCTCCCTATATATATATATATATATATATATATATATATATATATATATATATATATATTTATATATTTATGAAATATATAAAGTTTTTAAAAAAAATGTTTTTGAGTAATTTGGCACCCAAAGGTGACAAACAAAAACCTAACCTCTCCTCCCCAAAAAAAAAAAAAAAAAAATTGAATTCCACCCTAAGGTGGCAAATTGTACTTAAGGGGTGTTGTACATAGAAAACAAATTTCAAGACAAATTAAGGCTATCAAACATCCTAAAAGCTAGAAAAAATCAGAATTTTCCAATTTTTTTGAATTTATCTTGGAATTGAAAATCTATCAAACGGACCATAAGAGGCAACTAAAAGCATATCGCGAGTCGTGACTGATAGTTTCACGGCTTTAGTGACGTGCAGCATGAGGTCACACAAATGGAGAGATTTTGCCAATTTTACTTCATATGTTCGCTAGCATCAATATGATTTAGCAAGCACTAGAGAATTGCTACCGAGTCTAGTTTATGAACGAATATATGCTTCACAGTAGTAAATCAATTAAACTAAGAAAACTCGTTCAACCTATGATTCAATGCCTAATATATTGCATAGTGTATTTGATCATCTCTCCAATCATGAGGTTAAATTAAAACATTTTTTATTCATGAAAAAATTATTCAAGGAATAAAACTAGGCCCACTAAGTCAAATACACCTTTGCCTTAAGTGGCATAGTCAAAAAAACGACATGAATGATATCCGACTTGAAATTTTGAACGAAGAAGCTTCCTAGAGACCTCTAAATGAATACAACATATCCAAGGAGTCACGTGAGTATTCTTATACTCTTATAAACTCTAAATACTAGCAAAAATTTAGGCATGGATCAAGATATAAAAATATTTAATACCAAGACCTGAAATCATAAATAAAATGGGCGCCATTAATATGAAGTTCAGTGGGTTGGATAACAACACGCTATTAAAAAATAATGTAAAAAGGCTATGGTTTACCCTGAGAAAATCATTGTTTCCTTAGCTGTTATTCTCATGAATCAGCTCCTGCACAAGTCCGCACCCGAGATAACAAACATCGGTTGTCAACACAACAGGAGCGAAACCGCCCAAACATAACTTGATTTTTGTAAAAGGGTGGTTCATCATTGACTAACAATACATTTTGGGTCCTTCGCTGACACACTTAGGGTGCGACACATCAATGCGTCGCACCATACATGCCCATTTTATGCTTAGGCTTAATTGATATTTGCCTGCAAATTAGGTTATTTGATTTTGCTGTAATCTAATTTTTTATACTTGAACTATTTGTTGGTTTTAATATTTTTTCCAATGTTCATAAGAAATTTATGAAGATTAAAATCTCATGTTAGTATAAACGCACCAACAATTTATTTATGTGGGCATTGAAAAACTGGACTCGTGAGCCCCACTGCAAGATCAGTCCAACCCGTTGACAGGTCAGCCCAGATTGGTCTCAATCCATCCAATTACCAGATCACCCCTATTCATATAATATCATGTGAACAGTTTTATCCATAACATTCATATTATTAGTGTTGACTGTCATTTTCAGGTTTGTGTCGAGACATGATCAACCCTAACACCTGATAACTTACTGTGGTGTTCAAAAATGTGTTATTTCTCGTGTAAAAATTTGTCACCCCTAGTGACAGGGTCACACATCAGTGTGTAAAAACAAGACAAAATTATAAGAAATTGGCATGTTTCGTATTTAAAATATCTCAATAAAATTCATTCCCAGCAAACAATGACACATTGCAACAAATCAAAAGACTAAAATTCAAACACAATAATCCTGGATAGAATAGCAGTCAGATGCCCACAACCTCCCGAACTGGACAGCCCCAGAGACAATCTTCTCTCTCTTGCCCACATTATTTATTCTCATCAAAACCTCTCCTGTCTTTCATAGGCTGGACCTGCAACAAACATGAGTGAACAGAATTGAGACCACCCATAAGTTCAAGTACTAAACCTCATCAATGAGTTTTGCAGTATAATACAACTAAAGCATTCACCATAAGATCAGTTATACAACAGCAAAGAGTCGGAATCAGTCACAAACACAAGGGAAACCCGTAAGTTAGATTAGTAAACACATACTTTTCTGCAAAAGCGAGTCTTGCTTTCAGCTCGTCTGCCACAGCATCGATGAATTCCTCGGTATTCAGATAGTGGGTTCTATTGAGCCTACATCATGTAAAGAAATTATATTACAATACATATCATGTGAAGAACTAGAACATATGTAGTGTTGTGCACAAGCCCCGGGGAGAGAGTTCAATTGTATTTGGAATACTAACCAATTAGTTAGCAGTAGCTCAGTACTTTTATCTTATAGGTTACTTGGCAACCAGTACCTTACGATTTACAAATATTTTGTTCTCTCTATTCTACGCAACTTGATATATTAAATGAGGATGTGGATGAGGGAGAGAAATTCTAATTCCTAGATGTTGAGTGCGCTTCTATGAGTTTGCATTATATAGTGAACCTTCCCATAAAAATATTTCGTAAAAATAAAGATTAACCGGTTGAATTATGCAGATTTTGCACACAAAAAAAATCGTTCTAAACTACTTTATTAAGAAACAAAAACAAAAAAGACAAATTCATTTTGTTGCAAGGAGGTCCCCTCTGTCGCTAAAAATCATCACCAGAAAGTCCCAAGAATGGGGTCCTTACAACAAAATACATAGTTTAGAGGGTTTTATGTATTAAATATTGATTGTCATGCAAAGATTGCATAGCTCTGGGAGATGTTTTTACTTTTCCAAAAGTTTATAAAAAAAATGATGCTTAACCAATGTTACGTGAAACGCGGATTACTTCAGTTCTTAGTACGGTTACATTGGGGTACACTAGCTGGAACATCGTTTTGGTTCGCTTGGGACTATTATTTATGTGATTTTGGCTACCATACAAAGTGTCCGTATATATAGTACACCCGTACACAATTTTTATTTAAGTCAGAATTTCGTATCAGACACTTAGTATTGGAGTACACTGGGTTTGTAGTTCTGCTCGAGTTGGAGCAAACCAAGTGAACTTCGAAATACAGAAGTTCCAAATGCCGGATGTATGTTTGGGAAGCTAAAGTACCATAAAAAGAATCTGGAAAAAAAAGGAGATGGTTTGGGGGTGGGGGGGAGGGTGGGGGGGGGGGGGGGATATTTTGTAAAATTTTGCTGAACTAATCAGATCATAAACATTATTCAAAGAGAATGCACAAGGGCCACTTACTTGGATCCATGGATAATAAGTGCAAGATCCTTGGTCATTTTTCCAGACTCAACTGCACCAATACACGCTGCTTCTAGTTTCTCAGTGAAATCCAATAGTCTAGCATTGTCATCCAACTTTGCCCTAACAACCCAAACACAGTTGCTCATTCACTATTTTCAACGAAGCCAACTATTATGAAAATGAGCTTAGCAAATGTACATATGACAAACTTTTACCTGTGTGCGAGCCCTCGAGACCAAGCAAAAATTGAGGCTACACTGTTTGTACTGGTTTCTCCTCCTTTTTGATGAACCCTGTAATGACGCGTTACAGTGCCATGGGCTGCTTCAGCCTCTATGGTCTTTCCATCGGGACAAACCTGAACAAAATGCAGATAAAGGCACACAAATAAGAAATAGAGTATATCTGCAGTTACGTAATAAGGGAGGAGAACCTGTAAAAATTTCCAGGGTGATTGAGAAACCCACTAGAAGTCTAGTACAAAGTTACATTAAAAAGAACCCATAAAGATATATAGATTTAATAATGAAATGCAAGAAACCCCCTAATTTTCCTTTCTGATTGCGAATACCTCCCCCAAGTGTAACAATAAACCCCGTAGATTATGAGATAATTGAAAATACCCCTTTACGTGACGCTAAATAGCATCTCTAATTTTTTTTTAAGTGATACATAATTGCAGATAATGGAATAGATCAAGGAAAGTTTCGCAAATAATAGTTTAGGGAGGTATTTGCAACTAGTGAGATAACTCAGTATAATAAATGGTATGAATTTGCGGAAAGAGAAACATACCAAAACAGATGTCATCAACCCAAGAGATCCAAACCCTGCAGGAATATGTAACCAGAAATTGGAGATCAAAAAAGAGCCAAAAAGCCTACACACACACACACTCAGAGAGAGAGAGAGCAATACAAATATTTGTGAATAAAGTAACTCTGACATCATAAATGTTTGACGAACATACCTTGTGCTAAGAAATCACTCTGTACATCACCATCGTAGTTTTTGCATGCCCATACATAGCCTCCTTCGCTCTTAAGGGCATAAGCAACCATATCGTCAATGAGACGGTGTTCATACCTACAAATTCATTTATACAAGTTAACTAAATATCACATTTAATGGGAATGGAAAGAAAAAAATCAAAAACAGTGAGGTGAACCAGAGGGAAATGTTGAAGATTGGGTAACTTGGGAGTTATGAAGCACAGACACTACCCCGGAAGACACGAATCTGGTTTGACACGTGTAGGACACGCAACACGCTCCGACACGTTGGGACACGCAAATCCCAGAGTGTCCTCTTTTTCTTTTCTTTAAATTGGACACATCCAGACACGCTGTGGACACATAAATTAGGACACGGGGGGTAAAAAAATATAATCCTAGAAACATAAAATGTGGTCAAGAGTATAATTATTAAAACTATAACTAAATAACATAACAAAAAAACAAAAAGAAAGGAAAGTTACTTAAATACCCTTAAAAAACATCTGTTATCTCACCAACAAAACAATACTACAGGGCAAACCAAAATCAAATCCAAACCTATTCTCTTCTCTCCATCGCCAGTTCTCTCTCTCCCCCTTCTTCATCTCACAACCCTAACCCAGCGAAAACCCTAATCTCTTCATCTCCATCGCAACTTCTCTCTCTCCCTCCTCCATCGCAACCCTAACCCAGCAGAAAACAAGCTTTCACAAATAGCAGCTGTCACAAATCGCAGGTAAGTTTCTCCTGTTTGCTGCTTCCTTTTTTTTATTAGTTACGAAATACTCCTTCATTCTTTGTTTTCTCCACTGTTTCTTCCCCTTCATTCTTTGCTGTTTTTTCTTTGCTTTTTTCTCCCTCTTTATGTTATGCAACAACAGCAAAAAAATTAAGAAAAGAAACAGCAAAAATAAAGAAAAGAAGCAGAAAAAAAAAAGTATAGAAATAGCAAAAAAAATAAGATAAAAAGTTAGCATATTATATTAAATTGTTCCATTTTTTGTTCCTTTTATCTTTTGGGACTTTTGGCCGCGGATGGGTGTTGGCTTGTACCTTTTTTTGTTTTTCTATTAAACTTGGAACCATTTATGAAATTATGTTCAGACTGTTCTAATGTGATGGTGATTCTGTTTTATTTATGATTTTTAATGTTAAAGTGTGTTTGAATATTGAGACTTGAGAGAAACGCATCGCCTACGCCTTATTACGCTTTCTTCTTGGTAAAAGGCTCAAGGCACACTTTTTTTTTTAAAAACAAAGGATTAGTTGACAAATATTGGTTATGGAGCATGAATATGAGAAAGATGGCTACCAAACATATGGATATATTTTCAAAATTCAAGGTATGTATTATTTTATTATATTACTAGTCTTAGAATAATTAAAATAATAAAAAAAGGAAAAACGTCTTTTTACGCCTA
The DNA here is from genome assembly GCA_949130495.1 of Sambucus nigra. NCBI lineage: Eukaryota > Viridiplantae > Streptophyta > Magnoliopsida > Dipsacales > Adoxaceae > Sambucus > Sambucus nigra. The sequence goes on from OX422207.1 coordinate 187,406,274, forward strand.
GGCTCCTAAGGCTTGAGGCTTGACCTCTACGCCTCGACCACGCCTCGCGCCTTTTAGAACCTTGATTTTATGTTAAGAATGCTCTAATAATGTATTTTATGGAAAAAAATTTGTTTTATTTCTTTTTTATATATTTAAATATATATTATGTACTATAAGGGATCCTAGCGTGTTGTATCCTAGTTTTTAGAAAAATCATGTGTCGTGTGTCATGTCGAAACACGTATTACGTGTCTAGTCCGTGCTTCATAGCTTGGGAGTGTTCTAGGAATAGGGACTATAGTTGCTGAGATACGTATAACCAAATTAGAAGTCATAAATCTAAACTGGACTGATATAAGGCTGTTTCAGGGAAGAAACATGTTCCTAGATAGCATTCATTATGTGGTTTGTGTGTCTTGGTAAAATTTGGACTAGGCAGAAGCTATACAGCTGGGGGAAATTGATAGCCAGGGGGGGGGGGGGGGGTGGGGGTGATGTGTGATAGAGAAGCTGAAGATACTGAGCATCAATTTTTGAAGTATCATTTTTCTAAAGCTTGCTGGAAAAAAGCTTTAAAACATACTGGGATGAATAGAGATGTAAAATCTTTGAGAGGTGAAATTTTAGACAGTTTAAACCAGCCAGATAATTTTAAGAGAAGAATACAAAATCTTGCATTAGCATGTACCATCTAGCATATTTGGAGAGAGAAATGATCGTTTTCGGCTGAAGATAGAGAGAGATGAAATTGTTGATGCTCTGTTCGCTGGTTTTACAAGATATGTTTGCTTTGTTGGTTTTAGCTGGTCTGGTATTGTATAGTGGCCAACAGGGTTTGTACTGATTGATTTCTATTGGCTGAGCTTCCAGTGTATCAGCACGCGTTGTTGCTGTGGTTTACAGCTGGTTCCCTTTCCGGCTTTTGATGGATATGGGTTGAGATTGTAGTTCGGTTTGGGCTTTTGTTTTGTTGGGCTTTTGTTTGGTTAGACCTTAATTGTTGTTTCTTTGGGCCTGGGTTTTGTTTTGTTGGTATTTGGGTTGGACTGTAACCCATCTACTCCCTCTTGTATTTCTTCTATAATTTATCCACTTACATTTTACCAAAAAAAAAACTAAATACTCAGTTACTCACCATATTCCAGCAGCCTCATACTTTGATTTCCAATTGGCTTCATAAACTTCTTGAAATATGTCCTTGAATCTTCATCAAAAGGAAAGACAAAAATATAGTTAAAACACAGTTAGAGATTAAAAGAGCAAGGTGTGAAGAGAGAGAGATGGGGAGAAAGAGAGATTGAGACTCAAAAAGCTTAAAGAGAACTACCATAAGATTAGAAATGCAACAAGAATATATAAAATGAAATGAATCGGTATATCAAGCCAACAAAAAAAGAAAGCAACACACCTTCCATCATATTTCTTAAGAATGGTGTTTTTTGTACTAAGATAAAGCGGCCACTTTTTCTCGTAAGCTGTGTTCATCGAAGCCTCCGCAAAAGCTTGAATTGACTGTGTTCCCGTGTAAACAATAAAATAGTTGTATATCTGTTAGCTATAGGAAAGGAAAATTGGACTTTGAAATACCACTAAATAATTTGCAAATCAAACCTCATCAGTGTTGTACATTGATAAAGCTACCCCTCCAGCACCAGTGAAGTTGTAAACCTCCAACTCTGTCTTTTCTTCCTTTCCTTCGGGAACTGCATACAAGTTAAGCACCCATTCTCGTAAACAAGTAAATAATAAATGGAAGAAGAGAAGCTCATAGATCACAAATAATCATATAAAAGAGGTTGTTCAAAAGCCTTAAAAGAGTAACAAAAAGGGTAATATAAATATTCAAGTCCAGAAATCTGTACAGAAAGGAAGAAAAATAAACAACATACTGAACACCAATTTGAGTTTCCCAGGTCCTTTGATAACTGCATCAGTTGCCTTGTATTGATCACCAAAAGCATGCCTTCCAATGCATATCGGCTTTGTCCATCCTGAAAATCGCAGGATAAATATAGTTATTATAACAATAACAACAAAAAAATTAAATAGTAGTAGTAGTAGTAGTAGTAGTAGTAGTAGTAGTACTAGCGATGATAATGAACAAAAAAATTAACCTGGAATGAGCTTAGGAATGTTTTTGCACATAATTGGTTCCCTAAATACCGTACCTGCAGCCAATAGCGATGATAATGAGCAATCAACAATCAGATCAATATACGTGAAAAAACTAACAGTTTAAAGATTGCCGTGTGCAACAGGAATGTTCACTGACCATTCAAAATGTTCCTGATTGTCCCGTTTGGACTCTTCCACATCTGCTTCAAGGTAAACTCCTTCATACGAGCTTCATCTGAAATTACCAAACCATGTACAGTATTCCGTTGAGTATTTAACAATTAATAAACCCCCTAAACTACTGCTCCAGTTGCATATATCGCTCTAATGTTGCAAATAACCTCGTAATCCATGAAAAGCATATAAATCCCTTATGTGTCATTAAGAACTGTCGTTAAAAGTCTATTTTAAAGACACGTGAAGGGAAGTACGAACAATAAAGATAGTTCAAGGAGTTCTTGCAACATAACTCATGTAGGTATTTGCAACTGGTGTGATAGTAGAGGGGGTTTCTTGCAATTTATCCTAATTAAAATGAACAATTGTTTCCACTCAGGCCTGTCCAATGTACCTGGAGTAATGGTTGCACACTTGATTGCTACATTGTACCTACAATTACACCATATGCATCAGGTTTCAAAAACATACACAGGCTGGACAACATGCAAGCTTAAGATCACAACCTAATAACAGTGAACAAACTCAATTATAATGAAACCGAGAAGAGGTAATATCAAAGGAGACCGAGGATTAGTAGAACTGATGATTTCTCATTCCAATAAATAGAAAAAAACGGAAAAGAAAAATCAAAATTGGCTCATCGTTTAGTAAGATAGAAGTTTAGGAAATTAAAGAGTACTGATACGTACTTAAGGGTAGCTTCTGCACTTTCAATAGTTACTTGATCATTTGTGGCATCACGATGAGGAAGGCCAAGGTCAAAGTACTTTATATCCAGCTCCAAGAAGGGAAAAATTAGCTGCAGTATATTGATTCAATGCCTCTACATTAGCAATAATGAAAAGATAAACTAGCATAGAAAAGCTTGAGTAAATGATCTTGGAAAACATATTACCTTATCCTTTATTGATTTCCAGAAGATACGAGTCATTTCATCTCCTGTAGTATAGAATTGACAACATTAGAAGACAGAGAAAGGAAAGAATATTTGGTCACTTTTGTCGATACTAAAATCTTTAAAATTTCACAACAGTGATCACTGTTTTCCTAGAAAGCTGTTGGGAATTTTACACTCTTCTACAATAAATTTCGGTAGAATTATGCATTTTGTAGACACGCAGATTAACACTCTCAAATAATAACAATATCTGTTATTATTGATCTTTCTTAATCTCAACAATCTCTGTCCTAAAGGCCTAAAAGTTTGAGACCAAGCAGCCCCAAAACACGGAAAAATAAAACATGCTTTGTACTAACTACATGGGAAGGCAATCTGAATCCTGTTGCATCAACAATCTAGTAATTCCCAAATTCATCCTCATAATGGGTTTAACAAAGATCTGTTATTATTCATCTTTCTTGGTCTCAGCAATCTCTGTCCTAAAGACCTAAAAGTATGAATCCAAGCAGCCGTAATACACAAAGAAAAATCAAATAAGTTTTGTCATAACATGGAAAGGCAAGATGAATCCTGTTGCATCGACATCTACTATTGCCCGGATTCATCTTCAGAACAAATCTACGCAATGCTAACTTTCTCTGGATTTCAGATTGATAAAATATAAGGTACTGAGGCACACAAGCTATTTTACCTAATACAGATATAAAGAAAAATAAAATATGCTTTGGAGGCTATAGTTATTGTTGTCTCGTCAATTTGAATTTGCATAGGGGAACAGTTAGTGTCTGTAAGACTCAACTTTACACTAATTTTCACAAAGCTTTTCAAGTTGTAATCAAACCCTAGAACAAGAAACAGATATGCATAGATGATGGATCATAAGCACATTACTTTCTGTCGAGACAAATCCATTATCACCCATAGTAGAAAATAAAAGTGCAAGTACACAGAGAATCTCCACAATATGTGAAAAAAGTAACTTCGCAATATACAAATTCTTATCTCACTACTTGTTTGGCAATGGTAACTGGAGATGGTCACTAGTAAGTTCTGATGAAAAAAAACCGTGCTCTTAAGTGACAATATGAGCTGTATGAAACTTAATTAATTGATATTTAGCATTTTGGACCGCGCGGGGTGATGCCCATTTAGACTTTTCAAACAACTCGACCTTTCTTCACATAAAAAACAATCTAAAGTAAGAGAATTATATCAACTTTTTTTTTGTAACAAAACATTATAAAGCTGTCTTTCTGGCAATTTATTATTTTGGTCGCCAGTTACATCACCTATATAATGGGTCGTATAGGTGATCTCAAGATATGCATTCCAAGTAGTAACTCGATTAGATGGACATACATTCGTACACACAAACACTCATGATCGTGCTTGTAGTTTTCCAGCAAAACACAAAATACGCGGTTGTCAACTCATGATCGTCATCTCAAGATACATCCCAAGTAGTAATTAGATGCACATACATGCAAATTTACACATCAACAGAAACTGACATAAAATACAAGCATACAACTCATAATCGTGTTTGTAATCGTTGTAGCAGAACTGCAAAAGTATTGGCATGACATCTAGAGAACAACCTCAATATCAATCGTGATATATTTAATATTTTAATCCTGATGCAGCCACTGCAAGGACCAGGGAGACATCTCACAATGATCTAACAATAACAAATTGTATCCAAAAAGCACGATTAACACACTCACAATCGCTCAAACACATAGATTACATTACAACACACTAAAGCTGAAAATTTATCAAAATTGTTTGAATTTACAAGCCCAACCCAATGACCATTCAATCGAGATGGCTAAAAAAACCAGTAGTTAACTACATGAGTATACAAAGATGAGATAACAAGCATACATATAACCCACCTTACAACAGTACTATTTTAAAATCTTTTTTTTTCTGGATAGGCAAACAACCTAAAATGGATGGAAATATATAGCAAAGAGATAAAGATTAGAGATTCACTGGGGGTAATATATATATATATATATATATATATATATATATATATATATATATATATATATATATAGAGAGAGAGAGAGAGAGAGAGAGAGAGAGAGAGAGAGGGAGCAGATCTCATACATACCCAGTATGAGGACCATTTTTTTAAAATAGTAAAAAAATATTTGGGGGCTGATTTTTTTTTAATAGTATCTAAACATTTCAGGGGACCCATAAAAAAATCAATTCAAAATGAACTTTTTTGCTATTTAAAAAAAAAAAGTTAAATTATGTCAATTTTTAAGCTGTTTGCAAAAAAAATCATTCTAAACTGATTTTTTTATGGATCCCCTTAAATGTTTAAATACCATAAAAAAAATCAACCAAAAAATATTTCTTTTGCTATTTTAATAATCAACATAGGTATGCATGAAACCCGCTATATATATATATATATATAGAGAGAGAGAGAGAGAGAGGATCAATTGTGGTCCTCAGTTTGGGGAGGACCAATTTTGATAAAATAGTAAAACATTATTTTTGAGCTAATTTTTATTTTATGGTTTATAAACATTGCAGTAGGACCATAAAAAGAAATCAGCTCAAAATGATTCTTTTTGCTATTTTAAAAAAATCGGTCAAACTTTGTCCGTTTTTAAAAGTTTGACTGGTTTTTTTAAAATAGCAAAAAAAAATATTTTGAGCTGATTTTTTTTTATGGACTTACTGAAATATTTAAAAACCATAAAAAAAAAAAATTCAACCCAAAAATTATTTTTTTTAATATTTAAAAAAAATGGCCCACACGGCCTCATGAGATCCTTTTTCTATATATATATATCAGAAAGTCTCCTGTAAGGACTCCTTATGGTGCAGACCCCGGTACATACCATTTTTTTAAAATAGTAAAAAAATGAATTTTTTGATGAAACTTCATGGATATGATCTCCATAGTGAGAAGATCATCTCCAATTTTTTTCGTCGAAAAATTCAATAAAAAAACCGTTGAGATGAAGTGATATGTAAAAAAATGGTATATATATGCATTTTCAACCGTTGAAATGTTGGGTCGGCGCCAGCCGCTTTATTGATTGAATTTTTTGATGAAACTCCATGGATATGATCTTCTCACTATCGAGATCATATCCATGAAGTTTCATCAAAAAATTCAATCAAAAAGTGGGTGAGATGATCGCCAACATTTCAACGGTCGAAAATGCATATTTATACTATTTTTTTACATATCACTTCATCTCAACGGTTTTTTTATTGAATTTTTTGGTGAAAAAAATTGGAGATGATCTTCCTACCATAGAGATCATACCCATGAAGTTTCATCAAAAAATTCATTTCTTTACTATTTTAAAAAAATGGTATGTACCGGAGTCTGCACTATAAGGAGTCCTTACAGGAGAGGGCCTCATATATATATATATATATATATTGAACAAAAATTTAATTTTAAATATTGAAAGAAAATTTTCACTATTTTACCACCCTATGTTCGGATCCAATCATAGTATTTTTGATTATTTTTTGTTGTTCTTTTGGTGTTCCTATGATTATTCTCATGCGCAGAATAATATAATACACCAATCATACAGATCAGAATGGATCACATTTTAGAGCAGCTTCAATGCTCAATAGTTAAGTTTGATATTAATTTGAATATCCAAATGAAGGCACCAAGTTTTACAGACAAGTATTCAGATTGAGAATATCAATACTAAAGTTGATTAGTGAATATACAGAATCTATAAGTTAAGTGATGAGATCCATAGATGCAAGTAAATAAAAGAAAACACTTATAGACCGGAGAATCTGAGTTTAAAAAAGAATTGAGAAAGAGAAGTGAGTGATATTCTCACCATCCATCTCAACGATGGGGTTGGCGACTTTGATCTTTTCGAATGCCATTTCTTCTTCTACGTATAAAAGACGATGAGAAGATTTATGTATAGGGAAAGAGGAGAGATGGAGATTTGTTATAATCTCCGGCAGCGACCAAATATGAGTGGAGGCTAGTGCGGCGGGTAAGGAAAGGAGGGCGGGCGCACCATTTATTGGGGTCGATTTTGTCCTTTATAAACTCAAATTACAAAAACACCCTATTGCCCACTTATTTTAAAATAAAATTACTTGCCGGCAAACCAAAAAATATAAAGAATCAATGTATAAACAATATTCACAATATATATATACTATATATTTGATAAAGTTATGAGAAACTATACTCGAGCCCATAATCATTCACATTTATATTTTTATAACTCATAATATACCAAATGAGCTATATTAGAGAAAAACGAAAGTAGTACGTTACATAGAAAAGTTCAACAAAGTTATTATTCATTCACATAACCCACGTTCTTTGGTAGGAAGTTCCCGGACGAAAGGAAGGACCGTAGAGGTTATCAAAGTCAACCATGACAGCAATCGGTAAATCAGACGGTGATTTACAACCAGGCTCATACACAATATCAATAACAGTACCCATTGCACCATTAACAAGTTTGTGATGAGTGGCGAGGTTAGATTGAGGCATAACACGAGAAGCGATAGATAAACACAGAACCTTCTCCAAGCCTTTTTGCATGATCTTCAACACTATTGGAAGCAACGTCACAGTTATTTTTTGAAGGATTTCTTGCAATTGGTCTTCCAAATTGAACTAATCTTTCTAAATTGTAATTATTAGCAGTTTCCTTAGTGGGAAAAAGACGAAGAGCATAGTTAAAGTTGTTCAATTCTTCAACCGTGAGGGACGTAAAATTACGACTATTAAATAGGTGTCGATCCTCAATACTGGATGTTCCATCACTAAGTCTCAACAAAGCTTATTTGTATGGCGTTTGCTCTACCCTTATTTTTTTAAAAATGTATGATAATTGAACACACTTATCAAATACAACATAAGCAATGGTACCACATTGTTGCATATGACTTCTTTTAATGTCATATAATGGATTGTCAAAAATATGACGAAACTGACGCATATCACCGAAAAGGAAAATTGAAACACCTCCAAAAGGCTCGCTACTTGCAAATATATCTCGACAATGAAGGTCGACGTTAGCAAGCACTGCTTGTCCCAACATTTTATATTCATCAATAATGATAAGTTTAGTATCCTTGAAGTCTTCTTACATGCGTTGACATTGTTCGCCTCTAATGTGGATGTATAGTTGGGAAGGCTTCCTCTCTGCACTTATTACAAGTTCATGATGGATAGTAGCACCCCTAATATTAAGTTGGAAACTCCCGTCGAAGCCATTACACGAAATGTTTTGCTAGTTTTAAACCATTAAGATATTGAACGAACTATTAAACCTATGAGAGTTGAATTTTTCGATCCCTACTCCCCCACAAACAATCATTTAAATGGCCCTTCCAGCTCCAATTGACCTAGTTTTGAAATCATGAGCCAATCGTTATTAAACTGACAACTCATTAAGTGGGACAACGAGAGTAATCTTTAACATTTCATTTACTGAACCTTCCCCAAGACACAAATATGTGTGTATGTAAGTAAATTTTCTTTCAATGTCAATAGTGAAAAATCGTTCGAATCATTCCCCCCAATTGTGTGAGGTATCAAAATACCTCAAACCCAAGTTAACATCATCGTCGAAATTAAACATTGGTCTTGTTGATATATTTACCATCCACTCTTCACGGTGCATCCCTTCCAAACCAACCTCTGAATCTAATCCATCTTGAAGATCATCGTGAATGGGTTCTGGAATATTAACAATAGGAATACTCACAATACCCAAGTAAGTATATCAATCGGACAACGTATAAAATCACTATTTGCTTCGTCGATTCTACGATAATAGTGGTAAAGCATAACTTGTTCACGATAAAACAATTACCAGTTTTCACCATCTCGTTGGATGTCACTTTCTAGTTTGGGAATTACCTAAATAATTTATTCAAATCTAGAGGAGTGAAAACTATTTTTATAGTAGTAGTGCTTCTTTTCCATGTTAATGAGGGTCATATCTTTATAATTAGGTGGTCGGATCCATATATCTACTCATAGAACTTAGATCTGTTCCAACAAGTTCCTCACCATTTTCACACTACTTCCTTCGAATAATTAACGACATCATACTCTTCTCACTCAAGCTTAAAAGCAAGATTTTTCTAGATGATCTCATAAGAGGGTACCCCATTAGCAAGTGGCATACCTCTTGTGTTGATAGATCTCTTTCAGAGATGTTTTGCATAAGCAAGCGCTTGATTACAGTCGTATCAGTTTGACATGGTCGAGAGATATCTTTAACAATCCCTTGCAAAGTATATGTGAATGTTTTTATAGGAAGTATCTACTTTAGAGGCATATTTGCCAATATAATTTACCACTGACTGCACCGAATGTGTAGGTGACCAGTCAATATTTGTACGCCAAGTCTGAAGAGCTTTTTTAGTGTGAGAATAAACCAAGTGATCATTTCAACAACCCATGAATCAATATATCTTACCTTCAGCATGTTCTTTTACTACTAACGAATGCTCTAGAAGATCAAATATATATTTAAATTGACATACTATTAGCTTGGTTTGTTTATGCAAGCATAAATAATAGCTCCTACGTTTAGAGTGTTTCATGACCCGATTAACTAATATAGCATAATCAGAGTCATCCAAATAAAAATTGTCTTCTAGTGAAAAGACATATGAATAAGGTTGTTCTTGATTGTGAGTAAAAATGTTGGCATCCGTATTTTAGTTGCATCTATATTTTAATGCATGCAAGATGATCAAAATAGGTAATGGTTTTTCTTTTATTATCAGGATTTGTTGCAATTTGGGTAACATCAAGAGCATCTTTCAGCTACAAAAATCCATGGGCTAGTCCACTTCCCCGATGTTGCCACTCAAATCGGTACCAAAAAGTTATCACACTGAACTCAGTTACCAAAAATTCTCAAAAGAAACCATAAATACTTGTTTAAAAGAGCCATGCAGCAACACATGGGTTCTCATTAAGAAATTATGATCATTTCCTCCTATAATGGAACTCTAACAAGGTGTAGAGGTCGTTTAAAAGATCTGGAAGCTGATATAATTATGGCCATTATATGTTTGTTGCATTGAGTGTAAAGAACAAAGTCGGTGCCCCTACCTATTTAATCATGGAAATAAGCTCTTTAAGTTTTGCATACCAATGAGCACGAGTCCCTCGAATTGATTTAGCAAAATAAGATATACGGTTAGCTAGTTGTTTATCGCCCGACGAAATCATATTTTGAATATCTTGTATAGTTAATTTGCCATCTAGAGGATTATTCCACACGTATACATCACCCAAACTAAGGGCATGCCACCTTAAGTTGGAATTCCAAGAAAAATATCAAATCTTGAATCTCTAGCAAAATGGTCATCAAGGTACTTCATCAAAAGCTGAAAGTATTCACAAGGTTGTAGTTTTCTTGGATGAGCTTGCCTTAAATCTGCATTTTCATAAGGTGGGTTGAATTTAGATTGAGCACCATGGACATGGATGACACATCGACATTAGCACGTCAACACCATAAATTCTAGGCAAACAAAAAGTTTATACATAAAATGATATGTCGATGATATGGTTGGTGATGCCTTCGGATTATGTACCATGTTACTAGACAAATCATATCACCGCCACGTCATTTTGTAGTAAAATAAATTGTACCTTTTATGCTAGTAGCATTATTTCTTTGGATAGACTTATCAATACATTAAAAAATTAGGCCCCCAGTCATTTAGGGTTGAAAGTTATCAATAACCAAAATTTTGAGGCTTGTGTTTCATATTAAAGATCATATACGAGACTAACATAACTAAGAAACCATATAAACTTTCATACGAAAGAGCTAGGGTCATTACCTCTATCAATTGAGCTTATTTTGACTCATACAAAATAAAGTAGTGTAAATCACATGGAAAAATCTTCCAACTATATAAAACCATCATAGAAATTTAATTATGAGAATAATTTATCAACTCTCAAATATAAGGAAACAAAGAAGTCACGTAATAAAAGAATCCATAGCAATAACAACTACGAATTCTGTCAGGACGCAAATTTTCAATTGAGTCTTATTGGCTCAATTTCTGACAAAAACACTTGAGTCATAGGATAGTGTTCATCCGTATCCTTCAAGCCTATGACACGTAAAGTTGAAGAAGTAGCAACAAGCATTTCAAGTGGACATCATCATTTGTCAGGTTGTGTGTCTCATTTATGCGTCATCAACATCACATATTTCAAGTCTCCAATAAGGTGTGAATGCTATATATATTTGTAAAGACTTGGAATAACTTTAATCGTTGTAATTTTATTTAAAATTTTATGGGCTTAAAATGAAAAATACACATTCTGACATTTCGTTCGAACGAGAGTGGCATTCGAACGAGAATTTCGTTCGAGCGAGTTTTATCAATGAGTTTCCCTTTTGAACACTGATTTTTCATTAGAAAGGTAGTTCGAACGATATGTCATTCGAACAAAAAAAAATCGTTCGAACGAGATTTTAGGCGGAAAACAATTTGGGCAGTTTTTGGCATTTTCCTACTACTTTGTCCCCACTTTCTTTTGACAGTTTTTAACCATTTCGGGACATAATTTTTAAAAGTGACTTTTGAGCATCCTTAGAGAGCTTTTGAGAGAAAATTCTTCCAACTAAAAGTTATTATTTTCATGTGTTAAATTTCAATAGAAAATTTTCTTCAAACACATGTTTATACACCCATAAATCAGTTTGTTTTATCCAAGTACCTCTATACATATATCTATTACTTGGAGTCTGTTTTTGGAACCTTTGGTTCATCTATACCAAAAGAAGGAGAAGTTTGAGTTTGCCTTTATTTCCCACAAAATAAAACGTCTTGTTTTTGCTGCGGCGTTCTCATACGGTGAAAGGCACCGTGTGTGGTTGACGGGTTCTCAAAAAGTTTTATTGGAGCAGTCCAAGGTTCCGGTGGAGTTCGGGATTGTCGGATAAGTAGAGGTTGGTACAAGAAGACGCGTTAAGGGCTTTAAGGGAGTCGAGTCGAGTTGTGTAAGTCATCTATCTTGTACTTGTAAAATTTCGTACTTAACGGACTTAAGGCTAGGGTCGTTCGAGGTTTTTCCCATTTCGATTTTCCTTGTACATCGCAGCGTAGTGGTTTTGCATTTATTTTATCTTGCAAATCACCTAGAACCCATGCTTAGGATTAAAAGATAAAATATGGTTTAATTCACACTATAGTTTAATTTGGTGCTTATTTTAAGTTTGCATGAAATTTGAATTAATTTAATTCAAGTTACTAAATATAATTTGATAAAATAGTTGGCCCAATTTGCGAAAAATGAATTAATCTTGTTAGGCAAATATTTAGGACTTGCGTTGAATTAAGTTGGTTTAAGTGAAAAAATTATTAGTTGTTTAATTTAACTTCACTTTGTGTTTAGTTTAATTTTTTATTCTAAAGAAATTAAAATTTGTTGTTTGTGTGAGTTGTGTGTTGAACCATCCTATTCCGCGCTTAAAGGAAATTCTTATTTAAAAATTTAAAATTGGGGTTCCTCGCGTTCTCAAATTCCTCGTGGAAATAGGACAATATTACTCATTACAAAAGCTCGTCACATAGCACTAATAGTGTTGTGATAAAATCTAAAAACCTAAACTTAAACACAAATTTCATAAACTAAAACCTAATACCTAAATAGGAACACGACAACAGATTGAGGGAATGAAATATTCATCACAAATATCATGACTAAGCATTAATATTGGTATAATAAACCCGAAAAATTTACACTTTAACACAAATATAATAAACGGGGCATTAATAGTTGCGTGATAAAACCTAAGCCTAAACACAAATATAATCATAAATCCAAACCTATACCTAAACACCATCATTACAAAAATTAATAATCTATCAGAAAAAGGTGGAGAAAAAAGTATGGAACTTGATTAAATTAGAGAGAAGAGTGATTAAGACCCTATGTTATTAGTGTAGATACTGCATAGTTAAGATGGAGGGAGAAATTTTATTTCGGAGGAAGAAAATTAGTTTGAGGGAAGAAATTTGGGTTGAGGGGGTGTAGACTCAGACAGATGGACAATTCACATTGTCGAGCCGCTAGAATCACGGAAGCATTTACCTCTGTAATTTCTCCAATATATTCGATCTGAATAACCTAGGGAACGTGCTTCTGCAAATGTACATAAATCTAGTATTATCTATTAACATAGAAAATAAACATTATGCAATGTAAACAGCAAATAAAAAAAGTAATTTATTACTATGATATTTCATGGTGATGCACATGGGTTAGGTGGGTTGAATTCAAATTGAGCGCCATGGACATGGTTACCAAATGGACACTAACATGCCAACCCCATAAATTCTAGACAACCAAAAAGTTTATACACAAAATAATGTGTCAATGATATAACTGGTGATACCATCGAATTATGTACTTCGTTACTTGACAAATCATATCATTGCCACATCATTTTGTATAAAAAATTTATACCTTTTATGTTAGTAACAATATTGATTTGAATAGACTTATCAATACCAAAAAAAGGATTAGTCACCCAATCGTTTGGGGATAGAGGTCATCAACAAACAAAATTTTGAGGCTTGTGTTTCATACTAGAGAGCATATGCCAGATTAACATAACCAGACCATATAAACTTTCATGCATCACCAAACCTTAAGAGTTAGGATCATCACCTCTAGTCGTTGAGCTTGTTTTGACTCGTACAGAATAATGTCTCACAAATCAGATGGAAAATCGGCCAAACATATAAAACAATCATAGAAATTTAATTATGAGAATAATGTATCAATTCCCAAATATAAGGAAGGAAAGATGTCTGGTAATAAAAGAATCCACAACAACAACTAAGAATACTTTATGGAAATAGGACAATATTACTCATCACAAAAGCTCATAACAGAGCACTAATAATGGTGTGATAAAATCGAAAAACCTAAACTTAAACACATATTTCATGAACTGAAACCTAATGCCTAAATAAGAACACAAAAACAAATTTGGGTTGAGGGAATGAATCATTCAGTGCAAAATCTCATAACTGAGCACTAATATTGGTATGATAAAACTGAAAAACCTAAAATGTAACACGAGTATAATAAATGGAGCATTAATACTTGTGTGATAAAACCTAAACCTAAACACAAATTTAATCACAAACCCAAACCTAAACCAAACATAATCATATAAAAAATCGATCAGAAGAAGGTGGAGAAAAAAGTAAAGAACCTGGTCAATGAAGAATAAAAAGCTTAGAGAGAATAGCGATGAAGAGAAAAGAGCGGTGAAGACCCTGTGTTGTTGGTGTAGATACTGCATAGCCAAGATGGAGGGAGAAATTTCGTTTAGGGGGAAGAAATTTGTTTGGGGAGGAAGAAATTTGGGTTGAGGGGGTGTAGACTAAGACAGACGGATAATTCACTTTATAGATCACTATGTGCAACTCCATTCATTCCTTCGATTATAACTTTAGGTTTTCAACCATCCTCAAGTCATTTTGGTCCAGTATTTTACTCTTTTTTACTTATTGTGCAAAGAGGGGCTACCATGTTGGTAAATTTGGCAATGCACTTCAATAAGGTTAGCATTTTTCTTGTGCATAATGTTAAAGTGGTTCAACTTTTATGAAGAAAAACGTATGAGAGTTGAAATGCCACAACATAATATTTTTTATTGTGTTTTTGTTTGTCTAATCATTTTTTAAGTGCTACAAATATAAAAAATAAGGAAAAAACAAATCTATTAAAAAAACCATACAATTAAAAATATTCATTGACGAAAAACACTACATACCACGCAAATTTTACAAATGCTCTTGTCAATTATAGTTCAAAGATGCAATTATTATGGAGTCACATAGGCGAATATGTGAAATATGCATGTCACGTCATCTATATTGTTACAATTGATCAACTCCATGGGCTCTGATGCGCCTTCCCAATCATCGGATTGTCATAGTCGAAGATCAAGTTCATCACATTTATATTTTAAAATCATGTTGTGAAGAATGATACGATACATCATAATAAACCCTAGATCACCACGATACCAACGGCGAGTTTTACCTTTGACAATGCTGAAGAGAGACTATAAAACATTGAAAGATCATTCCACATCCTTCTGAGCGCTCTCTTGACACTATCTAGAGTATTATTATTTATATGGAGTGTGGTTATGTAATTGTTTAGACAAAAGTGGACAATTTAAGGTCTACCGTTAGAAAGGTAATAACAAGTGTTGTATAATCGTCCGTTGGTAACATAATTGCATTTAGGTACCCTGTCGTGTATGACTTCTCCTAAAAAATTTATGACTAAGTCAGAGCGTTCAAATCGTAGTTCACACTTGATATATAAAAAAAATGCATGCCAAAACTAGATATCATGGTCACTTGTTGCCTCCAATATGATCGTAGCCTTCTTTTAGTGACTTTGATGTATTACTTGTCAAGCAAATCGATAATTTTTTCACTTCTAGAGCATAAAAACTATGTTATCTAGCATGCCCAAAAAACCTTGTTACTGCCCTTTGCGAGAAATCAACAGACATCCTAGGTTGTACCATTTTCCCAATATGTGCAACTAGCACGTGCTCGGCTAGGTGCGCACATATCTAGTGAAGTCTCACAGTCCAAGAAGAATTATTCAATTCCATCACTTATAATGATTGATTACAATCGGGGATAAGTCTGAAGTCTTAGGTATAATTATTAACGGGGCTTAGGACTCTCTTAAGTTGCCTTATAAATGTAAACTCACCCCATGAGAATGGGTCATGCATGTTTGTAACGTCGAGTAGTACTATAACCCCGCCGACTTGAGTCCTTAATCAATAGATAACAAACCTTAAACCCCGTCGACATAGGCAAGTTGTCGAACCATGTAAATCTTGTGTTGTGTGTGTGTGAAATCATCCTTTATGCTATTATTATTATTATTATTATTATTATTATTATTATTATTATTATTATTATTATTAGTAGTAGTAGTAGTAGTAGTAGTAGTAGTAGTAGTAGTAGTAGTAGTAGTAGTAGTAGTAGTAGTAGTAGTAGGAGGAGGAGGAGGAGGAGGAGGAGGAGGAGGAGGAGGAGTAGGAGTAGTAGTAGCAGCAGTAGCAGCAGCAATAGTAGCAGCAGTAGTAGTAGTAGTAGTAGTAGTAGTAGTAGTAGTAGTAGTAGTAGTAGTAGTAGTAGTAGTAGTAGTAGTATTGTTTAGCTTGTGTGCATTGAATATCATAACATGTAGGAGATTACCACTAACAATTATTGTTTAGCTTGTGTGCATTGAATATCATAACATGTAGGAGATTACCACTAACAATTAGCGTCGTCTGCGGGAACGATCTTACGTTCTTTACCACTAGCCAATTTTTTACGATGTCTCGTTCACCCAATGGAGATTGCCAAAATCACGATGACTAGGAGGGTCATCACCAGCGATGATATGGGGACCAGGAGGGTCGTTATCTAGATTACGACAATCATGATGACCGGGAGGATCACCACCCTTTGTCCCTTACCCCAAAGTGTCATATCAGATATCAATGACTATTATCAATCTATTATACAATCCTCAGAAGGAAAAACTAGATGAAAGCAACGATCCCCGATAATTTACCCTGATCTCAAGGATCATTGACACCTATAAGAAGTGCCTTAGAAACGAGGGGCTGCTATTATGTATCAGTAGGAGCAATATATTACATTTCAATAATGTCTGGAAAGATTATAAAGAGAGGCCTAAAGGTAGAAGCATTAACGTCCCCACATGTCACATACTCATAGTCCTCAAGCGATCAGAGTTCGTAGTAGAGGGAAAAGTATCCAGTGTCAAAAGGAATGCTCTCCTCATGAGAAGACACTAGGAAGGAGACCTCGCTTTAATGAGCGGTGAGGTGAAAGATCTCTGTTATTTGATCAGTAGAGAAGTGACTATGACACCCCGGCGCATTTTGGCAAGTGAGGTGGCTAACCGCCACCGCCAACCTACGACGGACATCACCAATAAAATATCATTTTAATCATGTGATAGAAATATGAGACGATAAAAATATTTGATTCCACAAGATATAATCCAATTTAATCCAAGGAATATAAACATCCATGATATAAAATTCATCACCATGTTAACTCCCCCAAAAAATCCAATTTCAAATGATAAATTAAAACTCCAGATAAATAATCCAACAAAAATCTCTGACTGAAAATCATAAATAATTGTGGACCCGAATGGCTCACCAAATCCATAATAACTGTCTTATAATTAAAAAGGCGGTATAGAAGTAATCTAAACTAATAAAGCAATAAAACTAAATCTCCAGCTGAACCCCAAAGATCTTTAATCCATCATATGTAGTTATTCCAACGACTATACCTGAAATATTAATCAACGCAATGGGTCAGAACCGACCGCATGAAGACTAGCTACTCCTCTCAATTAGGGTGAACACAGACATAAGCATTATACAAGATAAATATCACAGTAGAATATTTTAAATTAAGCGATATAATTACATGTGAATAAAGCAACACGACACTAACTACCCATATAATGAAACCACCCCACTATTCAAGTCCAATTATGTTATTACAATGTTCAGTTTTAAACTCATAATTATTTATTTAATTAATGTGACCCATTATATTAATGCGACATCAATATAGCCAGTTTACCTTTCTATTGGTCCTACACATACTCCTGACGCACCAACAAATTTTACACACACAAACATATTCCCCTCACTATAGTCAGTTCGCCCAATTTCGTTAACACTACACATACTCGTGAGTTTCCACACACGACATATCACTATATCCAGTTTTCCCAATATTATGAGCCCTGCACATACTCGTGATGCCACACACACTCACGTCGCTATAGCTAGTTTGCCCAAATTATTAGCCCTACACATACTCACGACGCAAATTCATTTTAATACACGTTATTTATTTTAGGCATTAATTGCCAATTTATTATCGAGTCCTCATTATTCTCTATTAGTCCCCTCTTTATTCGGGCATCACATCCTAAAACCATCCCTAGTCCCATACCTAGAGATTACCAAAATCACAAGCACTTCCTGGCCAATCACTTAGGAAGAATACCTACCACAAATCACCACCTAGTCTCGTACCTAGGCTAACAGAACAACGGAACGACATACTACCTAGCCTAACCCAAGAAATACCTAACCACACGAACCTACACTGATTAGTCCCATACTTAGAAAGTGTTAACGACAATAATGCATACCCACTAGTCTCATACCTAGCAAGCAACCTAAAAATAAGGGTAAAAGCATAACTACCCAAAAATCTCAGTATCCCCGCGGTGTCGAAATATTAACTCAAGCAACATTCACATAAAGCATATTTTTAACTTATCGCTACAATTCTTCAAATGAATTCTCCTCTTAAAATATCATACAAATTACGTCCGTTTAATTATATAATTAAACAAGTCTTACCAATCGTCACACAAGTTTTCCAATTTCAAAAGTTTCATACAAGTGATATTTTACCGGTTAACACAAGATTCCATTTTTTATATGCATATTCACAATATTACACAATAATAAATCCATTCTACAATCTACATATAAAAATCGTGATTTTTTTTCGAGTTAAAACATTATTACAAAAATCTAATTTTAATTTTAAAATGCATAACGTCTCATAATTCCATCGAAATCCAAATCTCTCATCTAAGCATGCGATTGTTTCAAGCCTTAAATATATTTTTAGATTTGAATAAAACAACCCGTTAATTACTTTCACTTTCTCTAATTAGTCTTCCTAATTTATGTTAAGAAAAATACCACTTATTAGTGTTTAGGCAATATCTAAAATGTATAACACGTAAGGAGATCAATTCAAGTATTCATGCCTGAAAATAAGTCATCTTGAAAATCTGATTGTACGGTTGCGATCCTCTCACAAAACTAGCTAAGACATGTTCTTGGATGATCTTGAGAAAACTTTATTTGGATCTTCCAAACTTGAGTTGAAACTTATTTTCAATGGGGTTTAGGTTTCATAGAAGAGAGGAGATAATAATTTGGGAGGCTACTACTTTTGGGATAGGTTAAAAGTGTTGGAAAAATTCTAAATTCCTTCCATTATATAAAAGATTTAAAGAAAGAGTCCTAATCAAACACAAACACACACAAATCAACATCGGACCGTCGAAATTTCCTAAATTTTTGCTATGTTCTAACTGAAGGCGGGCCGAAGTTGCTATACAAAAATCAGCTCAATCGGACATAGTTAAGGTCATCTGCATCAAGTTTTAGAGTTTGGACCGTCGAATTTACTTGAATGTTTAATATGCTTTTGTTAAAGACGAAGTTATGTAAGAAAAATCAATGCGATCAAACATCGTTAAGGTCGTCTGCATCACATATTAGAGATCGGACTGTCAAATTTATGATCCTCCTTAGGTCGGATCCTCCCCCTAAAAATTTCTATTTCAACAATTAAATTAATTCGTATAAAAATATTTTTGCGATTTTTAATTTAAAAGAGTTATTTACGGTCCAAAATCACGGGGTATTACATACTCCCCTACTAATATAGGAATTCCGTCCTTGAAATTCGATGAAGCGTAAACATCAAACGTAAAAGTTGTGCAAATAAAATAAGGCTTACATATGTGTACTCATAGAATGACACGATTGGGCACCTATGCACCCAATCATGTACGCACCTACCCCACGAACAAAAGTATAATATATATATATATATATATCAACTATATACTGATGCATAACTATGAAAATAACACGTACCATGCTCTCCCACGAATCACCACTCACTTCTAGCTCCAAAAGCCATCGCAATACTTAAATCTTCAAATCAAATCACATCACCACATTGATACTATAGATATCTAACATCCGTACTAACGATCTTAAAAATAAATTGTGTCTCCAAAAATCAATTCTAAGGATCCTCACATCAAGATTACTACCTTTAACCTCAAAGCCTACAACGACCTTAGCAAAAAACTCCTCATCTCCAACAAACACAACTAATACATATGTTAGACCAAGTATCTTACAGAGTACCAATCAACAAAGGGAATTAAAGATCGATAATGTGGAAGCTAAATGAACTCACAACCTACGAGACCTAAGACCATGCTCTGATATCATCTGTGACACCCCCACGCATTCTGGCGAGCGATGTGGCCAGCCGCCGCCTCCAACCTATGTTGAGCGTCACCAATAAAATACCATTCTTAGCACGTGACAGAAAATTTTGAAAATAAAAACATTGTTTCCACAAGATATAATCCAACGAATATAAACATCTCTATTATAATACCCATCACCATCCTAACTCCACAATAAAATGCAATTCCAAACGATAGATTAAATCTCTAGATACATAATCCAACAAAAATCTCTGACTGAAAATCATAAATAACTGTGGGACTAAATGGCCCATCAAATTCGTAATATTTGTCTCATAATTAAAATGACGGAATAGAAATAATCTAAATGTAATACCCCGTATTTTTATGCTATATTTAATTTGGGGATTTATTAAATTTAATGTGATGATTTATTTAATAAAAATCCGGAAATTAATTATGTTATAATTATTAACGTGACTAGAGTTAGTAATTATGGGAAACTTGTTGAATATTACTAATGAGCATAGTAATATATTATATTGATTATATTGAATGTCATAAGTAAATTAAATGACTACTTCGGAAATTTAAGTCGGGACGTGCCCGTGTCACGTCGGGACTAATTATGTTAATTAAAAAGGGAATATTTTATAAGTTGTCCGTATGGTCATTTTGAGTGCGCCAACGCGTCCGGAAGGGTCGAGATAGTCAGAAAAGTGTACCCGGGGGTTTAGTTCGGGCATCGGGGTGTTTTTAGGCCTAATTAGTGACCCGGGAGGGCATTTTGGTCATTTTACAAATTAGGGTAATTAAACCCACGAATTTCAGCCATCCTTAGCAGCCATTTAAGTCAGCCTTTTAGGGTTAGAGCATTCATAACCCTAGAACGGCCATTGGAGAAGATAGGAGAGAGCTCTCAAGGTGATTCAAGGCCCAAAACACCACCGATTACACCGCCGTCACCACCAACGCGTAGATCGCGAGGAGGAGAACGCAACCACTTCAATGTCAGCAGGAAACCAGACCTCTAAAATCCCAGGCAAGTGTTTAACTTGCGTATTTTCGTTGATGCAATATTCATATTAGTGTAGGAATGATTAGGAATATAATCAATGGAAGAAAACCCCAATTTTGATAGGGATTTGCATGTAGAAATCATTATAACCATATTCTAGAAATATTATGTGAAGTAGATGATTAACCCACGAATTTGTGATGATTTGTTAGAAGGAAATTCTGGAGAAAACTGATTAGAACAAAAGTTAAGAAAACTTTAGGGTTCTTGATGATTAGATAAGATTTTAGGTTGTTTAACCATGTTTAATGATGTATACACGCATGCTGAACGTTAAAGATATCTGGAATTATGTTAGTATGTTAGCAGTAGACTTTTTGGGTCGATTAGTGTTGGAAAATATGAGTTTTGATGTAGAACTTTAATCAATCCCGTCACTGCAATTTCTGCAGAATTTTTGCCCAGACCTGCTTGATCGATCGATCGAGCATAGAGCTTCGATCGATCGAAGGTTCGATCGATCGAGCCCCAAGCTTCGATCGATAGACCCCTCCTGGCAGACTCCTATTTCTCTTGTTTAATTAGTTGAATTAATTTATCATGGAAGAACCTTTGGGCATTCTAAATAAAATGATTTGGGAGATATTGAGGACCAGTAGGATATATGGATAAATGTTAGAACCTTTAATCTTCAACGAGAATGGTATTTATGGGATATGTACTTTAGGTTGGTAGATTTATGAAATTTAAGGGTGAGGCGCGTAAGAGAGTTACGTTGAAATCAAATAAAGTCACTTACTGAATTTCAGATTTGCGAGGATATAATCCATGAGGGTTACGTAATGAGTGAGAAAACCCTTCGAGTTAAGGTTAGGAATAAAACCTTATACGTAATTCTATAATTATGAAATTAAGGATAAACGGTATAATTACGGGTGATGGGAAGAACCTATATTAATATGACATTGGTATATTTATATGATTGTGTGTACATATATTATATACATGTGAAAATCATACCCACGCTACTTGCTATCCCTGAGGCTTTCGCGCTGGGACAAGTCTTATCTCGATGGAACCTTTATGGGGGATATTGACTTGTACCCTAGAAGATAGATGTCCTTGGTACAGGCTATCGATGTGATAGTTCAGACGGTCCTAAGAGACGCCGGTATGTGCTACCCTCTTAGAGACTTGGAATCTATGCTTCGCCTCAATATTGTTTGTGTATTTATGTTAATACAATTCGAGAGTGATTCCAAATGTATTCCCCTTTATGTGAGTGATATGGGGCTTTGGATAGTGGAAGTATGCACGCACCATAGTTTTATTCGGGGTGCTGTTATATATATATTATACGAGTAGTTAATATATATATATATATATATATATGAGATTATGTCACTTGTAACTGTCTACTGAATTTGATAAGTAGAACATAGTGTGGACTCTTACTATTAAATACTTGTTTTGAAAAAGTATAACATGTCACGGTAAAACCTTAGGGTTTTTATTAAATTAAAATGAAGGTCCTTGGTTACTGTTTGGAATATTCTTTTAAACTAAGGTCGTAAATTTGTAAATCTTGCGGGTAAGCTAAGTCTAGTTAAAGCTTTTGGAAAGACGAGTATGTTAGATGTTAAAACAAATCGTGGGGAAAGCTAGTGCGATAGGTGTGCACATTAGAAGAGAGGTGAGTATTTCTCAAGAGAGAGACGAACTAATATGTTATTGCATTGGCCTGTATCAATTTAAATACTTGCTTAACGTATTTTAAAAATCAAACACACTTTCGGGCCCTGACTTGTTTCTTTCTCTCCCTCTCTCCCTTGTGTATATATATGTATATTTTCAGGTGCCCAGCCACAGGGGCGTCTTGCTTAGGATCCTTTGAGGAGAACGAGCTGCAGCTTAGGTGGAAGTTGCAGGTCACTTGAGTAGACGGCTTCTGCTATTGACTCCACTCTTATTACTCTCATTTATTGGGCACGTGTCGCCCCTTTCATCATTTCATTTACTTGTTGGGATTTTTATATTTTCAGTTATTCCAGTATTATTTTATGGGATTTATTCAGGATAGTTTATGATGTTTGGTTTTATTGTGTTGACATTCGATTGACGAATGTATGGTTTTATTTTAGTTCTTCGTGGTGTAATTCTATATTGTAGAAATGTTGTTTAGTATAAGTAAATCTTTTCTTTAATTAAAATTTGGAAGTTTGTATAAAAAAAAAATATTTTTGACACTTAGCTTAATTATTTAGGGTGTTAAATTGGAAAAATTATTTTTATCGACAGTGATGCTGAGAATGAACCAACTGTTTACCTTGATTTAATTTAATAAAGGAGTGATCGCCCGGTATTTAATTAGGCGGGGTGCCACACTAAACTACTAAAGCAATAAAAGTAAATCTCCAGCTGCACTCAAAAGATTTTCAACCCATCATATGCAGCTACTCAGATGACTATACCTGAAATGTTAGTCAATGCAATGGGTCAGAGCCACCGCATGAACACTAGCTACTCCTCCTAATTAGATATCGTGAACCCAGACATAAGCATGATACATGATAAATATCACAATAGATTATTTTAAATTAAGTGATATAATTACATGCAAATGAAGCAACACAACACTAACTACCCACATAACGAAACCACCCCACTATTCAAGTCCAATTTATAACATTTAGTTATAAACTCGTAATTATTTATTTAATTAATAAAACCCATTTTATTAATGCGACACCAGTATAGTCAGTTTACCATTCTTTTGGTCTTACACATACTCCTGACGCGACAATAAATTTTATACACCACGCACATTCCCCTAACTATAATCAGTTCGTCCAATTTCATTAGCACTCCACATACTCATGAGGTTCCATGCACGACACGTCACAATAGTCAGTTTGCCCAATTTTGTTAGCCCTGCACATACTCGTGACGCCACACACACATGTCACTATAGCCAATTTATCCAAATTGTCAACCCTGTATATACTCGCGACGCAAATTCATTTTAATACCCATTCTTTATATTAGGCATTAATTATCAATTTATTATCGAGTTCTCATTATTCTCTATTAGCCTCACCCTTTATTCGGGCATCACATCCTAAAACCACCCCTAGTCCCATACCTTGAGATCACTAAGACCACAAGTACTTCCTAGCCTGTCACTTAGGAAGAATACCTACCACAAATCACCACCTAAGCTAACGGAACAACGGAACAACGTACTACCTAGCCTCACCCAAGAAATATCTAACCGTACAAACCTACACTCACTAGTCGCATACCTAAAAAGTGTTAACAACGACGAGTCCCACCTACTAGTCATATACCTAGCAAGAACTCTAAAAATAAGGGTAAAACCGTAACTACCCCAAAATCCCAACGTCCACGCGGTGTCGATATATTAACACAAACAACATTCACATAATGCATATTTTCAATTTATAGCTACAATTCTTCCAAATAATTCTCCACTTATAGTCTCATCAAAATTATGTTCGTTTAATTATATAATTAAACAAGTCTTACCAATCGTCACACAAGTTGTCCCATTTCAAAATTTCCATACAAGTGATATTTTACCGGTTAACACAAGATTCCATTTTTTATGTGCATGTTCACAATATTACACAATTATAAATCCATTATATAATCTATATATAAAAATTGTGATTTTTTTCGAGTCGAAACATTATTACAAGTTCCTATTTTTAATTTTAATATGTGAAAAGTCCCACAATTTCATTGTAATCATCTAAGCGTGCGATTGTTTCAAGTTTTAAATATACTTTTAGATTTGAATAAAAACAGTCCCGTAATTACTTTCACTTTTCCTAATTAGTCTTCGTAATATATTTTAAGAAAAATACCATTTATTAAAGTTTAGGCAAAATCTAAAATGCATAACACTTAAGGGGAACAATAGAAGTATTCATGCCTGAAAAGAATTCGTCTTAAAAATCTAATTGTACGGTTGTGATCCTCTCGTAAAAATAGCTAAGACTCGTTCTTGGTTGATCATGAGAAAACTTGATTTGGATCTTCCAAACTTGAGTTGAAACTTATTTTCAATGGGGTTTAGATTTTGTATAAGAGAGGAGATAATAATATAGTACGCTACTGCTTTTGGGATAGGTTTAAAGTGTTTTAAAAAGTCTAAATTTCATCCATTATATAAAGGATTTAAAGAAGGAGTCATAATCAAACACAAACACACATAAATCAATATCGGACGATCGGACCATCGAAATTTGTTAAAATATTAATATATTCTAGCTGAAGGCGAGCCGAAGCTGCTACCTAAAAATCAGCTCAATCGAACGTCATTAAAGTCATCTGCGTCACATTTTAGAGTTCAAACCGTCGAATTTACTTGAATTTTTATATGTTTTTGCTAAAGAAGAGACGAAGTTGTGTAAGAAAAATCAACTCGATTTGACATCGTTAATATCGCCAGCACCACGTTTTAGAGATCAGAATGTGGAATTTCTGATCCTCCTTACGTCGGATCCTCCCCCTATAAATTCCTATTTCAACAATTAAATTAATTCGAGTAAAAATATTTTTTTGATTTTTAATTTAAAAGAGTTATTTACAGTCCAAAATCACGTGGTGTTACAATAGACACCCTGCTCATCAAGGGGCATGTACAACTAAGGATCTCACCAAAAGAGCTCTTATTAGCGAGATAAAATTGTCATTTAGCCAGACTATTGAGGATTTTGAGCCTCCCAAGAAGTTCGTTGCTCCATGATTCAAGATTTATAACGGGAAGACATATCCCACTAACCATAGGCGATGATGTTGTGGAATAACAATGAAAGTTTGACGTGCCGAATATTTCCCTCTAATCTTGGGGAACTTTCTCAAAAGTGGTTAGTGAAGATGTTGCGCAGGTTGATCACATGTTTTGAGGATATCTTTGAGGCCTTCATGGACAAGTTCATCATGAGGAACACCTATCCAAAGCAAATGCACTCGTTGTGGCAACTCCTATTTTCCATGTAGAGTTGGCCAAGCTGATGCGGTGAAGATATGACTCATTTAACAACTCATATCATCCTAAGCATCAACTCATTAAAATAAATACTGAATATAAACCATATACGCATGCTAATAAAGGAAATATCATAGCCTCAGGATTTAAACAAATAAGTTAAAATACCCTAGCGACGTACTAATCAATTTGTACATCACCACTCTAAATAATATTAACTGCAATAATATAAATTCAGGAGTATGCCCATACAATCTTTGAATGATATAATAAAACTGAATAAAGAAGTAACCTACACTAGAATAAAATGAATGGAAAGTTGCCAATCAAAATAAGACTGTAAGTCTGGTACACAGCCCTGTAGTTTTTGTCTAGGTAACCCTGGAAAATATTTATATGATTTTGGGTCAGCGCCCTAAACTTACAAGAATTTACTTAAATATCATCACTAACTAAAGATGCGATTTATTTACAATGTATGCCACCCTTCGAATCTTTAATGCAATAAGTATCTCACTTCTCAACTAAGTGCAATACTAAGCACATAACCCAAACCGAGTATAATTATAATAACAAGTATCTACACTATCATACATAAATGGAATTATAACCACTATCATGTAAGAGGGATGTATGAGCATATGTACCACTATAACTCAAGTGTTAACCCCCTCAACGTCACTCCAGGAACATTCAAATATAACACACAGTGTAATTTAAGTGACCCAGGGTTTATTTATCATTTTTAGATTTATATAAAAAATTTTCATTTATTAATACATCTCACGAAGGCCAGTACATATGCAGACAATCTCGTGCTTCTATCAGTAAGTTAGTAAGAGTCCCTAACCTAACGAACTTAAACATTACACACATATACCCAACCCGACTAATGGATCAAGTCGACTATCCTTCTCTAGACACGACGGGGACACTCCTGAACCTGTGACCTAGATTAATGCCCTCCACCACTACCTGCGTCTATCAATTAGGTGTATGGAACACGGTCTCAAATGCAGACATAACTTCAAACCAATAACTTCATGAGTATGTATATCACACAAATATAGTATACATATATATTCAACACAACTATATGTATCTACCCAATAAAGTATCACTACTCTCACACGATTACACAATATAATCTAATTTCTACACTCGAGGGTTCTAAATGTAATTAGTTTAATTCATCCATAAACCCGTACCTTTGGTACCCACAACACATTTAGTCCCTCACCTCAATATAAACTTTAACCATCTCACAATAGGTACCCAAACCAAACTATGTTCAAAATCCCTAACAATCATCCGAAAACCTACTTAGCCTCCGTCGATCGATTTTGTACATAGACTCTTCTTCCTTAACACGATTTTCTTCAATATAAATACTCCATTGATGATTCCTAAAGCTTGAAATCATCCCAAACTATACTAGATCAAAAAAATTAAATGTAGGAACATGTTTTTTATGATTCTAAAACAATATAAACTAATTAATTAATTAAATCCATGGGTTAATCATCAAAATTATCATATTTGTCAAACACGTGAAATTTCATCACGTCTTTCAATTTTGCACATTCAATCTTCACTCAAATATGGATTTGAATCAGAAAACTTATACAAATCCTATAGCGTGAGTTCGACACGAAATCAAACCATTATACTCATCAATTTTTAGATTACTAAATTAAATTCCAATAATTTTTAACAAGGATAAACATAGTGATATAACAAGAAAATTCTTTCTTTAGATTAAAGATTATTGAATCTCCCTTTGATTTCTCTTGGATTTCTTTTCTCTTTGTCTTCTCCCTATTCCTTAAGGAAGAATGGGGTTAAGGTTTGGTGAGAATGGTATATAATGAGTTAATTTGGAGTGTTTGGGTAGTGTAAAAATGCTAAACCGAAACTCCCCATGAGGCCTAATTTTTGGTCTGTAAATGACTCTGAAATACATCCCAGAATAGTTTAAAATTAACCCTAAGGGTATCCTACCCCCCAAGCCTAACTCAAAGTGATTAAAATGTGCAAACGAGTCTCCATACTACCCCAGAGTCCACTCAAACTAGGCATGCCTTAAATTTTATGGTAAGACCGTCATAAACTAACAACATGGCCTAATTCTTTTATTCCTTAATCATTAATTTATTGCACACTTATAATTCACTATAACATGTAACATACAACAATTCACGTAGTCACACACATTTAATTATCATATGAATGTGTCAAGTCAATTATCAATTATCTCAAATAATTAGTTATTCTAGTTTTTCTTCTCACAATTAATATTTAAGATAAATGCTAAATATCGCTAAATACCAAAAATAAAATAATTACTATAAAAGTACGGGTGTGTTACATTCTTCCCCCTTAATAAAGGAATTTTATCCTCAAAATTCAACACGTACTAGACTAGGAGAGTTATGGGTACTTTTCTCTCATGTGATTCTCCCTCTCCCACGTTGACTCATCCTTGTAGTGGTGTCCCCACTAAATGAGCATTAAAGGAACCACCTTAGAATGATGTTTATGCTCTTTACACTCGAGAATAGCAACCGGCTTCTCCTCATAACTAACATCGAGTTGATGCTCTATCTCATCAATATCTATATGCTAGTATGTTACCACTTATCTAAAAAATCTCCTAAATCTTGAGACATGAAAAATGTCGTGAATCCTCACCGAGTAATCCGACAAGGCTTAACAATATGCTACTAGTCTGATATTGTCTATAATAGGGAATGGTCCTAAAAACTGGCAAGCCAATTTCACCTTCTTCCTAAATCACATCATCCCTTTTATAAGAGACACCTGAGTAGCACTTAGTCCCTAACCACAAAGTGTAAGTGCCTCCTCCCCGCATTTGCATAACTCATCTATAGATCCTAAACAACCCGAATCCTTTACTTAGTCATATCCACCTTCTTTGAGGTGTCCTGGATGAACTCTGGTTCGATAAACTTTTTATCCCCTACCTCCAACTAAGAGTGATAATGTTTCCCATACGAAACCTCAAACGGTGCCATGCCAATCATGAATTGATAACTGTTATAATAAAAAACTATACCAATGATAGGTACTCCTCCCAACTACCCTTGAAGTCCAAGAAACACGTCCATAGCATATACTCCAACATTTGATTCACCCGCTTCGCCTGATCATCCATTTGCAGGTGATATGAGGTACTCAACCTCAATTCTATCCCTAATGTCCGCTGAAAGACCCTCAAAAAGTGGGATATAAGTTTTTTTATTCCTATCTGACATAATATGAAGTGGAATCAATTTCATAATTTCAGCAATGAAAAGTCTGACATACAGCTCAGAATTGTAGGTTGTCCGAACCCCAAAAAAGTGGGCCACTTTTGTTAAGTGGCCCATAATTACTCATATGGCATCATGTCCATGATGTGACGTAGAAAAACCTATAATAAAGTCCATGGAAATTCTCTCCCATTTCTACATCAAAATCTTGAGAGGCTATAGAATACCGATTGGTCTCTGGTGATCTACTTTCACCACTTGGCATACTTGGACATAAAAACAACGATGTACTTATCCATGCCTGCCTACCAATACTGATACCTCATATCTTAGTATATGTTATCCCCACTAGGATGCACCTAAAGGTGTGAACCATGTGCCTCAGTCAAAACTTCTCGTAGCAACTCCTCATCATCGTGAACTACCAATCTACCATGGAATCGTAACCATCCTTCAAAACTAATCAAGTAAAAGTCTGCTCCCTCTTTTAATAACATATTGATTTTATCCTGATAAGAAGAATTATTTGCGTGTGCCTTCATAACTCAAATAATGTTCTCAGGTGTGATGGTGAGAACTGCTACAAAAGCACATGACAACTCATCATCTATACGAAGTGAAGTCCATTCGCTTTCCACATGGATTTTAACTCCACTGTCGGTCTACGGCTCAAGGCATCTATACCAACGTTCGCCTTGACAAGGTGATACTGAATATCAAACTGATAGTCCTTTGGGAAGTCAAGCCATCTGCGTCGTCTCATGTTCAAGTTTTTTTATGTGAATAAGTACTACAAGCTATTATGGTCCGTGGACAAGTGGAGTTTCTCCCAAACAAATAATGCCTCAAAATCCTCAAATCAAAGACAATTGCTGTCAACTCAAAGTTTGGGTAGGGTAATTACCCTCATGAGGCGTAAGTTTTTAGGAAGCATAAGTTATCAGCCTCTCCTCCTACATTAATACACCCCCAAGTCCTTGCAAGGATGTGTCGATGAATAAATTATATTCCATCCTTGGCCAAGGTAAAGTGAGTATCAAAACTGAAGTCAGTATGGCCTTTATCTCGTCAAAAGCCTGCTGGCAGAAGTCATCCCATACAAACGGTACACTCTTCCTCATTAGATTAGTCAAAAGCCCTGTTATCCTCAAGAATCCTTGAAAGAACCGATGGTAGTAACCTAAGACACTAAATTGCGGTGCAACTTTGTCGATGTTATGGGATATCCCCACTCTATCACAGTTAAAACTTTCCTCGGGTCCACAAATATCTTTGCCTTGATAACGATGTACCCGGGAACTAAACTTTTTATAACCAAAATTTGCCTTTCTAGAACTTAGCATAGATTTTATGGTCCCGTAATGTCTACAAGACTATCTATAAATAATGAGTGTGATCGTGTGCAGTTCGAGAATGAATAAATACGTAATCTATAAACACAACAACAAACTAAACCAGAAAGTCCCTGAGCACCCTATTCATCGGGTTCATAAATATTGTTGGTGCGTTGGTTAACCCGAATAGCATAACCAAAAACTTGTAAGACCCATATCTCGTTAAAAATATAATCTTTCAAACATCCTTCTCTCAGATCCTCAACTGGTGGTACCCCGTCCTCAAATCAATCTTTAGGAAGTACGAATCACCCCTAAATTGGTTGAATAAGTCATCAATACGGGATAATGGGTATTTATTCCATATAATGACCTTGTTCAACTTCCAGTAGTCTACACACAGTCTCAATGATCCATCCAGCTTCTTCATAAAAAACTAGAGTACCCTAAGGAGAACTCCTCCTCCGAATGAATCCCTGACCCAGAAGCTGCTAAATCTGATCCATTGGCTCTTTCATCTCCAAAGGTGACATTCTATAAGGCACACGAGTAATATTTCTCGTACCCGGAGCCAAATCAATCATAAACTCAATCTCCTTACTCGACGTTAATATCGAAATCTATTGAAACATGTCTGAGAAATTCTAAACAATCGAAATAGAGTCAAGTCACACAATGAACACTTCAAAAGTATGATCCTCAATATAATGCAGATGCATGCTCGACCCTCCCTCCAGGCATGGAGTCGTAACTAAGTACATATCCTTCCCCATAATGGTAAATATTATGGACATACCATAACAGTATACACAAGCTTGGTAGGTGGACAACCAATCCATTCTTAGGATGAAATCATACTCGATCATGTCTAGGACTAGTAAGTCAGTCGTGAATCTAACTCATCCGATGTTTACCCCGATCCCTTTACATATGGAACATATGAGTTCTCCTTTCTCTACAGGTGAGTCTATGTGAAGTACTATGTAAGACGCTAAGTCTGCCATCCCAAATGCCGGAGCAAACCTAGTACTAACAGATGAGTGTGATGCGGCAATATCAAACAATATGCATCCTACATGCCTATAGATAGAAAACATACCCTTACCAGCATGCACATGTGTCGATACCTCCCTAGGTGCGATGTGGTATACACGCCCATACTATAACTACGGTTTCCCATGAAGTTGGTCTTATGCTGGTAAAGTTGGCACTATGGCAACAAGTGGGGTAGTAACTACTGAAGCTGCCCTTGGCGCACCTGGTACCCTTTCTGACATCCCTGCTCCCATGCCTCTCTATTACCCTAAGGAAACCTCCTAGCCATGTGAAACATCTCTCCACATGTGAAAAAATAACTCAAAATGCGTGCCTATCCTATTAATTCCATGTTAGCCTTGTTGTACATGACCCTATTGCCATTGGCTCGGATGGCCCCTCGCCTATTCTACTTGTTCCTGTTAGCCACACTAGGACTGCAGACCTTAGCCCTAATGTTCCTGTCTGTTACGATCATCGTAACCTCTTTGCCTCTTGTGTTGATCCCTTCCCTGGGACCTTCTAGGCTGTTGGTTCCCTGTACACCACCTCCATACATCTTGCCCTTCTTTTTAGATGCATAAAAAATAGGCCTCTTTTTAACCTTCCCCCGCTGGTATGCCCTCTAATCCTAGAAATGTAGGAATGTAGTGTTCACCACGTGAGTGTAAGTGGTAAATGTTAGGTTCCCCAAAATGGACAATCGATGGCGCCAAGGTAAACCCTTAACAAACTTAGCTATCTCATTCTCCTTTATTTTCACCTCTTCTAAGGAGAATAGTGAAAGTGTTGTGAACTCTTCCTTATATTCAATAACAGTATGGCCCTCCTGTTTAAGGTTTAGAAACTCTCTTTTTCTCATTCCTTACTACTAGCGGGAAGTATTTATCATCGTACTTAACCCAGAATTCGGCTACAGTCATGTTGTATATTTCTTCCTATGTGGTGACTGACTTCCACTTATACAATGCTGACCTCACTAAAGTGAATGACACTAGCATCTATTTATGCACCTTAGTGCACTCCACTATCCTCAATGTTATTGCATATTGTTTTTCTAGTTACATGAAACCAAAATATCAGTGCTCCCTGCGAACTCCGGTGGGTTGCCTTTAGCAAAGGTCTGCCTAGTTTTCTCTCATACTAAGGTCTGTGGCTGAACAGGTACCACCACCTATTATGGTGACTGTTGCGATAACAAGAGTGGTGGTTGGAATTATTGCAAGATAACAACCATTGTTGTAGTGATGACATGTGTAATAATAGAAACTATATTCGCTACAGTAGATACAGGTGGTGCCGGTGGCGGTTGTAAGTCTGGCTGGTCCTCCTAATGAGCCTTACCCTCTACAACCTCACTCATAACACGTTGTGGTCTCCCTCGGTGTTTGTTTTCCATTTAAAAGCAAATGAGGTTCTTATAATTACAAGTCACAAAAGAGTACAAAGAATCCTAAATATAGAACTCTACATATCAAATAACGCAATGCTAAATATATAATGGGCGCAACCCAAATCCTAAACACACTAGAACCTGGATGCTCTGATACCAACTCTGACAACCCCTATTTTCCACGTACAGTTGTCCAGACTGATACGCCGAAGATATGGCTCATTTAACAACTCATACCATTCTAAGCACCAACTCGTAAAAATAAATATTGAATATAAACCATAAACGCATGCTAATAAAGGAAATATCAGTCTTAGGATTTCAACAAATAAGTCTAAATACCCAAGTGACATACTAAACATTTGTACATTACCACTCTGAATAATACAAACTGCAATAATATAAATTCGGGATTATGCCTATACAATCTATCAATGATATTATAAGACTGAATAAAGAAGCAACCTGAATGGAAAGGTACTATGAAAATCGGACTCCAAGTATGGTATTTCCTGAGCTCTACGGTTCTTGTATAGGTAACCCTGGAAATATTTTTGTTATTTTGGGTTAGCGCCCTAAAGTGGAAATAATTAACTTGAATATCAAGAGTAATTAAAGATGTTATTTATTTACAATGCATGCCACCCTTCGACTCTCTCATGCAATAAGTATCTCACCTTTCAACTAATTGCAATACTAAGCGCATAACCCAAATTGAGTCTAACTTTAATAACAAGTTTCTACACTATTGTGTAGAAATGGAATCATAACCATTGTCATGTAAAATGGATGTATATACCTACATATGTACGACTACAACCAAAGTTCTAGCCCCTTTAACATCACTTCAGGAATATAAAAATATGATACACAGTGTAATTCAAGTGACTCAGGGTTTATTTATTATTTCTAAATTTATATAAATCTTTTCTCATTTACTAATACATGTCACAAAGGCGCCACTACTAATGGGGACAATCGCGTGCTTCTATCAATAAGTTCGTAGGAGTACCTAACCTAACGAACTTAAATATCACACATATAAACTATGGGACCATCACCACGCAGTAGCACCGTTAATGAGCCCATACCAAACCTAAAAAATGGCTCAAGTCATCCAGCGTTCTCTACTCATGAAGGGGGGACACTCATGAATGCATGATCTAGAATAATGGCCACCACTACTACTTGCATCTATTAGTCAAGGTTATGGTACACGACCTCGAACGCAAACATAATCCCAAACCGATAGCTTCACGAGTAGGTATGTCACACAAATATAACATACATATATATTCAATATAATTATATGTATCTACCTAATAAAATATCATTACTCTCATGCGATTACATAATTTTATTCCAGTTTTTACACTCGAGGGTTCTAAACATAATTATTATAACTCATCCATAAACCCTACCTTTGGTACCCACGACATATTTAGTCCCTCGCCTCAATATAAACATTAACCATCTCACAATAGGGTCCCAAACCAAACTATGTTTGAAATCCCTAACAATTAACCACGTACATATTGAAATCCCTAACAATCCCTAACAGTTGTTACCATTCCTTTGAAGTTAATAAACTAATATCCCTAGTCAAACCACGTACATATTGTGTCCTCATTATTATTTCTTCACTCTAATCTTTTTAGGTTTAATCTTTAATTCCATCTCTTATTGTGGGTCAATAACCCTTACAATTTGGTGTCATCCATGGGAAATTAGAAGTTCTCACCACTGTTAAAGCCAGTAAAGCTCGAAGTTTATAATGAGTGCAAACCAGTCTTAGCCTACTAACATAAGGAGTTGCGTTCAGTCTGAAATACGTATTATAAGGGGGAACCACACTCCTATTCAGTTGCCATCCCTCTCGTGACATTCAAGGTCCAAAGAATGGTCGCCTCAAAGATCTGGACCCAGTCGGTGATATCGCACACCACCTATCAATTGAACAGAGTGAAAAGTTATTTCCTACATGGCCATTATTTATGAGGAAAGGATGGACGACCACGATCAGGAGATTGCTAGTTTGAGGAGGTAGTTGAATCAACACTCAGAGGGTCGTAGATCAAGCTCTCGAACCTTGTACAATCGAAGGAGCCAATCTCACTCTTCGAAGAATCACATATTGTATCAACTTAATAGGGCTTCCCGTTCAAGAAACCCTCGTGTAGTGCATCACCACCAATAATGTGATCATTATCCTGGGTGGAATTATATCAACTGCAGTCACCACTAGTCCCAGCCTACAGAGTCATATCAAAGCATTAATCCAGCTTACCCAGGAGCATAACCGAACAAGATAAGAAGAAAAAAAATCTATGGGGGCTCATCCAAAAAGAGTGAGAAGGAAAATTACATTCTAATCTGGCTAAGACTCCTAAAGACCTAGCTAGAAAGGCTATGGAGCATCAAGCGGAATCCCCTTTTATTAAAAGGATAGAATCTTTTGATACCCCCAAGAAGTTTTCCGTGATGAAGGTGATAATACATGATGGGAAAGAAGAACCTGCTCACCACATAAGTCATCATCGACAGACTATGTCTTTGTGGAGCCACTATGATGCCCAAATGTGCCGAGTTTTCCCATTCACTTTGGGATAAATTGGCTTAAAGTGGTTCAAAAATCTAGCCCCTACAACTATCCTCTCCTTAAGATATTTGGTCAAGCAGTTCACAGCCCGATTCATTATAAGTAGCAAGGTTACCAAAGAGGTTGATTACCTTATCTCTCACAAGAAGAAGAAAAAGGGAGAGTCTCTTAGAAAGTACATTCAGAGGTACTGGGAGCTTTATAATAAGATCGATGAATGCAATGACAATCTGGCAATCTCTTCGTTCAAGTTCGGTCTAGAGTGATCGAATCAACTCTACCAATCACTGATGAAGAAGCCAACCTCTATTATGAATGATCTCGTGTCTTATATAAATAAATATGCCAAGGTGGAGGACGAACTCACTAATATAAAATCTCTGACCAATCGAATGAAGAATAAATCTAAAAAGGCCCTAAGCAAGGGAAATCATCCTCTTCGTCCAAGAAAGGACCCAAGAATGAAGGCTCAAAAGGTCACCCTAAATTTTAGGCTAGTGAGAACAAATATAAGGCAATGGAGACCATCTTCAAGGAACCTATTTACAAGATTATTTATAGATCAAAGACAAGCCCTTCTTCAAAAGGCCTCCCAAGATGGCGAGTGATCTAAATTAATGAGAATTAACTAATGAGAATATTTAAAAGTGAATATATTTAAATAAGTTAACGGGTGAGAGTTAATTTTAGAAATTTATTCCGGATGGCGATTTTAAGTGTGCAGTTGAGTCCGGCAGGGTCGAAATAGCCCAAAATGAGTGGTTACATGCATATATTGGGTGCTGGGGCCTAATGAGACATATGTGAGCTCCATATAAAGAGTATGAACCCTTTTTATAAGGCCCATAAGCCCAAAAACGTGAATAGAGTTTTTAACCTCAAATGTGTAAGGGATAGGCAACATTAAACCACATGAGAAGACTAAAGAGGGAAAAAGCTAAAGCGAGAGGCAAAGAGAAAAGGAACTTGGGAATCTTGGAAAGATTGTTTCAATTGCGATTCAATACCTTCATTCAAAGCATTGGATCTTCATTTTTGAGGCAAGTGGTTTAGATTATGTTTATTAAATTGCATCTATCTTTTCATATTAAAAGAGGTGGAATTCAATTAAATTCTAGGATTTGTTCTTGATCAAATTGGGGATTTCTTTGTAATGGGAGTTATAAATCTGTAGGGGTTTTGAGAATTGATGAAATTGATGATTTAATTGATGAAATTGTTAGGGCTAGATTTGTGATAACAAAAGAATGGATTTAGGATGAATCTTGAATAGTTTTGATAAAGAAACCTGTGCTAATGGCGATTCTGTCAGCATAACCCTGTTGAAAATCGTGTTTTCTCACCTTTGTTCTCTGATACGTTTTCTCTAAAAACGGCTCCAAAATGGCCCAAAACGGCATTTTAAAAATCTGGGCAGATTCATGGGGCAAATTTTAAGAAATATTTTTTAGTTGTTATTCTGTTGGAGATTGCCTAGATTGACAGGTTTGACTAATTACTCTTGGATTAATTAAATTGGAGAGATTAAGTTTTATGATTGAGTGATTGAAACCTTGTTAATTAAGTGGGGGAAACTTAATTGGATGAAATTGAACATTAAATTGGGAATATTAAATTTCGGGCCGAGAGATAGAGAGTCCGGGTACACGTAAAAGGGTTACACCAAAATAATGAGAATTAATTAGTGTATAATTGATCAAAATGAAGTCGGACCAAAGACTTAAATACTTTAGGCTTGGGTATGGGTATAATACTCCGATAGCCTGGATTTCTATATATATGTTGATGTGTAGTATATAATATTATATATATATATATATATATATATATATATATATATATATATATATTTGTGTGAATAATATATATAGTAAAGCCATACCAACATTAATGCTATCATAGCAGGTTGCGCGATGTGGGTGAGCCCCTTGACTAGTGAATGCAGGGTTGGTATATTCCCCAGGCGATAGCGTCTGTGACTTAGGGGTGGTACCGTTATAGTATGGAGCGAACACTTTCGGCGAGAACTATGGTCGCCTCCTATGCGTTCAGTGATATCATTTATATCCGACATGTGTGTTAATATTGAGATATAATACGTATATATAGTGCAAAATTATATACGGGAATTTATAGATATATATATACATGGTGTGAAATGTATAAATAATATAACTTGTGAAATTGTTATGTGGTATCAAGTTGAATATGGATATAAATAAGTTAGTGTGAAATATAACTTACAGCTCGTATACATGATGTGAATTGTATAAGGGATGTAACTCGTGAGAATGTTGTATGGTATTAAATGGGAAATGATTTAAATAAGTTATTGTGATTAATAACCTATAAATTGTATACAATACTCACTTGGGTTGGAATCGTGGAAATAGTGAGATATGAGACAAGAATAGTTACGGAGGATTAGCTAGATGGGTCATATATAGTTTCATTAGGCGTGCACATTAGTTGAGGGGTGAGGTATACTCAAGGGAGTGCGCGACACTAATTTAAATATGAAGAGCATTTGCATTTTTATCTCTTGCATTTAAATACACTTGCTAAATATTTTCAAATGTTTTGGGTTCTAACCCTTGCTATAAAATATTTTCAAAAAACTTTTAGGTGTCCTACCACAGAGGTGCCAGGCCTGATCCTTTCTACAGGGTGCGCCGATGCAGCTTATGTGGATTGCTACGGGATCTTTGTGTAGACACTTGTTTCATTCTGGCTTGTACTTTTATATTCAGTCTTGGCATGTATCGGTAGCCTTTTATGCTTGCTCTTTGGAGATTGCTTGTAGTCGATGTTGCTCAACAAACTCTTGTACTTATTTTGTGGCATGTTTAGTTTCTTTCTTGTATTAGTTAATTTGGTTTCCCAGTAGGTTGGTTGAGTTTGATTTAATTCATAAGATAATATTGGGAATCAACTTAAAGACTAGGTGATTAGTAATTAAAAAAACTTTTCGACTGTGATGCTAAGAATAAACCAGATGAGATTCCTGTTTAATTTGGTATAGTACTGATCACCCATTATTTTATTAAGCGGGGTATCACAGATACCAATCTCAGAAGTACCCACCATTAAGATCGTGGACACATCATAAAGAATTGCAAGATGTTTAAGAAACATCTGGATTAGCTTGTCCCAATGGGGAACCTCAAGGTGCATATCAACATGAAAAAAGCCAAAAGTAATGACGAAGATTAACACAATTTAGAAAGTTGATAAGGACTTATCACCTGCTAGATTGGTAGCCACTATCCACGATTATAGCGATCCGACCCAACACACTTGTAAGAAGCTAAGGGAAAGGGTGAGAATCATATTTAACATCCAATAGGCATTCCAAGTGGATGTGTTCAAGCCCATTCTTGCTAAATGGGAGAGGAAAGACCTAGATACTGATTGTGCCATCATACTTTATGATGACCTAGTCGGCGCCAACTTGCACCCCAAAAGATTCCTTGGTTCTTACCCTTGTAACAACCCCCATTTTTCACTTAAAGGTTGGCCAGACACAATAAGCCAAAGATGGGTCATGTCTAACAATATATATCATTCTTAGCATAAAAACCATAATACGATATTTATAAATTTTAATTCAAATAAACAATTTAAGTCGCAACTGGCAAGAAATAAATCCAAACTCCCAACTAGTATAAAAAATCCCCTCAAGTATAATAAATATCCCCAAAGAATGAATAATAAACTCGGGCTTATTCCCATACAATATCTGAAATAATAAAATAGACTCGAAAGGATATAGCTACCTATGTTAGAGCCAAACTAACTGAAGTAATGGATGTGCAAATACAACTGCAAGTCTGATCTCCTATCAGTCATGTTGTCCGTGTCTATGTAAACTTGGGGGAAAAGCCATTTCATAATTTGGGTCAACAACCTAGAGTTGCAAGAATTAACTTACTAAAATAATGTACAATAATTCATTTAATTCATATTAGACACCGCCCATCGACACTCACATGCAGTAAGTATCTCACCCCCATCCAAGTGCAATACTATACGCACATCAACCCAAGTTCCCAATTCTGAAGTCAGATAAAAAACCAATAAGATTTAAGTTTAATGCATCTAGCATAATTCATAAACTGAAGTGAATCATCTGGAAATACGCTTCTAGTCCCAATAATAACACCCACACACACAATACTACCCACAAGAAATAACATACTATCACATTATGCATTTTACGTAGTATTGGGTTCATTACCAACTGTCTACATCATTAGACTATCGAAATTTAATCTTTATTAATTTAAATAATCATATATATATATATATATATATCCTTACATATATATGACACATAAACACGTCAACCTTCATAATCTCGCTCGTGCTCTATCGGTAAGTCCGGAGGAGTCCCTCATTCAAACGGACATCACAAAACACACACAAGCAGGGCAGTCCCTACGCAGTACACCATTGCAAGGTTTATACTCCCTATGGTGACAATAGATCCCAACCTCTATACATGCCTCCTTATAAGTAGCGCTGCCATGTCGGACCTAAAATAATGACATATACAATGTCTAGCCCACTTATATCGATGCGTGCTCCGGTCCCGAGACGTATGCAACCTCAACCGATAGGCCGTCCACCAACATGGGTATGTTCATACAAATAAATAAATACATATTTTTATCACATCATATGTATAAGTAATTAACCCTCTAATTACCCCTAAGAAGTTTCATTAACCTGTAACAACCCGCGTAATTTTGGGGTATTTTCAAAATATAGAGGAAAATAAAGTTTTTAGTAAAATTATTTTTATTGCTCAAATATGTTGGATTTTATTTTTAAAGATGATAATTTCAAACGGTTTTGAAATTGAAATTAAAATGGAGTTTTAATTGAATTTTTATTATATAGAAGAGTCCTTAAAATATAAAACTCTCTTAGAGTCCTCAAAACATAAAACTCTCTAGAAAAAAAAATATTTAAAAATATTGAACTGTCCGATCGAGCTGAAATTTTTTGGACGGCTTCCTCTCGTCTTCAGATAATTCTCTGTAAAATTTTATTCAATTCCAACGGTCCGATCGTCCAGAATAAATTTTTTAGTGTTTGTATCTGATTAGAACTCTTCTCTTAATCAAACTCTTAATCCTTTATATATCAACAAATTCATGGATGGACTTTTCAAATCACTTTTTCTCAAACTTTTCAACCATAATACCTCTCCAAAATTACTCCCTTTCATCTACAAACCATAGCCCAAACTTATTCAAGATTTGAACCTTAGATTAGAAGGTTTATTTGGTATTTTCTCGAGTTTGGGCTAGAACGGGATTTGTTTATTTTCGCGAGAAGAACGTGATGGTGTGTTTAGATTTGGAGGCTGAAATTATGTGATGATTTTGAGGTATGGGGATTTACACAATATGCTCCTTAATCTCGCGAGTATTATTCTCGTTATTTTCTTGTGATTATTGACTCATATTTGAATTGCCAAATTCATTGGAATCTGGAAGTATTTGTTGGAATCTGATTTTGATTCATGTGGTATTATTATTGTGTTGAGCATGTTGTCACGAGATTTTAACATCGCACTGATGTTGGGCACCCGCTAATATTCCTATTTTTCCGGCTACTTGATAAGGTATGGCGCGGTATGGTATGGTGAGGCCTGTGACCCGGTTAATGTGTTGTTGAGAAATTTATTGGTAAAAATGCTTATGAGATTCTCATTTGATTTGAACATTCGTATTCGTATTGTTACGTTTTATTCATCGCTATCATTTTTATTGAGCAACTTCCTGTCCTATTGTGTACTTCCCCACATTTTCTTTTAGTGGCAGGTTAGCGCGGATTTTGGGGTACTATGGAGATTGATTTTTAGCGAGGATTGTTTTGGGAAGATTTTAATACAAGAGAGAAGACTTGTATTTATTTTTATGTATAGAGCATTGGGATTTATTTTTAGTTATTGTATTTATTTTGAGAGACTTTGTTGTATTTTTTTTTGAAGACTAATGAGATTAGTGGTTCTCTTGTTTGTTGTGGGTTTTTAGATGCTCTATACCTTGTTTATATAGT
Source organism: Sambucus nigra (assembly GCA_949130495.1). Lineage (NCBI taxonomy): Eukaryota > Viridiplantae > Streptophyta > Magnoliopsida > Dipsacales > Adoxaceae > Sambucus > Sambucus nigra. Next base: position 187,448,335 of record OX422207.1, read on the forward strand.
GGATTTGGGTTAGTTTTATCGACAGTAGCGCGTCGTTCGCTCTCCCCGGGCGGGCGTGGTGTTACAGAATGGTATCAGAGCTTAGGTATACAACAACTCCCCAGGTCTTGGGTTTTGGGTCTGTTGCGTTTTTGCGGTGCGAATTTGGGGATAGAAATTTTTAGGGAATCGTTTTGCGTTAGGCATCTAGATTAGATGTGAGGAGATTATTTGTTTGGTGACGAGATTATTTTTGTAGATTATTGGCGTGATTTTTGCGAGTTAAGTATTCGGAGAATTTCGAGGGCGAAATTCCATTGTTAGTGGGGAAGTGTAACAACCCGCGTAATTTTGGGGTATTTTCAAAATATAGAGGAAAATAAAGTTTTTAGTAAAATTATTTTTATTGCTCAAATATGTTGGATTTTATTTTTAAAGATGAGAATTTCAAACGGTTTTGAAATCGGAATTAAAATGGAGTTTTAATTGAATTTTTATTATATAGAAGAGTCCTCAAAATATAAAACTCTCTTGGAGTCCTCAAAACATAAAACTCTCTAGAAAAAAAAATATTTAAAAATATTGAACAGTCCGATCGAGCTGAAATCTTTTGGACGACTTCCTCTCGTCTTCAGATAATTCTCTGTAAAATTTTATTCAATTCCAACGGTCCGATCGTCCAAAATAATATTTTTAGTGTTTGTATCTGATTAGAACTCTTCTCCTAATCAAACTCTTAATCCGTTATATATCAACAAATTTGTGGATGGACTTTTCAAATCATTTTTTCTTAAACTTTTCAACCATAATACCTCTCCAAAATTACTCCCTTTCATCTACAAACCATAGCCCAAACTTATTCAAGATTTGAACCTTAGATTAGAAGGTTTATTTGGTGTTTTCTCGAGTTTGGGCTAGAACGGGATTTGTTTATTTTCACGAGAAGAACGTGATGGTGTGTTTAGATTTTGAGGATGAAATTATGTGATGATTTTGAGGTATGGGGTTTTACACAATATGCTCCTTAATCTCGCGAGTATTATTCTCATTGTTTTCTTGTGATTATTGACTCATATTTGAATTGCTAAATTCATTGGAATCTGGAAGTATTTGTTGGAATCTGATTTTGATTCATGTGGTATTATTATTGTGTTGAGCATGTTGTCATGAGATTTTAATATGGCACTGATGTTGGGCACCCGCTAATATTCCTATTTTTTCGGCTACTTGATAAGGTATGGCGCGGTATGGTACGGTGAGGCATGTGACCCGGTTAATGTGTTGTTGAGAAATTTATTGGTAAAAATGCTTATGAGATTCTCATTTGATTTGAACATTCGTATTCGTATTGTTACGATTTATTCATCGCTAACATTTTTGTTGAGCAACTTCCTGTCGTATTGTGTACTTCCCCATATTTTCTTTTAGTGGCAGGTTAGCGCGGATTTTGGAGTGCTATGGAGATTGATTTTTAGCGAGGATTATTTTGGGAAGATTTTAATACAAGAGAGAAGACTTGTATTTATTTTGATGTATAGAGCATTGGGATTTATTTTTAGTTGTTGTATTTATTTCTAGAGACTTTGTTGTATTTTTTTTTTGAAGATTTATGAGATTAGTGGTTCTCTTGTTTGTTGTGGGTTTTTAGATGCTCTATACCTTGTTTATATAGTGGATTTGGTTTTGTTTTATCGACAATAGTGCGTCGTTCGCTCTCCCCGGTCGTTAGTAATTAGAAATAATTAATTTTTGGATTTATATTAAATTAATAACTCACATTTAATTTAGATAAATCCCAAAATTTAGAAAGCATAAAAATACAGGGTATTACATACTCCCCCCTAATAACGGAATTTCGTCCCGAAATTCGGAAAATAAGGCATACCTGGTAAAAATAAATCTGGGTATCTCTCGCGCATATCTGCCTCACGCTCCCAAGTGGATTCCTCCACGTTATGATGCTCCCACTGGACACGTACAAGTGGAACTACCTTCGACCTCAATCTCCTCTCTCTATGGTCTAGGATAGCCACTGGTCTCTCCTCGTAAGAGCTATCTGGCTGTAAGCCTATCTCATCTATCGCGATGTGGGTGTGAGCCATGTCATCCCGAAGGTATCGTCTCAATGACGAAATATGGTATACATCGAAATGCGATATAAATGATCCGGTATTCCCAATCTGTATGCTACCGGCCCAATCCTCTCCATAATGGGAAATGGTCCCACGTACCTCGGGGCCAATTTCCCCTTCTTTTAGAACCTCATCACTCCTTTCATAGGAGATACACGTAGTAATACTTGGTCCCCCACATTAAACTATCGGAAGAACCGTTTTGCATCGACGTAGCTTTTCTGCCTGTCCTGGGCTACTCGAATGCGACTCCTGATCATCTCAATCCTAACGGAGATTTCCTGAATCACCTCTGGTCCGAGCAACTTGTTATCCCCCACCTCTAGCCAACAAGTTGGGGAACGACAAGGCCTGCCATACAAAGCCTCGAATGGAGCGATGCCAATCGTGAACTGATAAGAGTTATTATAAGTGAACTCTACCAGTGGAAGATGTGGCTCCCAACCTCCTCAAAAATCAAGGACACACATGCGTAGCATATCCTCCAACATCTGATTAGTACGCTCTGTTTGTCCATATATCTGTGGGTGTTTCTAATAAAATACTGGGCGATCACTCCTATATTAAATTAAAACAGGAGTCTCATATGGTTCATTCTTAGCATCACTGTCGAAAACCAATTTAATTACTAATATCTTATTTGGCCGGCGTCAAAATTTTAAATTAACATATCTTTTTTTTAACCAAACCATTCAAATAAAACAATTACAACAGTTTACATGTACCAACTGGAATGAAATAAAATAAAATAACCGAACACTCGGTACAATAATATAACCAAATCGAATGCCGCACTAAAAGGTGATAAACAAATAAATGAGTACAGTTGGGCCATAAGCCCGAATGTTTCTACAATACCTCCTATCTAGATCTCAATGATGGAAGCGTCTACTATAAACCTGCTTGCATCCACAGCTGCTGCAGCAAACGTCTGACTCGAAAGAATCATCATCTAGGCATCCCTGTGTCTGGACACCTATATATATATATATATAGCAAGAGGGAAAATAGAGAAACGGGTCAGAGCCTGATTTTTTAAAACATTTTAGCAAGTGCTTAAAATCCATATTTTAAAATATGTTAATTCTCATATTAAACTGGTATCGCTCTGACATGAGATACACCTCACCCCTCTTCTAACAGTGCACAGCTAGCGCATACCATTTTAAACAACCTAGTTAAGCTACCCTGCCTAACTAATGTAATTTCCCATCTTCTAATAATCATCATCAATTCGGGTACTAAGGACTAAACATCTCCCCATTACCAACATTACGTTACGTTCGTGCGTGGGGTGTCTCGCGAAGCGAAATCTAAACAAGGAGCCCCCCCGATACACTACTACGTGACAATGTTAATCATCAGGATCCATTAGGCCTTTAGTACATACCATATTTACACCATACCGTATTTATTAATAGTTCTCATTAGAACCTATGATTCACATTCATATAAATCCGGATATAAATTTACCGGAAGGAGTATGTCAGTTTATTCATTCTTCTCCTTTTTATACACGGTTCGGTTATATGATATCTCATCTCAAATATATACAATATACTTTTCGCAACAAGTATATTAGTTATCCATATCGGACACCAAACAAGATTTCGGTATACGCACATTATTCTCTTTATGCATACACATCAGTTTTTATAACAATAGAAAGTTCCCATATAAATATACGTATATATATTAGTCACACATATAATGTATATACTAACGGCACCCCACATAAGATCTATGGTGTTGACATACTCTGCTATCAAGTCCCCGTATCACACAAACTAAGGGAAATACTAGTTCGGAATCACTCTCGAACTGTATTAACACAAAATACATACAAATGGAGGCGAAGCATAATTCCAAGTCACTAAGAGGTCAGCACATACCCTCACATCTCTTAGGACCGTTTGACTATCAATCAGATAGCCTGTACCAAGGAGTCCTATGTTCTAGGGTACAAGTCGATATTCCCCATAAAGGTCCCATCGAGATAAGACTGTCCCGGCGCGGTGACCTCCGTGATAGCAAGTAGCGCGGGATTGATTTTTACACATATATAATATAAGGGCATACTCATAGCCCATACAATACATTCCATACGTAGTATATTTATATCTTGGATATCCTACACATTTATCAATTTTACCATTCCCCAATATTTTACTTTCTGAACTTTTCTCACCGCATAATGATTATATCAACAACCTCGATATATATATTATTTATATATCTTCTCAATCGTTTATGGCTATAATCTCCAAACTCTTATAGCGATAGCCAATAGCCTCGAATATTCTCATTTGCAATAATATAAGCCGTCACACAATTAAAATACCTCAATACGTATTCCCTTATTTAATATTCAAATCACACCTAAATATCTCTTTAAGTATTATTCCTCACGAACACCCCTATTTGGGTAAATCTTGGATTTTACTTTCAACTAATCCAAAATACACGCCTCACTAAAAAAAAATATTTAGAAGTCCCCACACTATTTTTAGGAACCCAAATATTTATCTCCAAACAATTTTAGCCTTTTATTTTTCCAATTTCCGAGTGCATTTCCGAGTTGGTGATTTTACCCCGGAATTTCCATCTTATAAAAATCATAACAATTCGAAAAAACATCAGAAAAATACGCGGTCAGCGTCCACGCGACCGTATCGAAAATATCTACAACTTTTGTATTTTGATCGAGAGCTGAATCGGCTGTCTTCCTATTCAAAACAGTCCGGAAGTGATGCTGGTCACTATTCACCTTCTTCTCCAAAAATCCAAACCTCCTTTAAAATACCTCCAAGCTTTTTATGTCCTCTCTCATCATCATTCAACCTCAAATAACCATAAATACACACATTCAAAGGGTTCTAATCATCCTAAAACCCAGATCCAACAATTAATTTCAAGTTTCTCAAATTGGGTATTAATCGAGTTATATCCGTTTTAATCTTCCGAAAACCCGTTTGATCCACAAAATTTCAACCCAAAAATCTTTAGTTGTATACCAACTACAATATGAGATATTAAACACACTAAATCATAAATCAAGTTAAACACTTTCCTCGTGGATTAAATTCGACGACCACGAGTCGAATCCCGCGAATTTTGGTCCGGAAAATCCTTTTCTTCTTTCTTTTCTTCTTCTTCTTCTTCTTCTTCTTCTTCTTCTTCTTCTTCTTCTTCTTCTTCTTCTTTCTTCTCTTCCTTCTCTCTTCTCTCTTCTCTCTCTTAGGGAAGAATTTGGGAAAGAATGAGGGCTGCCACCTCTTTAAAATCCGAAATTAGGTGTGTACCCAATTGTTAAATGACTCCTGTACTCGTTTACGAGTCCCTACGAGTCCAAAAATGCCCGGAACTCAAATACTACCCCGGGTACTCTATTTTGACTATCTCGACCATTCCGAACCTAATGGCGGAGTCGAAATATCCATCCGAGCCACTTAACTAAAATTCACTATTTTGACCCAACACGTTCAATATGCGTGTTTTCCAATTTAAAATATTTCGTTTGTCGCTTTACCCAACTTACGACATGTAATTAAAAATAATCCACTCATATACTTAGTCTCGTAAGAAAATGTAATCCATGTAAATATTAATTTGACACTCGTAAACTAATATTTACTATTCACTTTATAACATTAAAATTATTTAATTTCACTCATTAATCCCAAAATTACTATTCACAATAATTCCTCAAATTGCCAAATTACATCCACCGTGCAATTTAAATACCTTTAAAAGTTCCCCCCTTACAACAGAATTTCGTCCTCGAAATTCAGGTATAGCCTGTACCACTACTCTAGGATCGGTATATACATTACATCCTAGCTTAACCAAATTTAGATAAAGCCTAACACAATGGCCTCCCACTATATTCCACCCATCTCAAGGCGTATGCTCATATATATATATAGTCTCATCATCTCTATATATTTTACACTAATATTGCACCCTTTTATTAGGACCACTTAACGCAAAGTATTTATTATTAATACCATATCTACTAGTCTCGCACAGTAGAAATATTCGCAAATCCATATATATACACATATAGTCACATCATCCCTATACATATATATATATATTAATCCTGCACCCCCGGGTTATCACCCATTAGTGATCTTAATAATAATATCACATAATAGGCATACACACATCCTATTAAGATTCATAGGCATATTCCCAACCTAATTATACACTTCTTATATGTATTTTATTCTCATCGCTACGTATTGTATAAATATTCAGATTACTATCTCTCTCGTAATCTACGAGGTACATTCCCTATACCGAATAATTAAAGTATTAATTCTCGTATACTCTTCCAGAATTTGGTCACGCACAAGCCACTCTTCAATTCTCGTTTGAGTAAGACTCCGCTCTACTTTCTCATAATAAACTGGGTAACCTTTTCGTTAAGAGGTACCTTTTTAAATGACTTTCCACTGCCTTTCAATCCCATCTCGGGTGTGTTAGCTCTCGTTGCACATAAATGTTTGAATTATTGTCATTCTCGCACGACATTCAATACATTATACCGTTTAACCTTGTTTATAGCCGCCCTTCAGGCATATATTATACATATTTATTTTCACGTCCTTCCATCTTGGACATTTTTGGGATTTACAAATCAGGGTACCCATACCCCCTATCATCCATGCATATATGCACCACCATTACAAACGTTTTGATATATCACACTCACTCTAAATAATGGGCCTCATTTCATTGGCCTGGTACTAACACCTGGGTATCCCTTAACCCGAATAATTTGAAATTTAATTCTCCCGATACCTGGAAATTCAATCCTTCTTAAGATTATCCCATCGATCTTCTTGTGGTTATCTCACAATAGTCTTCCTATATCAATGCCTTATTTCCCTTACATGCGTCGATCGATCGACACTCCTGGTTCGATCGATCGATCAAACAGGTATGACGACTCTACCATTTAATATTCTTACTTTAAAATTAACCATCTGGTTAATTATTAATTTCCTAATGCATAAAATAGTGACTCAAATCCATTTTCAATTAATTATCCGTTCACTTGGATGACCTCCCACATATTCACCTAAGTTCGTAAAAAAGCACCCGAACTATTCCCCAGTCCTACCCTGACCCAGGCTTAAAGGCCAAATCGATTAGACTCCAGGGCCGAATCGATTCTCCCCCAGACAGAATCGATTCGCCTTGGAGGCCGAATCGATTCTCTTTCTGGCAGTAGACAAAGCTGTTACAGTTTCCTATACGGGATTCCTAATCTTAAATCAAATCTTCATCCCAAATCTTTACCCTCTTATTTATCAATGAATATAGATTCCTCATAAATCAACTACACTTTTTATATGACTATCTAATCAAATTAACACAAGATCATACCCCCCCCCCCCCCCCCCCACAAATCCCAAAAATTACATCTAACAGTAGAGTCCATCGGAACCCAATTTGGTCCTACTTACTCATCTAATAAATCTCATATTTTAGGAGTCAATACATTAATTTAAATCAATAAAATAGAAATCCTATAACATCGATTCTAAGATTAAATTCCCAATTCACACGATTTATTCGACTATTTCCAGTTTTGTTTTGTTTAAAGAATCATAGATTTATTCCAATTTAATTAACCCAAAATTATTATGAGAGAATGCATAGATGAATTAAGAAATATATTGTAATTGAGTTAGTAAGAGAATTATTGCCTTGAAATGTGGATTGGAGTATCCCTCTCTTAAATCCTTATTTTTCCTTTCTTTTCTAGCCTTGGTAACCTCTCCTATGGGTGTAGAGCTACTAGGATTGCATTGTGGTGGATGGGAAATGACTTTTCAAGTTGTTAATTTCCCTATTTTAATCACTAATCCCGAATTACCCCTAAACCCCCACTTTTGGGCCCCCAAATAAGCCTGAAACCATACCCGGATTGGATAATAACCCCCTTAATGGTATACCTATTCCCGATCTTAGATGTCTAAAGCATTTAAACGAGTCCCCACATCATCTCAGAACGTGCCCATACTATATCTACTCAAATTACACACTTTTATTATGTTAGTAACCATGTAACATTAAGTTAATTAACATACAATTTATTGTCTACGAGTGAACACATTATGCACAACTAAATCAAATAAACGTGCAATCACAAACAAGAAAATTATTCTCATATTAAATTCTACCAATTTAATTTATTCATGAAATTTATTTAATTAAATTCTACCAAAAAATAATTTATTATGAAAATACGGGGTATTACATTCTCCCCCTAATAACAGAATTCCGTCCACAAAATTCGCTGAAGCATAACATCAAAACTTAACCCGCATAAATATCATAGGTTTACACTCAATTAGTTTGTACTCATATCCCACGAGACAAAGGAAGAATGCTTATCTATGCTTACCATAGTGTGACCGGGATGTCCATACGCTACATATCACACGTACACATGCAAAAAAATCGTATATGAATGACACGTGTACATCCAAAATGAACCATCCATACCATGCACATCTATAAGGCAAAAATATACTCAAATATCCTGCTGATCGTGACTCAATTCTTCTTGAGATTGCCCCACTTATTCTATTAGTGGTGTAAAAATTACTAAGTTCTCTCATGACTACACTCATCAGTCCTATTGGCCTTCACCCATATAATTTAACGTCGCCCGATGCGTTATATCTCGCGACGCATTATATCTCGACACATTTATAACGTATAAACAAAATATCATAGAACCCAAACGTTCCTCTACTCCCGACACTTGCTGAATTTCATGCGTGGGACATCTCACAAGAGAAATCCAAAAAAGGAACCCTCCCGATACACTACTACATAGCTTAGTTAGTTATTGATATCCGTTGGTCCATGACTAAGCACGAAATAATACGCTAACTGTACAATTTTCAACTTGTGCTAATTTTGACAAAAGGCTCATCACTTCCGAGAGTTACACTAAACCCCGTTAAATTAATCAATCCAATGATGGTAAGAACATAAATTTTCTTTTCCCACATACGCTAGGACACCCTCTGTCCATCCTTAAATCTAATAGAGTGCTTAATCAGTTCTAAGCATCTAAATTTCTACCCATCCTAATAAAATCTACTATCGCCCATTTTTTTGGACAACGTCACTATTATAACACTATTGGTGAAAATACACATCTTCATGTAACCGAGGCCATATCTAGTCATAAAGCTCTCAAAATAACCTAAAACCTTTTCAATACAAATGCTTCTCGTTATGCATATCCATACCTATTAAAATAAATCCATCCCCGGATAACCATCGCATTTATTCATCCTTTAAAGTATGCCATCATTAACATCTAGTCTATGTCCATTCCTCGAGTTGAAAATTCATTATATCCCTAACTCAAGAAATACGTATATAACCAATCCTATAATCTTCACATTATTGTGCCTACTCTCGATAAGGCAACACTTTTCAACTCCTACAAAACTCTCGGCTATAAATTCAACGGCCATATAAAATTTCACTATATAGGGTTTATAAAACTCCATCGAACCATCATCCTATACTGCTATCTACATAATTCATATTTAGACAACTGCTTATCCATCATTAGTACATCAATAAAACACGCGTCTATGATGCACAAGTCACATCATCCTCATACAAACTTTCTAATTGAGTCGTCACTCTTCATATTCCAAAATCACACAGTGACCCTACTCATAGGTCCAAACTCTCACACATTAGTCCCACTGAAATGACGAAAATCTTAACAACATCATGCATCTTGCCCAATTTGGGCGCAACACGAATTTGACGTGCTATAATCGAAATTTGTTCGCACCCAAATATTTCCTCAAAATCCTCCCAATTGCTTAAACGTCTCAATACGCTTCTCTCTTTTAAGTGCACCAAATTTCATAAGGTCCTCGTACTAACCCAAGTTTACGTTACAATCCATTTGACTATAACTAGACTCCAAACATGATAATTCCCATAATAGTTCTCACCGTTATAATGAATACCATTGTCCAACCAGTCATTCTACACTTGACCACTAACTCTTAATTGTCCCATAAAAATCAACACAAGCCCTATAAGTAGTGCGATCCATCCCTAGGATAACGTCATACTTTGACACATCTAATGCAAATAAGTCTGCCATAATTTAAGTCTCTCAGTTTCAACTCTGTACCTCTACACATGAAACATATAGGTACCCCTCTACTCACGTGTTAATCAACATAAAGCACTACATCAAATGCTAAGTCTACCATCCTCGATGCACTAGTAAAGTAGAATTAACAATTGAGCACTATACACTAGTATCACACTAAATATGTCTTATAAGCCCAAGAATAGGGAACATACCGTCCACTACTTACGCTGGTGCAAGTCCTTCTCCAGGGGCGATGTGACTGCTATCTCTGAGGTGGGGTGGGCAACACTGATAGTGCAGGCATCGTCGTCGCTTGCTGCACCCTCTCTATCCCCCTAGCTCTTGTGTCACCTGATTGTCTTAAGAGTACTTCCACATTAAGTGTCCTTTATCTCCATAAATCTAATAATTTTTTGAAACTGATGCCTATCATGTTGTTGCCCCTGCTAGCCTCGGCCCTACTGCCATTGGCCATGATGGCCTCTCTGCTGTTGGCCCTGCTTATTCTGATCATAGAAACCCATGTGTCTCTTATACTGATCACCTACTTATGACCCCTTAAATTGCTAGGTCCCCTGACTGCCGTTCCCATGCATCTTACCCTACTGGCTTGATGTTTCTAAACTGGATCTGATCTTCCCCTTACTTTTCTGAAACAACCCGTGGTCCGTGTAGTGGTAAAAGCCGAATTCCTTAATAATGATTTCCTGATGTTCCAAGCTGTCCATGACACAAACTTCTCCATATTATTCTCTTCAATGTTTACCTCATCCCCAGTAAAATAAGACAATACGGTAAACTCCTCCTTATATTATGCTACAGTGCGACCTTTCAGCTTAAGGTCCACAAACTTCCTCCTCAGTTTTGATTTCATAATTGGTGGGAAATACTTCCCCTCAAACTTGACCCAAAACTCGTTAATAGCCATTCGGTCTCGCTTTTCCAATGTGGTGACAGACTCCTACCATCGTAAGGTTGCCCCTACCAATCAAAACGAGGCTAACATCTGCTTGTGCACTCGTGTGCCCTCAATCATCCTCAAGTGTCACTGAATATCCTTCTTCCATTGAATAGCCACCAATATATCAGGACTCCCAGAAAATTTTAGCGGGTGGCCCTTAGTGAAGGCCTCCCTAGATCTATCCCACACTAAGCCCTGTGCCTGAATGGGTAGCACCACCAACTATGGTGGTGGTAGTGGTGGCTGCTGCTGCTGTGGCTGAAAGTTTTGTAGCATAACATCCATCACTGTAAAGACAACGTGTGTCCCTATCGTGGTAATGTCCACTAGAGTAACCAAGGGTTGGGCTGGTGGTGGTTGTGGGTGTGGTTGCAGCTCTTGCTGAGATTTATCCTTTGCAGACTCGGTGGTGACATGTCGTGGTCTATCGCATCTACCGTTTGCCATCTGAAAGCAAACAAGATTCGTCTTAGTAACAAATCATAAAAAGTATAACTATTCCTAATCATAGGCCTCCACGCATCAAAGGAATGCAATGCAGAGCATAACGAGCACAACACATATCCTAAGGAAGCAAAAACCTGGATGTTTCTGATACATACTGTAATAACCTCCATTTTCCACATAATGTTGGCCAGACACAATTCGCTGAATATGGGCTCGTCTAACAACCTATATTATTCTCAGCATCAAAACTACAATATGACATTTATAAATTTTAATTCAAACAAACAATTTAAGTTACAACTGGGAAGAACTAAATCCAAACTCTTAACTAGTGTAAAGCATTCCCCCAAGTATAACAAATATCCAAAAAGACTGAATAATAAACTCTGGTTTATGCCAATACAATATCTAAAATAATAAAAATGACTGGAAAGGAAATAACAACCTATGCTAGGGCCAAACGAATTGAAGTAATGGATGTGAAAATATAACCACCAGACTGATCTCCTGTCAGCCCTGTAGTTCACTGTCTATGTAAACTTAGGGGGGGAAAATATTTTATAATTTGGGTCAGCGTTGTAGAGTTACAAGAATTAACTTACTAAAATAATATATAATAATGTAGTTAATTCATATTATACACCGCTCATCGGCACTCGCGTACAGTTAGTATCTCACCCCTCATCTAAGTGTAATACTATACGCATATCAACCCAAGTTCCCAATTACGAAGTCTGGTAGTTACATCAATAAGATTTATATTTAGTGCACCTAGTACAATTCATAAGCTGAAGTGAATCGTTTACACATACGCTTCTTGTCCCAAGAATACCCCCCATAATACCACCCATAAGCAATAACGTATTATCACATTATGCATTTTATATAGTATTGGGTTCAAAATCAACTATCTACATCATTAGACTAGCGGGATTTAATCTCAATTAATTTATATAATTATATATGTCCTTACATATATACGACACAATGACATTTACCTTCAGTGTCTCATTCTTGCTCTATCGATAAGTTTGGAGGAGTCCCTCATCCAAACAGATATCACAAAACACACACAAGTGGGGCGGCACCTACGTAGTACACTATTCTGCGATCCATACCCCCGACGGTGACAATGGATCCCAGTCTCTGCACCTACCTCCTCGTAAGTGGTGCTGCCACATCAGACCTGGAATAAAGACTTACACAATTCCTATCCCACCCGTGCCGATGCATGCTCCGGACCCGAGATGTGCACAATCCAAACCGATAGGTTTCCATGAACATGGGTATGTTCATATAAAAAAAATACATATATTTACCACAACACATGTATAGGTAATTAACCCTATAATTACTCAAGAAATCTCATCAATCTCCCATTTAATATTTTCACTTTAAAATTAACTATCTAGTTAATTGTCAATTTCCCAATTAAGAAAATAGTGACACAAATCCTTTTTAATTAATTATCCACTCACTTAGATGACCACCTATATACTTGCATATGTTCGTAAAAATCACCAGAACTATTCCCTAGTACTACCTTGACCAGCCCTAGAGGTCAAATCGATTCGCCTCCAGAGCCAAATCTCTTTGCCCCCAGACTCAATCGATTCGCCTTGGAGGCCAAATCAATTTGCTTTCTAGAAGTGGACAGAACTGTTACAGTTTCCTATACGAGATTCCTTTTCCTAAATCAAATCTTCATCCCAAAGTTTTACCCCCTTATTTATCAATGAATATATATTCCTCATGAATCAACTACACTTTTAGATGACTATCGAATCTAATTAACACAAGATCATACCCCTAAAATCCTAGAAATTACATCTTACATTAGAGCCCATTTAAACCAAATTTGATCTTACTTACACCTCTAATTAATCTCAGATTTAAGGTGTCAATACATCAACTTAAATCATCAAAATAGAAATCCTATAACATGGATTTTTAGGTTCAATTCTCAATTAACATGATACTAATTCTGGATTTACCACCAAATCACTTAATCCTTCAAAACCATTATTTCCATATTTGTTCTAAGAATCATAGAATTTATTCCAATTAATCAAAACCATCCATTTATTCAATTAACCTGGAATTGTCATGAGAGAATGCATAGATGAATTAAGAAACATATTGTGATTTAATTAGCAAGATAATTCTTGCTTTAACTGTGGATAGGAGTCTCCCTCTCTTGAATCCTTGTTCTTCCTTCCTTCTCTAGCCTTGGTAACCTCTCCTATGGGCGTGGGACTGCTAAGGTTGCATTGTGGTGGATGGAAAATGACTTCTCAAGTTGCTAATTTCGCTATTATAATCACTAATCTCGAGTTTCCCCTAAACCCTTACGTTTAAGCCCCTAAACAAGCCTGAAACCGTACCCGGATTGGCCCAATAACCCCCTTAATGGTATACCAATGCCACGAGCCTCATATTATATGTCTAAAATACTTAAACAAGTCCCCAAATTATCTCAAAACTTTCCCATACTATATCTACTCATATTACACACTTTAATTATGTGTCACCTCATACCAATAAGTTAATTAACATACAATTTATTTTCAACGAGTGAACCCATTATGCACAATTAAATCAAATAAATGTGCAATCACAAACAAGCAATTCATTCTCAAATTAAATTCTACTAATTTAGTTTAAATTCTACCAATTTAATGTATTCATGAATTTATTTAATTAAATTCTACCCAAAATAATATATTACGAAAATATAGGGTATTACAACCCTGCGAATTGCAAACTTTGACGTGAGAAGAATGTTGGTAGATGAGAGTGCTACAGAGGAATAATGCGACTTCTCAAATAAATCCAATTTTAATCAACCCAAATTTTGGTTAAACCCTAACATATGCTTCTAAGTGATTTGATAACATAAAATCAATAAGCATGCAAATGAAACCAATTTCAGAAAAAATCCCCGAAGGGCAAAACCTTTTATTTCATTATAATTATAAATCACAACTTACACGGTTACAACAAAATAGATTTTAACACACGAATACCCACAGGTGTCAGTCGGTGTCGTCAGCCATAGATCCACACGCAACGAACCTACAAGAATCGCAATCCTATCTTCCCTCAGTCCAAATCAGCAAAGAATCTTCACGCAATAAGATCCTCAATGACACGCAGTCATATGATGTAGATTCACCCTCTCTTTAAGAGCAGGATCAACAAAACCGTATTTTGGGTTTTAAAACAATGCACTAAAGGATTGGATGTTTTGTGAATTGTGAAAACAAAGGATTAAACCTATAAAGTGAGAAGACAAATTCGTACTTTTTTTTGCAGAAAATGTAGAATATTTTTGCACATGTCTTCATCTGAAAAATGGAGTTAGAGAGTCCTATTTATAAAAGACTTAAGGCGGTAGGTCGCTCAAACGAGATAGCTTGTTGTTTGAACGAGATCCATTATCGTTTGAACGACAGCTGGCACTTTGTGCGACATACCATCTCGTTTGAATGGCATACGGTGTCGTTCGAACGAGATTAAAATTAAATAATTTTCTTTTTCTTTTTCTCGTTAAATGCACCATCTCAAAAAGTCCGAAAAATTATATTTTTGATGAAAAATATTTAAAGACTCCGCTCCAACACTTAGAAAATATTTTATGAAAAATAATCCCAATACTCTAAGTGAAATGGTAAAGTACTTAAACACAACCTTACCAAAATTAATCTCGCGGAGACTTCTTTGATTAAGAACTTCGATATTCGCATCCGTCTTAATGCTAGAAAGATCTTGAATAATTCTTTGACGGTTGTAGCGGTATACGACATAATCTAATGTATACATGACTTATAAAATATGTCCTTACAAATCTCCCCCTATGTCTATGATGGTACAAAATAAAAACAATCCGAATTGTCAACTGAAAAATGCCTATATAAATCTAATACCCTCCCATGAACCCAAAAGTGAAAATGTAATCGAAATGTAAGTCTTCAATCTTTTCTTCAAAAATCATCATCAAACTTCATCAATCTTTCTTGTCATTATGAGGGTGTGCTACATGATCTTCAATTGTTCCTACACACATGAGACAAGAAACAAATACCTTCGAGATGCATCGAGTTTGAAATGATATTTGAATATAAGCCATCAATATAATCAAATCTCCCCCATAATGCAAACCTCCACCACAATTCGTTCTCCCCCCTTTTTATTTGTTCGAAATAGACAAGGAAAATAATAAACACACAAAATATGGAGTGTCATGACAAACATCACAAATATGGATCAAACTACGTGCATGTAGAGGAAATACTCTAAAGATCCACAAACTATTTTTGATTTTTCAAAATTTAAAAAAAAAATGCAAAAATGATGTTACGAAAAACACACCCCATGAATTTATACTAAAACAACCAAGTCATGGAAACGGAATGAATGGGTGTGAACAAATTCGATAGGCAAATCGACTCAATCATGACATGTGTGCACGATGCATAAGTGTAATCCTATCGAATGAACATAAAAAATATCCTTTGGTGTAAAATTATTAAATATAGATGATATCTACTAAATCAAATCAACAAATCAAAGCCTAAGTGATTTTCACAGCAATAACGTCCAAAACAATTTAGTGCCGTTTCGAGAACTTTTCAATGGACTTGCAAACCCATTGATTACTTTCCAACCGAACTCCCTCATATAAATATTGTAATTTTTATATCTAATGAGGTTCTAAATTCTCAACTTAGAGAAAACCTAATGGCCAAAATTTTGGCATATTTCATCTTTTTATTGCCTTAATTTTTTTGTGCGGGCTCTTTTTAAACAGCGGCTTTCACGCAGAGTCAATTTTACACTCTCGTAGCCCTTTCTCGTGTTACTCATCATTTTTAAATATAAACAAATTCCTCACGGGCAATGATTTTTACATGCTCTAATTTTATTACTCTCATATTATTGCACTTGGTTCGTTTTAAGGGCATGATTGAGATGAAAACACTCGATCAACATGTGATAGACAAGTACAATAATCAAACAAATTCGTGCATGTGTGAATTAAAGGAAATAATGAGTTAGATGTAGGAAGTATCAACTAATTACATCTCAATGACTCCAAACATTATAAAGCACATGGATGACGGTGCCAAAAAAAAAACTCCTTTTGTATTTTTTAATTTTTCTTGAAAAATGAAAATCTTTTTGTATTTTTCCAAAAAAATTAAAAAACAAAAACCATAGATACAAACATGGTACACACTAGCAATAGGCATAATATCAGCAGGAGCATCATCCTATGCTACCAAATAGTAAATCACACAGGGAATAATCAATCTAAGCATGTGTGATTAAACGAGCAATGCAGTATTAGCAATTAAGCATAAATACCAAAAGTAACTGCATATAAATTGTCACAGGCAACCCATCAGTACCAAATAATGTAACCACTAAACACAGGGTACTGTAAACAAAATGGTCAATTATCAACCCAGTCGCTCGAATGAGACTCCTTGTCGTTCAACTGACATAGCATCTCGCGAGAAGTCTTCGCGCGAGATTAGATGTCGCTCGAACGAGATTTTTTTTTTTTACAGATTCCCAGAATGTTAAACAATGTTGCCCAGTGGAAAAATTTCCAGAAAAAGATACATGGAAGGTGCTGATAGATTCAAAATAGTGCTAAAACAGTAGATAAAGTAAATAAAATAATGTAGACTACAACAAAGTGAGTCATAACACTAGTAAGAGTATATCATGGAGCACAACTAGAGTATGACAAATAACCAACACCATCAACCCAAAGATCTGACATGGGGTGAATCACGTGCAAGCAGATGAGAGTCGTGAACAATTAGACCATAAGCCTCTAAATCCGATTTCCTAACCCAAATCGACGTGTAACGAGGTGTGGGGGGTTTTAGGGACCGGTGTGACTCTCTCTTTAAACTTCCTAGGAGTGTTTTGAATTTAATAACAAGAATTCCTAAGGTAATCTTTTCGATCGCAATGAGTACATGTGTATATGTGGTGGTGAATGTTACCTAAAGGTGGCTCTCTTTTTAAAGCCCTAGGTGGCTCTCTCCTCAAAATCCTAGGTGGATATCTCCTGAAAGTCCTAGGTGGCTCTCTCACACGTGCGAGGATGACTTTGGGAATGGGTGCAACCTATTTTTCAAAACCAATCCCACCCCTATCCTTTTTGATTTTGACAGTGCCTATAATCTTATCAAGCTTCTTAGACCTAAACTCCAAATCAAATTTCACTTTACTCGAATCTCTCAAACTTTTCTTAATTTCACATATCCTAGATTCAAGTACGAGCCTAGAATCATCAAACTTAAGAAGCTCCTTTTTCATTGCCTCCATCACCCCTCGAAGACTATCTTTCTCTCCCTCAACGTACTCAAGCTTCGCTCTCAAAATTTTCTCACGTGCCCTAAGATCATCAATTAAAACATAATTATTTTTTAAGGCACGCTCTTTTAATTGATCTTTTAATTATAAATTTTCTTTCTTTGTTTTCAAAGCTTCAGCATAAAGCAGCCGTTTGCAAGTTAAGCTCATCTTCACTTCCATCCTCACTCCCATCACCCTCACTTTCATGGGATACACTATCAGTGGCTGTTGAATAAGTATCATCATCATTCCCATGATTAGCCACACAGTTGGGAAGGACATGCTTACTTGCACAAAAAATTTCTTCACTCAGTTCACTCTTACTAAGGATGGCAACATAAGCAATTGGTTTATTAAAACTCTCCCTAACTTTGGTGGGGGTACTCATCTATGCTATGGCCAATCGCCTCACAACAAAGACATCTCTCAGATTCATTCTTTTTAATGAGATTTTTATAAAAATATTTCAACCGAGATTTCCAAATAGTTCTATCAGACAAGTGACATCTAAAATCGCCAATTCCCCCCAAAGGCATATTTAAGAAAATCAGGATTTCAAAATAAGATTTAAAAAAAAATCAGGATTAAAACATAATAACTTAGTGCAACAGGCTCTGATACCAACTTGAGAGTGCTACAGTGGAATAATGAGACTTCTCAAATAAATCCAATTTTAATTAACCCAATTTTTAGTTAAACCCTAACACATGCATATAGGTGATTTGATAACATAAAATCAATAAGCATGCAAAGGAAACCAATTTCAGGAAAAATCCACGAAGGGCAAAACCTTTTATTTCATTATAATTGTAAATCGCAACTTACATGGTTACAACGAAATAGATTTTGACACACGAATACCCGCCGGTGTTGGTCGGTGTCGTCAGCAATAGATCCACAAGCAACGAACCTATAAGAAACGCAGTCCTATCTTCAGCCCCGGAATACCGCAGCACTCCTTATGAACCTCAGTCCAAATCAATAAAGAATCTTCACGCAGTACGATCCTCAATGACATGAAGTCATATGATGTAGATTTACCTTCTCTACAAGCGCAACATCAGCAATACCGTATTTTGGGTTCCAAAATAATTCACTAAAGTATTGGGATGTTTTGTGAATTGTAAAAATAAAGGATTAAACCTCTAAAGTGAGAGGACAAATTCGTACTGCTTTTTGCAGAAAACGTAGACTGTTTTTGCATAGGTCTTCATTTGAAAAACGAAGTTGGAGAGTCCTATTTGTAAAAGAATTAAGGCAGCAGATCGCTCAAACGAGATAGCATGTCATTTGAACGAGATCTAGTGTTGTTTGAATGACAACTGGCACTTCGCTCGACATACCATGTCGTTTGAACGACATACGGTGTCGTTCGAACGAGTTTAAATTAAATAATTTTCTTTTTCTTTTTATCATTAAATGCACCGCCTCAAAAACTCCGAAAAATTATATTTTTGATGAAAAACATTTAAATACTCCGCTCCAACACTTAGAAAATATTTTATGAAAAATAATCCCAATACTCTAAGTGAAATGCTAAGGTACTTAAACACAACCTTACCCAAATTAATCTAGCGGAGACTTATTTGATGAAGAACTTTGATATTCGGATCCGTCTTGATGCTTGAAAGGTCTTGAATAATTCTTCGATAGTTGTAGCGGTATATGGTATACTCTCATGTAAACAATACTTATAAAATATGTCCATACAGTAGACCAAGGAAGCTCTTCAAAAATCATGTACCTGAAAGTACTCTACAAGCTTGGTTTTTGAATCAAGGATCTGGACACCAACGTCAAGTCATTATCGGCTTCAACGGAGATGTGGAGACACCCTTGGAAAAAAATAGGTTATCGGTTTAGATCAGTCCAACCTACAAGGAAGTAGAGTTCCATGTGATCCAATTGCAGTCGCCCTACTTTGTCATACAGGGCAGAGGATGGCTACATGATATGGTGGATATCTTTTCTTCCTTTCACTAGAAGCTAAAATTCGTGATAGACCAGGGAGTGATTAAGATTAAAGGAGATCAAGCAGCGATACAAAGATATTTTATTTTAGCCATCAAAGTAACGTAGACCCAATCTAAGAATAATCAATACGAAGATAATTTGAAAGACGATCATCCTAAGTAGAAAATGAAGGGTGTTAGTCCAGGATTTGAAGAAACTCGATTGGCTCCTCTCAAATGCGTATTAGAGGGACTCATCTCTGTTCCTCTGGATGCATCACAATCGGAGAAGACTTTTTTCATCAGATAGGAGCTGCCCAAAGATGAAGTAGAGCAACTTTCTCACTTCCTCAGAACAAATGTAGACATCTTTTCATGGAAGCCCAACGATCTCCCGAGAATATACCCAGAGATTACTTACAATCAATTTCATGTGGATACAAGTGTCAATCCAATCCAGCATAAGATTAGGAAGTCGGCCCTAGAGAAGGTGAAGGCTATAGAAGCTGAAGTTAATAATTTGCTCCAGGCTGACTCAATCAGAGATGTCTGATTCCCAAATCGAATCTCCAGCATTATTATTATTAAGAAGAAGAGCGACAAGTGGAGGATTTGTGTGGACTTCACCGATCTCAACAAGTAGTGTTCCAAGGATAGTTTCCCACTACCTCAGATAAATCAACTCATGAATTCCATAGCAAGGCAATAACGCATGAGCTTTATGGACGCATATTCTGGCTACCACTAAATTCCCATGTTTAACACAGACCGAGAGAATTTAATGTCCTTCAGTTTGAAGAATACGGGGGAACTTATCAGAGGATGGTCACCAAGATGTTTGAAAAAACTAATCGGTCCTACCATGGAGGTGTATATTGATGATATGCTCATAAAAAGCAAGCATTTAGCTGATCACATCAGGGACCTTGAAAGGACCTTTAATATTATTAGATAGAATATGATGAAGCTCTATGCCTCCAAATCTATATTCGGTGTGAGCTCTGGCAAGTTTCTAAGTTACTTAGTGACTCAAAGGGGGCATAGAGGCAACCCAGATCAAATCAAAGCTCTATAAGATATCGAAAGATCGACCACTATCAAGGATATCCATTCGTTATTGGAATGTTAACGACCCTAAATCTCCTAATTTTAAGATCCTTGAATAAGTATTGTTCATTCTTCCAATCCTTGAAAAAAGTAAGCCCCACTGTCTAGACACAAGAATGTGATTAAGCTTTAAAAGGGATTTAGTAGTCCTTGGGATCCCTTCCCTTATTAACAACTCCTAAGGACGAAGAAGATTGTACCTCTACCTAGCTATCTCAAGGCACACAATAAGTACGAAGATGATCTGTCTATATGATGGAGATACGATTGATCTACTATGTAATTCATACCATTGTTGAAGTAAAAACTAGGTACATGCCCATAGAAAATATGGTTTAGGCACTGCTGATCGTCGTAAGAAAGTTGAGGCACTACTTTGATTCTCATACAGTAATCATCCAAATAATGTACCCCGAGGGATGGTCTCAAGAAGGCCAACCTATTTGACAATGACCAAGTGGTCCCTCGAGTTAGCCCAGTTTGACATCAAATAAGAATCCATAACGACAATTAAGGGTCAGGTTCTTGATCGTGGTAGAGTTTCCAAACCCCTCAGAGGAGAGGGTGAACAAAACATTCAGCTCTAAAGTCACTGGCAATCATCAAAGATAAACAACTTTGGAAGCTTTTTATAGACGGGGCATCAAATTAGAAAGGCACTAGCACGGGAATAGTATTGATGACACCATAAGGTGATCAAATTAAGCAGAGCAGGCTATGAGATTGGGATTCAAAGGCTCAAATAATGAAGAAGAATACAAGGACATAGTGCCCGACCTCAACAGGGTGATCGACTTAGGCTCCCAACACATTTTTATCTCCAACTAGCTCAGTGGAGAATATGAAGCAAGGGATCCTAGAATAATAACTTACAAAGACAAAGTGAGAGGCCTCCTCTAACGGTTCAAGTCGACCTCAGATGAGCAACTCCCAAGGAATAAAATAGATATGTGAATGCTTTTTCCACTCTAGATTCCGCTATAAATACCGATATAAAAAGAACGATCGAAGTGGAGTACATAAATCGACCATGAATTAAAGATATAGATAAGGATTTGGGCATCTTCCAGGTGGAATTGGCTCCATCTTAGATAGATCCCATCATCTTCTACTTAAAGATCGATGGGCTACCATCGGATAATAAAGAAGTACACAAGTTAAAAATAAGATGGTCCAGGTTCTGCCTTAAATCTAATGTGAAGCTATATCGACGATCATTCACTAGCTAACTACCAATGTGCGTTCACCTAGATCAAGTGGAAGGAATTTTAATCAAGATGCATAAAGGCATCTGGGGAGCACATACAGGTGGAAGATCACTTACTTATAGGACGATCTCTCTGGGATACTAGTAGTCATTCATGTAGAAGGACTCTTCAAGGTTCATCAAAAAGTGCCTCAAATGTCAGATGTTCTCACCAATGAGGCATGGACATAGTGGGGTTGCTACTTACCGCACTAGGGAATCGAAGGTACTTAATATCGGTAATCGACTACTTCATAAAATGGGTTAGGGCCGAACCACTCACCCACATCAGAGAGCCGAACACCAGAAGGTTCGTTTGATGGAACCTTATTAGCAGGTTTGGCATCCTAAAAGCATTGGTCATAGATAAATGAACTCGGTTTGATAATGATTATTTTTGCGAATTATGTGCCGAGTACAGAATTAGTCTTCCCCCAGTGCAATGGGCAAGTAGAGAAAACAAATAAGACCCTATCGTCAGGCATTAAGAGTCGATTGGAGAATGCCAAAGGATGATGGGTTGATGAGGTCCCATATATTCTCTAAGAATACAGAACCACCCCCAAGAAACTAATAAGGGAAACTCTGCACTCTTTGGCTTATGGTATGGAGGAAGTTATTCCTTTAGGTATAAGACTTCTAATAATCAGGTCAGAAACATTTGAAGACGACCATAACGATGATCGAATAACCCATGAGTTGAATCTGGTTAAGGAACGAAGGGAGAAAGCTATTATACATTTGGCCGCTTATCAACAAGAACTAGCAAGATAATATGGCAAGAAGGTCAAGGTCGAAGAATTCCAGGTTAACGATTTGGTCCTTAAAAAATTGTTTCCCAATGCAAAGAAGTAATTAGATGGGAAAATGGTGTCAAACTAGTAGGGACATTACCGCATAGCTTTAAAAGTAGGTGGGGGTCATATCGTTTGGAAGGGTTAGATGGGAAGGTAGTTCTAAGGTCATGGAACGCCAAGAACCTTGGGAAGTTTTATCATTAGGTAGCGAGTCAAAGCTTTTCCCCTTTTCCTTAATGTATATGTAATAAAATGATATTCGAGTGATTGTTAAAAAATTTCCCATTCACTTTTAAGTGTATTAGTAATTAAAATTCCCACCTAAATACTAATATAATTTGAGGCAGGTCAGTAAAAACCCACAGAGTGGTATAATCTAAAGTAGAACGACCAAGAAGAGGCATAAAACTCGCATAAGAATAAGGTGGTCCAACTCAAATATGAGGCTGGTCACCAACTTATGGTGATAAAACCCACTTGAATAGTGGTACGCTCTGAGGCAGATTGGTCAAAACCTACTCAGGGAGTGGTCTGATCTACAGTAAATCGCCTTAAAAGAGTCAGAAAACCCATTTAAGAATTATGTGGTCCAGCTCAATTGTGATATTGGTCACTAAATTACGGCATTAAAATCACTTGAATAGTGGTACGATCTGAAGGAGATCGGTCAAAACCCACTTAAGGAGTGGTCTGATATAAAGTAGATCAACCTAAAAGAGGAAAAAAAACCACGTAAGAATTACGTGGTACAACTCAAATGTGAGATTGGTCGCTTAATTACGACATTAAAACCCACTTAAATAGTGGTACGATCTGAGGCAAATTGGTCAAAATCCACTCTAAGAGTTGTTTGAACTAAAGTAGATCGGTTTAAAAGAGGTAGAAAACCCGCGTAAGAATTACGTGGTCTAACTTAAATGTGAGATTGGTCACCAACTTATGGCGTTAAAACCCAATTGAATAGTGGTACGATACAAGGAAGATCGATCAAAACCCACTTATGGAGTGGTATGATCTAAAGTAAATAGTCTGAGAAGAGCTAGAAAACCCACCTAATAATTACATGGTTCAACTTAAACATGAAATTGGTCGCCTACTTATGGCATTAAAACCCCACTGAAATAGTCTTACGATCTGAGGTGGATCGGTTAACACCCACTCAAGGAGTGGTATGAACCATGAAAGTCTGGTTAAAGACCCACGTGGAGAATTTCGTGGTATAACTACGGCAATAATTGGATGCTTATGTTGGTCACCAAAGATTTACTTACAAAACCACACGTCTTAAAATAGATCGGTCCAATCAATGGCAAAAGATAATTTAAAAATGGTGTGGTATAAGGAAAATTGAGCTTTTAAAACTTTAGTAAGACTAAGTTTAATCAAGCACCTTCGGTCGGCCTTAATAAACATTGTGGCTTAACCAAGTAACAAATACTGACCAGGTTCAATCACAAACAAACTGCTTGTTTCTCTTTTAATAAGGAAAGGGCCTTTGGGGAACAAATAACACAAAGTGAGCAAATAAACATTATCTAACACACTTGTATAATGTGGTAGCAAGGCTACATTATTTATGTAGCAGGATAATAATGGAAAAGAAAGTATAGAAACTTTTTGAGTCATAATTCAAAAATGGCATAGGGCCTACAAAATGACCACCAATGGTCAAAAAGAAAAATGAAATACATCAAATATAAGCTAAGTTTAGTCGACCACTGCGTGATGATCATTATATTCGATACCTTGAACAGGGAAAGCAGGGGCAACTTCCTTAAGAATAAGGTCAGAAGGATCGGTGGAAGGCTGGCCCAAGTGTTTATAGCGAGATCAGCTATGGGATTAGCCACCGGGGGATGTTCGACATAGGACGGTTCGCCTTTACTGACGTTACCGCATTAGAGGCCAGCCACCCAGCCTTTGTTAAAGGAAATGGACTCATAATAACCCAACTGGGTAGTAAACTCCTGAACGGTCACCTCATAGCCCTTTTCATAGGACTTAGATCCCCATCTCGGGTCTTCTCTCTTTGTATCCTCATACTCTACAGGATGAGTTTCTCTATGATTATACATTGATGAGAGGTTTTTGACTTGGACAACTCGACACCCACCCGATTGAACTCATTTTGAGTTCGCTCGACTTCTTCCACCACCTTTATCTTAGCGTCGATCTCGGTCTTTAGCTATTTACCTAGATCTTCCAGGTTCTTATTTTGCTTCTTAAGTTGGTCATTGAGGGAAAGGTTCTCCTTGAAAGATGAGTCAAGTCCCCTCTAGTAGTAGTCAGCTCGTCCAGTGAGCTCCTATGTAACTTGCATGCTTTGGACAAAGGAAAAAAAGAGAAGTCAGGAACAAACTTGACTGTGTAAATTAACCGAATAAAAAATATGTGAATTAACAACATGCTATGGCACAATTCCTCCTTGTAGAGCCTTTATAGGGTGAAGCCCCTAAGAGACATAATGTCAGACGACAACATAGTCACCTGAGCGATGGAGTAAGAAGCTTTAATCTCCCCGTGGGCCGAATCGACCTCGATCAAAAGCTTCTTCCCCTTGTGGAGGGAGATCTCCCACCACCGATTACGGATACCTTAGGGAAGATGTTTTTTTAATTATTGCCCCTGCTTCTATTGGGGATCATTAATAACATCCGGTCAGTTGGGATGAGTAGGTGGAGTTTTTGAGCCACCACTGATCGATATTTTGTCAGTCTTCCCTGTTCGACCTTCGTTTGTTGATGTTCTTGTAGAAGGGTGTTTTAATCTTGACCACTATATTTTGGGGTGAGGGTCTCTCAAATACCCCCTCCATAGTCTCCAGGAAATATATGGTTGAGGAACTCCTAGGGTCCCTCAACACCAGAAAAACTTATATTGAGAAGGAACCCCACCCAGGGTCCCGACAGAAACTCATATTGAGAAAGTGCACCCAAGGTCCCTCGACAGAAGAGAATTCATATTGGTGAGGGAACCTAGGCCCTTTGACTGCAGAAAATGTATAATTGGTGAAAGTGCACCCAAGGTCCCTCAACCGCAGAGAATCCATATTGGTGCGAGAACCTAGGCCCCCTGACCGCAAAAAATGCATAATTGGTGAAACTGCACCCATGGTCCCTCGACCGCAGAGAATCCATATTGGTGAGGGAACCTAGGCCCCTTGACCGCATAAAATGCATAATTGGTGAAAGAGCCCTTAGGGTCCCTCAAATATAGAAAAGTCATATTGGTGAAGGAACCTTCAGGGTCCCGTAACTAAAACCTGAGGCAGAGTCCCTGAGACGAGGGAGTGGATACCATAATCAACCCCTCATCATGAAAAGTTATTCTTTTAAAGAACAACAATACTAACACTTTCCTTTCTTGTACAGGTAGCCTAGTTGACCAGGCAGGGCTCAAATAGGCCAGTTGGGATCTCTTGGGAGTTTTGGCTTGACGGTTGAGGAACGAGGTTTGTTAAGCAAGCTCAATCACTTAGCACTTTAGGATTGGGAGAATACTAGTAGAAAGACCCTAGGGTCCCCCATTCCTCACACACCTCACAGTCAGACACAACCAGGGTGAGAAGCCAAAGGGTTACTCATAAGAAAAGAACTATTTATAAAATGATTTTAAAGGAGAGGGTCCTCTAGGCCCCTATCAAGAAAAATGATTTTAGAAGGGTTCCTCAAGATCCCCTCAACCTTACAAAGATTTCAGACGAGGTGGTCCTTGAAACCCCCCTCAAGTTTACAACGTTTGTACCCAAAGTTACTGTTTCAAAAGATATTTCCCAAATCAGATATTTTATTTCCATTAGGAGACGTATTTGCTTTTTGACTTTGGTTTGCACCATGTGGCACCTGTCTGAGGGGAATAGCTGTTGCACACAGGTAGGGATAAAGGGTACACTACAGACCTTGTCCCTCACTAACCCTCTAAGTTTTTAGCTCTAGTGTCAACTCAGCCCTAGTGCCCAAGTATAAATAGGACCCCTGGGAAAGGTCAATAGACGAAGAGATATAAAAAAACTCAATAACACTATTACTCTATCATAATCACACCAGAACTTCCTAGTATTCTCTCCTTGATCTCTCTTTCTAATGCTAAGTGCCTTGTTATTTCACTCCACACTGACAACTATCATTCTCAGGAGCTCTTCTTGAGAAAATTACTATTATTGTTGTGGAAGTTCATCTTTTTCCAAGGAGGAAGTTCCAGCTTGAGCTCCATTTTTACCAAAATCAGAAGGTTTCATCAATAGTTGCTCAAGAGGTTCTTGAGAACCTTGTGGACATCATCCATTGGAGTGGATCACGCCTCACCCTTTTCAGTTATTTATAGACCCCAGTCTCTGAAACCACAACACCCTCCTCTATGGTGTCAAAAGGGACAATATATCTTTTGCCAGTCTCTTCCTCAATGATCTTATCCATCACTTCAAGTAGTCCCTAAACACATGCCAGGACCCTCCCTTAGATTGTGACGGGTAGGTAAATGGTCGGTGGTGATAACAGAAGGAGCCCAACATCATCCGCAATGATTTAGTTAGGTACTCCACCGGGAAGAAGTTCGTTATGTGAGGAAGTACAATTTGTTCCCATCCGACTTGGTGCCGAATCCTCTAGGGGAAATAAAAAGGAAGTCTACTGGAGGCCAACCAACTGTACATACTGGTAATCTCCTAGCTATAAAACAGGCTGCAAGTCTCCCCACCATGGCATGGACCAACGAAGACATTGGGCTCCATGCTCTACAAACCAGTTGACCCAGTTCTCTACCAATGGGCCGAAAATAAAGAAATGCTGGAAAAAGAAGTTAGGCACACTCGCCAAGGGATACTCAGGAGGGGCCGCAAGACGAAACCTCTTTGAAAGCCACATGAACAACATCATCGGGCTCTCCCTCAAAAAATCAAAACGACCCTCTTTTTAAGCATCAAGACCGTTAAGGGTCTCCTCCAACACCACCGATGTAGGGTTGTGGAGGTAAGACATCCATTTCGCTATCGCAACCACTTGGGGATCAACTGTTAAGTCCCCTGTCACCAATAAAAGCCTCATAGCAAGCTTCAAAACAATATCTCCAACGAAGCCAGCATCATCAAATCCCTCTGGCACATTGAATACATAACTGCCTGAAGAGAAATAGTCCTTCTATTGACCAATTATCGAGCTGCCGAAGGTGAAATATAGAGAAACTCTGCCAGTAATTTCCCAAAGAGAACGAGAAAAATTGGGAATAGCCACCGCGACACTAGGGTTAACCCCAACATTATTGAGAATTCCTAGTATGTAGGACATACCTCGTTCAAGATAAAATAGAAGACATGGTCCTCGGGGAAACAAAATTATACTTTCGCTGCTAGCAAGTTCCAGTCTATAGCTCGATTACGCCATAGAGAAACCCTACGTAACCTGAAAGTATCATAATCAACATTGTAAAGGCAATGGCCTTTAAATCTTCGAAATAAGAGGAGAATTATTTATATATGGGAAGATCCATTTGGAAAATAGGAAATGAGAAGCAAGAAAAGAAATAAAATCCTTTTATACCCAAAATCCTTGGAAAAAAAATAAAATTTCTAGAAACCCATTTAATCCTAGCCCTATAAAAGTACACTGGTATGAAGGAAAGTGAAATCAAACCTTAGGGGTGATTTGACTTGACCCCCACACCGATAGGCAGGTTAAGGGGTATGCCGATCAGTAACCCCCTATTTTAGAAAATTCCATTTTCCCTCTTTTGCCTAAAATCAATTTCCAAAAATCCTTATTTTGAAAGGTTTCCCCCAAGTCTTTTCTTTTTTTACTCCTTTTTTAATAAAAATCATTTTCATTCTGATCTCTGTCTTCGTAAAGTGAAACAATGTCAGCTAAAAATCAAAAGTGCATATATGATTGGTCACTAAATCAAGAAAAACACCAATGCATATTGTTCATATGTATTCTTGCTTCACATGATTACATTTTTCAAAGAGAAAAAAAAATACAAACGGGATTTTGTCTGAACCCTCAACCTTCCCTTCAAACCCTCAACCTCCGTGGTGAACACGTTTTCCCGGTAACGAGTAGCGGATCCTTCACTCCCAGAACCAGAACCCTCATCTGTGGTAGGCGACATAAAGTAAGAAGGAGATGTCCTCTTGATATACTCAAATATAGAGGACAACCAATCCTTGATATCCCGCGCAAGTGGGTCGGCACTCGAACATACTGTAAGCAAATAAAAACAAAGGAGAAAAATCAGTCAATAAATAACACAGAAAAAAAATCAATGGAACAGAAGAGAGAGAGAAAGAATATACCTTAAGCCGGAGGGACTCATCCATAAGCCTCGTCAACCCAGACACCGATGCATGAGGACGGTGTGGCATGCTCAGTGACTCAACGCTACTCAATCGAAAATTATAAGAAGGGGGAGTAACCTGAATGATTGGAGCCTCCTCTTCCGCCGCTGATGTACCCCCAGTCGTGTTGTGGGGTGATTCGACCGGTGCACTGTTTCCACTACCCAAAGACGTGGCGGGTGGAGGAATGTTCTCCACATCATAGATATAGCAGGGTATCAACCAGCTCATCATAAAATCCATATATTAAAGCTCGCCACCGTATCCGTGTAGTGCATATAGGGCTCGCCAATGATATCTCCCTCACCCGCTTCATATACATAGGGGGCACCCATGGTGGGACCGCCACCTCCTCTTCCACTATTTGACTCACCATCTTCCCTCCCAGGTACCATACGTACCCAAACTCATGCGCAATTAACCGTCACATCTACGCATTCATGCTCATCACCCCCGTATCCTGTACCTCAATAGAAAATCAGTATCTACTCAAGAAATAAAGATGCCAAGAATAACTCAGAAAAGATAAAAGATAACCTTGTCGCTCCTCAGGGCATTTAGAACCCGTCGCATGTCTATCAAAGATAAGGACTGATTCGACCGTAGATTTGACTTTTGCCACCAGAACATCTGATAGAAGTTCCCCAAATCCTCATCCTTCAGGGTCATCAACACTAAACTATGCCCAATCACCTTATAAAATCACCTTTGCAAAAGACAGGAACTAAGAAAAAAGAATAAAAGAAGAATGCAAGGAAATGTATAAAAATAAAATAAACCTAAAGTCACCTCCAGAAGATACGTGGCTCCCGTAAAGTTTGCCAGCAACACTGGATGAAAGCATACAGAGAAGAATAAAGGTACACCAGAGTTAGGCTCCCCCAATCGTATAGCTGGATGTCAGAAATCGTCCTCATATACGACAAGAACCAAAGATGGACGACGTCAACGCTCGTCGCCACCAAGAACCCATCAAGCAAAAGTAAAATAAACAGAAGGGTTATCTGTCTCACCTGTCGCCCGTCGCTCACATCCACCCTCCTCCTCAAAAGAGTCTCCCTCAAAATAAAAATTTGAAGAGAATCCATGGACACGATTCTACCCACGTCCCCCAAAGCCGCTTGCATCGCCTCCGGTGTCACCCTTAAAGTTAAATCCACCACTATCTGGAACCCCACTCAGTCCACCCCCAGTAGCCGCTGAACGTCAATGGGAATAACTATTATCTCCCTTAATCCAAGATGTAATGTGTGGGTAATGTCCCACCACCTCTCCCAATAGCACATAACACTGCAGTGGAATGTCGTGTCTCATCCAATTTTAAGCGTACAATAGCAGGGAGCTTCTCCCAAACCTTCTTCAAACTAGTTATCCCCTAGGACCGAATGCTTGAAAAATCTATGTTAGTCTGTAAAATCATGCCAACTTTAGGGTATGCGATTGCATTTGATAGGGAAAAGGATTTTTATGCTTATTTTAGTGGAAAAAGGAATATTTTAGGAATATATATATTTTTTAAATGAGGGAAAATGTTTTTTGTATTTTGAAAAAATAATATAAGGAAATTTCGTAGTGGAGTTATTATTATTAGATTTCACTTATATTATATTATGCCTAGACTGAAATATCGGACAAGACCCAAGCCTAGGGATGATAGGGTACACGATGTAAGATACGGGATTACATGTTTGTAGACTCACAAACACGGTCCTATTTTAAAAACGGGAGAAATAATGCAAAATTTGAGTGGTAAGTCGACCCAAAATTTTTGTAGAGTTCCAAGCTGAAACCGACATAATTGGTATGAGTGTCCTAGGGCAGATGTTTATAGAGGTTGATGCATTTGGAGGGTAGCAAAAAGGTTCCCTCCTTTCACATAACTTCCACGATAGATCTCTTGCTTATAAGGGCAATCAGTCATCGCTACGTGTGGATAAGCCATTTGATATACATGAGTGTACATGAATTGCCTCATGATATACCTCATGGAAACGGTACGTGTGAGAGCAAATTCGATATACTTAACGTACGTGAACTAGTTCCCTACTATATACCTCCTATTGTGAGTTCGATCAAATAGTATGATGCGGGGGAACCGTTCGATATACATCGAATGTACTATGCCAATGGAAGGTGAGAATCATATCGCTTAACAGTGCCCCACAGGATCGGCACCCATTACGAAGTGATTCCCCAGTACTGGATAAAATTTTGATCAAAATTTATTGCTCATGTGACGTCTTATGCAAAATTCATGAACCATAATTAGTATTTATGGAGAGTTTTATTTATGCTAAGAGGGAGAAGTATTACTACTAAGAATGAGATCAATAATGGAATATACACAAGTAGCATGTGAAAAAGGGGCAAAATATGGAGAGTATTTCTATCAAGTATGTACATGAAGCATATACAAAGCATGATGGTATATACAAAATGTGAGAAATGTGAATATTTACAAGTGATTAGAAGGTATGTGCAAAGTGAGAATGACATGGTAATATGTGTAGAAAATATGTGGATATATACAAGAAAGAGTGATGTGGAAGTGTGTGCTAGTGGGACCAGGCATGGATATCTACAAGTGGTGTGTGAAACATGTGAGCAAGCATGTGGTTATATACAAGTGAGAACAGTATGGGAGTGTGCGCTAGTGAGACTAAGCATGGATATCTATTAGTGATAGGTTTCATGTACAAAATATAAGTAGGTGGAGTGAACATGGTAACTATACATTAGTGAATATAGCATGAATCAAGTGATAGAAAAGGTGGTATATACATGTAATGAAAAAAACAGCATGATAGGAAGAAGTATATATGGAAATCATGATGTATATACCTCCACTATACAAGTGGAGGTATATACAAATATAGAAAATAGAGAAAAGGAAATAAATCTCATTTGAACTAGAGTCTAGTCCTCTAAAAAATAAGAGGCCCCAATAAAGTCGCCACTGCGACCATCAGGGATTTTTCAACACGGGATCGCACAGAAAGAGAGGGGGTTTCTATGCATACAGGGATCAAGGAGGGAAATCCTCTTTTCGCCACTCACACGATCTATTCTGTCTCTTGCGGATATAAACTGACCGTCGTCAAAGGGGTGAAAATATAGAAAATGGATTCGCCAGCCTATTTTTCTCAAAACAGGCAAACGATGTAGCTTTCCCCAAAGAAATGGTATCAAAGACAAACTAATGCATACTAAGCCAAATAGATCGAGGGTCCGGGGACTAAATTACTGAATGGAAAGGTGTTAGGCACCCATTTTTCCCTTTCGATCTCTCATGGACTATGATAATATTCTCCTTTTCTTACAAAATGTAATTCGTGTGTATAATGTGTGTGATATGAAAATAGGTGAGAAAATAAATTGCAACTCTCACGTCATGGAAAAGATGGTGATGATCCATTTTAGGAGTATAAAGAGAAAGAAAATAATCTCAAGATAGGCAAAAAGAGATAAGCGCACCGGATCATAATCCATCTCAAAGAATCAAATACTCATGTCTGACGGGGCCGCTAAAAATATAATAAAGAAAAAGGGATACACTATGTTCCATACTCCGTATTATAATCCACTATGGGGAAGTGGATATGCATGTCTAATGGGATTGCAAAGACAATAAAAAACATGAAAAATATAATGTGAGTTACGTCCGGATCATGATTCACTATGAAGAAATGAATATGCATGTCTGATGAGGTTACTAAGAACATATAGATTAGTATATATATATATATATATATATATATATATATATATATATATGAGAATAAGTAAAGTAATGAAATAAAAATATGGGACTCGAATCCCGAAGATGACTGGGATGCCTACTTAGCCGAAAAAGGCATTACAGTCTACGTAGTTTGTTAACACTCAAGGGTGGGATTTAAACCATGAAACCCAAACTATAATTTCCTTTAGTTTGTTGGAAAATATGTACAAGTGTAGAAAGTGTGCAAAAGGGGGAGGAAAATTCTAATTTGGGATTTAAAGATTAAACCATATTTTTGACTTTCTTAGATTTATGAAACTATATTTTGTGCATATAAGTAGTAAAAAGGAGATTAGTTAGAATGAAAAAGTGAGATTAAAGCAAAAACGTGCGAAGAATAAAGGAAATGTGACAAGTAACACTAATTAAATGAGCTTCTAAAAGGTGGAGGTATACCTTCTATTAGACCTCGCTACTGATTTTGAGATGAAGTAGGCCGATTTTTTGTGGTGGTGGAGTAGTGGTGAAGTTGTGGTATAATGGTTGCCAAAATATGGAGTGAGGGTGATGTAAGAAAAGTGGAGAGAATGTTTGGAAAATGGTATTTTTGAAAAGACGACGCACTGATTTTGAGGCAAAGGCTCTTCTGATCTTCCAAAAAAGGGTCCCTAGGAATGTGGTCATAAACTCCTTAAATAGAAAAATCTAGGGTTTTGAGGTCTGTCGATCGGCATGGGCCCTAACTTGACTATTGGCATACCCCTGGCTTGTTGACAAAGTAAAGTAACCCTATGTTGATAGGCAGGGTGTCTGGGGAACCTATATGCGGTCCAAAAGACACTTTTTTGGAAAATTGGAATAAAATGCAAATCGTATGTTCGAATCATTCACGGCTGGAACCATTGGAATGATTATTAAGAGACCTATGAAAATATATCGATACACTCTTGGGTCTGAGAATTGACAAAAGTAAAACATGGCTCGAAAGCGCTTGGTGGCCTCTGAGATAGGGTTCTTGGACTAAAAAGTCAAGTACTCACGAACCGTAAGGCCGATTCGTGCACGATATGGACCATTAGAGAGGGTATTCGGAGACCTATGAAAATTCAATGAGATACTCATGAAAATTCAATGAGATACTCATGAAAATTTAATGAGATACTATTGGTTACGAGATTTGACCAAAGTCAAACGGAGTTCGAAAGCACCAAGTGGCCTCTATGTTAGGGTTTGGAGCAAAAAGGCAAGTACGCGTGAACCGTAAGGTCAATTCATACACGGTATGGACTATTAAAAATTGTATTTAGAGCCTTATGAAAGTGCAATGAGACACTCTTGGGTTCAAGAGTTTACCATAGTAAAATAGATCTCGAATACGCACGATGGCCTCTACGTCAAGGTTTAGCTTATGACCTAAGGTCTGAGGGTGAAAGGAATAGTGTTAGGGACCTAAAGAGGTATATGAAGTTTACTAGGTAGGCGTGTCTACACTGGGCATCTCAATGATTTCATAAAGAAAGGAAGGTCAGGCACAACCTGTGTGTGACCATAGATCGAATAATGTGCTTGATGAAGACATAGACCATGAATTTCTAGTGATCTATGGGGATTCAAACCCGAGTTAAATCAAGGTAAATGCTAATATAATAAAGGTGGAGAAACTCATAGAAATAATGGAGGTATTCCAAATCTGCCCGACTAAGCCCATTGTGGGAAAACATCGATGACCATAGGAGACCTACTCTTAACATTTAGTGTTCACCGAGGAATATTTGGTTAGAGTGAGGACTCGTCATACCAATGTCCTAGTAATCACTCTCAAAGTACCCAACTAAGATGTGGATAAGCTACTTGTGTATCAAGGGATCTCTATAAAAGTTATGTATATCAAGATGTTTAACAAACTCAACTTGTGAGTAGAAAATCTTAAAAAAGAAATAGTGTATTTGGTCGACTTTAAGGGAAGGGTGCATATGCCACTTAGAAAGTTCGTTCTCCTAGTTTGAGCAGGGAGAATCTCCAAACTTATAGAGTTCATTGTAGTGGACATAGATTCACCTTATAATGGCATACTTAGTAGAAGATGGTTGCATGCCATGAGGGCGGTGCCTTCCACCTACCACTAAAAGATGAAGTGCACCACTGAGAAGGGAATAATAGAGATCAGGGGGAATCAGGCATTAGTTCGACAATGATTCATAGAAGCCATCCGACCAAAAAATGAGAAGAAAAAAGAAAAGGTTGTTGAACCTTTAGAGGGATCTATGCCTTCTAAGTAGCAGTTTAAGTATGGGAGAGTTAGTCTTAAGGCAATTAAGGTTTCCCTTGCTGATCGGGTTATAGAGCCTCTTCAAGAGGTGGTGATTGACATCGATCAACCTAAGAAAATTTATTGGTAGGCAGTCCTCTTACTGTAAAAGAAATGGACGAAATGGTTGTGTTCCATAAAATTAATCAGGATATGTTGTGTGTCACAAGCTTCACATGGACCCTTTACATCCACCTATGACCCAAAAAGTGTGGAGAATAAAAGTATGGAAACTTTCGGAGGCGCAGTCCATTAAGAAAGTTCAATTCCCAAAGTGGTTGTCAAATATTGTGGTGATTAAAAAGAACAACAAGAAGTGGAGAGTCTGTTTAGACTTTAGCGACTTGAATAAGGCTTGATCTAAGGGTAACTTTCCTTTACCAATGATAGATCAATTGGTAGATGTAACTAAACCACCAATGTATGGGCTTCCTCGATGCCTACTCATGGTACCACCAAATCCCATTATTCGACCCTGACTAAGATAAGATCTCTTTCATCACCACATTAGGACTATACTATTATAGGGTGATGTCGTTCGAACTGAAGAACGCTGGTAAGACTTACCAAAGGATCATTATGAAGATGATTAAGAAATAATTTGGAGAGACGATGGAAGTGAACATAAATGTCATGCTTATGAAAATCAGAAAGAAAAATTATCACCCTGTTGGCCTAGTAAGGAATTTTTAAGTCCTTCATTACTACAGAATAAGGCCAAATGCATCCAAGTGCTCCTTTGGGGTGTAGTCAAGAAAATTACTCAGATACTTGGTCAGTCAAAGGGGGATTTAGGCAAACTCTGACCATATTGAGCAATAAAAAATGTCCAACCTCTAAGAACCAGACGTGACGTACAAATGCTAACTGACATGCTAGTCACTCTCAACAGATTTATATCAAGATCCTTAAAAAGATGCCGACCTTTCTTTTAGATAATGAGAAAGTAAAGTAAGGAGATATGGAATGACAAATGCACTTAGGCATAGAGAAAGTAAATAAGTATCTAAGATGACCGCCACTACTGACAATCCCTGAAAAAGAGGGACCTTTGTACTTGTACCTGGCAATTTCCAATAATGTATTCAGTTCAACTCTAATAGTTTATGACATAATAGAAATCTATACCCCCATATATTATGTGAGAAAAATTATGGTCGGCACTGAAAACAGATACCTCCCCATGGAAAGCCTTGCATATTCACTGATGTTAGCCTCTCTCAACTTGAAACATTATTTTGAGGTGCACATAATCATCATCTTAACCTCCTTCCATCTAAATGTAATTCTTCAAAAGGGCAACCTGTTTGGATGAATATCAAAATAGTCGAGGGATTTATGAAGGTTTGATATCCAGTATCATCATAGGACGTTAATAAAGGGTCAGGTTCTAGTTGACTTTATTGTCGAATTCTCTAATGACCAAGCACCGAACGAGATCAGCACCACAAATGAAGAGGATATCCAACAAAAGGTCAAAGAAGGGGATAAATTGACCCTTTAAATATATGGAGACTTCAATTTTAAAGGAGTTGAGAGTCGGTATAGTGTTGGTATCCCCAGAGAAAACTATCCTAAAAAAAGCTATACGTTTGGGATTTAAAACCTTCAACAACGAAGCAGAATACAAAAACATTGATCGACAGTTTGAAGAAGGAGCTTTCCCTGGGTACCTTCCACCTTGAATTGTTTTGTGACTCAAGGTTGGTATCAAATAAGTTATCATGAGATTATAATGCCAAGGATTAACTCATGGCTATATACTTGTACGAGGTCTAGTGCTTGGTTTCTCAGTTCAAACATGTACAAGTATAATGATTCCCAATAGGGAATAATAGTTATGCGAACGCCTTAACCACACTTGGTTCAACTCTAAAAGGAAATCTTAAGTTAACTATTCAAGTGGAGTATCTCGATCAACCTAACACCAATAAGGGGAACTAGTTATTGATGTAAAAAAATAGACTAGATCTAATTTTCTAGCCATAAATATAATATAATATTGTAATGAAATGATCACACAAGAGACAAAGAGTTTTTAAAGTGGTTCGGATGTGGAAGAAAGCCTAAGTCCACTATTATTGTATTGATTTGAGTGATAACATAAATCTAGGTACTCTTGTTAAGAACAATATCCTAGAATACGTTATATCTTGCCTTTTGTGAAAGGAATAAAATGTATTTATAGTGACCCAAAGATCAAGGGTTGCAATGCTTTTATATATTCAAGCATTTATACTCATACATAATGGATGTGATGGTTGATTTTCTTGACCACGTGTGGAAGGACCTTTTACTGTTTCCCTCTAGTGGTGACTGCTCACTTACTTTGTTGGTCTGCATTCTTCATGTTGGTCGGCATGCCTCCCGATCAGCTATCTTCGGGGTTGATTAAGTGACTGCTGACTAAGCTTACTGCCACATAAGGAGGCAACTGTCCATTTCTGATTGGTCCACGTAGGTGGATAATTTTTGGTATCAATAGAAGCCTCCAATACTTCATTCTTGATGTTTTTATTGAAAAGATGGAGTGTATTTTCTTCAAAGTTGGTTAACGTATGCCGACGTGTGGGACTTGTGAAAATTTTTCATGCCTTGATCTTGTAGTGGTAATTTTGTAAATAATTTGAAATTAGCGAACCACCAAAGGGTATGTTGGTATTTTTGCGCTCTTAAAACTCTAAAGACGTCATAACGTCAATCGTCGATACAAGTAATCGTTTCTTGCACAGTTTTTTAGGTAAGTTATAAAAGACAAGAGTTTGTTAGCTTTTGTACCATAACTTTTCCAAGATTTCAAACTCTCCTTCTTCTCTAATTTTTCTGTCTTTGATATTTCCTTTGCATCCTACCTTTGCTTATGCCACCATTTTCTCTATAAGCTTTCTTCTTCCCTTTATTTTTGATTTTCTTCTTTCTTTACGGTAACCATGGTTTACATAGTTCACGGGGATTCTAGAGATGAATTTAAGTAAGAAAGAAACATTCCTAATTGGGTAGGATTAGAAATGTCTATACCACCTGTTGAAGTGTTATCTGTGACACCCTGCCTAATTAAATATCGGGCGATCACTCCTGTACCAAATTAAAACAGGAGTCGCATATGGTTCATTCTTAGCATCAATGTCGAAAACCAAATTAATTACTAATAACCTATTAGGATGGCGTCAAAATTTTACTTAACTAATATTTTTAAACAATTTTCAATTAAAGCATTCACACAGTTTGAATAAATAAAACTGAACTGAAATGAAAATAACCGAACACTAGGTTTAACATAATACAACCATAATAAATGCCGCACTCAAAGGCGATAAAAGAATAAATAAATGCAATTGGGTTTTAGCCCGAGTGTTTATACAGTACCTCCTATCTAGATTACAAGGATGGAAGCGTCTACAGTGAACCTGCATGCATCCACAGCTGCTGCAGCAGACGTCTGACTCGAAATAATCATCATCCAGGCGTCCCTGTGTCTGGACACACACACACACACACACACATATATATATATAGCAAGAAAGGGAAAAATAGGAAAAAGGGTCAGAGCCCGAGTTGTAATAATATTTTGCAAGTGCATAAATGCTATATTTTTAAAAATTATGTTTTACCTCATATTTAAGTTGGTATCGCACTCCCATGAGATACCCCTTACCTCTCTTCTAATAGTGCACTCCTAGCGTATCCCTCTCAACATCCTAGTTAAGCAACTCTGCCTAACTAATCTGTTACTCCCAAAACCTAAGGTCCTAAGTAAATCGGGTACTGAGGGCTAAACTTCTCTCCCTTCCCAACACTGCGCTAAATTCGTGCGTGGGGTGTCTCACGAAGCGAAATCCAAACAAGGAACCCCCCCGATACACTACTAGTTGGCAGTGTTGTTCATCGAGATCCATTAGACCCTCAGCACATGATGTGAATATAGGACTCATATATATATTCATACTAAATTTCCATATACATTATCATATACATCCGGATCCAAATTTACCGGAAAAGGGGAAAATACACCTTATTAGGCTTTTCACTTTATATGCATGAGTTTACTATATGATGGTTTGTCTTCATATACAAACAATATACTATACTCATCCAGTATATAATTATACCTAATGCACACATAAGTATAATAACAATCCCAACGAGCTATAACTCGAGGATGCGGTCTCTTAATGCTATCATCTTCCAGGGCATCACTCACATACCATCTTGGGGACCACCGGTAGGACTAAATGTCTCCTACTTCGTGGTCAAAACAAAATCACAACGTCTATGAAGCGGTCATAGTTCCTAACCGGCAAGTGAGAATGACTCATACCTAAGACTTCTCACCCCCAAAATAAAATCACACAAATAAAATGGACGACTATGACCTGGGGACTATCCACACCCTGCTCCTCAAGCCAGGGGCTCACCCTCATCGCGCAAATTCCCATGATAGCATTAGAGGGGGTATGCTTCACATATATATATATACCATTCACACATAGATATATATACATATCCGTATCATATTATATATATACTTTAATCACATCGTATATATATATATATATACATGGCGAAGATTGCCAATCTCATAATAATATTTAAGTATTTTCCTACTTAAATATGCCTCACACCTTAATCGTTGTTTGAGATTTATATACTCTCCAAATATCCCGATTCATAATCGTATGATAAGTATACTCTCAACTTATCTTTAACCTATAACCCAATTTCCATCCTAGTCGCCTCGTAGGAGTTACTCACTAACTCCATACACACTTACTTTTTCCTATTCGCATGATTATTTAGCTATAATCGCTCGCTAAAATACTCCCTCGGGTTTCACTCACTTCGAACATCCATAATTAAATAAGTCTTGGATTTTACCCAATTAATCCAAGGTATACATTTCACTCCAATAATGATTATTTAAAAGTCCCCTCTTATTTTTCTGTAAATCCCAATTTTCTAATCCTTCAATTTGTTTATTTTTCTCGAAAATATACCTTAGTGCCACACAATCATAACACCCTCCTAGCCCCCATAAGTTTCCCCCAAATGCCTAGTGATAAATTATTAGGTAAATACTTATTTCCTCAAATGAATAAGCTAGAACCAAATAAAATTGGAAATCATACCATATAATTAACCCTAGGCAAAAATTTGCCGAAAATCCTGAAGGGTCGATCGATCAACCCTTGGACCTTGATCGATCTATCCTTGGCCCTCGATCAATCGATGGCTTCGGATAACTTCTTCTCCGAGAAGCTGTTTCGGCTATTAAAGCTTTTCCCAATCTTTTATCTCCTCCCCCAACGTCCACCAACCTCGATCAACTATATATACACAATAAAAAAAGGGTTCTAAACATCCTAGAACCCAAAACCAACAAACGATTTCAATAATTTCCTAAGTTTCTCGAATTGGATATAATTCGGGGTTTACTCGTTTAACTTCCAAAAACCCATTTTAATTCACAAAAACCCATCTCGAAAATCTTTGTGGTTTATCACTACCAATTATAATACGAGATTTATGCTTTAAATGAAATAAGCAAGTAAACACTTGCCTCGTGGATAAAATTCGACGATCCCGAGTCGAATCCCGCGGAGTTTGGCCGGAATCTCCCACTTTTTCATCTTTTCTCTCCTCCTTTCTTCTCCTTTGTATTTTCTTCCTTTTCTTTCCTTCTCCCGTCCCTTATATAGGGAGAAATACGGGTTTATCCCTTTAAACCCAAAAATGACTCGTTTATTCAATTACGAGGCCCTATTAGCCCAAAAATTCTCGAAGCCTAAATAATACCCCCGAATACTCTATTCTGACTATCTCGGCCTTTCTGAAATC
Source organism: Sambucus nigra (assembly GCA_949130495.1). NCBI lineage: Eukaryota > Viridiplantae > Streptophyta > Magnoliopsida > Dipsacales > Adoxaceae > Sambucus > Sambucus nigra. The sequence goes on from OX422207.1 coordinate 187,489,678, forward strand.
AACCGCACCCTCGGAATCTCCATCCGAGGTACTTGACCACAATTCACTATTTTAACCCAACAGATCTCCATGCAGGTTTTCCAATTAAAATATTATCCTCTGTCGCTTTACTCAACTGCGACCTGTAATAAAATAATCCTTCTCATCTACTTATTCCCAAAAGTAGTTATACCAGGCATCGAAAATCATCTAACACTCCTAAACTCCAAAAATTATTATTCCGAAAAATTCCTCAAATTTCCAAATTACACCCATTTATGAAAATTAATTTCCCCCAAAACTACGGGGTGTTACATTATCACTGCCAGAGGGTCACTAGATTCCCTCTTTGTTCATATCTGAATGTGGTTTCACTTTTCCCCTCAATCGTTTATGTCTAGAGTTTTATCAATATTTTGATGTCGTTCCAGCTAGAGTATCCTCCAACACCCGGAGAGTGGTAAATGGGATATATACGCTTAACCAAATACATGGAACCCACATTGGCATCCCTGAACTGATGTTTTGTTATAAATGTGTTACCAGTGATAGCACTTACTACATGAAAACTAGGTTTATCGATAGAGCCCTGGTTGTCAATTTATCAGACTCCAGTAAAGACTATTTTGACTATGGAGTTATTGTGAAGAATTGTCAAAACACCCCTCTTCAAAGAGGAGAAGTGTATGATGGGCCCAGGTGCCCCCCAGTAGAACATGGAATATGTGTTTGAATTTAATTACTGTATTTCTCTTTTTGCTAACCAACTGTTTGATGATATGCTGACTAGTATTTTCTTATCGAGTTTTTCACAATTCAGAGCAAGAATAAGTGTCCCAAAGAAGAGGACATTAATATTCGTGAATTAAAATTCTCGTGGAACCTTCATCAAAGTCTTGGCGAGGAACACCCAAGAGCTGCCTCATACTTGTTGCAATATAGGATCTCAATAAATTCCTTTGTTGCTAGGCCCACCACTACCGCAACTTTAACCCCCACAAATCTTGAAGGGGAATAAACTCCTACTTCTTCGACAGAGGAATCTACAGGGGCTGAGAAGAATTTTGAGACTTCATCTTCTTTTGAGTCATTGGACATTTCTATTGTTGCCACCTTCCCACTTGATGATATGGGAAAGAGAAAAATTCCTGACTTGATGACTGGAGCTTTATCTCCTATTACTGAACGATCTGCTAAGAAGACTAGAAAGGCTGTAGATGCCAAGAAGCCAGAGAAAACCTCTAAAGTTACTGAAAATGTTCCCTAGATCATCACTGATGGGGAGATTAATATTGTTGCACCTCAATTCAAGAGGTTAAGAAAGGGAATATTTGAGAATCAAGTTGAGAAGAGTTCTGTCGTCCAATAGTTAGTCGAGAAGATTCAGGATAATTTGGCTGTTGCATGGTCAACCTCTATTATTATCCATCCTGGTGTTGCCAGGAAGTTGATCAAAGCTGGTACTCACTCTGCTGATAGAGTAACCCTTGCTCCTCTGCCACGATTAAATTTGGCAGAATACTTACCAAAGTTTGGCTATAGTAACTCTTTCCCCTTTATTACTTGCCCTTAATGTCTTATTTTTTCTCCTGGTACTCCTTGTAATCTAATGTTGTACTTTGTGCAGTTTTTGGTAAATTTCAATCAACTAATGGAGAAGGATGATCAAATACATTCTTCGGGAAGAGATATTGAAGAGGCCCATGAGGGTCTAAGGCAATCTGTGGAGACTTCAAGGTAGTTGTTGGAGTCTAAGAAAAAATATTGGGAGGACGAATTTAAGAGGCCTAATGATAGAGCCACCACAGTTGAGGGAAAGCTGGTAACTGCTGAAACCAGTTTGACGGCTGTTGAAAATAAGGTCAAGATGACCGAGGATAGGTTGGTAGAAGATCAAGCCCTCCTGAAGTCTGCCGAGGAGAAAGATGTTGATCTAACCTCTGAACTGGTTGCAGAGAAGGTTAAAAATAAGAAAATTAAAGAAGACTCCTTCGATAAAGGCTGGGACAAGGCGTTTATGGCTGCCTCCGCTCAAATTGAGTTCATCAGGAAGAAATCCTTTATGGATGGATGGTCGGATTCCCTCAAGGATGTCGACACTGTAGAGAATTCTAAATTACTCATGAGGCATGATCCACACTCTCCTACAAACATGGAGGAATATTTTGATGATGAGGAACGGTCTGGAGAATCCTCCATTTAACCTGTTGTGTCTGCCTTAAAGCCCATTGATGAGGCCATTCCTTTTGTTGACCCGCCTTCTGGGAATATTTAGGATAAGGAGAAGGTTTAACTCCTTTATTTTTCTTTTTTGTCCCTCTGTCTTATAACTGAATCATCATTATGTAACACCTCCTGGTTATTAATGAAAATGTTTCTCCTTTTAGCTAAATTTGTTGTATTTACCATACTTATGCCTTCTTGCTTGATTGAAATATCTTCATGAGATCACACACATGGTGTTATGCTTGCTCAGTATCACATTTATGTGCTTACATTTGTAATTTTTAATTTGATGCCTGGAAGTGGGCCATAGTTTCTGTTGAATTTGACCTGCTCAGGCGGAGTAGAAATATTTTAAAAGCTGGCCATGTTCGTTTATCCGAGGAAGACTTAGTCAGCTTGCTTGGTCCAGATGTGTTTGACCAAGTTAAGGAGTCAAACATTCACATTCATTACTTGTTGGAGAGGGCATTCACAAATAATATTATTTATTATGAAATGATTGAAGATCTGCAAAAATACTAGAAATTTTCTTAAGCTTCACTAATGTTGACTATGAGGTGAAGTACAAAGCTTTTAGTGAAGGTCGGGGATTTAGAAAGAAACTCAAAGAATATGCCTCCATGCACAGAAGAAAAGAGTTTATGTTAAATCCAGAATTAGATGAAGCTCGGGAGATAGCTAAAATTCTTGAAGAGGAAAATACTAAGCTCAGAAATGAGTTGGACAACTTGAAGAAGCCATCTGCTAGTGGTGTTAATAAGGGTGCTTCTTTCTTAGAGGCTGAGAATGCCAGACTAATACAAGAACTTAAAGCACTGCAGAAAACCAAGCATGGGCAAACTTCTAGGCAACAAAGAACTAGCCGACCAACTGTAGATGAAGCAAGAACCAATAAAACACCAGCTGACCACAGTGCGTAGTTGAAGGCAAAGAATTAGGCAATTGTTGAGTTGTCTATAAAGCTATAAGATAAGGTTAAGCCATCGTTGACCAAGCTATTCAGTTGAAAGTGAAGAGTGATGGCTTGAAGAAACTTGAACACCAGGTTGAAAGGTTAACCTTTCAATTTCACAAATAACCCAGGGAGGTGTGGATGGGATGCTACAATGAGGCCCTTAGCCACATTGATGATCATCTTTCCAAAGCTACTGTGAAGGTAATAGATGGAGATGGACCAACTGTCTGACCTTGTTGAAAAATGATCGAAATAATGAGCTATGGTACTGGAATGAGCCTTGTCTTCAAGATTGTGATAAGACCCCATTCAAGTTGGACATATCATGGATTCCTTAGGATGCTATTACCCAATGCTTAATCACCAAATACTTGGGAGATTATGGTCAGCATGATGTTCATGAAATAGTTCGTCACCCTCATCTGCTAAATGTGGTGAGAAACGGTAATATTTCAACTTCATCAATTCTCCTTATACCCTGGATCATCCTCCTACTAGTATGGAGAGAGTGCAACAAATTTCCGATGCTCAAGGAAAACGTCCAGCTGAATAAATTTTCGATATTTTGTACTCTTTTGATCTTAAATCTAATACAGTTAGTATTTGAATAAAAAATCATAGTTTCGTGTTGTCAACTTATGATTGTTTAATCAATTAGTCAACTAAGTTATCGTTTAATAATGAATTATTAAATTATGATTGTAGGGCCATAGATTCTACTAATGCACTTAGACGAACCTATAAATAGTTTTATTGATCCAAGTTTAGCATCAGTTATCAGTGGTCACCAAGTGTATGAGGAATATATGTGTGTATTAAAATGGTTAGGAATATTCACATGCCTTCTTACGGGTAAAACTTGTTTATCACTATTTGAGTTATATACGAAGTTTTACAGACTTCTTATTCTTGACTTGTCAAAGACGAAGTCATACATGAAGTAAATTATTAACGCCGACCAAGTATATGAGGAGTGTATACCAGTATTTAACTAGGTTGGGCAGAATTTTTTATTCGTGACTTGTTTATATGAAGTCATACATGAAGTAATCTTAGTCGAGCGAGATACGACTGTGCATTAAGTTGTTGGTACATCTCAAATTTGATAAGTTTAACTTGATTAAGTATGTGCTGGTGATCGGAAGATAAGTTCAACCTAATTATCATCTCGAATTTGATAAGTTCAACCTGATGTATTGTTCATCGGCAAGAGCTGAAGAACAAGAGACATTTTTTGTTTATTATTTCTGGGGAATGTATATCGCCGTACTTCAAAAAAAAATAAAAAATTAAAGGAACTAAAATCAAGATTTTTATTGAACATGAACGATAATTGTACCGAACATAAGGTAAAAAGAAATACAATATATCAATGATATGGCCAAGTGTGACCACATCCTAGGACAAGGGACAACAGCATCCATAAACGAGTCCCCAAAGAACCCCACTTAGGACGTACCCAAGACTCGTCCAGATTACGATCGGCCTCGTCATCCATGATCTCGACCATCTTATAAGCCGAGACCCCAAGGGAGCATTTCACCAGGGAAGACATGTCCCGTCCTCTATTTCAACTAACAGATGGTAATAACTTGTATAACACATCTTCGCCTAGCACATTCAGTCGAGACCACACTTGATACCTTAGCAGCATGTAATCCTGCACTACATCAGCAGTCTCGTACTCGTCCAAGCCGAGACCTCCCCAGTTGACATCTACTATACAACCAGAACAAATTCCTAAGATGGCAAATCCAACGTGGATAAGTCTGTTACAACAACATCCCCTCAAGTAAGGGAATATTACATCATAATAAGCTACATATGTAGTGGACAAGTGCCAACTCATTATTGGGAGCTTTAAATACACTTCATCTTCTACATTGTAAAGGGTCAATTATTAACAACCCTAGCAGAACTGTGTCAAATTGATTAGTAAGAGAGAAAAGCTTGAGTGTTGTATTGACAGACCATTATTGCTAGTGTTATAGTGAAAACCACCATTCACACTGGATAGTGGACGTAGGCACCGTCTGAACCACTTAAATTCAAGTGCCCTTCCTCTTTGCCTCATCTCTCTCTCCACTGTTATATTGATATATTTCTACCATTGTTGTACAGGTGTGAGATTATTCATCACTTTGGCCTAGTGATACCAATTCTGGTATCATCAGTTTGGCGCCATCTATGGGAATGGGATAGCCATTCTCTTCCCTTTTTCTACAGCCACTCTACCAGATTCTCTAGTGGTGGTCTTATCTCATTCTTTGGTGAGCTTGAATCACCATTGAAAGAGCTTTGGGTGAGTTTTAGCTCATTTTTCGCTATTCCAATTGACTACCAATATCTCAGTTGATTTTTTTTGTCGTTGAAATTCTCTAGATGGCAGTAGATTCACCAATTATGGGTGGTCTTAGTACCAGCCAGGCCACTCCTTAGTCGGAAATAGTTGAGGTAGCGGTGGCCCTACGCTCCTTAGTAAACATTCAACAACAAATGCAAGCAACCCTTGCTAATTTAAGCCAAAAAATGACAGTTAGGTCTGGCTCCACCCGAGATCAACTGATAACTCCGGTCGCTAGAGATGGTGCTGCAGATCAAATGGCCAAGGGACCACCCCAAGCTCCACACAAGGATATCCTCCCTCCACACAGGCATAATGATATGGACGACCCTAGGCATTTACGCCTGGGGAGGCTGGGGAAAGAATGCCCTGGTGATGAGGACAAACAATATGATGAAGAGGACGAAAGGGAATGCTGGGAACCTTATGAAATTTCTAAAGGAACTTTATGACCAATCTAACCCATCCGGGCTGAGTGTGGTAGGCCAAGAGTGCAAGCCCAGAGCATCAACATTAGATAGGTTGACCAGGAGGTCGACCTTTGATAGGCTCGGCACAACAGTGGGAGATCTAAGGAACCACCTTTCTATGTCTAGAAGTATTATAGGATCCAGAAGAAATAAGAGAATTGATGACCATCGACCGTTAAGAGGCCGAGACGAGGAGCAGAGAGAAGTTAATAGCCGATAAAGGATAATTCTTAGGGAGCACTCAGTGCGTTCGAATGTCAGAGAGGGTGACGAAGATAAAGTAACCCAAGCCGATGTCATAGAGGCAACTGAGAGACCCTAGAACGATTCTATTCATAGGTTGGAGGAAAAAATGGGGGATATCTTGAAGAGCCGAGACCCCTTTCAAAGGGGCTAATCTTAAGGCTCCCCCTTAGTGGCTAGGTTCGTCAGTTATCCATTCCCAGTCAATTCAAGCCATTGTTGGTCACTCCCAAGTATGAGGGGAGAACTAATCTAGTCCACCACATGGAGATGTACCAGTCAACTGCCGACATTTACTCAGTCTCAGATGAGACAAGATGTCGCGCCTTCTCAAGCACATTAACCGGAGCAACCCATGTTTGGTTTGCATCACTCCCTAAGAACTCAGTTAAGAATTTCAAATAGCTTGCAGAGAGATTCATACACAACTTTTGCTTTGGAATGAGACCCCAAAAGAAGACAACACACCTGCTATACGTCAAGCAGGGGAAGAATGAGACTCTCAGGGAGTATATTGCGAGGTTGAAGATTATGAGGAGAGCATCGCAATGATAGCTCTGATTGGAGGTCTGCAAAAAGGAAAACTACTTTGGAAAGTTGCTGAAGACCCATGAAGGTCCATGGCCAAGCTATTGGCAATGGCTGGCAAGGTCATGAATGCCGAAGAGGCTATGGCAACAAAGAATGAGGATGAGAAGGGAACAAGAAGAAGAAATAAGTTCTAGAAAAAGAACAAGGAGGGTAAGAAGAGGTCGATTGATGACAAATACATTGACTACACTCCTCTGATAGTCAGTTGTGAGCATATCCTGAATGAGATAAAAAATGATTATCCCTGAGGTGGCTTGAGAAGTTGAAAGGTCCTCTAGATAAGAGAAATAATAATTCATCGTGTGAGTTCCACCAAGACCATGGGCACCTGATCGACAAGTGCTTTGCTCTCAAGGATGAAATTGAGAAGATGTTGAAAGCTGGGAGATTAAGAAAGTATGTAGACAATCGTAGTTCAAAGGGTGACTGAGACGACACCCAAAATAAGAAGATAAGTGACAAGTGCTAGTCGGATGCTCCATCCCGCCTGATCCCAAAGGTCAGCCGCATACAATCTCACATGAGGTCAAGATGATATATGGAGGACTTGCGAGGGGAGAAGTTGCTGATAGAAAAAGCACATGTAGCAGAGGCCAAAGCTGTCCCTCGAAAGCCGAAGACTGTGAATTAACCTACAATAGATACTGCGAAAGGTAAGAGAGCTAAAGTTGATATGAATAGCTTAGTTATTGGTTTTCAAGATTAAATTTTAAAGGGATTTTGGTTCCGCGCAATGACCCTCCGGTCATCACCACAATAGTACATGGTTATGAAGTGCCAAGGATTTTGGTGGACGATGGCAATTCGATTGACGTTATGTTTTGGGACTACTGCAAAGGTTTGGGTCTAACCAAGAAGAGGTTGATTCCCTATCACCAACCACTAGAGATGAAAAGAAGCTGAGGCTCCAGAATCCATTTTCCTCAATGAGGATGATCCGGAACAAACCATCCAAATCGATAAAGCCTTAAAAAAGAGGTCAAAGAGGAGTTGGTCAAGCTGTTATAGAAGAGACAGAGTATCTTAGCTTGGAGCCATCAGGATATGCCAGACATTGATCTGAAGGTCCTTTGCCACAAGATCAATGTGGACGATCATGCAAAGGTGATCAGGTAGAGAAGGAGAGTTTACTCTCGAGAGAAGTATAATGTCATCCGGGAAGAGGTGAAGAAGTTAGAGAGGGACAACTTCATCAGGGAGGTCATTTACCCTTAATATCTTGCGAATGCTGTCATCGTCCCCAAAGCTAATGGTAAATGGAGGATGTGTGTTGATTTTACAGATCTGAACAAAGCCTGTCCCAAAGACAGCTTCATATTGCCAGGGATAGATCAGATGGTTGATGTTACTACCGGCCATGAATTAATGAGCTTTACGAATACCTACTCAGGCTATAATCAAATATTCATGGATTCAGCTAACACAGAGAAGATAACCTTCATAACTGACAAGGGGACCTATTGCTACAAGGTCATGCCCTTCGTATTGAAAAATACTGGGGCAAAATACCAAAGGCTGGTCAATAAAATGTTTGAGGACCAGATTACGAAGATGATGGAAGTGTATGTCGATAACTTGTTGATGAAGAGACTCAAGGATGACACTCATGTGGATGACCATTAGTACACTTTTGACACGATGGATGAGTATAGGATGAAACTCAACCCTGCCAAGTGTGTCTTTGGCATGGGAGCAGGCAAGTTCTTGGGTTTTATTGTGAATCAAAGGGGAATTGAAGCCAACTTCGAAAAGATTAAAGATTTGTTAGAAATGAAGACTCCAACAATAATAAAGGATGTATAGAGACTAACTGGAAGGGTATCCGCTTTAAAAGGTTTGTGTCCAGAGCTACCGATAAATGCCTTCCTTTCTTTAAAGTGTTGAGAAAAGCTTTTGAATGGAACGATGAGTGTGATAAGGCCTTCCAAGTTTTGAAGTCCTATCTCGGCTCTCCACTCTTGTTGTCTAGACTAATCCAAAGAGAGAGGTTATATCTTTATCTAGCGGTTTTAGAGTCGTCAGTTAGTGTCATTATTGTGAGAGAAGGGGATGGTGTTAAGAAACCAGTGTACTTTAACAGCAAGGCCCCCTAAGGGCTGAGCAAAGATAGCCCAAAATGTACAAGCTAGCATATGATCTGATCCATGCCTCAAGGAAGATGAAGCCATATTTCCAGGAACATACTATAGTGGTATTCACAGACTCACCCCTCAGACATGTCATTCACAAGCCTGAGAAGTCAGGAAGGCTGATGGCCTGGGCAACTGAGTTGGGGGAATTCGATATCATCTACCAGTCGAGAATGAACATTAAGGGGAAGGCCTTGGCGGACTACGTAGGCGAGTTAACTTGGGATGAGGTCGATACTGAAGAGATTTGAATCAACAACTTATGAGCAAGAGAGTAGGGTGTGTCCTTCCCCGGCCGAGGTCGAGACGAGTTCACCAAGAAACAAGATGTCTAAAAAAGAGGAGGAGCGATACCTTTTTAAGAATGGAACCCTAGAAGAGGTCAATTTCTAAAAAGTGTATAATATGGATCTTGTTCATTGATGGATATTCATGTAAAAATGAAAGTGGAGCAGGATTAATTATATCGTCCCCAGATGGGACTGATATAATATGCACTGAGATTCAGCTTTAAATCCTCTAATAATGAATCAGAGTATGAGGCCCTCCCAGCAGGTCTCTCCCTTGCCCGGTCATAAAATGCCGGCTAACTCCTTGTCCATAGTGATTCTAGGTTGGTCGTGAACCAAATTTTATGGGTATATGAGGCCAAGGACGACAGAATGGCCAAGTACTTGGTAAGGGTGAAGACAACATTGAAACATTTTATCGAAGTGAAGCTGAAGAGGATACCCCGATTAGACAATGGCCGAGCTGATGCTCTTGAAAGTTTAGCCTCGGCCACTAAAACAAAAATTAGAAGAATGGTCCTCGTAGAGATTCTCCATCAGTCGACGATTGAAGGAGAAGAAAATACTGTGGAATTTTTCTTTAACTTGAGTATGGGAGCTTCCTGGATGGTTCCTATCATCCAGTATATTAGAAAGAGGGAACTGCCAGAGTCCCAAGCTGAGAGAAAGAAGGTGAGGTATAAAGATTCTCCCTCATAGGAGACATCTTATACAAGAAAGGGTTTTTTCTTCCTTTACTTAGATGTGTCCATCCATCCGAGGTAGAGTATATTTTAAAGGAAGCCCATGAAGGGTCCTGCTCTAGTCATATTGGAGGGAGGTCATTAGCTAAGAGGATCATCACTCAAGGTTATTGGTGGCCGATGTTGGCCAAAGATGCAACTGCATATGTTAAGAAGTGTGATAAGTTCCAGAGATTTTCCACCATACCCCATCAGCCTCTTACCTTCACTACTTCTCCTTAGCCATTTACGGTCTGGGGGATTGATTTGGTTGGCCATTGCCGAGAGCTGTGAATAATTATCGTTATTTGATTGTGGATATTGATTATTTTTTAAAGTGGGTAGAGGTCTATCCAATGATTACAATCACAGAGAGGAAATCCTTCCAGTTTATTTGGAAAAACATCATTTATAGGTACGACCTACCTAACACCCTGATTTTTGATAATGGGACGTAGTTCAAAAATATCCCCTTAGAGAAATTTTATGAACGAGTCGTCATCAAGAAGTTCTTCTCCACCCATGGGAGAACCTAAGCTAATGGGCAAACAAAGGTCATCAATAGGACAATCCTTGATGGAATCAAGAAAAAGTTAGAAGACGTTAAGGTGAGATGAATTGAGGAGGTGTATGTTGTCCTATGGGCTTATAGGATGATGGAGAGGACTCCAAATGGGGAAACTCCGTTTATATTGGCTATGGTTCAGAGGCAGTGGTGCCGACAGAGGTAGGCCTCCCAACCCACAGGGTTCATACGTATGACTCGAAAGAGAACGTTGCGAAATGAATGTTTCATTTGGACCTTGGAGAGGAACTAAGAGAAGATGGCGAGGTTAAGCAAACTTCCGATCAGTAAAGGACAATGAAGTTCTACAATAAAAGGGTGAAAGCTCGATCGCTGAAGGTGGGAGACCTTATCCTGTAGAAGACATAGCAGAAACCCAAAAAGCATCACCGGAACCGGCATGGTCCATATAGAGTGGTTGAAGAGGTGATTCCATGGATGTATTAGTTGGAAAATTTGGAAAGAGAGCCATTCTCCAACCCATGGAACGTCGGCCATCTCAAAAAATACTACCAGTAAGATTTTAGTTTTATTGTCTCGTTTTACGCATGGGCACATGTATATGAATGAAATTCAAAATTTTAAAGTTTTCCATCATACCTTGCCTATTTGTTTGAATATTTGTTGCTTATATGTATAAACTCCGTTTAAGCTATAAAGCATAATTCATGGTGAAGTAGCTTTAAGTTACTCTCGTGACATGACAGTCCAGACACGGTTGACCTCATCCATGGACTCGTAATAACATCGAGAGGGGTAAAATCACTTAATTGTGGTTCATTTATTTAAACATCATTAACTTGGTGGAAATTCTCTCTCGATCGAGACGATAGTGCATGGATGAGATGATTCTCAATTTGGTGGATTAAAATTTAAAATCACTTAATTGTGTTTCATTTCTTTAAACATCATTAACTTAGTGGAAATTCTCTCTCGACCGAGACGACAGTGCATGGACGAGACGATTCTCATCCCTACACTCTCAAAACGACGAGAGGGGACTTTAAACACCATAATTTGGTGGATTCAAATTTAAAATCACTTAATTGTGGTTCATTTCTTTAAACATAATTAACTTGATGGAAATTCTCTCTCGACCGAGACGGCAGTGCATGGATCAGACGATTCTCATCCATACACTCTCAAAACGGCGAGATGGGACTTAGAACACTATAATTTGGTGGATTTAAATTTCAAATCACTTAATTGTGGTTCATTTCTTTAAACATTATTAACTTGGTGGAAATTCTCTCTTGGCTAAGACAACAGTGCATAGACGAGACGATTCTCATCCATACACTCTTAAAACGACAAAAGGGAACTTAGAACACCATAATTTGGAAACATGATTAACTTGGTGGAAATTCTCTCTCGGCCGAGACGACAGGGCATGGATGAGACGATTCTCATCCATACACTCTCAAAATGACAAGAGAGGACTTATGAAATATGGTTGATTCAGATTATGCTACTAATGAAAAATTAGGGCAAACATATTTGCATAACACAAAACGAAGATAGGAAAAAAGAGCTTCATTTAATGACGATGAGGTTACATATCGGTTCAAATACAAGGGTTACAAAAAAAACTGAGTACAAGGCCACAAACGACCGTCCCAATAAAAATAGAAAATAACAAAAGCTTAAGGTTGTAAACTGTTCTCAGTATCTTCCTGAGCCGACCCACCAGCAGGATTAGTCTTGGCCCCAGCAACGGTAGTCTCAACCCCATCATCATTAGCATTGGTCTCTGCCTCAGCATCATTATTCTCAGTGACCTCGATGGGGTTGACCTCCAAAGGGTCAGCCGAATTTTCAACATCATCTAGAGCAGTCTCAAGAAGGGGGTCACTGAATTCAAGACCCACAAAGTCCTCAGGAATCAAATTTCCAACCTATGCGTGCTTAAGTGCATCCCATCATCCGGCAGTCCTTATGCCCCTCTCAAGATATTCGAAGGCATAGCCCCCGAACTCATCAGACTCCTTGAACTCGGTTATGGCTTGCGCCTTAGCCTCATCAAATGAAACCTTGACAACAACATCAATTACGACCTGTTTGTTTTTGGCCATCATCTTCAAGGTGTTGGAATGCTCGATCTTTAGATTGGTAACCTCACCCACCGATTTTAGCAGGGTCGACTTGGACTTTTGAAGTTCGTCCTTCAGGTTATTCTTGGTCGTCACTGCATCTCTTCCCTTCAGAATCAAGGGAATTTTCTTCTGGATCCAGTCCCCCATCCAATAAAGGGAGACCACGCTCTGCAAAATAAAATATGTGGATAGGTAAGTTATTATGAGATGGAATTGATAAGAGACTACACTTTATAGTTCTATGAAAATACCTGAACAGCCTTATGGATAGAAAACTCAGTGAGCAAAGAGATGTCTAGGGACTGGAGGAAGTGGTCGGAGATGAGGAAGCCGACACAATCCATTGCCTTTTTAGCATGGTCAAGGATGCTCTCGTTGTCTAGCTTCAATTGGGAGAGACGAGCTATCAAAGCCTCATCTGTAGAAATGGGAATTGCTCTATCAGGACTAACCCACTTAGCATGACAGTGTGCGGTTGTGTCTTTGACTCATCCTTTTCTCTTCTTTCTAGCATCATCGGCTCGACTCGGCCCACCCACAGTGGTTTTGGATGTTGGGGCAACAGGGGTGTCAGAATTTTTGCCGTGTTTGCCGACAAGCTTGCTCAGGTTTGGGGACACTACATTCCAAAGGTGATATGGTATGTTCTCTGGACGATCTATAAAAATGGACGAGGTTAGCAATAAAAAACTATGAGGGACAAGACAACAGTTGGTAAGAAAAATCACTTACGCAGATCGGCTAGGGGGACAAACCCCAGACCTGTCTGAGCCAAGTAGTAAGGGGTCATCAGATGATCAAACTTAACAAGACGACCACCATCGCCTTGTTCACGAAGTTTTTAACTTTTTCAATGGCCTCAGGGTTCAGGCTGAAATCAAGTTTGGCCGACACCGATACCGATACCTTATCCCATAGCTGAGGAGTCCTAGGCTCAGAGGTTCCACAAGAATCATTGGCATCAAATTCCCAAGCACCAAAGACGAAAAAAATATCGAGGTTTCCAGTTGTTATTCGAGGTCTGAGTGACCAACAAGAATTTATTCTCGGATTTTCTGGCTACGAGATGATAGTAGCCAAGTTGAATCTTGGAATATTACACAGTATAGCAAGCTATGGAAATGTTAACTATAAGGTCGGTTTGGTGAACAATCTTCCAAATTGAAATAAAGCCGAGAATAACTCTCCAGGAATTTGGGAAAAGCTGAGATGGGGCAAGTCCTAGGCAATATAGGATGGTTCGAATGGTCGGGTGAATGGGTAATCAAAAGTTAACCTTAAACATTTGCTCATAGACATAGACTTCATCATCTCACCCACGAAAGTCTCTCTCATCTTCAGAGGGGTTTCACATAGAAATAAAAGGTTTTATGTCATAAAGGTGTCTCCAAACCAGAAGGTCGGCCATAGAGACAGTGCTCTCATAGGACTCAGCAATAGAGATGTAGATTTAACTCTCTTCATCACTGTCTTCTGACGGTTCGGCCTCGGGATTGTTTGGATCACCACTTGGAAATTTTTGGGCAAACTCAGCTCTCGTCGCAATCGAGAGAGGAATATCTTATAATGGAGGTGGAATGGAAACACTAGGATTAATTATTTGGATGGAAGAGTCATATTGATCTTACGTCTTGACCCTATCAAAGGACAAGATACAAGAAGAATCTTCATCTACCTCAGACCCCTCAGCGTGGTGTGCAGGATAAGCCATTGCTTCCTCATAAGAGTTAGCACTCTCAGCCGCATGAGAGATAGATATATTGTCGTTTGTAGAAGTGGACAATTCAGACATAAGGTCACTCGGCTTAATAATTGGGGGACGAATGGAGGCTAATGGGGGAGGATAGATGGAACGAATAGGAAATGCCTCGACTTTTCGCCTCTCGGCTTCCTCAACCTCTACCCTCCAAATTTCTTAAAAATACCTCTCTCTGAGGTTTGGAAACTCCTCGGCTAATTTGTACAACTGCCTTAACATTAACAGGACGATACTCAACTTGGGTGAAAAATAGAAAATAAGATAAACACAATGTAAGTTGACTTTTGTTAACTAAAGGATCAAAAGCTAGAAGATTAATCATTCTGCTCAAGAACAACTAAAGAACAGGAAGCAGTGCTGCCAGAGAAGATGATCGGAGCTCTACAAGAAAAATCACTAAGGGGAAAAACTACCTGGAAAAGGGGAGAGAAACCGTAAGACTACAACCACCCAACCATGAATAACACCCAACAGGGCTAAATCCACCAGTGGGGGTCTCCATAGAACTAAGAACTCGCGAAAAAAATAAACCAACATAGAATCTACCTAAATCAATGAAAAGAAACACAGTGGAAGAGAAAGAAGGTTACTTGGAGGTTAATCTTGTCGAAAAAATCCTTAGGATGGTCGAAGAAAGCCTGAGAATGGAAGAGGGATATAGTTGCTGGAAAACTAGAAATTTTAGAGAGAGAGGGTGATTATGCGCGTAATGAGGAAAGTGGATAAAATGGGATTTGAATCATTTTTAAACCTCATAATGATTAAACGTGAGTTCCAAAGCCCATCATTGAGGGCACAAAGACCTAAGCACCCAACCGTCAAATTAACTTGGGGCAGATGTTGTCCAATCAGAACTAAGACACGTGTCACTCTTATAAGCTATAAGCAATGAGCCAAGGACACCTCAAAAAAGTCTCATCAAGACTGCTCCTACTTATATCCCCATCCACCTCTTCTCATAGATGGCTAAGGGCTAGGTGTGATTGATATGGCCAAGTGTGACCTCGTCCTAGGACGAGGGACAACAACATCCACATTCGAGTCCCCAAAGAACCCCAATTAGGTCGTACCCAAGACTCATCCAGATTAGGGTCGGCCTTGTCATCCACGATCTCGGCCATCTTATGAGCCGAGACCCCACGGGAGCATTTCATCAGTGAAGACATGTCTCGTTCTATTTCAGCCGACACCTGGTAATAACTTATATAACATGTCTCGATCTGTCATATTTAGCCAAAACCACACTTGATACCTTGGCAGCATGTAATCCTGCACTACATCAGTAGTCTCGTCTTGGTCAAGCCGAGACCTCCCCATACGTCATCTAATGTACGAGCAGTACAAAGTCCTAAGAAGGCAAATTCAACTTGGACAAGTCTGTTAAAACAAGATTATCCCCTCACGTGAGGGAATATTACATCATGATTAACTACATGTGTAGTAGACAGGTGTCAACTCATTATTGGGAGCTTTCCCATGCACATGATGATTACATGCTTGGGGGTACATTACACCCCCAAGACACTATAAATGCACTTGATCTTCTACATTGTAAAGGGTCGATTATTGACAACCCTAACAGAACTCTGTCAAATTTCTGAGTAAGAGAGAAAAGCTTGAGTGTTGTATTGACAGGCCATTAATGCCATTGTTATAGTGAAACCCACCATTCACACTGCACAATGGACATAGGCTCCGACCGAACCGCTTAAATTCAAGTGTCCTTACTCTTTATCTCATCTATCTCTCCACTGTTATATTGGTATATTTATACCATTGTTGTAATGGTGTGAGATAGTTCATCACTTTGAACTGGTGATACCAATTATGGTATCATCAGTCTATTCCCTGATTCAGTGATAATATTTGCAAAGGTGCTCGATGTTCCAAGGGTTTTTGAATTTATCCCCATCAAGTGTCTCAAGGCAAAAATTCCTTGGTCGGATCACTGCTGAAATGCGATATGGACTATGCCAATTAGCCTCAATCTGGTTTCCCTTCTGGATGACCTTCTGAAGGACATAGTCGCATTCTTTTAAGTTGGTCGGCTTGACCCTTTTATTATAAAAGCGAGCAGTCCTTTATTGGTATGCAGCATTTCTGAGAGCAGCATCTTCTCATGTCCAAGTCATATCTCCTCATCAAGTCACTCTTTGGAGAATTAAAATTCAGCACTCTGTGAGTTGGTATACCTATCTCGGTTGGTACCATGGCCTCTATCCCAAATGCAAGAATATAAGGTGTTTCCCCAGTTATTGTTCTCGGTGTTATTCTATAGGCCCAAAGAACAGAATGTAGTTCATTAATCTAGTTTCCCTTGGCAGCACCAAGCCTCTTTTTTATCCCAGTAAGCAAGGTTCTATTTGTCACTTCCGTCTGGCCATTGCTTTGTGGATGGCCTGGTGCAAAATAGAGTTTCTGGATCTTGGACTGAACACAGTATGCTTTAAATTCATCATTATCAAACTGGGTTTCATGGTTTGTAATGAAGGCATAAGGCATGCCATAACTACGTATGATGATCTTCCAGATGAATTTCTACACCTTCTCATAAGGAATTTCTATTAACGGCTCTACTTCCACCTATTTTGTGAAATAATCAACAGCAACTACCATATATGAATTCAGTTATTATGATTGGAGTTATGGCTATTATATTGAGGATTTTAGGATGCTAATAGTCGAGTTTATAAATATTATACATACGGACGAGAGGTAGTGTGTATATATATGAGGGTATATATCTGTATAGATATGAATATATGGGTATACTTATGTTGTGAATATTTAAACCGTATGTGAAGATTTAGATATATGATGTAATTATATAGATGTATATATATTGTGCATATGAATGATATATATACTTGTATGGTTAAGCATACCCCGCACATGCTATCATTGGGAAGTTGCGCGTTGAGGGTGAGCACCTTGGCTCGAGGAGAAGAGTGTGGATATTCCCCAGGTCATAGTCGTCCATTATGTTATTATGTGATTTACATTTCTTTTCGGGTGAGACATGGTGGGTATGTTTCGTCTCATTGACCGGTTAGGAGCTATGTCCGCTTTCCGGGACATCGTGTGTATGTGTTGATCACGAGGTAGGTGTCGTTTAGTCCTACAGGTGGTTCCTAGTATGCTACGTGAGCCGGGCACTGGAAGATGATAGCATGGTGCAGCATATTGACGATATATAGCCGGTTATATTATGTGTATGGCCATTGTACATTATATGTAGTATGTACACTTGGCTATGGGAATGAATGGTTGTATATATATTATATAGTATATATAATATATATATATATATATATATATATATATATATACATACATATATATATACATATATATATATATGTTAGGTATATATATATATATATTATATATATATATATTTATATATCCTATAGGTGAAAGGATATAAAAGTTCTATGGTGTGCATCTTGGGAGATTATGGTGTACTTGATTGTTGGGGGTTGATGTATCGCACTTAAGGAAAATTCGGCTATATCAACCCAAGAATTTAGTGGAGATTTTGGGGGTTACTCTTAGTGAGTAATCCAAATAGTAGTAGCATGTTTGTGTAGATGACATAACGGATCCCTACGATCAACATTGTCATGGAATAGTGTATTGATGGGTTCCTTGTTTGAATTTCGCTTTGCGAGACGTCCCACGCACGAAACGTCGTGCAATGTTAAGAGTAGAGAGAAGTTTTGTCCTTTGTAATTATAGGCATAAGTAGCATGATTTATGTAGATGACATAATGGATCCCTATAATCAACATGGTCAAGGAGTAGTGTATCGGGGGGGTTCCTTGTTTGGATTTCGCTTTGCGAGACGCCCCACGCACGAAATACAGTGCCATGTTGAGAGTAGAGAGAAGTTATGTCCTTTGTATTTGTAGGTAGTTGTAGTAGTAGAATTGTGTGTATGACATAATGGATCCCTACGATCGACATTGTCATGGAGTAGTGTATTGGGGGGGTTCCTTATTTGGATTTCCCTTTGCGAGACGTCCCACGCATGAAACGTAGTGCAATATTGAGAGTAGTGAGAAGTTTTGTCCTTTGTACTTATGTATTAGTAGTATGATGGTGTGTATGACATGATGGATCCCCACGATCGACATTGTCAAGGAGTAGTGTATTGGGGGGTTCCTTATTTGGATTTCGCTTTGCGAGACGTCCCACGCACGAAACGTAGTGCAATGTTGAGAGTGGAGAGAAGTTTTGTCCTTATTAATTTGTATGCATGTTATTTAGAGATTAAATCATATGATTGAAACCTAATGTAAATGGGTAACGTATTAAGAATTATAACTGATTAAATTATAAACCGGAATCAATTAAGCCTAATATGGCATATATGTGTAAAAATAATTAAGTGTGATTAGAATGGGAAGGATCCCAGGGGATTGTTAAAAGATAGGTTGTCCTTATGGGTGGGGTAAATTAATTAAGATTCCAGGACGCGAATATGTGCGCGTTGTTAGATGAGAGGTGAGTTGGGGTTTCACGAGAGAGCGACTCCACTTTAATTATGAAATAAGTGCATTTATATTTATTATGCACTGTTAACACACTTGCTAAACATTTTTACACCTCGGGCTCTGACCCGTTTATATTTCTCTTTTGCTATATATATATTACTACAGGTGTCCTACCGCATGGATGCCGGATGCCTTTCCATCCAGATTTTTGGGAGTCGTAACAGGTGCAGACTGTTGCGAGATTTAGATTGTAGTCGCCTCTATTTCTTTGTAAATCTAGATAGGATTCATTGTGTACATCGGGATTATACTTTAGAGTTATTTATATTTGTTTATATTTCTTCCCCATGGATGTTGTATTGTCTGTGACCCGACAGCTTATTCGGGTATATTTCCTTGTATGTACTCATTACATTTTATTCTAGCACTTCATTTATCAGGGTACTTGTATTCATGTTACCTTTGCTAGATATCTATAGTGTTGGTTTGTTGTTTGTTGCATATTTTATTTAATTTTGGCATCCGCTTTTAATAGTTTCGGGTAGTTAGCCTTATATTATTTAGTATTGTCAGTTAATGTTAAGACTGAGCCATCTGAGATACCTAATTTAATGTAGTATAGAGCTGGCCACCCGTTATTATTTTGAGCGGGTTGTCACACTTAGCGAAGGAGATAGAAATACTAAATTCTTCCACTCGTCCACGATAATTATGAGGAAAAGGAATCGAATAGATCGTATTCTTATTAATGGGAATTGGACTGGTGATGCAAATATTATTTCCAAAGACTTAAATGCCCACTTTAAAGACATTTTTCAAGCGGATTTCTCCTATGATATAGTCAAATGAATGATTACCCAAGCTTTAAATTTGAGACTAGGGATAACCACTCTCTTCTCCTCCCTCACTCTTGGAGAGGTAAGGTATGCCACCTTTAGTATGAAAGCCTGAAAAGTCTCGAGTCCTAATGGGATCCAACCCATGTTCTATCAATATTTTTGGAATGACATAAGAGATCATTTACTTTCGTCAACAAGTATTTGACCCAAAAAAATTTGTCGGCGAATCTTAATAATAGTTATGTGACCCTTATACCTAAAATAAATCATACGGAGAGCATTAGTCAATTATGTCCCATAACTCTTTGTAATGTCTTGTACAAAATTCTTGATAAAGTGATAGTTAATAGATTATGCCCCATTCTTTGTTGGACCATCAACCCGGTCCAAGCTAGTTTCCTCCTGGGTAGACAAACATCTGACAACATAATCATTACTCAGGAAATTATCCATACCCTTATGAAGAAAAAGGGGGAAATGGGGGGAATCATACTTAACGTTGATCTCGAAAAAGAGTATGATAAAATTAGTTGGGATTTTCTTGAAGAAGTTTTAAAGTGGTTTAATGTGGAGAGTGACTTCAGTAAACTCATTATAAGTTGTGTTAAAAATACTTCCACCTCTATCCTTTGGAATGGCTCTCATCTACCTTGCTTCACTCCCACTAGAGGTTTTAGACAAGGCGACCCCCTATCCCCCTACCTGTTTGTTATGTGTATGGAGTATCTCTCGGCTAGTATCTTTGACAAAGTAGGGAAAGGCCAATGTAAATGAGTTAAAGCCTCCCCCAATGGTCCATACATATCTCACCTGTTTTTTGCGGATGGCCTCATACTTTTTTTCAAATACGTCAAATAGCTTTTGTAAGGCAATCTTAGACACCCTTGAAGAATTCTACCACCTATCGGGTTAAAGAGTCAATTATGCTAGATTTAAAGTTTTTGTCTCTCCCAATATTCTTAGGTATAATGCGAGTGAGTTAAGTAATAAGTTTGGTATATGACGTACTAAGAATCTCGAAAATTATCTAGGTACCGACCTTGTCCATGGTAGATTTAATAATGCTCACCTCAAAAATGTCATTCAAAAATTCCAAAAGAAACTAACTGGGTGGAAAACTAAGCTTCCATCATTTATGGTTAGAGCCACACTTGTTCAATCAGTTACTTCAACAATTCCTAACTATAATATGCAAACCGCTCTCTTCCCGAAGAAAACTTACGAGACACTCGATAGGCTTAATCGTATTTTTTTTGGGAGATAAGGATAGTAACAAAACATCTTGTGAGTTGGGATAAAGTATGCAGGTCAAAAGAGAGGGGTGGTCTCGGTATTAGAAATATCCATGATAATAATAGAGCAATGATTGGGAAACTAGGATGGAATATTATGAATAATAGTCGCTCCTTATGGGAAAATGTCATATCTAATAAATATAAAGTTGAGCCAAATCCTAGACTTTGGAAAAAGAGAACCAACACCTCCCACATTTGGCGTAGTATTCATAATTGTAAAGACATCCTTATTAAAAACACAAAATGGAATATGGGTAAAGGGAATAAAATTGACATCATGAAAGATTAGTGGTGTGGTGAAGCACCTCTGGAGTCACGCATAGCCCAATGCCCTAACAATGATGAAAAGGTGAGCTCTATCATAAATGACAATGGAGATTGGGACTCAAATAAAATTCACCAACGATTTGAGGATCCTATCGTGGGGGAAATCACCAACACGTCTCTCCCTACTAAGGGAGAAAGGGAGGGTAAACTATCTTGGCAACCTAATAATAAATGTAAGTTCTCTATTCACACATGCTACAATAAAATCACGATGGAGGAGGGGACTAATCCTCCTTAGGATGTTTGGAAGAAAATATGAAAATTAGGATTACCGCCTAAGTTAAAGCACTTTCTTTGGATGCTCCACCATAAGAAGTTAATCACAAATGTTCATAGGAAAAAAAAAGAGGCTTCGCCACGGATAGCTTATGCCCTAGATGCTCGAGCGAAGAAGATCTTAATCACCTTTCTAGGGATTATTTTTCTAGTATTCAAATGTGGCAAAACATCAATTCGCACATCAAGCTTAGCGATGGTACGCATCTCGACCTTAAGTCTTGGGTGATTGAAAATGTGTGGAACAATGTGGAAAATAAATGGTATATTACTTTTATCTCTTGCTTATGGTGGATTTGGAAAGCTCGCAACACCTTTGTTTTTTATAATAAAACTATAACCCCCTTTACGATTAACATTCTTTCTAATAAGCTTAGTTGTGACATTTTACAAACCCATAGAAAGAGTGCAAACCGAAAAAGGGATGGATTAAATTCATCCTCAAATGCTTGCGAATGTGTCACGGGTAAATATATCATTCATACGGATGGGAGCTTCGACATTAATAGTGGGATGGAAGCTTTTAGAGGAATTCTACGAAATGAAGAAGGGAGATGGATTGTTGGCTTCACCGAACGACTACAAGGAACCGCAAGCCCTCTTCGTGCAGAACTTGAAAGAGTTTTCTATGGATTGAACATATCCCTTAGAGAGAAGTGGAAGAATGTATGTCTCAAAATCGATTGCCTTGAAGTTGTCTTACTCATGGAGTCGGACGATAATGGAAATCATCTTTTGGCTAACATCATTGAGGATTGCAGCGAGCTCATCAAATGCACCAAAGCAAAGACCATCCACATTCCTCGTGAAAGCAACACCCAAGCGGATTGTATGTCAAAAAGAACAAAAGACACACTTGATCTCTACTAGGAGTATAGACACACCCCAGATAAGCTTCTTGAATTGCTCAAACATGTTGAGCTTAATAATAGTATGGTCTAAACTTATGTCCATTGTGTTTCTGTTTGTTGTTTTTTAATTCATGTTTGTAATAAAAAAATATATATTTTAATAAAAAAAAAACTAACGAAAAATTCCTTTAGCTACAAATAAATGAAGTTTGTGGAGCTCAGAACCTTAAACGTGCAAAAGTTTGTGGAGAAAACCATTCATTACTAATTAGTGATCTGATTTCCAATGCAGGTAAGTACATTATCCAAACTGATGGTGGATTCGACCATAGGAGTGGTATTGGATCATTTGGAGGGATTGCCATAAATGAAGATGGCGAATGGATAGTGGGTTTTACCGGTAAAATTCAAGGCACAGCGAGCCCCCTGCGAGCGGAATTGGAAGGAATTTATCATGGTCTTAACATCGCTCTCAAAAAGAATTGGAAAAGGGTTTGCCTGAAGAATGACTGCCTTGAAGCCGTTAACCTCTGTAAACAAGAATGCACTTCCAACCACCCTTTGGCTAACATAATTGAAGATTGCAAGTTTCTCATTAATGACCTCAAGGCAAATATTGTGCATATCCTAAAGGCAAGTAACTTCATGGTTGACTGTATGATAAAAAATTGCGAAAAAAGCGAAAGTCCTGTACAAGGAACACGATAAAGCCCCCGAAGAGCTGTTTAAAATGGTGGATAAAGAGCTGAAAGAAGAGGACTTCTTCTTTGTTTAAGTTTCTTAGGTGGTGTTGTTGTTTTCTTTTTTCTGTTGTCACCAAAAATAAATAAAAAATGAAGTAACCCGTGTACTTTTAAACTGCCACTGTCAGAATAACTGGCAAATGAACAAGTTAATTCCTTCTAATTCTTTAAGACGATGTCAGCAAAAGATAAAAGATGATCACGAATTAAAGACTATGTCAACAAAAGAGAAAAAGGGGCCACTGAGAAGATATATTGTTGATTTTTTTTAACCAAAATAGATACACCATCAATTTCAACCTAATTGATTGCAAGCATAAACAAAACAAAAGTCAATCCCAAGTCATCCATAGCTCATAAGAACCACATATTATATTTATTGTAAATTTTGTGGGAAAAAAGTCGTTAATCACATCATAGCTCATTGAAAAATCTGACCCACCAAAATATTTCCTATGAGTTTAACCAACAGTTTCAATTGTATAACAAAAACCAACAAATTTCAAATGTTTTTTATTTACACACACAAAAACAGACTTAGTTCATTCCAATTTGTAAACCAACAAAATATTTCCATATTTTTAACAGATTATATGAACTGAAAAAAAAGAGTTAACTGTACCTATTTAAAAAACAAAAGATTAAGAAAAACCTAATACATTGTAATTTTTATGATGTAGTATGATCCAATTTTCTGTAACTTAGAAAATAAATGTAACTTTTAGAAGAAGAAGAAGAAAAATTTCTAGGACCCTCTATTAGTAAGTGGTCATACATTGAACTTGGAAAAAAAAATACTTAAAAAATGAATAATTCAACTGCAAAGTTAAAAATGAACATAAACAAAGAAATTTTGTCCAAAAAAAAAAATTCAAATCGTCCATACAAATATAGAACCAAAAAACGAAGGGTTTTAAAGAGCTTTTTGGTGCATAATCAATATTGCTCATCCTTTTTAACCCTAAAATCAAGGACCACCATGATCCATATTTTTAACGTTCAATATTAAAAAATCAAAAATATGCAAACTCTATGTTCAAACCCAAGAAATTACAAAATAAATTTATAAATTATTGAAAAAAGATCAAATATAAACAAACTAACCTAGGATGAAAGTTCCCTCGGATGGCCAGATTTCTTGTAATCTGAAGCAAAAATCACTGGAGCGAGTTTAATGAGGGATATTTACAAGTCCAACCTAATTTTGTTGTCGGGGACGGCAAAGTAACATTAATAATCGCTGTCATCGACATTAATAATAGGAAGCGTATTTGTGAAAACAATTTGACTTAATTTTTTGAAACAAATTGACGTAATAATTTGTTATTAATTGGTTTTGAGGGTTCACGTTAATGAAAGCTAAAAATCAATCAATAACAAACTGTCAGGTCAGTTTATTTCAAAAAAATTATATCAAAAATTCAGTAACAATAGAACCATTCTTGTGAAAAAATTTGAAAGTCCAACTTTTTTAAGAGTAAGTTATTTTTTGGTAAAAAACAAAAAAAAAATCTGGTACAACTTTAACATATTACTTGTATTTAATTGAGGAGGAAAAACATCTGTCTATATTAATAGAGAATTAAGGTAAAAATCATATTTTTTTTTTATATTTAGATTTTTAGGACAATATTTTTCAAGTTTATAAATCTAATCTCTGTGGTACAATAAGATTTATAAATCTAGTCTATGTGGTACAATAACATTTATTTTTTTTGTCCGCGCCAATGACACCATTTTTACAAAATTTTTAATACAGAGACTAAATTTATAAAATTATATAAAGTATTCTAATTTTATAGATTTTGAGCATTATAAAAACATTTAAACCCTCTTAAATTAAAGCGTGATGGTTATCTTAGCATATCACGGTGTGGAGTGGAGTTCCCAGCGAACCGAACACAAATATTGACCTAACATTCTTTCATTAAACGAAAACCAAACAGAACACCTCTACTACTCTCAGATTGACGTGAACATGTGCTTTTCTGTGTCCCTAGAAAGGGACAACTAATCCCATCCCAATCAAATTGAAGAAAAAAGAAAAATGAAACAAGTTTCTCTTTCCTACTATAAAATGTCAACACAAGTGAAAGAAAACAAGATTAATGCCGTCAGGCCCAGGCGGCATAAGATGAACATACAAGGAAATTAAATTCACAATATAATATAATGCAACAATTATTGATGAATATTACCTCCTCATTAGTAAGCAGAAAATTGAGTTAATACCATACCAATCAGTTTCTTATCGTCAAATCATTAGAATCATTTTTTTTTTTACTTTTAATTCATGAAATAATATTATATTTTGACTTAATTCTCTTAAAGTTAAAAAATTAAATATAACTTCCTAGTATCTAGACCTCGACAGCATCAATCTTCCCTTAAAAAACTTCCATAAACTCAAATTTGACTTTATCTCATGCTATATTTTAAATGAAAATGCCCACACTCTCAGGAAATAGGGGGTTAAATGAAAAAAAAACATTTTTATAAAAAATAAAAAAATTCAACCATTTTTGTAAAAAACTGTACATGTTTAAAATAATAATTTTAATTGCTTATTCCTAAAAAAAATAAAGAAGTTTTTTTCATTATAAAAAAAAACATGCACAATTATTTTAAAAAAACATGTACATTAAAAAAACTGTTGAAAATAATATTTTTTAAAACATGCTCAGTTTATAAAAAACACTTGTAGTTTTAAAAAAAAATAGTTGAAAGTAGTTTTAATTAATGTACATTAAAAAAAAAAAAGCTAAATAGTTTTTGGATAGAACTATTGGCACTCCACCCAATTCCTCTAGCACTCCAAAACGCTTTATAATTATCACCTTACCCCCATTTCTCTTAAGGCTCTCCAAATAAAATACAAACCTTCATCTCCCTCCTCATTCAACCTTAGTTTTTTTTTCTACAAACATTACTAAAAATCTGCATAAATATCAACATCTTAACAAAAATATTCCAACAAAAATTTATTAAATTAAATATTTTCAGAAAAAATAAAAAAACAGAAAAAGTAAAAAAAAATTCTAAACAAATAATCCCAACAAATAAAAAAACAGCAAAAGTAAAAAAAAAAATCTCAACAAATAATCTCATTTATCAAGCGTATGAGTTTCCAAGTTTCCAATTATCAAGTGGGAATTTTATTTTTTTTGCTGAAAATCATTTTATTATGTAAAATTTATTAAAAGAATTTTAATGAGTGTTAATTGAGTATATTAACAATAATTTTAAAAATATATATATGGCGTAAAATATTTTTATTTTATATAAAACTATTTATTTAATAGTTAAATTGAAAACTATTTATAAAATGTTTTTTTAATAAAAAAATAGATAACAATTTTTTTTAAACAATTGAAATGTTTTTTAAAAATAGTTATGAAAAGTAAACTTTTTTTGATAAATAAAAGCATTAAAAACCCGCTAAGGGAGCGGAACCCGTATACAAGGAGTATACAAACATGCCCATAAGTAATTCCATTACATGATTTTTTTTCCAAATACAAACACGATTTTTTTTTACCAAACCCAAACACGATTTTTTGTGTTTGTGTTTGTGTTTTCGTAAAAAAAAAAAATCCGTATTGTAGGGCATTTTTTTTTTTTTTACAAAAACAGAAACACGGTCAAATTAAAATGCCACACAATACGCAATCATTTTTTTACGATAACAGAAACACGACCAAGTTAATTTTTTTACAACATGGCGTCAAATATATATAGCGTGAAATTAATTTATTTCCCAAAAAGATTTCACAACATGACTTTATTTCGATCGTGTTTGTGTTTGGTAAAAAAAAATCGTGTTCGTATTTGATAAAAAAAATATTATTTGTGCTTGGAAAAAAAATCATGTAATGGAACTACTTATGGGTGTGTGTTGTATACTCCTTGTATACGAGTTCCGCACCCTTACCGGGTTTTTAATGCTCTTATTTATCAAAAAAAATTTATTTTTCATAACTATTTAAAAAAAAAACATTTCAAATGCTTAAAAAAAATTGTTAAATATTTTTTTATTAATTTTTTTTGTAAATAGTTTTTTATTTAACTATTAAATAAAATAGTTTTATGTAAAATAAAAACTTTTCACACCATATATATATTTTTTAAATTACTGTTAATATACTCAATTAACACTCATTAAAATTCTTATAATAAATTCTACATAATAAAATGATTTTCAACAAAAAAATTGTTTTCCGCCCATTTTATTTTGGGAAAATAGTTTTTTTTTTCATTTTACTTGGAAACTCATATGCTTGATAAATGGGATTATTTGTTGAGAATTTTTTTTTTTGCTTCTGCTGTTTTTTTATTTGTTGGGATTATTTGTTTAGATTTTTTTTTTACTTTATCTGTTTTTTTATGCTTCCTGAAAGTATTTAATTTAATAAATTTTTACTAGAATATTTTTGTTGAAACATTGATATTTAGGCAGATTTTTAGTAATGTTTGTAGAAAAAATAATCAGAGGTTGAATGAGGAGGGAGATGAAGGTTTGTATTTTATCTGGAGAGCCATAAAAAAGATGGGAGTAAAGTGGTAATTATCAAATGTTTTGGAGTGCCAGAGGAATTGGGTGGAGCGCCAATAGCTCCACCCTAGTTTTTTATATAAAACATATTATTTTTTTTATAATAATGTAATGTTTTTACAAAATAATTTAAAAAAATAACTGTCACGCACAGTTAAAAAAAAACACGTATAATTTTTTTATACAAAGAACCATTTAAAAAAACTTTTAACTAATGTACGGTTCAAAAAACAGTTAAAATGATTCTTTTAACAAGCACAATTTTTAAAAAAAACATACATTTTTTAAAAAAATGCTTGAAAATACTTTTATTTAATAGACAATTTTAAAAAAAATGTTAAAATAGTTTTTTTTAAATGCACACAACTAAAAAAAACACATACGGTTTTAAAAAATCACTAACATGTTAGAATAGTTTTAATTAATTTATATATTTTTTTATTTTTTGTTAAAAAGTGTTTTTTTTTTACTTAATCCCCTATAATAATATCCTATTTTGACATAATACCTAAAAGGAAGGCATTTCGTCCAAAAATATAACGGGGGATAAAATCAAATTTCAATTTATGAATTTTTTTAACAAAGAATTGACGTCATCCAATTCTAGACGATGATATCTAATATTTAAATTTTGAAGAGATTAAAGTCAAAATATGATTTAACCTCAAGAAGTTAAATAAAAAAAGTCCTAAAATAAAATATACGTAAATAACGTAAACTTGTTACACTTTAATTAGTGAGTCAGTCAACAAAAAGTAAAAAATATTATAAACCTCGCCTACTCCCCCTACCTAATCGATCACAACAACTAACATGTCATGTATAAAATCAACTTTCCACACCCACTTTGTGTCTGGTATTTTTAAATAAACAAGAGCCTTCAATCGTTATGATGTACAAGAAACTTTCGCAATATATAAATTAAACTAGTTCAAAAGTTTCTTCATTCTCGCTGTGATCGAGCACATATTAAGTGAGGACACGTCTTTAATGCTTTATATTTCAATCCCTACTTTTATAGATGTCATTTCACTTTTTACAATATTTCTTGTACATTTTGGAGTATGCTTGGGGAAGGGCAGGAAGTAAATTTATTCTGGGTTAGGCCCACATGGGTTATGTTATGCTAATCATTTTGTCCTGGTATGTTACAATGTCATCCTTCCGGTCAAGATTTACTGTTAAATCTAATACACATGGCCGGCCCTGCCCATGTGCCAAGTGGACAATGGCACAAGACCCATTTTAGAGTAAGCACCTATATATGTATATTTTAAGGGTTCAAAAATATTTTATATGTAATAAAAATATCAATTTTTAAAATGAGTTTTGTTCTTCAAGGCCCATTTTTTTAACAACAAAAAAAATGCGTACAAAAAATGATTCAACTATTCAAAAAACCTCACCCAACTCATTTAAGATTCCCATTTTTCAATGACCCATTTAAAACTTGATTGTAAAAGTTTAATTAGTTATTTGGTAGGGGTGGCAATTCGGGTCAACGGGTCGTGTTTCGGGCCGACACGACGAGGCACGACAAGATTTTTTCAGACACGACACGAATTAGTGTTTTTTTTAGTTGATACAAACACCCGAATAAAAAACAACACGACACGACACGAATACCAGAATTTCTTAAATTTCACGCTTAAAAAACACAATAACACGACATGACACGACTCATAATTCAGACACAAACACGACACGACTTCGTGCCAAAAAAACACAACACGAACACTACATAACGTGTTAATTTCGAATCAATTTCGTGTCGTCCCGTGTCGTTTCTAAAATTGCCATCCCTATGATTTTGCAAGTAGCAATGCTAGAAAAACTATTTTTCAGTGAATTTTTAGGTAATTAATATCTTTGTACAATATTTTTTTGGAAGGGCTCTATATTAAGTTTGGCACAAGGCATTCTAAATCTTAGAACCGGCCCTACTAATACAACACATGATTACTGCCCATGACAAATAAGTCGTGTTGAGCCCAATGATATATTATTTTAAGGTCACAATAGGTTCTGGAACCAAAAATGAATCTCATTCCATCTCACCATCAAGTTAAACAATGTCCTGTTTTAGGGTAGAACAGATGTTTTAGTTCTTGGTTCGTAGTAATGTCATGTGCAAGGCAACTAATTTTCCTTAAAAATAATTTGCTTGGAGGGTGACATTGTTAGACCTAATATGCTTGGAGGGATTGATATAAGAAACATACCAGGGGACAAATCAATTTAACGGGCAAAGTTTCAGGGTCAATGGTGAAATTTTCTCCAAACTGCATTCTTTTAGTTGATTATTTTAAAAAAAGAAAATAAGAAAAATTGTGCAAAATAAGGGGAAAATTGAATAATATTAAACAAGGGCAGGGTCGGGGCGAGGGTATACTAAACGCAGAGGGTTCGAGGAAGGAGCACCCCGCCACGCTCCTCATATTCTTTTTTTATTGACACTCATCATTGTTTGGTAGGCTCGTTCAATCTCAAAATATGGCATCCAACTATCTTCATAATAGTGTCCATAAAATACACATTATATTATACTACTTTTTCTAGAAGTTCTTCTCTATCTCCAGATGCAGCATAGCTTACAAGTTCCAACAATTCTAATATGAAGAAAAAAGAGATAAAAGTGAAAGACCAAAATGTGACTTACATGTAATCAAACAGAATATGTATTAGAAACATGAAGACTGTACAAAAACAATTTATATATAAGAAAAATGAATTAATTAGTTACGAATGAGGCTTGTCTCTCACTTGTGATGAGGGGACATGTTTATCTAAAAAGGCCTGAGCCAAATTGCTGAAGCTCACACTAACTGCACCGGCTGCAGCATACCGTTTGATGACGTCCACTACTTCCGCTTTCAAAATCTCTTCCTTGTTAGATGCATTACATATATAATAGAGAGCTCCAATAGCATAATTCACCTGCCAAAATAAGATTTTGATATGTTACAACATTAAAGTTAAATAATAAAATAAAAAAAGGCAGGAATGTCCATCGGTAGGCATTTCCATCTACTCATTATTAATTCAACACTCAATAAGTATTCGCAACCAAACAAATGAACCAAAATTCATAACCTAACTCTAGAGCACTAGTCATAAAGAACAAGTACAAATGCAAGAAAAGAAAAATTATCCGAGCGTAACATATCTGTATGAGACTGTATCCCACCTATTTAAAAATAAAGCATCACATTTAAAATTGTGTATTGGATGAATATCGGGTATGAGACAAGTATCCATATCCAATACGTATCAGATATGAAATCAAAGGCACCTAATATAGAGTGTCCGTGCTTCATAGATTAAAAAAAAACAATATTAAGGGCGACTGACAGTTGCTTATATTTCTCTTCAAAATTTCCACACATCCTGAAGATTGGGTTTTGATTGGATACGCCTAAATTACGGTCCCGAGTTACATATGAAACAGTAACAATTGAAATGAGGTCATGGAGGCATTTTCTCCATCAATAACATGTATACAGCTTACCGTGTTTGTAACAGGACTTGATAAACATTGGATGACAAGAGGGACTCCACTGCACTGAGTGACCACTGCCGCATTTGACGGATCTACAGACAAAGTCAATAAGTTAGACATGCCCATGCACAGAATTCATCGTTTCAAGGGACATTTGAGATTTAGCCCCCAAAGTTAGTACTTGAACTTTGGCCCCCATTCCAGATGGTTACCTCATTAAAGTTTTACAAAACATAGCAACTCAACAAAGCCCTTTCCCAATTATTTGGGGTCGGCATATTACAAAACATAGCAATTGACAAAATGTATATATAGTTTAGCCCCCGTTGTTTTATATATAATTAGACTTTAACCCTAATATTTTATATATAACTAGACATTGATTAAACTTAGCCCCATTGTTTTATGCATAATTAGCCATTGACAGGGCATATTTGAATCATTTTCTATGATTTTTAATGATCAGATGTGGAACCTCACGAATAGGGACCAGAAATCAATAATTGAACACTTTAGGGGCAAAAGTTAGCTTCAGCCTACACTTTGGAGGCCAAAAGACAAATATTCCTATTTTCAATTACATGCATATAAGCATATTACAGCAGATTGTGTTACCAACACAAGAATTGCAGATCCCTCCAACTCCAAACTCCACAAGCTTCTCATTGGGCTCTGTTATGCAATCCAGGAAAAGTTCGATAACATTAAGCTGTTTAAAAGAAGAAATAGTTATTTATGTGGGAGAAATATAGACAATAAGTTACTAGCAAAGTAAACAGATATAGATTCCCAACCTGGTGCAAATAGGTATAGTTGTATGGATCATATGCAAAGTTTGCTAAATTGGCAACGATTCTCTCCTTTGATTCTATAATCACAAAATACCATCAATAAAATTGAAAGGTCAACTAGCATTATTTTGAGGTCTAGGATAAAGATATGAAGGCAAAACATTTAAAAGAAAAACAACTAGATTGCAGCTACTTTTGCACTCAAAAGTACCGCAACAGTAATGGTCCATTTGGTAGGAAAGAAAAGCAGAAGGAATTAAAATTTTAGCCACAATGAAAAGAAGGGTTTTGGGACAGAAATGGAGGCGATGCCACTTGACTGCGGGCGGCAGGGGTGTGTTCTGGAAGAGTGACTCGCCGGCTCCTCCGAGACGTACCCATGGCTCTACAACAACCACATCAAGAGATACCAATTTGATGTGAAGTTAAATGGTGGAAGCGTAAATTACTAACTACACAACACAACATAATATTTAGAGGTTTCTAATTCATCTCCAAAAGGTAAATTGAGTACAATGGATGGCTTAGCTTGCTAGTCAAGCTAAACCTAAGAAGGAAAAAGACGCAAAAAGGACGCTTTAAAGACATTAAAAGACAATGCCACCCTCTAACCTCAAATAACAACTAAAATAGGGAAATAATCTAATAAAACATGAAAAATAAAATAAACAAAACAAATACAAATAAATCCGGGACCCCATACACATCAGTGGGATAGACCATAACGTGTTAAACTGTCGTCATCTTGAATTCTGCCCTTTGTAACATTCTAATGGGTGATTTTCAGAATACCAGATTGCTTAACTTGAACATCAACTCAGCATTGTAGGTATTGGCACTAGCACTAAGAGTTAATCTCAGAAGGCCACTTAGAATATGTAATCTTTGATGATTGACTTCGTAATAAGATTATCATGTCAATATAATATTAGTACACATTACCAACCAGATTATAAGATTTCCATGACTCACCTTTAACTAGGCTCTTTCTTCATCATGCAGTTATATAATATACAAGGAACAATTATCCGAACCTTGTATCAGCAGACAATAATCTTTCAAGCTTGGGAAATATCATAAAATAGGAAGGTATTGACAATGCAGAACTTAAGGTAATTGACGCCTCTCTGTGTACTTGGAATGATTTTTAATAAATAACCCAACACATTTTTAAATTAAAACACGACTATTCTCATATACTGCAAAAATTTTAAAACCAAATGCTTCTGTTTTCTTAACACACGCCCCCTTCTCAACACTATAACAATCCCCTATATAGATGTGCTAAATTGATATTGACTGGCTATGAAACACGGACACTCTCCCGGAAGCCACAAGTCGTGTGTCGTATCGAAACATGTATTATGTGCGCGCTCTGACACGTTAACGACACGCTATGGACACGTTGGGACATGTGATGGTGATTCTGCTTTATTTATGATTTTTAATGTTAAAGTTTATTTGAATCTTGTTTTGTATGGTCCATTTTCTTAATTTCATGTTAAGTCTAATAATATATTTTATAAAAAAATTATGGTTCATTTCATTAATATATATATATTTATATTATGGAAAAATGGGATTCATGTAGCCGACCCCAAATAATTGGGAAAAGGCTTTGTTGAGTTGAGTATATATTATACTTATCCTAGCGTGTCGTATCCTAGTTTTTGGCAGAATCATGTGTCGTGTGTCATGTGTAGAAACGCGTATTATGAGTCCGAGCTTCATAGCGGGCTGGTGTGCTCTTTCCATATGTTGAGAGAGAGGAAGGGGGGGGGGGAGAGGGGTCTACAGTCCACTACTCGTGATGTTCATTGAAACCCGAAAACCCGAACCAAATTGGCCACAATGGTTGGGTTGGGTTGACTTTTTCACTTGTTGGTTTGGTTTCAGTTCCAAAAATTGCAGATTCGAATTTTATGGTCCGGTTTCAACACAGAACCAAAACGAACCATAAACCGATCCGATCCAAAACAAATCCGATCCTAACTTATTTTTTAAGCTTTATATATATGAAAAATGGAATGTTTTCTTTTCAATTTAAAAAATCTTAAATTAATTTTGACCTTTCGGATTTGGATTACATTTATAATGTTTGCTTAGAGCATTATTTTTACATTATATTTAAGGAAAGTTTATTGTATTACTTATTTTAAAATACATTTGGGAACCCAGAACAAATCCAAACCAACCCAAGAACCTTTGGTTCAAATTGTTTTGGTTCTACACAATATCAATTCCAGTTCTGTTCCGGTACTAAAATTGTGGAACCGGACCCCTGGTTCTGGTTCTAGGTTATTAATGGCACCGAATCAACCCGAACCGTGTGCACCCCTATCCACTACAGTCATCCATAGTTACCGGTACATAAATAGTAAGTTTTCCGACTCTTGTTTAATTATAATATGAAACGATGTTCATGTTTTGGAATAATGAATATGAAATTTGAATGGATGATATAATATAACTAACACAACATACCTTCACTAGATGCATTCTGAAACTGAGTCACCAGTTCCTAGAACCAAAAAATATATATAAGATGGTGTTCGTGAAACATACTAACCGCCACTCAGTTAACCAACAGAGATCATCATGGATTTATGATAACAAAATAAATAACATGCAAAATATTTCCCTAATGATGGGTCATAAATTTTTCTTATTCCCAAAACTGAGCAATAACAATGTATCAATTACCATGCACATCTTATTAATATATATGTGTGTGTTGAGAAGGTGTTTTAGCGTGTGACAATTAGGGGTTGGTGATTTAATGTTGGGGGAGACAGAGAATTGTAGGAACAAATTAAGGGTTGAGATTCAATGTTGGGAGTTCAATGGCACATGTGTAATAAATATGTTAAAAATGGGTACTGATATATTTGGAAAACATAATATCCCGCCCAATAATTTACTTTAATTTGAACTCATATCAGTACCTTTCTTGGAGATCTCAAACGCTGTCTTTCAAACTCCTATGCCCTATCTCTCGCAAATCCGTCACAGGATGAGATGTGGCTTTTGTCTCACAGACATCTCTCTCTCGCTCTTGCCTGCAATCACAGGTAAACGATGTGGAGGTACTCTCTCTCTCCCGCCAGGATCAGCCCTAGGTGCAATCTTCCTCTAGTCATCAATAATTTTTTTATTTATTTTACAGCTATTCGATTAGGGCTTCTTTAGTTGTTTTGTATTTGTTTTGCTGGTTGTAATTACTTGAGTCTAATCTTGATTGTTTTAGAACATTAAGTCATAAAGCATGGAGGTTTGAATAAGATGCATATCATTTACTCTCTCTTTTCACTCTTCTTTTTCTGTGTTATTTTAGGGTTTTCATTTTGTGTTTAGGTTTTGTTAGGTATACTCTAGTTTTACTTTCTTATTTCTACCTTTTCAACTTTTTGTGTTTAGAAATGCATATACGTTATTTCAGAGCAAAGAGTGTCTTGGTCATTTTCTCTTGGTATTTTCCCCATATATGTCCATATTCTTAATTTTCGATTTTCTCTTGGTATTTTCCCCATATATGTCCATATTCTTAATTTTCGATTTTCTCTTGGTATTTTCCCCATATATGTCCATATTCTTAATTTTCGAGGGATTAAACTCTGTGCCTCTGGTGTGTAAACTTCAACTATTGGGTATGTTTGTTCTTTCTGTTATATATTAACCAAATTAAGTCAGTTCTATTATATTTTCTGTATTTATATTTGATATCCTGACATTTGGCGATTCTTGTGTAGGCCATGGTTCAAAGTATCGGCCGAGTCAACTCGGTATCGCCCGAGTTGACTCGGAATCGCAGCTCACCGAACCGATAACGAGTCACGAATCAAAAAAAATTAAATATCGTAATAAATCGTTAAATCTCTCCGATATATCGCCGTTCCCGAGACGACTCGCCGATATCTCGGCCGAGTCGGCGATATATTCCCGAGATGAGTTTTTTTATCAAAAAAAAGGGGGAGGGGGGGGATGATGTTTGGCAGAAATAGAAGAAAAAAACAGAATTAATGGGAAAAAAACTTACCTTTATGCGTCACGGACTAGATTTGGGTTGAAAAAAGCTATAAAATTGGTTGAATCTGCCTGCTTTTCAAACCACAAACATCTCCTCTTAAACTATACTGATTTCAGCCGGAATCCCCCTCTTTTTCTCCCCCGATTTCAGCCGGAAACCCCTTTCCCTTCTCCCACTTGTGTCGGGGTATGGGTTCTTTCGGTAAGGAGAAACCCTTGTTTTATTTTTTTTCAGCCAAGAGTCTTGGGCCAAGACTGTTTTGTTTTTAATCAGCCAAAAACCCTTGTTTTTAATCGGCCACCTTTTTTTCATTTGTTTTTTGAAGATAAACCAAGAAGTGTTAAAATGTTTAAAATTGTACAAAACATAATATTATTCATTTTTTTGTATAAAAATGTTTTAATTTTAGCAAAATGTTTTAGTATTGTATATTTTCGTAAAAAAAAGTTTTTGTACATTTTTGTACAAAAACATTTTTTTACAAACTACATTTTTTTACAAAAATGTGCTTTTGCACATTTCTGTAAAAAACATTAATGTAAAAAAATCTTTTTTTTTGTGAAATGTTTTAATATTGTACATTTTTGTAAACAAAAATTTTGTACAAAAAATACAAACTACATTTTTGTAAAAACATTTTTTACAACTTTTTTTCATTTGTACATTTTTGTAAAAAACATTTATGCAAAAAATGTTTTAATTTTTACAAAATGTTTTAATATTGTACATTTTTAGAAAAAGATTTTTTGTACAAAAAATACAAACTACGTTTTTGTACATTTTGTAAAAACGTTTTTTTACAAAAATGTTCTTTTGTACATTTATGTAAAAGATGTTTTGAATTTTGCAAAATGTTTTAATATTGTACACTTTTTTTTGTACATTTTTGTAAAAATATTTTTTTTTAAAAATTACCTTTTTCATTTTTTTTGTTCCAACTCTCACAAATACTACAAATGTTGTCTAAAAAACATTTTTGTATAAAAAATGTATAAAGAAATGTTTTGTATACATCTATTTACAAAACATTTCTTTGTACACTTTTGTAAAAAAATTAAAAATATGTTTTGTAAATAAAAAATGTGCACTTCTAAAAAAAATGTACACTTGTAAAAATTAAAAATATGTTTTGTAAAAAAAATTAACATTTCTTTGTACATATTTTTGTAAATAAAAAAATGTACAAAGAAATGTTTTATAAATAAAAAAATATGCAAAGAAATGTTTTGTAAATAAAACCTTGCTGCATAATTTTTTGTACACTAGTTATTTTGAAATTTATTATTTTAAAAAAATGTGTGTAAACTTGTTATTTTGAAATTTATGAAACAAATGCTTGTTATTTTGTAGAATGACTCCTAAACCAGATATTGGATGGGAGCGTGATAGGATCCGGAGAAGTGCAACCACGAAAGTGTCGGACTTAGAGTTAGGAATAGAATTCTTAAAAAAATTGTTTTGTATTAAAAATATTTAGAATTCTTAAAGAAATGTGCATCTAAAAATAATTGGAATTCATAATAATAATGTTTTGTACAAAAAATGTTTAGAATTCTTAAAAAAATGTTTGGAATTTCTAAAAATTCCAAAAAATAATGTTTTGTATAAAAAATGTTTAGAATTCTTAAAAGAAATCGAAGTTTCTAGAAATTCCTAAAAATAATGTTTTGTACCAAGAATATTTAAAATTCTTAAAAATAATGTTTAGAATTTCTAAAAATTCCAAAAAATAATGTTTTGTACAAATAATGTTTAGAATTCTATAAACAAATTGATTTATTATGGAATATTGAATCTGACATGTCCGTCACGCTTCAGTATAACCAATGATACAATGCAATGCATATTAAATGATGGTTTTTAACGTATCTAATTGGACCACATTGTTAATCTTATTTTTTTTAAATTTTCTATATTTTTTTCAGAATTGTTTGCGCTCTCTAAATAGTGTATCTTTGTGTATCGCCCGATACCGCGACCGATACCGCGACCGAGTTGAAAATCGGATGTCCGATACCGAGACTTTGAACCATGGTGTACGCTGATGCAGGAGCATAGGGACATGAGCGTCCTTTTTATTATTCTTTCTTATTTATTTTTTTCTGCCTTTTTATCTGTAGTATAAATAGCCTAAGAGGCTCATTTTGTACACTTTTGACATTTTGATAATGAGAACCTAGAGAGAGAAATTGAGAACTATCATGAATTCTTCTTTTATTTGTTGTTGTTGTTGTTGTTGTTGCTGTGTAGATTAATTTTCACGCTTCCACATCTTATTTTTACATCAAATTGGTATCAAAACCCCGTTTGCTCTTGGATCAAACATGTTCATCGATGATTGGGATTCGGGTTGGTCTCAACCGGATGAATTACAACATCCCTTCAAATACCCCCACGAAACCCTAACCTTAGAATTACAAGAAACAAGAAACCCTAATTTTCCAAATCCCCATATGACGTCACCACCACCCGTGACAACCACGAAGACCTTCGAAATCAACCTAACCCTATCCGGACGTGAATTCCCCAGCGGAGGCACTGGCGGAATATTACCTGACCTCCAGATCACCGCCGGTGCTACCCAAAAATGGGCCGAACAGCCCTTGCGGCAGCCGTCCGAACCGCTTATCATTGCCAACAAACCCAGCAGCCCTTATTTTCCGGCCAAAACCTCTGACCCAAATACAAATTCATCTCCGACTATTTATATTCCCTAAGAAACCCTTGTTTCTACTTCCATCCACAATCCTAATTCAAACCCTAATCCTCCTACACCTAATTTGATAAAGAATTCTTAATCTTCCCCCATCACTCAAATTTCTTACAACAAACCTATAAGCTCTAAACTAATAACCATGGAACCAAACCCTCAATCCAACCCTATCTACAAAGGGTGTTCTTCATTAGACATCCTTCCCATTCCATCCCATGTCCCATTATCTACCACCCAATCTATTTATCGGTGATGGGATTCATTTTTGCCATACCTAACCGGAGCTTGTGGGAGTATCTACCGCCAATGTACACACCGTGATGCTATCGACTTTTGTGGAACCACAATCACCCCCCACCCACCTAGTGATGATATATGGATCCGCACGAGTATATTTTTTACTCGTACCGCCAAGGGAAGGCTATGTACGGTGATTATTGACGGAGGAGCTAGCGACAATTTTGTGGCACAAGAAATGGTGGATAAATTGAGACTACCTACGGAGTCATTGACCACCCTATGTCATATTGGGTGTTTGGGTAGTGGAACCACACTTACCTCTAGTCGACAGTGCCGAGTAGCTTTTTCCAATGGGAATTACCATGATGAGATTCTGTGCACCGTAGTTGATATGAGAGTGTGCGACCTTTTGTTGGGGAGACCATGACAGTTAATCATCGTAGCATGCATAATGGTCGAGCTAATACGTATTCATTCCTGCATGAAGGGAGGGATTTTCTTCTCCATGCCATGAGACCGCTTCCGATGTCGCGACCTTCCGCCCTAGTAGTCTCACATGAGGAGCTAACCACAGAGACTGATTCCGATGTGTGTACAACCCCAGATGATCTTCCTCCTCTCCGGGATATACAGCACGCCATTGATTTTGTCCCTGGGGCGCAGCTTCCCAACCTACCCCATTATCGCATGTCGCCTACGGAGCACGCGCAGTTACAGAGGCGCAGATCATTGAGCTATGTGACAAAGGGTTCAATTGGGAGAGTATGTCCCCTTATGCGGTACCAGCGCTTTTAGCACCGAAGAAGGATGGGACTTGGCGTATGTGTGTTGATAGCCGAGCTATTTTCACACTGAAGTACAAGTTTTCTATCCCTCAATTAGAGGATATGCTAGACCAACTCCATGGTGCTAAGGTTTTCGCCAAGCGAGTGGGTATCATCAGATTCGCATGAAGCCAGGAGAGGAGTGGAAGACCGCCTTCAAGACGAAGGACGGGTTATATGAGTGGACAGTGATGCCTTTCGGCCTCTCCAATGCCCCGTTTACCTTTATGTGGGTGATGATTCAGATTATGCGCCCTTTCATGGGCAAATTTACAGTGATATATTTTAATGATATCCTGATCTATAGTCGATCAGAGGTGGAGCACCATAATCATGTGGCTCAGGTATTGGAGGTCCTACGAGCCGAACGATTCTTCCTCACATCGAAGAAATGCCCTTTAATGGTACCTTCAAGGACATTCTTGGGATATGTTGTTTCAGGCGAGGGCGTCAGGGTGGATGATGCCAAGGTTCAGGCGATAATGTATTAGCCCCCACCCACGTCAGTATCCCAGGTCCGCATCTTTCAAGGCCTAAAAGGGTTTTAACGACGCTTTATAGCTAGTTTTAGCACTGTCATGGCGCCTATTACGAATTTGATGAGTACCTCGTCGACTACGAATTTCAACGGACAGCGGAGGCAGATAGGGACTTCAAACGCGTCAAGGAGTTGATGACGACGGCGCCTATCTTAGCACTATCTGACTTTAACCAATTATTTGAGTTGTCTTCCGATACTTGCAAGACAGGGGTGGGTGCTGTTTTGAGCCAGAATGAAAAGTCGATTGCCTTCTTTAGCCTTTATGCGGTGGTAAAGGCGGTGAAGTTCTGGTCACCCTACCTCCTCCACATAGAGTTTGTCATCAAATCGAATCATGAGATCCTACGCTTTTTACATAACCAGCGGCGTGTTAGTGACAGGCACGCCAAGTGGATAGCCTACCTCCAGCGATATACCTTCCACTTGTAGTACATGCCAGGAAAGGAGAATTAGGTGGCTGATGCCCTTAGCAGGAGGGCGCATGCCTTAGTGACTCTTCGGAGTCAAGTTTTTGAGTTCGATGAGATCCGTGATCTTTACCCAACCAATGTAGAGTTTGGACCAATTTTTGCAGCATGCCAGCAGGGCAATGGTGCGTCGAGCGAGTATTTGCTACATGATGTGCTTCTACACCGGGGATGGCCTTATGTATTCCATCTTCTTCTCTGCGGGAGAAGATTATCTCGGAGCTCCATGGAGGGGGATTGCTGGGCCATTTGGGACACACGGGTACCCACGCGATGCCGAAGGACCGATTTTATTGACCGACGATGAGGAAGGATGCCAACGCCTTCATTCGGCGTCGCTACACTTTTTAGACAGCCAAGGGCTAGCAGATCAATGCAGGTTTGTGTACTCTATTACCGATTCCCGAGAGACAGTGGCAGGATGTCTCGATGGACTTTATCGTGGGGCTGCCCCCGTATATCTAGTGGACATGATTCCATCTTTGTCGTGGTGGGCAGGTTCTCTAAGATATCGCATTTCATCCCTTGTACTTACACGACTGATGCATCTCATGTGGCTTCATTACATTTTCGCGAGATTGTTCATCTCTATGGGGTTCCCCGTGATATCACCTCCGACAGGGACGTTCAATTTACAGGGCATTTCTAGCATACACTGTGGCGACTTTTACGAATGGAGTTATAGTTCTCGACCGCTTCCCCACAGACGGAAGGCCAGACCGAAGTGGTCAATCGGAGTGTGGGTGACCAATTACGATGCCTGTCTTTTGAGCACCCCCGACGGTGGGATGTAGTGATAACCCAGGCCAAGTTCGCCTTCAACAATATCGTCAACCGTTCTACCGGCTTTCCTTTCCAGATCGTCTTGGGGCAGTCACCTACGATGCCTATAGATATTGTCGAGCTTCCCCCAACGGTGCCTACTTGTCCCTCAATTGAGGAGTTTGTCGCCCTCCTCACTTCCATCCATGCCGATGTTCGTGCTCGATTAGAGACCACTTATGCATCTTATAAAGAGGTCGGCGACGAGCACCGCCGCTGTGTCTCCTTTCACCAGGGTGATTTGGTCATGGTGTATCTCCAGAAGGAGCGATGGCAGGGTAAGGGCAACAAGCTTCTTATGCACCGATTTGGACCATTTCCTATTGTCCGAGCTTGTGGGTCGAATGCTTATGAGGTTGATCTCCCTGATGAGTTTCGTATGCACCGCACGTTCAATGTGGCGGATCTATCTCCTTTTCAAGGCACACATGCCCCGCCGATTCCCATTCCACCTGCCACAGTCCATCCCGTTCTCTCTTATGTTGATCGCGTAGAGGGGATTCTAAACTCCTACCCTATATCCTCATCTTCGAGTGATTATACCCGTTACTTGGTTCCTTGGGTTGGATGACCCGAAGCCGAAGATTCATGGATAACAGAGGCCACCCTTCAGCACATCACCCGGATTTCTATCGCCAATATACAGAGTATATGGAGTCTTCTCAAGGGAAGGAGGGTGATGCAAGAGCATAGGAACATGAGCGTTATTTTTATTATTCTTTCTTATTTGTTTTTTTAGCCTTTTTATCCTTAGTATAAATGGTCTAAGAGGCTCATTTTGTACACTTTTCACATTTTGATAATGGGAACCCAGAGAGAGAAATTGAGAGCTATCATGAATTCTTTTTTTATTTGTTGTTGGTGTTGTTGTGTAGATTAATTTTCATGCTTCCACATCTTATTTTTACATCTATGAATGTTTGAAATGAGGCTATAAAATTTGGGTTGGCTAAAATTAGTGTTCATTTTGTGCTGATGGTCTCTCTCTCTCTCTCTCTCTCTCTCACACACACACACACACACTTAAATATTTTCTGTTTTATATGGATTTTATTTCTAGGCCTAATATTTAAATTCTATAAATGTATTGTTTTGAACTGAGGGTTTTTTGCGATCCAAGAAGTTTTCAGTATTTTAAGGATTATGTCGATTCTAACATACTCGTAATTTTTGTTTAAATGCAATTTGAACACTACATTTTATCCGTTTCAACTTCATAAATTCCGAGATGAGTAAGTTTTTTTTTTGGCTTCATAATATTGTATTTCATTTCAACTCTTATAATACAGTTTGAACACTTTGCATTGCACACCATTAACATAATATAAGGGAAAGAAAATTAAAGGCGTTTGAAATCTGATGAATGGATCTTAATCTACTCAAAGGACATTGCTTCACGTTTTTTAGAGGTAATATGTATAAATCTTATCATTTATGCTTAGGCAACCTTTCCACCAATATGAATCTCATAATTGATGTGTAGTGGGTGGCGGAAGCGTATTAATTAGACTACACAACAACGAAATGTAGAGGAAACTCTCACTCTATTTCTTCATTTCTAAAGTCAAGTTGTGAATACAAATGAGGGCCAAAGGCCTTATTCATAAGGGAAGGAGAGAAGATTCTAGAAGGGGTCTCTTAAACTCCTATTGGTTAAGAGGGTGTAAGCCCATGTGATGTCACATGGGCTATAACTAACTTCCAAATACATCACATGTCAAAATGAAAACTTCTAGAAGCTACTAGCTAAGTATGAGTTGTCATGAGTTGTGATGACAACTCATCTATGACAACACTAACTCATGGATCCTTCTAGAAGCTTCCATCTAACTCCCTTGAAATAACTAAAAGAATTACAAAAATGACTAAAATAACCTAAACTAGAATATTCCAAAGGAATATTCATTTAATTTAACTAAAAAATAAAATAAAATACAATTAAAAATTGAAATTCTTCAGGTTGCACCTCCTCACGCCATGTGTCACCAATATACATCATTCTCCCCTCCTTCCAAAAAGCTCGTCCTCGAGCGTGAGAGGAAAATTGCCAATGCCCAAGCCAAATGAATAAATATTTTGGTATAAATTATTGGGGGTGAAAAAGAATTTTTCAGAAAATTATGGGACCTAATAAAATATTTCTCAATACATTAAAAATTGGAGGCTGCCCAAATTTTATACCTTAATAAAATCTATTTTGAACTTATTGAACCCCAAACCAAGTGGGTTATCCTTTAAAATTGGGCCTAACTCAAAAAATATCCCCTTGGGTGGCCCAAACTCTTCAAAAACTCCAAGGCCAAGCATTCCACTTAA
The DNA here is from genome assembly GCA_949130495.1 of Sambucus nigra. NCBI lineage: Eukaryota > Viridiplantae > Streptophyta > Magnoliopsida > Dipsacales > Adoxaceae > Sambucus > Sambucus nigra. The sequence goes on from OX422207.1 coordinate 187,533,663, forward strand.
AGACTCCAACTCACTAGAAGAAACCCTAGCTGCCTTCTTTTCATCATCCTCTTGCCACACCATAGTAGACTGACCAACAAAATCAGTCACTCCAATGGTCGTTGGAAGCCGTACACCCACTGGAGCTTGATGGGCAACTGTTTCTGGCCGGAAAACTTCACCTGAGGTCAGATTCGCTGCTGAAAACTGCTCCTTCGCGATCAGGGTATTGTTGGCATGAGGCTCAGGAGCTGGAGGTTTTCGGGCGCTGGTCAAAGGGGTTGGAGACGCCGGAATAGGGGTTTTAGCAGGTGGGGGGTCTCTTTTACTGGTCGGAGATCAGATCCAGGTCGAATCTGATTGGGAATGGTGCACAAGGGGTCGAAAGGGCCAACGGGTGCCGGAAAAGGGCCTGGCGGTGGTCGGCTTGGTCGGGGAAAGGTCGACGAGGCTCTCGAGGGTGTCGGTTTGGTCTGAAGGAGTAGTGGGAGGCCCAATCTAAGGCGAATTTGGACAGGGAGGCCTGAATGATGACGGGACTGGTCGGGGGGCATCAGGATAATTACGGGATGGTTGGATAAAGATTGTTTTTGCTGTTTGGTGGGTTTTTGGTAGTGGGTTGAGATTTGAGGCTTGTAAACCAAAATGTACGGTTTGTAGGTGGACTTTTTAGGTGGTTTGAGGTGGGATTTTCAGATCTAAAATTTTGAGTTCTAGGGTTTTGAAAGTAGGGTGGTGGAGTTGGTGGTAGTGTGGTGGCAGGAAATTGAGGAGACAAGGGGGTTGTGACATGGGGTGGTGCTCTCCCATAACAGTGCTTCCTCGCCCTCGGGTAGAGGTTCATACACCGTAACAATTTTTCGTCTTGGGGTTTTGATCACAAACCCGGCCGTCAAAGGAACATTTATCAGACAACCTTCTCGGTCGAACGGTTGTTCCGAGTTGAAGCCATGACTCGTACCGAGCTTCGAATGCCAATCTCCAAGACACACCAAGAGCGAACGTCGCTCTGATACCAATTTGATGTGTAGTGGGTAGCGGAAGCGTATTAATTACACTACACAACAACAACACAATGTAAAGGAAACTCTCACTCTATTCTTCATTTCTACAAGTCAAGTTGTGAATACAAATGAGGGTCAAAGGCCTTATGCATAGGGGGAGCAGAGAAGATTCTAGAAGGGGTTTCCTAAGTTCCTATTGGTTGAGAGGATATAAGCCCATGTGATGTCACATGTGCTATAACTAACTCCCAAATATATCACATATTAAAATGAAACCTTCCAGAAGCTATTAGCTAAGTATGAGTTATCATGAGATGAGTTATCATGAGTTGTGATGACAAATCATCTATGACGAAGCTAAGTAATGGATCCTTTTAGAAGCTTCCATCTAACTCCCTTAAAACAAGTAAACTAATTAAAAAAAATTACAAATATGACTAAAATAACCTTAACCTAGAATATTCCGAAGGAATATTCATTTATTCTAACTAAAAAATAAAATAAAATACAATTAAAAATTGAAATTCTTCCCGTTGTACCTCCTCACGCCATGTGTCGCCAATATACATCAATAATAGTTCATGTTTCATCCACTCCGTTTATCAATGATATGGTCTCTATTGTGTACATTTCATTTTGTGCTATTTTAGGTGTGTTTATTTATTCATTTGTGTGAACTATAATTGTACTTCTTTATTAAAAAAAATTATTTGTATAACTACTATGTCTAAGTAGTGTTTCTTTGTTTTTTTTACTCATTGTAAAATATTATTAATACTTATTTTGCCGGTATGTTGTTTATAATACTGGTTGCTTTCTATTTTCGTGTTTTCATATTTTATGGTAGAAATTTTTAGTTTCTTTAAGGATCTCATGTTACAACTCTGTGGTAGATCATTTGGAGTTTTCATCTATCATTTATAGCAGAAGCATCACCTCGAATACCTTATATTTTGTCTATATGTTTTGAGGTTGAGTATTTGTGTTTTTAAGTTCTACTACTGGGTTGTTTACAATGGCCAACAAAATATAAGGTTTGAATCAATATTTTTACTTGATTCAATGCTTATCGTCTTATTTTTATTAATTCCTACAAGCTATTTTCTGGAAATGATTTCTTCCTTTGCAAATGTGATTCTGTTTTGACATGCTTAAGAAACAAGGATAAAACAGCTTTGCAATTTTAGTAGTTCCTGAGAGTAATAATTCTTACTTGCAACTTGATGATATGTTTCACCTCAATTCTGATTTATGTGAATAATGTAGAAGAAATATCATTTCATGTATGACTAATACTCCCAGTTATGTTAGAACTCACTTCTTTTGTGTATGTGCGCATTTAAATAGATTCAAGGATACATTTTCTCATTTTGATTGAACTGAATGGTGTATTTCCTTGAGATCTGTATTTCATATATGTAATAACTCGAGATAGGTGTTTCAAATCTGTAATATCTTGAGATATGCATTCCTTTATCTCCTCCAAATTTTCAAATTTGACAACACCCCTATGTAAATCGCACAAATAAATTAGACCCCTTTTTTGAGATCTGTTTTTATTTTCCTTTTTTGTATAGGTTCTTTGGTCTCATGAAAATCAAATTTATGCTATTGATGTTAGGCAGTCGCAAATAAATTAGACAAATAATACAATTAGGTCCCACATGTCTTATCAGCGCATTATTATGTTTCTTCACTTTTAGGTAGACTACTAATTACCTAAAGCACTTGTCTCGAAGGAAATCACAAATTGAGTTTGAAGGGTGAGGCTTGAGACAGAATTAAACACCAAGTACACTTCACCCCAAAGTCCTACCTGGGACATTGAAAAGCTTGAAGGACAAGGGGAAGAAATGGTGTAAGATGAGGGTGGAACTTGCAAGAAGTATTTTTGCTATTGAATAGAAATTTAAGTTTAAGCTATTATATATTTATTGGAAGCATTCTTGGGTATTTTTATCCTTGGTATCTTTGTATTCTATATTTGGAGTATGTTAATTTTATTTTCGTACATTAGTAGTTACTCTCTAATTTGTTTGTTCACACTTTTCAGGTTCGGTTCTAACTATTAATGTATGTACTCCAACAGCACTGATATGTTGCAAAGTTATTGAAATCATGAAATGGGCAAGATTAAGCTAGGAACAAATATTGTTGTTGATTAGTTATCTCTCACTCTACTTCACTTTTTGAAAATCTAAGGTGGCGGTCACTGAATCTTTTATTAAGAGTTTTTTAAGTTTTATTTCCTCTAATGTGCTATTCCTCGTCATTATGAAGCTTTTGGTATTCCTAAATTTCGTTAGATTTTAAAGCTTTGAGTTCATTAGCTTGGAGTTTCCGTTTGCTTCTTCTTACTCCTTTTGACATTTAAGAATTTCTCTCTTTTATTTATTTACTTATTTATTTTGTCCTTCAACGAGAAACACCATTTATGCACGTACATGACACAAAATTGTGTTTTCACGAATTTAAACAGATGTCAATTGATTAATAGTTCTCGCCCAAACTAGCATGTAATATCAAACGAGTATTGGATGAGTAATCTCAAAATTAGTGAGTACATATATATGCTAACTGGTCAAGTATTGTTCTGAAAACGGACGGAGTGCCTGGGCAAAACAGTCCACTCTGACATTCTAGGGTTACCCGCTAGGTGGAGCATTAAAACTTTCAAAAGTGAGACCTGTAGTTAAATTTTTTAAAAAAATGTCTCAAAAGTGTAACAGGTGATTTAGCATTAGTGATGAAATTAGTTTTTGTACAAATATGTTTTTAGTGAACTTACAAGCAATTAAGTTAAGTGAAGAACTTACAGGCAATTATTTGATCTAATTTGGATGCATAAATCAAGGTTTAACGAGAGATTGAAGTCAATGGAAGTCGTCACAAATTAACAACTAAATACACTATGACTTTTTATAAGTACCCCAAATGACAAACTATGATTGAACTAAATTGATTTCAGATCTTACAAGGAAGTGGTGCTGAAAAGATCAATATGTAAATTTGAAGTGAATTACATTGAAAAATATTGAAATTACGAGACGTGACTGCATCACAGGGGTGATACACAATTTCTTCTATTGGCGAGAAAAACACGTACGATATCGAATATAAGGGTCATGTCGTAAGTACATCATGCACATACATATATACACGGGAAGAAATCTATAGCTGTGCCATCGGCACGGGATATGCCTAGTATATATATAAAACAGGAGCAACGTGTTTTGAGAAAAGATATGTCAGAGTTGCTTGAGTTTATTAAGCAAACCTGCAGGTACTGCACCCTAGGAGTTCCATATCTTCCTGTACGCTCTTCTTGTCTCTTACTATTGGTAAACATTAAGGCTGCCACAGCGAACGAAAAACAAAATGTATATAAACTTTAGAGTTAGTTGAAGTGTTCAGTGAATTGCTTTGAATATATTAAAAAAATTACTCTTTTTGAAACTGAGAGCAAGAAGGAAAGAGGGTGGTCAAAGAAGAAGAAAGTGGAGTTTCTAATTTATTTATTGGATAGGATGGGGTTGGTAGAAAGTGGAGACGGTGGATTCTAAGCTGTATTTCTACTTTTAGATTCTCAGTCCTAGTTAATGGAAGCCCGGCGGGTTTTTTCGGGAGTTCCTGGGGACTTAAATAGGGGGGCCCTTTGTCTCGGTTCCTATGCTTTGAGTAAGATGCTGTCCAAAGCGGTGGAGGAGGGGAGGAGATTGGAAGGGTTTGGGGGTAGGGATGGGGAGGGAGGACAGGCATCAAATGATGGTGACTCATTTATTATTCACAGATGATAGATTGTCTTTTTGCGGGCTGGAGGAGAGGCAGTTGAGAGCTCCGAGGATGGTCTTGGTGTGCTTTGAGGAGGTGTCAGGTTTGAGGATTAATATCCAAAAATCCAAGTTGATTCCAATAGGGGGTATAGTTTATGTCGATGGATTGGTAAAGTGTTTTGGGTGTAAGGAAGGGTAATGCCGCTTGGAGCGACTCACAAAGCAACGTCGGTTTGGGGTCCTGTCATCAAAAGGGTGGAGAGGAGGTTGGTGGGATGAAAAGGGGCCTATCTGTCGAAAGGGAGAGGTCTTACTCTGATTAAAAGTACCTTTATCTACCTACCTCCTACTATCCATTCTTCCCTTGCCAGTTTCGGTAAGGAAGAGATTGGAGAGTATATGCGGGATTTCCTTTGGAGAGGGTGCGAGAAGGTTTTTAAGTATAGTTCGGTGCGTTGTGATGAAGTATCTAGACCGTTGTCAGTTAGGGGTGCGGGTGTCAAAGTCTTGGCATATTTTAACAAGGCATTACTGGGTAAATGGCTACGGAGATACGTAAAGAGTGAGTAGAGAATATGGAAGAAAGTGGTGAGAGCGAGGTTTGGAGAGGAGGATTTGGGCTAGGCTGTTAGGCAGAGTGTGTTGCCGTTTGGTGTGGGTCTATGGAAATATGTTGGAGGTGGTTGGTTGGAGTAAATTCAGTCAAGTGGTCCAGTTTCGACTGAAAGATGGCTCGAGGTTGAGGTTCCGGGAGGATAAATGGAAGGAGGGGGAGTCATTGATGAGTCGATTTCCGAGGTTGTTCCTGGTGACAGTGGATGGTGAGGCTACTGTAGGAGGGGTGGGAGGAGAGTGTGGACACCATCGTTTAGGAGATCTTTCTATGATTGGGAAGTGGAAGAAGTGGTGGAGTTTGCAATCTCTTGAGGTGGGACTTTCGGAAGGAGGTATATATAGATTGTGGTGGACGAGTGATGGGAAGGAGCAATTCTCGGTGAGGTCTTACTATCGTATCCTCAAAGGGGATTGTGCGGACCAATTTCCTTGAAGGGCGGTGTGGCATACTAGAGCCCCTCCAAGGATTGCTTTCTTTGTGTGGACAGCAACAAGAGGGGCGATCCTTACGATTGACAATTTGATTCAGAGGAGGAAATCCTTAGTGAATTGGTGTTGCTTGTGCAAAGGGAATAGGGAGACACTGGAACATCTTATGATTCATTGCCCTTGGGTGAAATGTTTACGGGAGCTGTTGTTGAATATATTTGGGGTTTCTTGGGATATACCAAGATCAGTGGCCGAGTTAATGTAGTGTTGGAAGGGGTGCAGGTGAAAAAGTCGAGGAGGCAAGAGTGAGATGCAGCTCCACATTGCCTCATGTGGACGATGTGGAGAGAGCGCAATGCTAGATTCTTTGAAGATGTTGACTCGTCTATAGAGAAAGTCAAATGTCATATGTTTGACTTTGTTGCTTTTTTTGTCTAAAGAGAGTTACCCATATTATGATATTCTTTTTGTAGAGTTTTTAGAGGATTTAAGCTGAGCGGGGTGATGTATTTGTTTTTGTATTGGGTGGTTGTTTTAGTATACTTTCTGTATACGGGTTCCGCCCCATTGGCAACTTTTTGTTAATATAATGGTACTTATCAAAAAGAAGAAGAAAGAATCATAAAATGATATACAGGCATTTTGACAAACACATTGTGGGCAGCTGTTGATAAACACAATTTTGCAAGCTGAGAATGAAAGAACATAAATATACCACTTCTCAAAAAATCAAATTAAAATGAGATTCTACCTGTTGCCACAAGGGAGAGCAAAACATCAATATAATGAATAAATTGGTTTAATTTAGGTTCCACCTAAATGCAACATAATTTGTTTCTCCCTTATGTTGACTACCAACTAGAAATCCTAGGCTTACTACCATTATCCTCCAACAGTTTAAAACAAAGAAAATGAACCCAATTAATTTATAAGACCATTGAAACTGAAATAACTCTCTCAAAAGAAAATTCCAATAGTAAATACAAGACATTAACCTTACTCAATAACATTAACCACGTACAGTCCAGTCCAAGTATCCAACCTCCATCGCAAAAAATAATAGGCAAACCTTATACGCTAGGCGTTGCCCGTCGCCCTCATTGTTATTTTTTAATTTTCAAACATTTAAGGGCAACATAGCCCAATACAATTTATAAAATTTGACAGATAACCTATGGCCAAAGTAAAATTTCACATATAAAATTTGATACATATTCTGCCCTTGTGGTTAACATACACATACATTCAAAGAAAACTACAGTAAAGTAACACCTAAATTTATTAATTATAACGTCGAATCATCTTCAATACCTTATAAATTGGAATCATCACAAATACAATGGAGAACACCAAGTAAGCGGATATATATAATTACCCATTAAAATTGTAAGACGTTTGCAATTGAGCCCAACGGATACCTATGTGACACATTACATTACGAACAATAGAGTCCCAAAGTTGTATACAAAAGCACTACCAACAAATTCAATTAACGCCAAACAATTTATCCCCCAAAATAACTTTGTTGTGCAATCCCAAAATGTGAAAAGTAGAAAGTAAAGAAAGAATGATATATGCACTCGGGCGGAGACTTTACCTTTAAAATGGTATGTATTTTGTGCGGCACGTCAGTGTGTCGCATTCCTGACTCGACCTAGATTATTGCAACTAAAAATATATGAAACTTGTGCAAAATTTCACTCCTCTCCTCCGGGACCAACTCATTTCTAGCACACACACCTACTACTGGACCAACTTATCATCTTGATAAATGTACTATCCCAATTAAATATAACCACTTCTTTATGCCGCTCTCCATTTTCCTTAACTTGCAGCTTTTCTTAATTAAGCCCCAAAATTTCTTAGATTATTTGTTTCAAATCCAAAGGATACCAAATATTAGAGAGACCTGTAAAATATAATAATAAATAATTAGAATATTGAAACAGTTTCATAATTGTTATGAAATTACCATTTTGTCCCATTTTTCAATATTTTACAATTAAACCTCATTTGAATTTCGAATTCAATGAAACTTTTAAGACAACTCTAAAATCATCTAATGAACATATTTACAATGAATTGGAATCCAAAAATTACTTAACCAACCTATTCCCAATACGTGCCCACGTCTCCTTTACCCTTGTAACCATGATTCTAACAACTGAGATTGGATAGCCATTGGAATCCCAATTCCATGCTCTTCTCCCCGATTATAAAGTAGTAGCCATGAAAGCTAGGGTTTTGAAAATATGAACATCATAAAACCATCGATTCTTCAATGTTAACATCTCAAACCATTAAATCTTCAAAGTCTACAACAATTACAAACTAAGTATATATCTCAAAGTTTCTAGTAGTTCCAAAAACCGTAGGTAAATTGTCGGGGATCGATATATTGCGAAAAAAAATTCAGCTCTTTGATTAATCATAAGATAGAAATTGCACTAGTAAAAACTAAATTTGAAAACCAAGGATTTCGAATGCAATACCTTCGTGAATCCTGTCGTAATCCGATACGGAGAAACGTATTGAAGAAAATGAGTGGATGTTTCTTTTGGATCTCCAAAAAATTCTTGCTTTGAGGGAGAAATAGTCCTCTGTCTTGGTTTGTATTTATTTTTGTTTTATCAAATATCAAAAAGTCCCTCAAAACATTTTTTAATACACATTTAGGTCTTGTTTGATACGCTGTATAAGAATTCCAGATGAGATATGATAAGAGTCGGATTGGATAGGATAAGGATTGACCGTATAAGGCTTATTCCAATACTGTCTTTGGAACAGTTCCGAATAAGAAGACGAGTTGAGATATATTAATACAGTCATATGTTTGAAATGATCCGGATAGGATTAATTTATCTTCAGTTCTCCAAAAATACCATTCTTTTGTATTTAATAATCAAAAAATACAAAAATATATCGTTATCACATATTTTAACTCAATAGCATAATATTTAATTCCACGTGGGATGTTAAAAACATAATATTACGAGATAAAAATATATATTTGTATTTGTATTTATAATTTTTACGCATTCAACCACTAGTAATCACTTACATGCATACAAAAACCATGTGTACAAAAACTAGTCGTTAAAAATAATGAGATGGTAAAACTGGTTGCTTACTATCTTCTCTTTCGATTCAAAACAAATCAGTTGCAGAAAATTACTTGAAGTCACAACTGAATAACATCGATTTTACCCAAAATAGTCGCCGAAGACATACAGAAATTTATAAATTAAATTGTACACAGCTTTCAACTTGTCTAGCATATAGGTTAATAATACATTAAAAAAGATGTGTGTAACAAAATATTAGCGGTGAATTAACAACACATAACTTTCAACTTATCTAGTAGGTGAGTTAACATAATATTTGCATCGATTCAAACAAAAATAGTAGTTCATGATAAAACAACAAATAGAAAAAAATATGAGGAGGTTACCTACCGTGATGAAAAATATGAATGGAGAGTTATGTGAATCAAAGAGATCGCCGACTGCTCTCTAATACTTTAGATAGTGCAAGTTGCGTGAGTTTTTTTTTATAATTTAATAAGGGTAGAGTAGTAATTTTTAATCAAATTTTGACACCGTATAATTTTATACGACCTTGGAGGTGGAATTTTTGTATCCCACTCCTTGTGGGATAAGGAGCTCACTTTGGATAACTTATTTCATCTCACATCCCATCCTAAATTACACCAAACATTGGATAGGATAATTTTATCCAATACGAACCTCTTATACGACGCATCAAACGAGGCCTTAGTCCAAGCGTTCTATTTTGTACCAAAAAGTCTCTTTATTCTCTATTTTTAAAGGTTCGCGCCAGCGGCATGGTGAATGACTTTTTGGAGAAAAAAAAAGGCTTGGACTAATCGTGTATTAAAAAATGTTCGAGGTAGTATTTGGTATATACCCCTTGTTTTTCCCTATCTCAGTCCGGATAAGAAGTTTGAAATTTGAATCTGAAAAATATGTTTCTTCTTGACATAAAAAAAAAATTCAAATTCAAATTCAGATTTCAGATTCAGACTTCAGAGGTAACTTTACCTCTTAATCATTAAGAGGTAAATATAGTCGTTACCCTCTTAATCATTTGAAAAAAAACACTATATGTTACCTCTTAGCCTGAATAGTTCAGATACAAACTTAAGAGGTAAAATCAAACAACACATTGGTCTTCAGAAAAACGTGAATTAACCCTAACTTAAGCTAATATATGTTAGTATAAGTGGTGGGCTTGGGCCAAACTGGATTTTTTGAGAATCTGAGCCTAATTACTTGAGTATATGGATTATATTAGGGACCTAGGAGAAATAATTAAATTATCTTCCAAATAAATACTCAAAAATCTCAAACTATAAATCTCGTAATTTATTTCCTTTATTCATTTAATCATTATTAATTTCACTATATAATTATGATTGCACTCCAATTTAATTGTCTAAAAAATCATTCGGATATAACGAGGTTTTATTTACAAAGTTGATTATGTACATAATGTGATTCCACTTGATAAGCTTTCAATACCCGCTTGGGCAAATCAATTTGTCGTTAATTGACTTTAACCAACACCTAATCAATTCTTCTATTCTTAAACTTAACTTATTTTGCTACTTTACCGGATTATAAAATAATCCACTAGTGGAAACAAATTTTATAAGTCTTGTAGGGGATATCGAATCCACAATAAATGCAATATTATAAATCGACCCATGAATATAAATGCAATATCATAAGTAACACAATATTTACGTGGTTCGGTAGATCAACCTGCCTACTTCCATGGGAAAAAAAATGAGAGAGTTATATACTAATTGGGACAACAAGTGGCGATTGGAGTGTTAGGGTTACATGTAATACCCCGCACTTTTATGGGAAACTAAATCCAATAATTAAGTGTAATTTGGGAATTTAAGAAATTATCGTGAATAGTAATTTTTGGAGTTTTCAAGGATTAAATGATTTTTTATGTGTATTATAATTACTCTTGGGATAAAGTAAATAAGTCAGAGTATTTTAATTTTACGTCGTAGCTGGGAGAAGCGACAAAGGATAATATTTTAATTGAAAAACCCGCATTAAGTGGTGTTGGGTTGAAATAGTGAATTGCGGTCAAGTACCTCGGATGGAAATTTTGATTGTGCGGTTGGTCTCGAAATGGCCGAGATTGTCAGAATATAGTATCCGGGTGTCGAAATTGAGTTTCGAGAATTTTTGGATTGATAGGGACTTGCAATTGAGTAAACAAGTCATTTTTGGGTTTTAAAAGGGCAAACCCTTATTTCTCCCTTATAAAGACACGGGAGAGAAAGAAAAGAAAGAAAAAAAAGAGAGAAAGAAGAGAAAGAGAAGAGAGGAAGGAAAAAGGGAGAGAAAAGGGAGATTCCAGCCAAAACTCCGCCGGATTCGACTCAGGGTCGTTGGATTTCATCCTCTAGGCAAGTGTATACTTGCTTTATTTCATTTTGTGAATGTATTTCATATTATAGTTGGTAAACTATATGCTTTTGGGTTAGAACCCTTAAAATAAATTTGGTAAAATTTGAATATGAGTTTACATATTGATGTAATGTAAACTCTTAATGATTTTTAGTGTTAAATCCATGTAAATGGAGTGAAGAAATGGATTGAAATGGGTTAAAATCATAAGTTTTTTTTTTTTAGTTTTAGGATTTAAATCTAAGGGAAATGATTTAATACCCCAAATTAATTGATGTGTTAGTTCTAAAACATAGATTAGATGTTTATAGAGTTGTTAGATGAGATTAGAAACAACAAAAATGGAGAATAATGGGGATTGAGATTTTTGGAGAAGAAGGTGAACAGTTACCTGCGTCCTTCCCGAATCGATTTGTCTATGAGGCGAATCGATTCGGCTCTTGGTCAAAAAATAAAATTTATATATCTTTTCGATACGGTCGCATGGGCACCGACCGCGTATTTTTCTGATTTTTTTTGGATTTATGGTGATTTTTCTACGAAAAGTTGTCCTAGATCGAAATTGTTAGTCAGAAATTAAGGCTAGAATTATTTGGAGATAAATATTAGGGGTTCTCAAATAGAGTGTTAGGACCTCTAAACTACTTGAGGAGTTATGAAAACTTTGGGTTCATTAAAATAAATCTGAGTTATAATTTAAATGAGATTGGATTGAATTTTGGGTTTTGGGGATATAAATAAAACCTAAGAAGATTTGGAGATTTCGGACCAGCCGAATCGATTCGAACAAGCCGAATCGATTCGATATGAGACAGTAAGAAAGTAGAACCATTTCGAATCGATTAGGATAAGACGAATCGATTCGGTGGCCAGCGAATCGATTCGGACAGGCCGAATCGATTCGGTTCTGGGAGATTTTTAAGGTTTTCTCCTTTAAGTTTAGGGAGATTTAAACTATGGTTTTGGAGATTATTATCGGGGATTCTAGATATGATATTAGGACTCCTAAATAATGGTATTGAGGGTGAGTAAACCCGGGATGAAAGAAGGAACCTCGGATTAATTTAGTGTACGATCTGGGGTATGGATTTAATGAATGCTTGGGAATACTTTTGGGTTTAGTATCATGAGTGTGCGAATACTCGAATATTATTAATTATAAAAATCTTTGGGATTATTGGTCATCGCTATGTGTGATTGGATATTATGGCCATTTATATTTGTTTAAGGAACTATGTGGATTATATATATACTGTGTGAGTAAAGTATATATATTATATGATACGGTTATGTATATATATCTATGTGTGGATGGTATATATATATGTGTGAAGAATACCCCCTCTAATGCTATCATTGGGAAGTTGCGCGATGAGGGTGAGCACCCTGGCTCGAGGAGCAGGGTGTGGATATTCCCCAGGTCATAGCGTCCATTGTGATATTGTGTGATTTTTATTAGGGGTGAGACGTGGTGGGTATGTTTCGTCTCATTGCAGGGGAGGAACTATGACCGCTTCCCAGACATTGTGTGCGTGTGTTCGCCGCGATGTCGGTGATATTGAGTCCGACCGCTGGTCCCCAGGATGGTATGTGAGTGATGCCCTGGAAGATGATAGAATTGAGAGACCGCATCCTCGAGTTATAGCTCGTTGGGATGGTTATTGTACTTGTATGATAGTACATTACTTGTGTATGAGAACAAAATATTATATCTCTATGAGAGCAAAGAGATAAAATGAATATGAAATGAAAAAGAATGAATTCTTATTCCGGGAGATATATCCGGAAGTGTAACATGATACGTATATAAAAGTGTGTATGAAAGTTGAAGATGAGCTTGAGAATGAATATAATTCTATGTGTGTGTATGTGTGTGTATATATATATATATATATATATATATATATATATATATATATATTGTGTACTGAGGGTCTAATGGATCTTGACGATCGACCTTGCCAAGTAGTAGTGTATCGGGGGGTTCCTTGTTTGGATTTCGCTTTGCGAGACACCCCACGCACGAGTATGGCATAGTGTTGAGACTAGGGAGAAGTTGAGCCCTTAGTACTTGGGTTGTTTAGAATTTCTATAGTTTGGGGGTGATGGGTTAGCTAGGCAGTGTAGCTTGACTAGGATGTTTAGAGAGATGCGCTAGGTGTGCACTATTAGAAGATAGGTGAGGGGTATCTCATGGGAGTGCGATGCCAATTTAAATATGAGATACAATATATTTTTCTAAATAAATCATTTATGCACTTGCAAAATATTTTCACAACTCGGGCTCTGACCCGTTTCTATATTTTCCCTCTCTTGCTATATATTGTATATATATAGGTGTCCAAACACAGGGACTCGTGGATGATAATTCCTTCGAGTCAGACGTCAGCTGCAGCAGCTGTGGATGCATGCAGGTTTGATTTAGACGCTTCTATTCTTGCGATCTAGATAGGAAGCATTATAGTTACTCTCGGGCCAAAAGCCCAATTGTGTTTATCTATTCTTTCACCGCCTTTTAGTGCGGCATTCGATTTGGTTGTATCATATTTGAACCGAGTGTTCGGTTATTTTATCTCTTTCCAGTTTCATTTATATAAACTGTGTGGATGTTTATATTGTTTAGTTGTTTAAAAAGATTAGTTAAGTAAAATTTTGACGCCAGCCTAATAGGTTATTAGTAATTAAATTGGTTTTCAACAGTGATGCTGAGAATGATCCATACGCGACTCCTGTTTTAATTTGGTACAGGAGTGATCGCCCTGTATTTTATTAGGCGGGGTGTCACAGATGGTATCAGAGCATCTGGTTCTAGTGTCCTTAGGAATTTGTGTGGACGTACTACGCTTTCAACGTTGCTCTTTCTTTGTTATAGAGCCTTATGATTAGGATTGTTGATTCCACTTGTGAGATTTCGTTCTCCTGCCATATTATAAGATTATAGTAATCTTTTGCGCGCTCGTTCGAGATTCGTGTGCTGATCGAGGAAGGCGGCAGGAGGTGGGGCTTAGTTGGAGCTATAAGTTGAAGTTGGAGACTAGGACCGCAGTAGAGGTCATTCTCCTTGTGGCATTTGTTAAGAATCGTTGCGACGACTACTAAAGGATAGTAGTTATGAGTATCTAAGAACCGCGATGGTAGAGAGTGGTATTGAAGTGGAAATACCTAGATGTGAAAATTTGGGGAAAATTTTTCACTCGTAGGAGAAATAATGAAATGGTGGGTGCGATGATCACCATATTCGGGGGAGCAGGATGTTTTGCCCCTAAAGGGATCTTACGAATAGTTTTTAACCGTGAGTCCCCATGATTTAGCAGGAATGAGAAGAATGCAGTTTTAAATTATTCACGTAAGGTTCGGTTAGAGGCCAACAGTGAATAAAGAGAGTTATGGATAAGTGAACTTTGTACTGAGATGAGGTAAGTACAATGAAGAGAGAGCCCTTCCGAGGAATGATAGGCTCACTAGAGAAGTGTTGCTAACCAATATGGAGAATATATGTGTTCGAGGACCCCATTGGTGGACATCCACCCGGGGAATTTGTTGAATCAGGGTTGTTGAGGCCGGTGGTGGAGTTTTCTTTTTATGAAGAAGTTAAGGGGAACTAGTAAAGTGATTATCAGGATCGCGGTTATGGAGTCCAAGATACTGATAACCTTAAAAGGGTCAAGGTGACCCGAGATGGGGAATATTGTAATGTGGAGTGTAGAACCGTACGGTTAGTCATTGCCCAGTGGGTGTTAAGGGGAAAGAGTAGGGTGCCCAGATGGGGCATTGATCAAAGTAATTTTTGGTCCAGTTATGGTAAGTGTATTAAGTCCGGGAACCTTTTGAAGTAGCTAGGGTGATAGGCAAAGTTGTTGTTATGAGTTTCACCTCGGTTGAAGGAGGGTTGTTCTGTGTGACGAGATTGAGTCACAGTATTTTATTAGCCCTAGATTCGTGTATGATGCGAGTTTATAAATAATATCGATAACGTTATGAAGTCTATGTTTATGTTCTTTTCTGCGATAGCGGGAATTTATTTTCTTTCATTCGCTGAGAAGAGCGGGTGTTAATATTTTAAGTTTATAGCAGATCGGTAGTACTTGTTTTGTGTGCGTTATACGAGTATTGTGTTATTTTGATTAGAATATGATATTTGTTGTTCGGAGCGATAGCAGGCTAATGATGGCAAGACTATCGTGTCCGCAGTTCCAGGTTGGAACGGGTTATTGTTGCGATATCTCACCTGGATACAGGCTGAGTTCGCCTTTATTATATGTATGGATGGAACTTCGATGGGCGGATGTTTCATTATTATGATTTGAGTGAGTGGCGACCTTATAGGTGTGATTTAAGGTATGTAGGGTTAATTGTTGAGTTGTGGGTTTAAGCTCATTGTTGATTGCGCAAGGACTGAGTGTTAGTGCGAGCGCTTAGTGGTATGGCTCCTGGATAGAGATAGGAGTTTATGCCACATTTTGTTGAAAGAGGGGATAAGGTTATCCCGGTTACATGTCTGAAGTTAACGGACCTCCACGACCGACAAAGTTAAGTGCTAGTGTATTGGAGGGGTTCCTTGTTTGGATTTTTCTTGCGAGACGCTCCACGCATGAACCTTAATGAAGTCGGGAGTGGAGAGATGTTATAGGATGAAAGGATGTTAGTTTTGTGGACAAGTCATATAGTGTGGATGAAACTCTATAGACTATGAGCCGTGTGATAATGGTATGATTATGGAAATATTGTGCTGTGGAAAGGCCCTAAAGTGGTCCTCTCACCACAAGTGGGTGGGTGAAGTTGGACTTAGAGAAATTAATTTGAGGAGTATAGCCAAACCTTAATGAAAAGGCAAATTTTAGAGGAAGTATCTTGTGGGTATGATGTTCGTAACGCTTTTGCAGAGAGTTGGCGCCTCAGTTAGTTAGATTTCCTTTTCGTATAGGTGGAAGGATAGAATAGTAGAAATGCGTTAATAGGTTCGCAAGGTAGGATTTAGGACGTCCCGCTGGTGTGCCTTAGGCTGATATATCTCGATGACCGACAATGCGAGGGAGTAGTGTAACGGGAGGGTTCCTTGTTTGGATTTCGCTCTGCGAGACGTCCCACGCATGAAACTGAGTATATGTCGGGAGTTAAGAAAGGTCTTGGGCACCAGGGACACAATTTAGGATAGTATTATTTCCCGTAGTTAGGAACGCTTTGATATTAGAATTTTGGGTAGTGAGGCCAGTGGAGTTAGTGGCGCCGATATAGAAATATTGGTTGGTTAAACTTGAGTAGAATGGGATTTTGCGAGTTGGGACGACCCATGTATGAGTATTATGCTCAGGAAATAGGGTCCATTGTTTAGAAAGTGCGTACGTGTCGCACGTTAGTGATAGTTGTGCGGAGAGGCACGGGTTAAAAAGGGTGTTTGGGAACCTTAGTAAGTTAGTTTTATATACTGCCTGAGATGGAAGGAACGTAGTATATAGAGTTGAAGAGTATGACGAGATGGTAGTATAGTATAGTGTGCGTACGTGTCGCACGTTGGTGATAGTTGTGCGGAGAGGCACGGGTTAAAAAGGGTGTTTGGGAACCTCAGTAAGTTAGTTTTATATACTGCCTGAGATGGAAGGAACGTAGTATATAGAGTTGAAGAGTATGCCGAGATGGTAGTATAGTATAGTATAAACCTTGTTAGAGGTGAGTGCTTATTGAGTACTGTTAAAGAGCTATTGGGTAGTACCATTCCACTTTGAGGTAATAGGATGTGGAGTGATTCACGATCCTAGGTTAGTGTTAGTAGTATCGGTTATATCTGAATTTGGAGGATGAAATTCCGTTGTAAGGGGGAGTATGTAATACCTCGCACTTTTATGGAAAATTAAATCTAATAATTAAGTGTAATTTGGGAATTTAAGAAATTATCGTGAATAGTATTTTTTAGAGTTTTCAAGGATTAAATGATTTTTGATGTGTATTATAATTACTCTTGGAATAAAGTAAATAAGTCGGAGTATTTTAATTTTACGTTGCAGCTGGGAGAAGCGACAAAGGATAATATTTTAATTGAAAAACCCGCATTAAGTGGTGTTGGGTTGAAATAGTGAATTGTGGTCAAGTATCTCGGATGGAAATTTTGATTGCGCGGTTGGTCTCGGAATGGCCGAGATAGTCAGAATAGAGTATCCGGGTGTCGAAATTGAGTTTCGGGAATTTTTGGATTAATAGGGACTCGCAATTGAGTAAACGAGTCATTTTTGGGTTTTAAAAGGGCAAACCCTTATTTATCTCTTATAAAGACACGAGAGAGAAAGAAAAGAAGAGAAAGAAAAGAGAGAAAGAAGATAAAGAGAAGAGAGGAAAGAAAAAGGGAGAGAAAAGGGAGATTCCAGCCAAAACTCCGCCAGATTCGATTCGGGGTCGTCGGATTTCATCCTCCAGGCAAGTGTATACTTGCTTTATTTCATTTTGTGCATGTATTTCATATTATAGTTGGTAAACTATATGCTTTTGGGTTAGAACCCTTAAAATAAATTTGGTAAAATTTGAATATGAGTTTACATATTGATGTAATGTAAACTCTTAATGATTTCTAGTGTTAAATCCATGTAAATGGAGTGAAGAAATGGATTGAAATGGGTTAAAATCATAAGTTGTTTTTTTTTTATAGTTTTAGGGTTTAAATCTAAGAGAAATGGTTTAATACCCCAAATTAATTGATGTGTTAGTTCTAAAATATAGATTACATGTTTATAGAGTTGTTAGATGAGATTAGAAACAATAAAAATGGAGAATAATGGAGGTTGGGATTTTTGGAGAAGAAGGTGAATAGTGACCTACGTCCTTCCCGAATCGATTCGAACATGAGGCGAATCGATTCAGCTCTTGGTTAAAAAATAAAATTTGTAGATCTTTTCGATACGGTCCCGTGGGCGCCGACCGCATATTTTTTTAATTTTTTTTGAATTTATAGTGATTTTTCTATGAAAAGCTGTCCGAGATCTAAATAGTTAGTCAGAAATTAAGGCTAAAATTATTTGGAGATAAATATTAGGGGTTCTCAAATAGAGTGTTAGGACCTCTAAAGGACTTGAGGAGTTATGAAAACTTTGGGTTCGTTGAAATAAATCCGAGTTATAATTTAAATGAGATTGGATTGAATTTTGGGTTTTGGGGATATAGATAAAACCTAAGAAGATTTGGAGATTTCGGACCAGTCGAATCGATTCGAACAAGCCGAATCGATTCGGTATGAGAGACAGTAAGAAAGTAGAACCATTTCGAATCGATTCAGATAGAACGAATCGATTCGGTGGCCAGCGAATCGATTCGGACAGGCCAAATCAATTCGGTTATGTGAAATTTTTTAGGTTTCTCCTTTAAGTTTAGGGAGATTTAAACTATGGTTTTGGAGATTATTATCGGGATATGATATTAGTTTTCCTAGATAATGGTATTGAGGATGAGTAAACCCCGGGATGAAAGAAGGAACCTCGGATTAATTTAGTGTAGGATCTGGGGTATGGATTTAATGAATGCTTGGAAATACTTTTGGGTTTAGTATCGTGAGTGTGCGAATACTCGAATATTATTAATTATGAAAATCTTTGGGATTATTGGTCATCCCTATGTGTGATTGGCAATTATGGCCATTTATATTTGTTTAAGGAACTATGTGGATTATATATATACTATGTGATTAAAGTATATATATTATATGATACGGTTATGTATATATATCTATGTGTGGATGGTATATATATATGTGTGTATGAAGCATACCCCCTCTAATGCTATCATTGGGAAGTTGCACGATGAGGGTGTGCACCCTAGCTCGAGGAGCAGGGGGTGGATATTCCCTAGGTCATAGCGTCCATTGTGATATTATGTGATTTTTATTAGGGGTGAGACGTGGTGGGTATGTTTCGTCTCATTGTCGGGGAGGAACTATGACCGCTTTCCAGACGTTGTGTGCGTGTGTTGGCCGCGATGTCGGTGATATTGAGTCCGACCATTGGTCCCCAGGATGGTATGTGAGTGATGCCCTAGAAGATGATAGAATTGAGAGACCGCATCCTCGAGTTATAGCTCGTTGGGATGGTTATTGTACTTGTGCGATAGTACATTACTTCGTATGAGAACAAAATATTATATCTCTATGAGAGTAAAGAGATAAAATGAATATGAAATGAAAAAGAATGAATTCTCATTCCGGGAGATATATCCGGAAGTGTAACATGATACGTATATAAAAGTGAGTATGAAAGTTGAAGATGAGCTTGAGAATGAATATAATTCTATGTGTGTGTGTGTGTGTCTCTCTCTCTCTCTCTCTCTCTCTCTCTATATATATATATATATATATATATATATATATATATATATATATATATATATATATATATATATATATATATATATATATATATTGTGTACTAGGGGTCTAATGGATCTCGACGATCGACCTTGCTAAGTAGTAGTGTATCGGGGGGGTTCCTTATTTGGATTTCGCTTTGTGAGACACCCCACGCACGAGTATGGCATAGTGTTGAGACTAGGGAGAAGTTGAGCCCTTAGTACTTGGGTTGTTTAGAATTTCTATAGTTTGGGGGTGATGGATTAGCTAGGGAGTGTAGCTTGACTAGGATGTTCAGAGGGATGCGCTAGGTGTGCACTATTAGAAGAGAGGAGAGGGGTATCTCATGGGAATGCGATAACAATTTGAATATGAGATAAAACATATTTTTCTAAATAAAGCATTTATGCACTTGCAAAATATTTTCACAACTCGGGCTCTGACCCGTTTCTATATTTTCCCTCTCTTGTTATATATTGTATATATAGGTGTCCAGACACAGGGACGCCTGGATGATAATTCCTTCGAGTCAGACGTCAGCTGCAACAACTGTGGATGCATGCAGGTTTGATTTAGACGCTTCTATTCTTGCGATCTAGATAGGAAGCATTGTAGTTACTCTCGGGCCGAAAGCCCAATTGTATTTATTTATTCTTTCACCGCCTTTTAGTGCGGCATTCAATTTGGTTGTATCATATTTGAACCGAGTGTTTGGTTATTTTTTCTCTTTCCAGTTTCATTTATATAAACTATGTGGATGTTTATATTGTTTAGTTGTTTAAAAAGATTAGTTAAGTAAAATTTTTGACGCCAGCCTAATAGGTTATTAGTAATTAAATTGGTTTTCGACAGTGATGCTGAGAATGATCCATATGCGACTCCTGTTTTAATTTGGTACAGGAGTGATCACCCGGTATTTTATTAGGCGGGGTGTCATAACTAACTGAGAGTCCAAGTCACCGTGACCATAATATAAATCAGTATCCCCCAACTGGATAGAGTCACCCTTATTTATAAGTATAAGGTACCTATAAATATAAGTCTCTCTTCTTTGAGTTTATCTCCAATGTGGTAGAACCGTGATTGGTTCAATCATCCATGATATGTTAGGATCTTCCTTAATTCTCTGATAGCCTTCCATTTGTATTTGGTCGACTATACCACCTTAACTTCTAGGTGCCACATGTCAATCCATGTTGCATAATCGGTCCCTTCAATTGACCCCGAGATTGGGGTGATCGACCTTTAGGCCAGGTCAGCCTAATCTTATTGTCAATTGTACGCGTGTGCACATGGATTTCATCAAATGTCGCCATTAATTTGATATGTGCCCTCTTGTACAAGGGGGCATAATCATTTGCTCAAACACACACAATCTCCACGCCTAGGGTTATATAAGCCATTAGTTGTATCCCTTAGGTAATGATTGCGCATGTAGCACAAGGCTTAGGGAGCAATTGGAGAAAAGCTCCCTTCCCAATGTGAAAGCGTCGTTCCATTTGCTTTAGCAGTAGAAGGTATAAGGTTTTGGGGAACCTTATACCTTCTTCAGTTTATTCCAATTCTTAGGTATACAACCATTTCTCCCTCTTTCTTTAGAATTTTTAAAAACCATAATTCATCTTTTTTCTTTTTCCTTCTTCATTTTTTCTTTGTTACATTTTCTCGTCGTGTCTAGGTGCCTAAGAAAGAACGCAATGACTTCAGAGAATAACTTTAAAGTATTTTGTACTAAGTATCTCATACCAGAAAACGTCCATTTTACGACATCACCGGTGGAGGAAGATACCTTCAATGTTAATGGTGAAGTCATTTTTATGATTGTTTCCATAATTAAGGGGGACTTCGCTTTCCCCTCCAATCATTGCGTGTGCAAGAATTCCCAATACACTGTGACACCTCGCCTACTAAAATACCAGGTGGCCAGCTCGTGATCCAAAATAAAACGTTGGTCTCATATGACTCATTCTTAGCATCACTGTCGAAAACTTTTCAAAGTTACTAACCACCTAGTAATATAATTAGACTGGTGCCAAATTTTATCTTTCATTAATAAACAACATGTGGAACTAAATAATAGTTAAACCATAAACACAAAATAATTACTGAAACCAACACAGATGAATAATGCAAATAAAGAAAACTGAATCAACTATCGGTTCAACAATGAGATACAATAGTAACTGAAACAATAACCTGGATACAAAAAGTTCCATAAATAATTGAATATTAAATCTAAGGCGACATGCCCAAATGAGTACTGAAATAAAGATCCTACACTATGAATAAATAAATAAAGATCTTACTTTGATTATTAAGTTATCTTCTCCTCAACTTATTAATCGATTCAACTATATTAATTTATTTAACATTCACACTATTTGTTAAAACATATAACTTTCACAGTAGTTATATAAGAAATACATTCACATTTATGTATTAATCTCGTATATAATTATATACTCATATTATATACGTAATAGTATACTACAACATTCACACACATGTTAAGTATAATATCCATCCTCCCGAGTAAGGACTCACCGGATGTTTCTCTAAAATACTATCACCCCAGGTATACTCATCCACTTGAACACCCTGATACGGTTAGATCCCCGAATCAGTAAAATAAAAATAAACGTAGCAGAGGCAGCCATAGTTCCTCGACTGTGAGACCGAATCATACCCAAAGCGTCTCACCCTGAAAATAAATCATAACATATAAATACTGGACGCCATGACATGAGGATTATACCCGCCCTGCATTCACCAGCCAGGGGATTCACCCACATCGCGCAACCTCCTGTGATAGCACTAGAGGGGTATGTATTCCTATAAATATTATTCACATCATTATCTATACAACACACAAATATATATATATATATATATATATATATATATATATATATATATATATATATATATATATATACTATCACACTACCGTATACATATATATACTATCACACTACCGTATACATATATTCAAATAAAAGTCCGGCTAACCCGTGCCTAACATCCATAACACTAGCCCAATAATACCCAAGTGTATATCCGGACTTGTTATTTAATTAATCACACATTAATTAATTTGTCATTCAAGTTGTGTCACCCAACTACAATACCCCGATTCACTCTTTCGATCCGTATCTTCATCTCTTAGACTTTATTACACACAATTCCATTATTAAGGTTAACACCTCTCGTCCAATTTAATATTTGATAATTCATTATATATCTCCATAATAAATTAAACCGGCTACCCCGTGCTTAACTCCCCCAGCACTCAGCCTAAACTATTCGAGCCACAACCCCGACTCTTACTTTAATAAATATTAACTTACATTCATATTTTTTTCAAGATACTAAGCACATCTCAATCCAGCCCATATCACAATTTTATCCGAAATTTCCATTCGAATTCGTTCATATATTTTTTAGTGCTGTTTATCCTAAACACTCCTAAATCCACACCCCTAATTCATTCCCATCCAAGTCCAAGGTAAAAATAATGTTCCTTAATATTTTTCATAGTTCTACACTCATCTAGGGACATCCCTAAATAATCCAGATTTGATTTCTCCCAAAGAATTTCGATTTTAGACACCCTTCCGTAATAAATTCATAACTAATTCAAAAAAATCCAGAAAATATGAAACTGACGATCACGCGTTCGTAGCGAAAATATCTATTTCCATGTCCGAAACCTAGGCTCATTGGAACAAGATAACAATATCGTTCGAACAAGATACTAATCTCGTTTCAATGACTTCCAGTTTCGTTCGAACGACCCTCTTCGTTTTCCAGCCCTTCGTCTCACTGCTTCACCCATCCGCCATTAACAGCTCATCTGCCATTAATAGCTCCACCAAGTTTTCTTTACCCCGGAATTAAACTCCAACAGTACCACTACTGATTCCCACCCATATACGTATTTAAATCATGGGTTTAATCTATAATCCTCATTGATTTTCCATTTCGATCCATAAATTTCCAGATTCAGTTTTCTACGGAACCTCGTTATGTTATCACCGCAATATACAACATCATCAATCGAATAATTTAATTCAACGACTGGGCTTCTACACAGTTTGATTTCAAACGATTTTGGCATATTTCATTTCATCCATTTAACCTTTTAACCCACATCACGTGTAAAGATTTCTCAAAACCCATTTTAATATAATAACCCACCCAAAAATGGATTTACAAACACATTCCCCTTGATATGAATCGAAATACCCCAATTTAAATGAAAGAAAGTTTAACTAATTGCCTGGATATATTCGTAGAGTCTGATTTCCTTTGTTGTATATGGAGATTTGACGAAGAACCCTCCAATTTCTTCTTTGTTTGGCTCCCAAAATCTCTCCCAATTTCTCCCTCTTTTCTTCTCTGCAAAGCTAGTGTTTTCTTTATGAGTTGTGTCTGCCACAAACTCCCTAATATAGGTTTTATAGTTCTAATCACGAAATTAAGCATATGGGCCAAATTAAAATGACCCAGATACCCCCGTGTGAGCCCGGTTATGCCTAAAAATATCCCGAAACCCAAATACTACCCCCGAGTACTATTTTTTTATTATCTAGACTTATTCGGAATTAACCGTGCACTCTGAATCGCCATTTAAGTCACATTCCTAAAATCTCCAACCTCAACCTCAATTTACGACACATGTAAAATTTAAAATAACTCGAATTAATTAATTCTTAATTCACTAAATTAATCAAATCCTCCAGATAATTTAAATTCGATATCACCAAATAATTTAAAATTCTATATGCTCAGAAATACGAGGTGTTACATACACCACAAACCGAAAATGGTCATGGCAGAAGGGTCACGACCCATTACCGTGACCAGGTGGTTACTGTCACACCCCGCTTAATTCTGGCGTCGACCGCCACCAAAACTATGCCGGGCGTGAACTAAATAAAATATCATTCTTAGCATGTGACATATATGATACCAAGGTTCTAAAAAACGCGGGGCGTGATTGAGGCGTGGAGGCCAAGCCTTAGAAGCCTAGGCGGGCCTAGGCGTAAAAAGGCGTGAAAAGGCGTTTAGGCCTTCTTAATATATTTTAATATTTTTTAACCATAACAAGCCTATTAAAATACAAAAATTGCACATATCATAAAAATATGTCTGAATATATGCAAATTAAAATACTATTTAATTATTTTGGATGACATAATGATCCGGTTTGTAAAGAAATTCTTTAAAAGGCGACATCGTTTCACTAAAGCATTGTTGTTTTTAGAAAAAAATGCGCCTTAAGGGTTTTACCAAGAATAAGGCATGAAAAGCGTAAGGGGAGGCGTTTCTCCCAAGCCTTAAGCCTAGGCGTGTCTAGGCGGAGCCTAGGCGGGTTTTTTTGGAACAGTAATGAGACATATAAAATTCATTCCACAAGATAAATAATAACCATCCATATAATATAAGATCCACCACCATGCTAATCTCTAAATAAATCTCATCTCTAATATATGTAAAATTGAACACAATATCCAACGGTCAATAACTGAATAAAAATCGTACAACTATGGAACTAAATGGCCCACCAAATCCTTAAACTTCGTCTCAATATGCATACGAAGGAATGGAAACTAGCTAACCACTAAACATAAAAGGTTCTAAAAAACGCGGGGCGTGATCGAGGCGTGGAGGCCAAGCCTTAAGCCTTAAGCCTTAGAAGCGTAGGCGGGCCTTAGGCGTAAAAAGGCGTTTAGGCCTTCTTAATATATTTTAATATTTTTTTTAATCATAACAAGGCTATTAAAATACTAAAATTGTACATACCATAAAAATATGTCTAAATATTTGCAAATTAAAATACTATTTGATTATTTTGGATGAGATAATGGTCCAGTTTGTAAAAAAAAATCTTTAAAAGGCGATATCGTTTCACTAAAGCATTGTTGTTTTTAGAAAAAAAGTGCGCCTTAAGGGTTTTACCAAGAACAAGGCGTAAAAAGATTAAGGCGGGGCATTTCTTCCAAGCCTCAAGCCTAGGCGGATTTTTTATAACAGTGCATAAAATAGATAGCTCCAACTGCATATCCATTAAATCCTTTGCAGTTACTCCAATACTAATTCCTAAAAAAATTTAGTCACCGCACGAGGTCAGAGCCCTGAGCACGAATACACACTATTCTTCTCAAATAGGGTCCTTGAACCCAAACAGTAGCATTATATGCAATAAATACCACAGAAGAATATTTTAATTAAAACGATATGTGATTAGTCGCAATAATAATGAATCACTACCTATTCAATAATTCTTGTTCCAAAAAGCCACATAATTTTATTTTAAAATATTTAGCAGCCCCAAATTGTTAATTTAATTAAATTAACCCCGTATATGATTCTTCTCACTTTATTATTTAGGTATAGCGATCCTCCCGCCTCGAGTGGTTCTCCCACCAAAATACATTATTATTGCGATCCTCCAGCCTCGGGTGGTCGTCCCACCAAAATACAAATTTCCCTCATCAATAGCCAGCTGATCCATTTAAACTGTCGATCCCCGCAATATGACGAAGTTTCACACACAACATGACATAAAACGCCAGCTGACTCGTTTAAACGGTCGGCCCACGCTCATTATGTCGCCAATATACTATAAATACCCGTTTTATTATCTTAGCCTCTTAAGTATTTATTCTCAGTTTCTCATCTTTCTCATTTTTACTTTGAAATTTTATCCCACCCTTATTATCGATGTGAGATCCTCAAAATACCCCTTAGTCCCATACCTAAGGGTCCTGAAATCAATAATACGTCCTACCCTATGAATATGATGAATATCAATTATTTCTCTCGTCCTAGTTTCATGCCTAGGCTAGCAACGTCGTAAAATCATAAAAATAAGTCCACCCCCGAAATAAGAAAATTGTCATAATCTACCTTCACTAGTCCCATACTTAGAAGACGTAAATCACAACCAAGGCCTACTCACTAGTCCCATACCAAGTAAGCATCCTAAAATATAGGGAAGGGCACAATACCCAAATAACCCGTCGTCCCCACGATGGCAAATAATAACACAAAATAAACACACAACATAAGTATAAACAACATGGAAATATATTCATGGTGTCACAATTTAATTTAACTTTTTTTTTCATTTAATCACAACGTCATTATTTTTCGTAATAAATTCCATTTAACCCTTTTTGTTAAATTCCAACGTCAATTTATGAATTATTCGACAAATCCCAATTTCATCATCTCTACATAATTGTTATGACTTTAAACGGACCCGAAATCATTTAATTAGAAACTATGATTGTCTACATGCAACCTACACCCATTAATCCCAAACAAAATCACTCGCTATCCTACGTACCAAGGGTTATGAGTATTATTTCATATTAAAAGTTTCCATAAAAATATTCCCATAATTTGTTTTCACTTTTACTAATTAAGTTCCTAATTTATTTAAAAAACACACATAATTAATGGTTTATGTAACACTTAAAACGCATAATATTAAAGGAAAAGAATAGAGTATTCATGCCTGAGTGATAAGTCGATTGAAAATTTTGAATACTCGGTTGCTTTCGTCTCGCAAAAATAAACAAGTTTTGTTCTTGCGCCTTCTTTAAAATATGTAGTTTAGACCTCCCAAAATATGATTAAAGTTGTGTTTAATGGAGGTTTGGAGTTGAAATATAAGGGTATGAGTATACTGCTTTGTGTAGGGAGAAGAGGGTTTGGAGACAAAAGTGGCGTGATTCTTTTAAAAAAGTGGGTCAAGATTCCTTTTTATAGACTTGGATAAAAGAGTTCCATCAATTGATAACTCTTAAAAGATTAAATAAAAAAAAGAACCATCACCCATCTATCCCATGTACGCCCCACAAATTTGGAGGAGTCAACCCTCCCTTATCCATTTGCATCCCAACAAAGTGGGAATAGACATGCGCCTAAGCATAAGGCAACAAAGGAAATATAATAAAAAAGAAAACTAAAGGATCAACTCCCATGCACCTAAGCAGGGAAAAGTTAACGCCCCTTACTCTTTCTCTCTCCTCCAGAAGATATATATATATATATATATATATATATATAAAATTAATGTGATGCTACAATTTACAAAGGTTCCATCTCATAAAAAATGTTTGGGTTTACAAAATTAATAAAATTAAGAATTTATTAATGTTTATTTAAAAATTTACGGATCTCCATAAAAATATTTTCTATTTAATCAAATTTTGACCAACGATCTTTTAATTTAGATAGTCTACCTTTTAATTGTCAAAAATTAAAAAAATACCCTTTTAACTTTTAATTTAAAATGCATTATTTAAGTTTAAAAATTACGGGGTGTTACAGTCACGACCCAGAACCAAAGCCAAAGGGTAACATCCAATGGATATGGTCACGACCATAGACCGTGACCATAGGGGTCACGACCATGGTTCGAAACCAATCTGTGACCAAATGGGTGCCAAACTCCTGCCAAAGTGGGTTACGGCCCCGGACCGTGACGGGGTGCGTGACAAGTTTTAGATAAGTTAGGTCACGACCTTGGGCCGTGACCATTTTGAAATAGTTAAGTTGGTTGTCACGAACCTAGGCCATGACCAACCTTCCGTGACCATATATTTTTTACGTGCCACACAACATGGTCACAGTTTCTGGCGTGTCAAAAATAAATGGTCACGATAAATAGGTTACAAACTAGGGTTGTGACCACATCTTGTAGATATGAATAGTCACGGTCAGCAACTCATTTCATGCGAACTCTCTCTCTTTCTCTCGACACAATGCTTCCATCTCTCTCTCTTTTTCTGGTGACCCTCTCTCCTCTGGCGACCCTTTCTGTCTCTGGAGACTACCTTAGTTCAGGTATCCTCTCTCCTATGACTTATTTTCTAATGAAATTGTGTGTTTACTATATGTGTACTATGTGTGTATATGTATATATGTGTATGTATGTATACAATGTGTATGTATGTATATGTGTGTATGTGTATATGTATGTGTGGGGTTAAAATACCCAAATGAACAAGGGTAATTTTTAAAGGAATGTGTTGTTTGGGAGGTCCATTAATTGGGACTCAAGAAAAATAAATAATTCCCCACTGTATGATGAATTCCACCACTATCAATGGTTGATATACCCAATGAACTAGGGTAGTTTTTTAAAGGAATGTGTTGTTTGGGAGGTCCATTAATTGCGACTCATGAAAATAAATAATTCCCCACTGTATGATGAATTTTATCACCATCAATGGCTGAAATACTCAAATGAACTAAGGTAGCTTTTAAAACAATGTGTTGTTTGGGAGGTCCATTAATTGGGACCCGAGAAAAATAAATGATTCCCCATTGTATGATGAATTCCACCACTATTAATGGTTGATTACATGTCAACACAACTCCAACAAAAACGTCATCTTTCTAATATAATGGTAAAATTTGACTCAAATGTTATATTAAAAGATTATCGATTTATATCTTTCGCCACCTATGTTTATGGTACTAAGATCGATATATCTATTAACATCATCATATAACACAACCATATATTTTATTTTAGTTATACATAGAGTTATCTAATTCCCATGTCAAAACATTTAAGTATTGCATAGTCAAGCATGTATAAATTGCATAGTCAAGCATGTATATTGATATTCATGTGGATGCGATCGGTAGATGAGTGACTTGATTTCTACATAGATTGTCATGCACATTTTTCTGTGTCAATGGATTCATTCCGTCTACAAAAGTATTTAATGCATTAATAAATATTGTATACTTTTGAAGTTGATTGAAAATTTACGTCTATGCAAACATGCAAGGTTTTCTTTACTTGAAAAACTATTTTTATGGACATAATTAAAAATGCATTTATAAGTTGTGTGCAACCTCGAATTGAGAACAATTCTATTTGATTTCAAAACCTGAATTGTTCTTGGTGTTATCTCTGTGCACATTCATACGCACAGTTCCAATTTACATTCGTTTGCATAAATGAGTCACATTTTTGTCCCGTATTGGTTCTAGTTAAAACCGTGCTCACAGACGAATTTTGTAACTGTGCACCTGACGTAGTAAGAATTTTAGAAAAGTATATATAATGGGATTAAAATGTTAAAATACCAAGGATCTAAAAGCCGCGAGGCGAGATCGAGGTGTAGAGGCCAAGCTTCAAGCCTTAGGAGCCTAGGCGTATAAAGGCATTTTCTCTTTTTTAATTATTCTAAGGCTAGTAATATAATAAAATAATACATACCTTGAATTTTTAAAATATATCCGTATGTTTGGTAGCCATCTTTTGTGACAACCCGCTCACCAAAATAAGGGGTGGCCAGCCCAATACTCCAATATAACAGGAGTCCCGGATGGAATCATCCTCAGCATCACAATAAAATATAGAGTATCCAGGATAACCACCCAATATTTCAAAAAACGGGTTGCCAAAAATTTCGTCTTAAAGTTAAGGAAAGAATTTAATCAACCCATTACCGAAAAGAAAGTGGGAACCCCAAGATTTTATGTTACAATAAATATAAGTAAACAATAAGAGGACCAAATATGCTATCGGTCTATAAACTCTGCAATATGATACAACATTTTAATGTAAATTACATAATACATTACATTAAACAAATACAAAGGCTTGGGCCTCACGCTCGAATAAAAGACTTGATCTTAACTAGAGTGCAAAAATGAAAGCGGCTATACAATATAACCCGTAATACCCACAAAGCATCACGGCTCGCCAAAATCATCGGAATGGGAAGGTCAGAACAGGCATCCCTTGCGGCAGAGTACCTAAGCGGATATAAGATGCATATGCAACAAGAAATATAAACGGGTCAGGGCCCGGTTCTATATGATTACCAAATGAATAAAAAGTATGACAGTTATGAATGATTAAGCATGAAGAAAGAGAAATAAGAATCAACCTACACAATTTAAAACATAAGCTAAATAGGAAGATAGAACAAGTAACATTAATCTAAAAACTCATCATGTGCACCAATTATCTCATATATCTTTTTTCCTTAACATGAATGTATATATATTCACAATCTTATGCTCTTTATGGCATTTTTATCTCACTTTTACATTTTTGTAAAAATCCTTTCCTTATCAAGAAAATAGTCATTTCCAAATGCTCTTTGTGGCATTTATATGTGCTCTTTGTGGCACTTCATTATGCTCTTTATGGCATATCTCATACATCAAGTCCCACTTGATTATAAATAGTTATATTTATATACATATAACGATTCTAAGACCGCCCGTTCGGGTTTCCCCACTGTGCGCGCCCCTAAATGACCATCATCTTCCAGGGCCTACCATTAAGACAACCTGGGCACCTATAACGCAAGACGTCGGGAAGCAGCCATGTGCCTGCGGGGTAGTCAAGACCACACCCGGAATCTCCTACCCATCGCAGAAAATATACAACACAAATGCTCACATGGCCTAGGACTATATCCACCCTGCATTCATTAGCCAGGGGGCTTCACCTCACGCGCGGACTTCCCTTATGATGTCATTTAGAGAGGTGTGTTTAAACCGTTTTATTTATCATTTTCAAAATCAAGTAAATCATTATTTACCGGTTTCATGATTAAGTAAATTATCATTTACTAAAATCAATATTATTTCCATTTCATTTCATTTCCATGTATATGTTTCATTTTATCCGAAACCATTACCATTTACTTTTTGGTAAATAATATAACTTATTATCCGGAGCCATACGATAAATTATATCGTTGCTACAACCTCAAAGGAGTAAGTAAACTTTTAACTACCTCCAAACATTTTAGGGTACTATTTTAAAACCCCAATATTATCATACCTCAAAGGAATGAATGAACTTTCAATTTATTCTCCCAACATACTTTTATGGTGTTATTATAAGCCATCAGGACTAATATAGCTCGAATGAGCTCCTAAAGTCCCCCAAACATAATTCTATAACTTTTAGTTTTGTAAAAATTGACTAGAAGAAAAGAATGCCCTAACATCAACATGCATAACCCTAGAAAAGTCCCCACATAACCCATTCCTAGTGTAGGGAAAGTAACTAACTCAATTAAAACTCTAGGACACTAGATTACTTCATTAAAGAAGGTTCCTAGGCCCTAGACTTAAAGAAAATGAATTAGAACTAAACTAAGAAAATTACTAAAAAATGCAGGTCTTCCGAATCGATTCGGCCTGGCCGAATCGATTTGGTTTCAGAAAATCGAATCGATTCGGACCACCCGAATCGATTCGATCAGGAAAACATGACTTCTTCATAATCGCTGAATCGATTCGGACCATCCGAATCGATTCGGTTGACCCAGACCTGGAAACTGTCTCAAGGCGAATCGATTCGGACAGGCCGAATCGATTCGGTTCTGCAGAATTGCCTAGTTTTATTCTAAGGGTTATGAACCCTAAATCTTCCCAAACCTTAAATCTCTTCCATTTTACCCACAACCAACAACATTTATCTGCCCAAAATTTATCCTACATGATTTATAACCATTATAATCCATAATTTTTTATCATCAAAACCAAGATTAGGGCTTAAATCCTATAATTTCCATTTTTGCTCCTTAATTACAAATACATAACTATCACACAATTTATTCAACTTAAATCGCATATTAGCAAGTAGAAAACTTGCCTTAGAGTTGAAATTTCAGATTTCTTGGTGGTAGAAGCAATCTTCCATCTTCAATCTCCATTTTCTCTATTCTTTCTTCACTTTTCTCTTCCTCTCTCTTCCTCTCTATGTTTTAAGACATGAAATGAGGAAATGAAATAAGGGGTAAGACTAAAAATCATGGCTTAAGTCAGAAGTCTCCAACATAAGTGGTTAATACCACATTAAAATGACTTGCAAATACGCATTTAAGCTAAAACCAGATAAAAGTGCCCAAAATACAAAAACACAATATGACACTTATTTTGACTGTCTCGCACCTTTCGAGACTAACTACACCCTCTAAACTGGCATCCAAAAATTTTATAAATTATTTGGAGTTCCAATCTTAATTAAACCAAAATGTCATTTTAAATACATGCCACTATAAACATGCAACCTGATGATATTTACTTTCACATACAGTAAATATGAATCAATCTAGTAAATATTAACTTTCAATTCATTCAATTAATATTTACTCCAGTCCCCACATTTTATATAATTACCTTATGCGATAAAATTAATATAAAATGAGCCTCCCAGAATCGAGGGTTGTTGCATACTCCCCCCCTTATGAGGGAATTTTGCCCTCAAAATTCGGGCATACCCAATTCTCATAAAGGGTGTACTACTTTAAATTAGGATTCTACCATCCTAAACAAACCCCTCGTTACTGTGGCGTCCCAAATGGACTCAGAATAAGGTCGTCATTAACGATCTCATTCACATTCTTGGTGCTCAAGCATAGCACCAAATCGTTCCTCACGAACTATCAATCCTACCATCTTACAACGGAAGGAGATACCCACACAACTCGACATAGACCGCTTTACTCCCTCCTCAGGGATATTCACACCAACGCTAATTGGTTTAACACCAACACTAATCAACTTTTCTTCGCATTGACGTATCCCATCAAGGTGTACGTCTCAAAAGACAAATCTTTAAAGAAATGTCCCGAGACCATTCCAAGTCCAAGGAACATATTACCCGTTGGTTCCACCCAACGAATATGCGAATTACTCAATCGACCACGCTAGGCCACTCGCGATGCCATGCCTTAGGAAATGATCCATAAGGCCATTCAAAAGTCTAATGGTTGTACGGGAATCTCTATCCATACAATTACTGCTCCCATCTGCTATGTATTCTAAGGCGCCCGTTCGAGATATGCCTTTCGGCCATAAGTTAATTTCCTACGATTCATCCATCCACTTTAGGGTGGTAGGATATACTCCATTTCCATACAGCTCTCATTTCTTCATGGAAACTTTCACCAACCCTTCGATACGAATATCTAGTCTCGGTGCACCACTATTCTAATAGGCACCTCCCACGTTTCTACCTCCATGGAGAGCAGGGCGTACTCTTATACATCTAGTCCTCTCATAATGGACGGAAAAGCAATGATTTGGTCGAACGATCAATAATTTTCTCAAAGAGGATCATGACCAGTTTGATGCCGACAAATTCAATGCTGACGTCTATGAATATACCCTTCTTCGTCCCATTGCTACTCTCGTTCACACGAGTAGGTGAAATGGTCAATCACCGACATGAATTCTCTTGCCACAAGATCTATCTTATTATGCTCGTTGTAAATGGCTTCCCATGCCACCACTAATATCTCCGACGAGTTTCCTACTCGACGCACCTACTACCCCAATCGCATTCCTTTAGAGAGAGGGAATGTCCACTCGATAATTCTTCCAAACTCCAAACACCAACTCTATTCCTCTCACGACCCTTTTGCAACAACTTGTAGCCTGCGAGAAAGACCAATTTTTGCCCAGGAAATAATGCCTCATCTCTTTCAGGCGATCCCTACCACAATGAATTTCAGTTTAAGCGTGGGATAATACCTCCCACAAGTTTAAACTTGTGAGACGCATAAAAATGGGTTTATGCTATAGTATTATTAATCCCCAACCTGGCAGAGACTTGTTCGTTAAATCCACCCTCGAGCTTACTAACATAGGCTCAGGAGTGACGGTCAGCCCATCCATTAACTCCCCGCAAGTGAGGTCGCCACGTAACACCATATCTAAGAAATGCCTCATCTCCCTCGGCCTAAACTACCAAACCTCTCGAGACCCCATAAATCTCGTTCCTAGGGATATAATCCCTTATAGAGTTAACCCATAACTTATTCTTGGTCAACTCCTTACCGCCTTCCTAAATCAACATCACCTGCCCTAAGGGCCTCACGTTCTAATAAACCTAAGGTTGATCTACATATATATATCCTATCTAAGTCATATACATATAATACAAAATATATCCCTAGTGCCTAAGACCAATCTCGACTTCCGACATTCGCTTGGTTTCATGTGTGGAACGTCTCGCCGAGGCGAAATCCAGACAAGGAACCCTCCCGTTACACTACTACCTCGCATCGTCGGTCATTAAAATATGACGGTCTAAAACACATGATCGGGATCGGTAAATTTTAACTTACAATTCTATTTCTATATATATATTACCATTGGGTCTTTAAAGATTCAATTAATCAGACATTCACTTTCTGTGAAGTCTTACAAATTTTATCCTATGACATATATACATCTTTTCAAATAGCCTTCTTATCAAGGCATAACCCAAAGTCTCAATTCGACTTCGTATCTCAGTCTCCCTCACATCGATCAGAGGAGAGAACTCTATACAGTGCTTCTATCTCGCACTTTAATAGCCCTTAATCACTCTTCTACGTGATTTTTGGCTAAACCTTTCAACCCCACTTCTAATCAACAGAATAAAATAAAAGAAAGAAAAAGAATAGCGCCTCTACACTTACGACATCGTTAAGTGTTCATGCGACGGAGTGTCTCGCAAAGCGAAATCCAAACAAGGAACCCCTCCGACACATGCCTACTTAACTAGTTGGTCATGGAGATAAAGCGTAACATGCATAAACAAGGAAAACGAACAATCAAACACTCACACAAGATAACACAACAAATAAAAAAAAAATCTCCTACTTACCTCGATCCACCTCTATAAAGTCTCAATCTGTATCCAGGAGAGATATTATAGAACAACTAGTTCCATTCGAACTAGAAGTGAGATAGCCTTACAATTTTTTTTTTATTATTTATTTATTTATCTATTTTTTTTGCTTGCTATCACCCCAAACCAACCAAAATATCTTTACTCTCATATTAAACATAAAATAAGAGAAAGGAAAAGTAACATCTCTCCACTCCCAAAGTCGTTAAGGTTCACGCGTGGAGCGTCCCGTAAAAGCGGAATCCAAACAACAAACCCCTCCTATGCACTACTACTTAACCTTGTTGGTCGTGGAGATAAGTCATAACATTCACATACAATGTAAACAAACAATAGAACATTCAAACCAAGTAACACATATGACACATATACATTTAAAATATCATCACTTGCTTCATAACGAGTGAAGAAAAGATAGAACTTCAATACCACGGAAGTCATATCATTACTCTTCTATAATCGCATCAATACTACTATAAGCTCGATATACACACCCGAATCTACAGTCGATACAATAATACTAAATCTTATCCTAAGGAATACACCACCCACTAATAAGGTGGAATTCCCACCAACAATTTATGCCAATCACTCCGGGTCAATACTAATGGTTATCAGACTCCATATTCGAGCCTTACACGAAAAAACATTATTTCCATCAACTCCCCAACTAGTCACTTTATCTTGGCCCTTGTTTTCCACTCAATGAAATTTAAAATGAGTGGTTCTACACTCCACATCATAGCCATTATTCCGACTCTGGCCGACAATAATTGCCCACGCAGTCCCTTTTACTTTCTCAGTAAAAGAGGACACGCTCTCGGCCTCCCCTTCCTCAGTTCAATGAAACCTCCCCAGGCGGAAGT
The DNA here is from genome assembly GCA_949130495.1 of Sambucus nigra. Taxonomy (NCBI): domain Eukaryota; kingdom Viridiplantae; phylum Streptophyta; class Magnoliopsida; order Dipsacales; family Adoxaceae; genus Sambucus; species Sambucus nigra. Next base: position 187,569,784 of record OX422207.1, read on the forward strand.
CCACCAAATGGGGTTTCATGATCATTACTCCATAAGAAGTGTTAACGACACTTATTCTGAAGCCTATCATTTTATGGTGCGCGGTCTCCCTAACTGTACAACACTTTATTAATTATCGGTCTTTAACCGAGCATTGTGTGAACATTCGAGAATCCACCTTCTCCTTAGTCCAGTTTTCCCAGAGAAACTCGCTGTTGCAAGTATCCACCGGGCTTCTCTAGGGGCCAAACTTCTAGCACCCACGAATATGGTGACCACATTTTCACCATCTCAACACTACTCCTACGGGTGAAGGATTTTCCCCCGTCCTACTTCAGGGCACTTCTCCACTTCAATTTAACATCGCTTTAAATCTCAAGCTTAGTACCACTTTCTACTTCTCGCGGTACTTGAGAAAACTACATCAACTGAAATTAGTAGCCGTAGTAGAAAGACAAGAAAATGCTACAAAAAGGGAGCGACCTCCAAAGCGGTCCTCATCCCCGACCATAATTTATAGTTCTAAAAAATCCTTCTCATGACGCCCTTCTTCAATCGACCTACTGTTCTCACACGAATGCGCAAAATATTCTATAAGTTCTACCTCATGGCAGAAGAACGAGACCTCACTAAAGAAATCAACGATCTTAATCCTAAGGATCTATGTCAAGTCAAAAGCAACGCTGAAACTTAAGGCGTCCACACAGATTCCTAAGGGCTCTAGAACCTGATGCTCTGATACCATCTGTGATAACCCGCTCACCAAAATAATGGGTGGCCAGTCCAATACTCTAATATAACAGGAGTCCCAGATGGAATCATCCTCAGCATCATAATAAAATATAGAGTATCCAGGATAACCAACCAATATTTCAGAAAACGGGTTGCCAAAAATTTTGTTTTAAAGTTAAGGAAAGAGTTTAAACAACCCATTACTGAAAAGAAAGTGGGAACCCCAAGATTTTATGTTACAATAAATACAAGTAAACAATAAGATGACCAAATATGCTATCGGTCTATAAACTCTGCAATATGATACAACATTTTAATGTAAATTACATAATACATTACATTAAACAAATACAAAGGCTTCGGCCTCACGCTCGAATAAAAGGCTTGATCTTAACTAGAGTGCAAAAATGAAAGCGGCTATACAATATAACCCGTAATACCCACAAAGCATCACGGCTCGCCAAAATCATCGTAATGGGAAGGTCAGAACAGGCATCCCTTGCGGCAGAGTACCTAAGCGGATATAAGATGCATATGCAACAAGAAATATAAACGGGTCAGGGCCCGGTTCTATATGATTACCAAATGAATAAAAAGTATGACAGTTATTGATGATTAAGCATGAAGAAAGAGAAATAAGAATCAACCTACACAATTTAAAACATAAGCTAAATAGGAAGATAGAACAAGTAACATTAATCTAAAAACTCATCATGTGCACCAATTATCTCATATATCTTTTTTCCTTAACATGAATGTATATATATTCACAATCTTATGCTCTATATGGCATTTTTATCTCACTTTTACATTTTTGTAAAAATCCTTTCCTTATCAAGAAAATAGTCATTTCCAAATGCTCTTTGTGGCATTTATATGTGCTCTTTGTGGCACTTCATCATGCTCTTTATGGCATATCTCATACATCAAGTCCCACTTGATTATAAATAGTTATATTTATGTACATATAACGATTCTAAGACCGCCCGTTCGGGTTTCCCCACTGTGCGCGCCCCTAAATGACCATCATCTTCCAGGGCCTACCATTAAGACAACCTGGGCACCTATAACGCAAGACGTCGGGAAGCGGCTATGTGCCTGCGGGGTAGTCAAGACCACACCCGGAATCTCCTACCCATCGCAGAAAATATACAACACAAACGCTCACATGGCCTAGGACTATATCCACCCTGCATTCATTAGCCAGGGGGCTTCACCTCACGCGCGGACTTCCCTTATGATGTCATTTAGAGAGGTGTGTTTTAACCGTTTTATTTATCATTTTCAAAATCAAGTAAATCACCATTTACCGGTTTCATGATTAAGTAAATTATCATTTACTAAAATCAATATTATTTCCATTTCATTTCATTTCCATGTATATGTTTCATTTTATCCGAAACCATTACCATTTACTTTTTGGTAAATAATATAACTTATTATCCGGAGCCATACGATAAATTATATCGTTGCTACAACCTCAAAGGAGTAAGTAAACTCTTAACTACCTCCAAACATTTTAGGATATTATTTTAAAACCCCAATATTATCATACCTCAAAGGAATGAATGAACTTTCAATTTATTCTCCCAACATACTTTAATGGTGTTATTATAAACCATTAGGACTAATATAGCTCGAATGAGCTCCTAAAGTCTCCCAAACATAATTCTGTAACTCTTAGTTTTGTAAAAATTGACTAGAAGAAAAGAATGCCCTAACATCAATAGGCATAACCCTATAAAAGTCCCCACATAACCCATTCCTAGTGTAGGGAAAGTAACTAACTCAATTAAAACTCTAGGACACTAGATTACTTCATTAAAGAAGGTTCCTAGGCCCTAGACTTAAAGAAAATGAATTAGAACTAAACTAAGAAAATTACTCAAAAATGCAGGGCTTCCGAATCGATTCGGCCTGGCCGAATCGATTTGGTTTCAGAAAATCGAATCGATTCGGACCACCCGAATCGATTCGGTCAGGAAAACCTGACTTCTGCATAATCGCCGAATCGATTCGGACCATCCGAATCGATTCGGTTGACCCAGACCTGGAAACTGTCTCAAGGCGAATCGATTCGGCCAGGCCGAATCGATTCGGTTCTGCAGAATTGCCTAGTTTTGTTCTAAGGGTTATGAACCCTAAATCTTCCCAAACCTTAAATCTCTTCCATTTTACCCACAACCAACAACATTTATCTGCCCAAAATTTATCCTACATGATTTATAACCATTATAATCCATAATTTTTTATCATCAAAACCAAGATTAGGGCTTAAATCCTATTATTTCCATTTTTGATCCTTAATTACAAATACATAACTATCACACAATTTATTCAACTTAAATCACATATTAGCAAGTAGAAAACTTGCCTTAGAGTTGAAATTTCAGATTTCTTGGTGGTAGAAGGAATCTTCCATTTTCAATCTCCATTTTCTCTCTTCTTTCTTCACTTTTCCCTTCCTCTCTCTTCCTCTCTATGTTTTAAGACATGAAATGAGGAAATGAAATAAGGGGTAAGACTAAAAATCGTGGCTTAAGTCAGAAGTCTCCAACATAAGTGGTTAATACCACATTAAAATGACTTGCAAATACGCATTTAAGCTAAAACCAGATAAAAGTGCCCAAAATACAAAAACACAATATGACACTTATTTTGACGGTCTCGCACCTTTCGAGACTAACTACACCCTCTAAACTGGCATCCGAAAATTTTATAAATTTTTGGGAGTTCCAATCTTAATTAAACCAAAATGTCATTTTAAATGCATGGCACTATAAACATGCAACCTGATGATATTTACTTTCACATACAGTAAATATGCATCAATCTAGTAAATATAAACTTTCAATTCATTCAATTAATATTTACTCCAGTCCCCACATTTTATATAATTACCTTATGCGGTAAAATTAATATAAAATGAGCCTCCCAGAATCGAGGGTTGTTGCATACTCCCCCCCTTATGAGGGAATTTTGCCCTCAAATTCGGGCATACCCAATTCTCATAAAGGCTATACTACTTTAAATTAGGATTCTACCATCCTAAACAAACCCCTCGTTACTGTGGCATCCCAAATGGACTCAGACTAAGGTCGTCATTAACGATCTCATTCACATTCTTGGTGCTCAAGCATAGCACCAAATCGTTCCTCACGAACTATCAATCCTACCGTCTTACAACGGAAGGAGATACCCACACAACTCGACATAGACCGCTTTACTCCCTCCTCGGGGATATTCACACCAACGCTAATTGGTTTAACCCCAACACTAATTAACTTTTCTTCGCATTGACGTATCCCATCAAGGTGTACGTCTCAAAAGACAAATCTGTAAAGAAATGTCCCGAGATCATTCCAAGTCCAAGGAACATATTACCCGCTTGTTCCACCCAACGAATATGCGAATTACTCAATCGACCACGCTAGGCCACTCGCGATGCCATGCCTTAGGAAATGATCCATAAGGCCATTCAAAAGCCTAATGGTTGTACGGGAATCTCTATCCATACAATTACTGCTCCCATCTACTATGTATTCTAAGGCGCCTGTTCGAGATATGCCTTTCGGCCATAAGTTAATTTCCTCCCATTCATCCATCCACTTTAGGGTGGTAGGATATACTCCATTTCCATACAGCTCTCATTTCTTCATGGAAACTTTCACCAACCCTTCGACACGAATATCTAGTCTCAGTGCACCACTATTCTAATAGGCACCTCCCACATTTCTATCATACCTCCATGGAGAGCAGGGCGTACTCTTATACATCTAGTCCTCTCATAATGGTCGGAAAAGCAATGATTTGGTCGAACGATCAACAATTTTCTCAAAGAGGATCATGACCAGTTTGATGCTGACAAATTCAATGCTGACGTCTATGAATATACCCTTCTTTGTCCCATTGCTACTCTCGTTCACACGAGTAGGTGAAATGGTCAATCACCGACATGAATTATCTTGCCATAAGATCTATCTTATTATGCTCGTTGTAACTGGCTTCCCATGCCACCACTAATATCTCCGACGAGTTTCCTACTCGACGCACCTACTACCCCAATCGCATTCCTTTAGAGAGAGGGAATGTCCACTCGATAATTCTTCAAAACTCCATACACCAACTCTATTCCTCTCACGACCCTTTTGCAACAACTTGTAGCCCACGAGAAAGACCAATTTTTGCCCAGGAAATAATGCCTCATCTCTTTCAGGCGATCCCTACCACAATGAATTTCAGTTTAAGCGTGGGATAATACCTCCCACAAGTTTAAACTTGTGAGACGCATAAACAATGGGTTTATTCTATAGTATTATTAATCCCCAACCTGGCAGAGACTTGTTCGTTAAATCCACCCTCGAGCTTACTAACATAGGCTCAGGAGTGACGGTCAGCCCGTCCATTAACTCCCCGCAAGTGAGGTCGCCACGTAACACCATATCTAAGAAAGGCCTGATCTCCCTCGGCCTAAACTACCAAACCTCTCGAGACCCCATAAATCTCGTTCCTAGGGATATAATCCCTTATAGAGTTAACCCATAACTTATTCGTGGTCAACTCCTTACCGCCTTCCTAAATCAACATCACCTGCCCTAAGGGCCTCACGTTCTAATAAACCTAAGGTTGATCTACATATATATATCCTATCTAAGTCATATACATATAATACAAAATATATCCCTAGTGCCTAAGACCAATCTCGACTTCCGACATTCGCTTGGTTTCATGTGTGGGACGTCTCGCCGAGGCGAAATCCAGACAAGGAACCCTCCCGTTACACTACTACCTCGCATCGTCGGTCATTAAAATATGACGGTCTAAAACACATGATCGGGATCGGTAAATTTTAACTTACAATTCTATTTCTATATATATATTACCATTGGGTCTTTAAAGATTCAATTAATCAGGCATTCACTTTCTGTGAAGTCTTACAAATTTTATCCTATGACATATATACATCTTTTCAAATAGCCTTCTTATCAAGGCATAACCCAAAGTCTCAATTCGACTTCGTATCTCAGTCTCCCTCACATCGATCAGAGGAGAGAACTCTATACAGTGCTTCTATCTCGCACTTTAATAGCCCTTAATCACTCTTCTACGTGATTTTCGGCTAAACCTTTCAACCCCACTTCTAATCAACAGAATAAAATAAAAGAAAGAAAAAGAATAGCGCCTCTACACTTACGACATCGTTAAGTGTTCATGCGACGGAGTGTCTCGCAAAGCGAAATCCAAACAAGGAACCCCTCCGACACATGCCTACTTAACTAGTTGGTCATGGAGATAAAGCGTAACATGCATAAACAAGGAAAACGAACAATCAAACACTCACACAAGATAACACAACAAATAAAAAAAAAATCTCCTACTTACCTCGATCCACCTCTATAAAGTCTCAACCTGTATCCAGGAGAAATATTATAGAACAACTAGTTCCATTTCGAACTAGAAGTGAGATAGCCTTACAATTTATTTTTTTTATTATTTATTTATTTATCTATTTTTTTTGCTTGCTATCACCCCAAACCAACCAAAATATCTTTACTCTCATATTAAACATAAAATAAGAGAAAGGAAAAGTAACATCTCTCCACTCCCAAAGTCGTTAAGGTTCACGCGTGGAGCGTCCCGTAAAAGCGGAATCCAAACAACGAACCCCTCCTATGCACTACTACTTAACCTTGTTGGTCGTGGAGATAAGTCATAACATTCACATACAATGTAAACAAACAATAGAACATTCAAACCAAGTAACACATATGACACATATACATTTAAAATATCATCACTTGCTTCATAACGAGTGAAGAAAAGATAGAACTTCAATACCACGGAAGTCATATCATTACTCTTCTATAATCGCATCAATACTACTACAAGCTCGATATACACACCCGAATCTACAGTAGATACAATAATACTAAATCTTATCCTAAGGAATACACCACCCACTAATAAGGTGGAATTCCCACCAACAATTTATGCCAATCACTCCGGGTCAATACTAATGGTTATCAGACTCCATATTCGAGCCTTACACGAACCAACATTATTTCCATCAACTCCCCAACTAGTCACTTTATCTTGGCCCTTGTTTTCCACTCAATGAAATTTAAAATGAGTGGTTCTACACTCCACATCATAGCCATTATTCCGACTCTGGCCGACAATAATTGCCCACGCAGTCCCTTTTACTTTCTCAGTAAAAGAGGACAGGCTCTCGGCCTCCCCTTCCTCAGTTCAATGAAACCTCCCCAGGCGGAAGTCCACCAAATGGGGTTTCATGATAATTACTCCATAAGAAGTGTTAACGACACTTATTCTGAAGCCTATCATTTTATGGTGCGTGGTCACCCTAACCGTACAACACTTTATTAATTATCGGTCTTTAACCGAGCATTGTGTGAACATTCGAGAATCCACCTTCTCCACAGTCCAGTTTTCCCAGAGAAACTCGTTGTTGCAAGAATCCACCGGACTTCTCTAGGGGCCAAACTTCCAGCACCCACGAATATGGTGACCACATTTTCACCATCTCAACACTACTCCTACGGGTGAAGGATTTTCCCCCGTCCAACTTCAGGGCCCTTCGCAACTTCAATTTAACATCGCTTTAAATCTCAAGCTTAGTACCACTTTCTACTTGTCGTGGTACTTGAGAAAACTACATCAACTGAAATTAGTAGCCGTAGTAGCAAGACAAGAAAATGCTACAAAAAGGGAGCGACCTCCAAAGCGGTCCTCATCCCCGACCATAATTTATAGTTCTAAAAAATCCTTCTCATGACGCCCTTCTTCAATCGACCTACTGTTCTCACACGAATGCGCAAAAGATTCTATAAGTTCTACCTCATGGCAGAAGATCGATACCTCACTAAAGAAATCAACGATCTTAATCCTAAGGATCTATGTCAAGTCAAAAGCAACGCTGAAACTTAAGGCGTCCACACAAATTCCTAAGAACTCTAGAACCTGATGCTCTGATACCATCTGTGATAACCCGCTCACCAAAATAATGGGTGGCCAGCCCAATACTCTAATATAACAGGAGTCCCAGATGGAATCATCCTCAGCATCATAATAAAATATAGAGTATCCAGGATAACCACCCAATATTTCAAAAAACGGGTTGCCAAAAATTTTGTTTTGAAGTTAAGGAAAGAGTTTAAACAACCCATTACTGAAAAGAAAGTGGGAACCCCAAGATTTTATGCTACAATAAATACAAGTAAACAATAAGAGGACCAAATATGCTATCGGTCTATAAACTCTGCAATATGATACAACATTTTAATGTAAATTACATAATACATTACATTAAACAAATACAAAGGCTTGGGCCTCACGCCCGAATAACAGCTTGATCTTAACTAGATTGCAAAAATGAAAGTGGCCATACAATATAACCCGTAATACCCACAAAGCATCACGGCTCGCCAAAATCACCGGAATGGGAAGGTCAGAACATGCATCCCTTGCGGCAGAGTACCTGAGCGGATATAAGATGCATATGCAACAAGAAATATAAACGGGTCAGGGCCCGGTTCTATATGATTACCAAATGAATAAAAAGTATGACAGTTATGAATGATTAAGCATGAAGAAAGAGAAATAAGAATCAACCTACACAATTTAAAACATAAGCTAAATAGGAAGATAAAACAAGTAACATTAATCTAAAAACTCATCATGTGCACCAATTATCTCATATATCTTTTTTCCTTAACATGAATGTATATATATTCACAATCTTATGCTCTTTATGGCATTTTTATCTCACTTTTACATTTTTGTAAAAATCCTTTCCTTATCATGAAAATAGTCATTTCCAAATTCTCTTTGTGGCATTTATATGTGCTCTTTGTGGCACTTCATCATGCTCTTTATGGCATATCTCATACATCAAGTCCCACTTGATTATAAATAGTTATATTTATGTACATATAACGATTCTAATACCGCCCGTCCGGGTTTCCCCATTGTGCGCGCCCCTAAATGACCATCATCTTCCAGGGCCTACCATTAAGACAACCTGGGCACCTATAACACAAGACGTCGGGAAGCGGCCATGTGCCTGCGGGCTATTAAAGACCACACCCGGAATCTCCTACCCATCGCAGAAAATGTACAACACAAACGCTCACATGGCCTAGGACTATATCCACCCTGCATTCATTAGCCAGGGGGCTTCACCTCACGCGCAGACTTCCCTTATGATGTCATTTAGAGAGGTGTGTTTAAACCGTTTTATTTATCATTTTCAAAATCAAGTAAATCATCATTTACCGGTTTCATGATTAAGTAAATTATCATTTACTAAAATCAATATTATTTCCATTTCATTTCATTTCCATGTATATGTTTCATTTTATCCGAAACCATTACCATTTACTTTTTGGTAAATAATATAACTTATTATCCGGAGCCATACGATAAATTATATCATTGCTACAACCTCAAAGGAGTAAGTAAACTCTTAACTACCTCCAAAAATTTTAGGGTATTATTTTAAAACCCCAATATTATCATACCTGAAAGGAATGAATGAACTTTCAATTTATTCTCCCAACATACTTTTATGGTGATATTATAAACCATCAGGACTAATATAGCTCGAATGAGCTCCTAAAGTCTCCCAAACATAATTCTATAACTCTTAGTTTTGTAAAAATTGACTAGAAGAAAAGAATGCCCTAACATCAATAGGCATAACCCTAGAAAAGTCCCCACATAACCCATTCCTAGTGTAGGGAAAGTAACAAAATCAATTAAAACTCTAGGACACTAGATTACTTCATTAAAGAAGGTTCCTAGGCCCTAGATTTAAAGAAAATGAATTAGAACTAAACTAAGAAAATTACTCAAAAATGCAGGGCTTCCGAATCAAGTCGGCCTAACCGAATCGATTTGGTTTCAGAAAATCGAATCGATTCGGACCACCCGAATCGATTTGGTCAGGAAAAACTGACTTCTGCATAATTGCCGAATCGATTCGGACCATCCGAATCGATTCGGTTGACCCAGACCTGGAAACTGTCTCAAGGCGAATCGATTCGGACAGGCCGAATCGATTCGGTTCTGCTGAATTGCTTAGTTTTATTCTAAGGGTTATGAACCCTAAATCTTCCCAAACCTCAAATCGCTTCCATTTTACCCACAACTAACAACATTTATCTGCCCAAAATTTATCCTACATGATTTATAACCATTATAATCCACCATTTTTTATCATCAAAACCAAGATTAGGGCTTAAATCCTATAATTTCCATTTTTGCTCCTTAATTACAAATACATAACTATCACACAATTTATTCAACTTAAATCACATATTAGCAAGTAGAAAACTTGCCTTATATTTAAAATTTCAGATTTCTTGGTGGTAGAAGCAATCTCCCATCTTCAATCTCCATTTTCTCTCTTCTTTCTTCACTTTTCTCTTCCTCTCTCTTTCTCTCTATGTTTTAAGACATGAAATGAGGAAATGAAATAAGGGGTAAGACTAAAAATCGTGGCTTAAGTCTAAAGTCTCCAACATAAGTGGTTAATACCACATTAAAATGACTCGCAAATACGCATTTAAGCTAAACCAGGTAATAGTGCCCAAAATACAAAAACACAATATGACACTTATTTTGACTGTCTCGCACCTTCCGAGACTAACTACACCCTCTAAACTGGCATCCGAAATTTTATAAATTATTTCGAGTTCCAATCTTAATTAAACCAAAATGTCAATTTAAATACATGGCACTATAAACATGCAACCTGATGATATTTACTTTCACATACAGTAAATATGCAATCTAGTAAATATTAACTTTCAATTCATTCAATTAATATTTACTCCAGTCCCCACATTTTATATAATTACCTTATGCGGTGAAATTAATATAAAATGAGCCTCCCAGAATCGAGGGTTGTTACATCTTTCTCATATGTATGCTCCATAATCAATATATAAAATGTATTTCTCACAATTTAATAAGAAATATAGAAAACGTATCTTTCATAATTCAATAATCAATATCAATATCATTCAATAGTCGATAATCAGCACAAAATGATTTAATATAAGAAATGTATTTTACACTTTTAAATAAAACATATAGACTTTTGGTCGGAAGTCAGTGAGCAATGTTAGGATTTTTTTGGACGAGAGACAGAGAGATTTGGGATACTATTTGTTTTTTGATTTTTTTGAACGAGATATTGGTTTGGTTTGTAAAAAAGTCTTTAAAAGGCGATATCGTTTCACTAAAGCGTTTTTGTTTTTAAAAAAGTGCGCCTTAAGCTTTTTATCAAGAATAAGGCATAAAAGGCTTAAGGCCGGGCGTTTCTCCCAAGCCTCCGCCTAGGCGCACCTTTTAGAACACTAAAGAATACCCAAATTAAACAAACTCAAACGTGAAAATACCCGAATTAAACAAACTCAAATGTGAAAATACTGAAATGCTGTAATTGCATTTTAAACCCCAAGGTTGAAAAACTTAATTTGGATTTTAAACCTTAAGGTTAAAATAATATAAACTTAATTTGGATCTGTTGAAAAACAATAACTAGTAAATGATTAATAGGAGCCATTAATTGTAGGACTCATATTCACACCTTAATATATTTTTCTCAAGAAAAACGAGGCATGATGATAATCACTTACAATAAGAGTACGAGAGGTTGCAATTGGACCGCACTTATACCTCTTATATTAGTGCATGTCATTAATTGGGATCAGAAGATCGAACAATTTAACTACCTTGCAAATCGTGGAGTTCATCTCCAGCAAGAGTATCTGTTTGATTGTATTCTATTTTCCCTAACAGAAAGTTGGGATGAGGCTGTAGAGAATATATTTTGCCTACATAATCCCGACGTAGCCCTGACGTTGCTTATGCTGTTAGAGAATGTAGAAAAAATATTCACCCATTATGGATATAATACCTAAAGAGAGCATGGACCATGACTATGATGTCTCACGATATATGCACTTTAAATTGAATCTTGCCAATAAGTTGAAGAAAAAAGGATTTCGAGTTCATGTCATGGACATCTACACTTCAATTATAGATACGCTTCCTGTTAGTTGGCCACATGCAAAAATCCATAGATTTGTAAAATGTAATAATGAATGGATGGATATCAAACACATTGAACATATTTTAAAGTCTTATTATGAGAAGGTATATACATATATAGTCGTAAACATAATTAGTTATTCGTAAACATGTTCGTATAATGATTTCGTCGCTTATTATTTTTTTAGTGTAGATAATGTCGAGTGGTAATGGATATTACGTAGCAAGTGATGACGTGACACCCCCAACAAGGATTCTCATCTCCTACCGCCAATAAGTATTCTCATCACCATATGGTGAACAATTCTCTACTCCGCCATTAGTTCATTCTGCCACTCCATCTATGAGTAGGCAATAAATATTTGTTACTCCAATACCCCTACCCCTACTATCGAGCAAATGAAAAGAAGACCATTGGGTTCTGCTTTCTCGTGAATAATCCTACTGGCAATAAAGATGACCTTTAGATCTTTAAATCCCGTGCTTGTCGCTTCGAAAAATGAATATGGGTGTCGGGGCAGCAGATAACTGGAACTTAGTTGATCAAGTCATCAAGGATAACGTTTTATGACCAACTTTGTAAGAATTTTTCATTCCCCGGCCGTCCAAGCAAAAAGTTCTTTCCCGGGTTATTGAACAACTAAGAACATATCAGATAAAACTTTGAGAGAGACATTTCCCAAAGGGGGCATCGAGCCCCGATATTTTGGTTCCAGAAGACAAAGTCCCTTTGAATTTTGAAATGTCGATCGATTAATGAATCAACTTTTTGTAAAATGAGTCGATGGATAAAAAGTTATTCTATATGGAGAAAAATAAACAAAACAAAGCGAAGAAAATTGATATCTACAGCCCGGGTTCTAAATCGTATGAAAATTTGAAGAGTGAATGGTCAAATAGGACAAACGGCGGTCCAGATGCCGGCATAAAATCTAATCGATCCGACTTGTACGTGCGTTCCCGACAGGACAAAGATAATAAATTTTCACACCCTTAACTCTGATTTTGGTGAGTATGACCAGTTATTTATTTATATATATACACGTCATATAAAATACTGTTAAAATCATAAGACTAAATATAAATTCATGTTACAATAATTGATCAAAGCTATTAGCAGTCAGTCCGATTCCAACCCTTATGATGACATTGAAAATGATGCCCTAACTTAGACCTTTGGAACTAATTAAAGAGGGAGGGCGAGAGGTGTCTGATCACATATGTTGAAAATTAAATTAAAACACACTGCACCTCTCGTGGACAAGCTCTCTTTAGTTAAGAATCACATATCAAGCCAAGAGGAAAGTCAGTCCAAGATAGATGGGGATGTCCAGGGGATTAAGAGTAACCTGTGAGTATTGACGAGTGAATTCGGCGCCTTGTGTCCTTATTTACTCAAGGTTTTCGACCTCTGATGCCTCCTCATGGTATCGCTTATCCTCCTTCTCAAGGTTTCCCCTATCCTCCGTCTCAAGGTTTCCCCTCCCAATTGTCGCCTCCTTTAATATTCCCTTCCCTAGTGCCTTCGCCTACCATAGTTTCTGGATCATCGTCATTCACTCATGGTGACTATGGTGAGCAGTACTATTTTAGGGACTTAACCAATAGTAGAATTATTGGCACGTGCACACTCATTTCCTTAATTGTTGAAACTCGTGTTCACAATTGTCCTTTGCAGATGGGTAAGGCTCATATAATGGTTGATGAAATATACAACGGTTGTAAAGAAATGCCTGCGCACATTGACAACATATGAGGGAACGTACTGAAAAACTATCATAATTCTTTTACCACATGGCAAGTTTATTTGTTGATCAAGCGTAGGCTATGAACAATTTTTGACAATTTGTAATATTTGAGAACAAGTTGTAATATTTTGTTTATTTAAGTTATTTTAAGTTTGTGGGTCATTTTTTGACAATTTTTGTGTATGAAGCAAGAATCTAAGTTTAAGTTGTTTAATTTGAGTTTAAGTTGTGTTGAATTATTTGAATGAATTATGACCTGTGCATTCTTGAATGCAACATGACCTTTGTTCTAACCGATTAATATTGGGGAATTGAATTTCGAAGATTATTTAATGGATTTCCCACAATACAAAGAGTGGATGGGGGAGAGTAATTGAATATCTAATAATTATGTAAAGGGCGTTCAAGAATTTATTAAATATGCATATAGAAATATTAAAAGTGACAATATTTCGTATTCGTGCACCTGTTGTATGAACGAAAAATATAAGTCTATAGAAGATTTCTTCGACTGGTAAGAACACCCTCACGACCAAAACCATATCAAAATTACTTCATCGAATAATTTGTATGGACCTTCCCAAATATTATACACCCAATCACTTCTGGAATGTATATCAAACTCCAAAGCACGTGCCTCGATCAAAACTACTTCTCATAGTTTGGAACCCACCTTCGATAAAAAATTTCCTCGAAAAATGTAACCCTCTCTAATCATCGAATAGAGAAAGGACCTATTCCCAATGCTAGTTTCATACCCACTTTTGGTAAACTTCAATGCTAGGGCATGAAACACCTTTAATCATAGATTAAGGTGTAATGGACACCACTACTGCACTATTTCCTCTTCAACAAGATATCATCACCTATCACAATGAACTTCTCCTTTGTGCAGTCAAAACTCAGTAAAATTATGCCCAATATATATTATGCTAAAAAATGCCTTCGGGATATCCTCGTCCTGATTTCACCTCTAAAGATAACTCGCTCCTATTGTAATAATCGGGAGGAAACACTCTCCTCCACTGTTCCGACATGTCGTTAATATGTAATAATAAACAATTCGTGTCTTAACCTTATTCAGATCGTGGTGGTCCACACCTCTACTTAGTGAACCATCCCCCTTTTTGAAGGTTCCTTAAAGTAAAGCCACCCCTGTATACTCTATCGACTAAAAACAGTGGTGTCTACTCCCACAACACCTCTACTATCACTGACAAAGTCAATTCCATAAAATTCCCTCGCGGTGAATCCAAATTTAGTGTCAATCTTTAAGGTAAACCTATTTCTCAAGTAGGTGATAACCCAACACCAATCTAAATAAAACTAGAAGGAGCTCGGACTAACAGTGACACCTCTACACGATCGTAATCCCATCTACTATGCTCACATCCATACATAAATAAGCATGGCATACCTTCCACCCAACCTAAGCACAACTAACCCAAAACAAAACCAGACCCAAATTGGCATATAAAAGCTTACCTACGGTAGTCGATATAAGTGTACAACATATCTATAGACTCAAGATCAATACTAATAAGATAATATCTCATCTATAAGTCCATAAAGCGGTTGATAAACTAAGCCGACCAAGCAAATGACCACGTATCTATAATCTTGAAGTAAGGCATCCCTCTACCTGCTGGGGGTAACCACATATGTATAAATCTCTAAGAAAATTTATATACCTCATAATCATAGTACACATACTAATAATAAAAAATGATAAATCCTCTATGTCTAAGACAAACTTATGCGTACGATCCATAAACGTACACATTACCATCCCCCGAATGTACCCCAAAAAGTTGGTCGCCACTAAGGCATCAAATAACTAGGTGGCCTCACTCGCCACGTGTGTAACACCTTCTTGTATAGTAATTATCGAAATAGAGGCCCCACTGGCGGCCTTGATGACCTTGCCCGATGTGTCGTTACTACTAAAATTTGACTGGTTTACCTTGCTCTCATAGGTCATGACTCCATTATCCATAATTCCCCTAGCCCTGCTGGCAAAAGAAGATTGTATCGTCTACTATTGGAAACCTCTTGGGGTCCACTCCTCATACACTGTTCCTTCTGTTGGTGAGGCCTCCCTACCCGAGTCAATGCTATACCATCTCATCGTATTGTGCCCACATTGGTCTTGGTCTTCAAAGTCTTAGGGACACTATCCCTTTAATAGTTGTGATATTTCTACTGATGTAGGAGGGTAACTTCAACCACCTGAGCTCAAGTCGTGAAGAGCGGGTTACCCAATAACACCTATAAAACCTTTCACACAAGGTTTCTACCAATGCCAACAAGTATTTCTCGTACTAGATGATAATGCAAACATCTTCCTTCACCTTCGTATCAATCTCCCCCCTATAAAAATAGATAGATAGTTGAACTCCCCCTCATATTGGCCACTATGCGGTTCCACATATGAGGTATTTGGAAACTTATTCCTATGTTGTTATAGATGGTGAGTGAAAACATTTTTCCCTCAAACCATACGCTAAGCACTTGCTAAAGGTTTCGCGTCCAAAAGCTCTTGACTCTCGGTCGAAGTCGACCTCATGCGTGTGAGGTCACGTAAGCAAAATACAAACATAGAATCCTCCTGATACACTTGGTTTATCCGAGTCATTCTCCGGGAAATAATGGTGCGAAACCCTCTAAACGGTCTACGAACCCTAAATGACAAGGATCTAAAGTTGTCAAAGAACGCAACGCAAAAAAATGATGGACGCACTCATGATCGCTAAGACACTAGAACCTCGAACGCACTGGTACCAACTGTGACACCCCGCAAAATCCATAAATAGATTGATAAAGTCTACTACAAAAATCACGAGAATAAAAAACATATGGTAACATTATCAACGTATTGAACTAATTGGAATTGAATAAATAACATAACAAGATAAAGTAAAATTGAAATATTATATACAACCAGCTCTGATACCAATCATACATGTAAGCACTCTCAAAACATCACGAGAGTAAAGAACCACATAAATCCCTCAAAACTAAAATATGAATGACATGAATTAAAATGGAACTGGCACACAGGCTAAAGACACATACATCCTAAGAGTCTACAACATGATGAGATGACAATCAACAACATCGATCAAGTTGGCAACTCTCGCAGCCTAAGTCCTAAAAATGTTAAAACCACAACGCTAACATCAAGATTATAAAGAATAAAAGTATGACAGAAATTTGGATAAATCATAACTATGCATATGCCTCTCACATTTTAGTATCTTTTAAGTTTTATCCCAACCCAAACAACCTAAAATAACACGCGGTTCTAAATCCTGAATCCAGATGTAGTCCATGTGATTAAATCTTTACATCTTAATTCTTTAATCTTTAGTTTCTCATCTTTAAGTTTATCTCCTTCATTATAAAACATAAGTTGTGTGGTAGTCTCGAACCTATGATACGTCTCACCACATAACTAATATACTAATAACTGGATTATATTTTGAGTCTATACACATTTGACTATCTCATGCCAATAATACAACATACACATCTTTAGTATATGTAATACACAAATTCGAAACATAAATATGTAGGTAGACATCCTTACTATAGATCATATACATCTCTAGTATGACACATAAACCGATACAACTATCTCTATTACCACCACCCAATAATCACATATGGCAGGAGAAAGACTCTACTCACGTCTAACATCCATACAAAGGTACACTCCCCGACATGTACAAATAAATGGGCTACTCGCACGCCTGCACATAATGAAGGCCTATTGCCTTCGAGGATCTCTCATGCGTACTAGGTACAGTCTTAGGCCATACCAAACCTAAGACCTCATCATGGTCAAGGGATAAATCATACGCTTATCCATCACTCATATAATCTACCATATCCAAGATTACATGATGAAATATATTCGTGAACCCTCTCAATAAACGAATACCTAGACGTATGATCTTAGGGTAAAATATGACCAAAAAGAGCCCGTTTACTCACTGGGGTACCAACGCGGTCCGCGTAATACGTGCCCCATCATGGAATCCCTCCTAATACGATACGTCACGAGCACTCACACATGGTATGCGTTGCACATAAAACACAAAAATCATTTTCCACCCTCACTGACGGGATAAGGGAAACATATACATAACCCTCACAAATGTGTTAAAGTAAATCAGATATATATACCAACCCTAACACTACTGGGTTATACTAACATTACTATCATAAAAAGGTATAACACATTTTTAAGCTTATATTCATCCCAAAGTACATTAACACTAACCTCCCGAGTTCTCGAATCTTAGGCATAGACGCACCCTACCATATACTACAATCAAAACATCAAATATATTAAATTTCAATTAGCCCTAGTCTAATCTCCCAAGGCATCAAATTTAGGTATCAACCCACACCAAACTTGTATAAAACCATCGAGTATGATAACTATCCTTCCCCGGGATTTTCAACCAAATTCCTAATCTCCTCCAAAGGATAAAA
This sequence comes from Sambucus nigra, assembly GCA_949130495.1. Taxonomy (NCBI): domain Eukaryota; kingdom Viridiplantae; phylum Streptophyta; class Magnoliopsida; order Dipsacales; family Adoxaceae; genus Sambucus; species Sambucus nigra. Next base: position 187,587,822 of record OX422207.1, read on the forward strand.
GTCCCACTAGTAAGTCACAACGACTCTAATAATCCTGACCAATAAGCCCCAATCCTCTAAGATTCCATATTTCCAATTACTAACCATTCCCACACTCGAGTTTACACTCAAATGCCCAATCCTCAATTTAACCCCTCTAAATCAACGATTTTCCTAATATACAAATTCCCCCAAATATCAATCTCTAACAATTTAATTCATAAGAATATATCTATATTCTATGAGTACAGGAAACCTATAGGCTAACAAATCCGAACTCTATGACCCCAAACCAAATTTTCCATAAGAAAGTTCAACCCAAAATCACCCATCCAAAATTTCGGCCTCACGCACCGTTTAGTAGAATATTCATAACAAATTAAAAAAAAACAAAACGAGCGCCCCTTCCTTTTTAATTCGATATGTACAACCTCATTCAATTTCCAATTTCATCGATAGATCGACTCTAGTCGATCGATCGAACCTATACGAGTCATCTTCTCCAAAATCATGCTTTCTCTACCCAAAACCTTCATTAATGAACTCCAAAGATTCATTTAAGCCCCCAACCATCATCCAAATAATATAATAACATCATATAACAAATATGATATCTTTCTAACATCAAAACCCCAATTTTAAATCAAGATTTACGTAAAACCTAATTTCATGCTCAAGAACCATAAATTTTCAATTTCTATCAATTAGCTCATGTTCTCTACAAATTTTTATATGAAATCAAAGAGGGTTTTACATGCTTTCATATACAAATTAATTACTAATCATTATATAATCAATCCAAGTCATGTTGACAATGAAATTTATCAAATTAAGGGGTGAATTAATCTAATTACTACTAATTTAGATTAATTACTTAATTTATTCAATTTTAAACATAAAACTTAGATTTATAACATAATAGGTTTAGATTCGTATGAATAGGCATAGCTTAAACCAATAAAAAGTATACAATCATATTAAATAAACTTGCATTATGGATTAATTGGTAAATAAATCCCCAAATCCTCTTTTCCTCTTGGTGCTTTCTCTCTCTAGCCTTAGGATGTCTTCCAAATGACAAAATGAGCATTTTAGGTTTAGACTCCTAACTTTATAACATAGTTTCCACGAAATTAGCCATGGGTCCAAAATAAGTCCCAACTCAAAGTGTCCAAATAATAGTAAAAAATAACCTAAAACTCTATCCAAGACATATATTAACTCAATAGGCCGAAACCCAAAAGCCAATTACCAAATATACCAAAAACAAATAATTAATAACTCAGTTATTTATTAATTACCCAGTACGAGTAAAATTATAAATAATTTAATTAATTAATCATCGTGTCTTAAATTCAATTTAAATAATACATAAAGGTATAAATAATGACATCTCCAGTCACAACAAGCACACATAATTAATTTTTATCAATTTAATAATTCACAAAAAATACGGGGTATTACACGAACGAACACCATAAAATTGTTCGAATAACTTAAAACCAAAATTAATTTTCTTTTAAAACCTTTTTAAAAATGCCCTCAAAATAATATTTATAAGAACACTTAAAAACAACACCCAATATTAAAATTCAAGGATCAATACACACACACACACACACACACACACACACACACACACACACTCTTATGCCTTATGAGATCCTTAAATATTGAAGACGAAACGAGGCACGAAACACGACACAATGATGTAGACTCTCTAACTTGGCCTCTACGGTATTCAATCAAACATGTCATAGGCTTACAAGATAAATACACTCAAGTCCTAACTTATGACTTAAAGCTTTGTCCAAACACAAAATAAATCAAAACGTACAAATTGACTCGATTCGAAAATTTGTCCTTCAAATCTTCTCCTTTGGCTATTCTGGGACAAAACACGAAATAAAGACCTATGTACCATCAAGATCTCTAAAAGACTCAATCCTCATACCCAAAAGGAAAAAGTACAAATACTTGATAGGCTCACGTTGAGTAGCTTTGCTATTGTACAAACTTCGTCGCATTGTTTCAAACCTTCACACTTAAACGCACCTTCAAATGCAAAGAATATATAGCAATATAAATCCGCATAAGAATAAACCCTCCCCCTTGTCTAAAAATATCTACCTAAGTAAGATGTCTACCCCTAAGGTAACAATATCCTCATGACTATAAAGATTGAGATACCATTTCCCTCCCCTCTTGTTTAGGAATAAACAAAGAAAAATATACATAACAAAACCATTTCTCCCCAATAGAACCATTTCTCCCCTAAATGAAGCATTGGTAAACATAAGTTAAAAAAAAATATCATGCAGTGGTGTAAAGTGTAAAAAGCAACGACAACCACAACCGGGCAACATACGAATAATTAATCCAAACAATGAACAATTAATACCAATATTAATGCAAAATTTAAGCATAAGATACCAATATAATCATCAATCATACCAATTTGAATCTACTTAAAGCTCAAGACATAATATATGTCATACATGGACTAAAGGTAAACACAAAGACTCAAGAATAAACGATACCATATATATAAATATGGAAATGATACTAATGACACACGAACATATATAAAGGTGTAAACACCACAAACAAGACAAACACACACAAATTTTCCACACTAGCATAATATCAATTTGTTTAAACTAAAATGTGGTATGGAGTGAAGGGAGCGTGAACTAGAAATAAAGAAAATATTACCCAATCACTCAAAAATGTCCAAGGAGTTATATTTGACTGCATTAACTTATCAACTTTGGTTTAGCCTCAAATGACAAATAAAAAACTCATAAGGGATAAATAAACACAATGCAAACTAGCCTAGGATCTTGGTGATTCTCAAATCAATAGCGTCAAACATGAACTAACTAGGACTCATTGTGCAAACCCATTGATATTCAACTTAACACCTTAAAATATATATACTAAATTTTGAAGCACCAATGCAAAAAATTGGCCTTGGAAATATTTTTCTTTTCTATTGCCTCTTTTTTTCTTTTAGGCTCTTGCCAACAGTGACCTTTCACTCAAGGAAGATTTCTCCCTTTGTAGCTCTTTCTCGTGTACACTCATATTTTTAATAAAGAAAAAACACACGAGCAATGGTTCTTACACACACAAATCCCTATAGCCAAAAGATATTTATAATGAAAAGATTGATAGGAGAACACATCACTTAGCGCATGTAACATATGAAGTTCGAATCCAAAAGAACTCGTGCATGTGTGTGCGGATGCATGTGCAAAATGAATCCATTAAGCAAATCAAAGTCGAACAACTCCATGCAAGCATGATTAATAACAATTCAAGCATTGAAAATCATAATATAAATGTCCCTGCCACATGGATATATGGAATGAAGTGGATTCAAACACACTGATATGTCACAAAAAATGTGTAAAACTAAATGAACATAAATCTTTTTTTATTTTTATAACATTTTTAAAACATGTCACCACTTGAAAACAAAACTCAAAAGACAAATAAAATATTTTTTTATTTTTCATAATAAGACTCAAAACGGAAGATCAAAATGCAAAAGACAAACATAATACATCTAAAAAATGGATAAAACATGAAGTACAAAAGCTAATATATGAAAATATGCACACACAATCAACCATTAAATTTAGCGTGAGAAGTATCACACGTTTAATGTTTAAAACATTTAAATCTAATTTTCTAACCCCACATAGGTGTAACGTGACGCTCTTGGGTTTTAGGAACCTCAGTGACTCTAGTCTTAAACTTTCTAGGACCTTTTCAAAGATCAAAGTAAAAATGCCTAAGGTGACATTTCTTACCACAATTTGTGCATGTGTAAACACGGGGAATGTAACCTAAGGGTTAATATTTTCTAACATCCTTAGCTATGATCGAATCTCTTAAAAGCATGGTCTTGGCTTTATTAGTGTAAGCATTTTGATCGTTAAAGCCAATCCCATAATTGTCATCTTTGATTTGAACAGTGCCTCCAACATTTTTGACCAGACTCCGAATGTAATTTGACATTACTCGAGTCTCTTAATCTCTCTTCTAACTCTGCAATCCTACACTCGAGTAAATGAAGAGACTCATAAAAAAAATAGGGAATCCTTCTTTAAGATCCCCATTAATCCCCAAAGGTCATCTCGCTCCTGTAAACAAATGCGAACTTCTCCCTAAGAGTCTTGTCACATGCCCTAAGGTCACCAATCAATTTAATCTCATCATTACCTATTACATGTTCTTTCAACTTAGATTTCAACTTCAAGTTAGCCTTTTTCAACTTTAATGACTCGAAGTATTACTTACAAAATCCAACCTGAAGTTCATTCTTCTTCTTCTTCTTCTTCTTCTTCTTCTTCTTCTTCTTCTTCTTCTTCTTCTTCTTCTTCTTCTTCACTCATTTTGGCATCGGAATCATTATGTATAGAATTATCTTCGTCAGAAGAATTTTTATTAAGGTTTACGTGACTGGTTGTGAAAGTGGTATAATTACGCTCCATGGGAGAATTAAATTCCTCATCCAATTCACAATCACTAAGGGTAGCATTGTATGCCTTCGGCTTCTTGCCTTTTTTCCTTATTTTAGTGGGACACGTAGCTTCCCTATTACCATAAACCTAATACCCAAAGCATCTATCCAAATTATCCCTTCACAATCGCTAAGGGTAGCATTGTATGCCTTCGGCTTCTTGCCTTTTTCCCTTAGTTTAGTGGGACACGTAGCTTCCCTATTACCATAAACCTCATACCCAAAGCATCTATCCAAATTATACCCTTTAAAATAATCATTACAAATTTTAAGGTATTTAATATCCTTGTTAAATTTGCTTTTCCTAAACTTCTTTTTATCTTTCGATTGCTTCTCAAACTTGAGAATTTTTTTTATACTTCTTTGCAAATATTGCCATATCATCAAAATTGATGTCAAACTCATTATTCGAAATGAGTGTTTCCTCTTTTTGGACTTTCAAACCAATGCCTTTATCTTTCTTTGTCTTTTTGAAGGAAAATATGTCGAGTTCATAGGTTTAAAGATCACCCATAAGCTATTTGAGTTTCATAGAGTTTAGAGTACCCAAGGAATTCAAAACAATCACTTTAGAATTAAATCTCAGGTAAGGACCATAAGATTTTCATGACTACTCGATTTTTGGGTATTCTCTCTCCCAAATTAAATGACGAGTTCACAATATTAGATAATCTAGTGTAGAAATCATGAAAGGCTTCACTCCTATCTAACTTAATCATCTCATACTGAGTGGTGAGGTTCTGTAGTTTGAAAGCCTTAACATCACTAGTACCTTTATGAGTGAGTTGGAGTATGTCCCAAGCCTATTTAGATGTCTCACATATCATAATACGATGAAACTCCTCTAGTGTGACCGCACAAAAAAAGGTATTCAGGCCACATGAATTATAGTTAGACAGTTTATGCTCATCCTTACTCAACGGATTTAGGGATTATATATTCACCTACTAAGGATGTGGGTGGTGACCACCACTTAACAAGAGCTAACCGTACCCACTCATATACTACCTTAAGTGCTGATTTCACATATGCGCTTTCCAGTACGTATGATTAGACCTATCAAACACCGGTGGCCTCGAAAGCAACTGACCCTCCATATAAAAATTGCCTGGATTCATGCCTAAACAAATTATAGACACTCGCTCTGATACCACTTGAAAGTACTACAGGGATTTAATACGGAGAATGGTCCAAAACAAATAAAAACCGCTATTTTTTTTTTAATTTAATATTACTTAAACAAATTTTCCCAACTAAAAGTTGCATTAATTGTTATGTTAAAATAATTAGCCAATTTTATCTTTTACTAAAGCATGCATCTAGGTGATAGTAAGATAAAATAAATGAATTACATAATACGCCGATGTACGAGGAAAACCCACAATAGGAAAAACCTCAGAGGACACGACCACGCAAATTTCTTTATGTACAGAATTACACAAGGACATAAGAGAAGACTTATACAATTGACTCCACGCCCTCACAAGCCTTGACGCTCTTTGTTCCTTCTACCTCTACACAATGACACATAAGAGTCCACCCACGAAACTTTTATAATGTGTGGGTCCATACATGTCTTGGTATCCATCCACCCAGGCTCAAAAACCATCAACGATTCGAACATGAAGTCCATTGCTTCAAATCAACATACACACGGAGTCCATTATATATAAATTGTAAACATGTACCGAGTCCACTGCACTAAACAATACTCAAGAAGATGAAGATTAAACATTGGTTCACAAAACAAGATCTCAAATCATATATAAAAATGAAACTTGGATCTTAAACAAGTTGGGTGAAACTAGGGTTTTGGTAGCCCTTGGATGTGTATAGGAAAAGAATTTTGCCGAACACTCTCACTAAAAACTAATGCCAACACTCCTTTATATAGAAAATATGATTTTTGATGCGGCACACTTTTTGAGGGTTCGTTCGAATGAAAATACGAGGTCGTTTGAACCAAATTAATCATCGTTCGAACGAACAAGCCTATCTCATTCGAACAGACTTAGAATGAGCTTCAAACGATATTTATTCTGGGAACCAGAGTAACCTTGTTTGATGTTCATTTGAAAGTCATCCGAACAACATCATCACGTCATTTTAACTAACACCATAAATTCATTCGAACAACTTAAAACCAAAATTAGTTTTCGTTTAAAACGTTTTAAAGAATGACCTCAATTGTTTTTATAAAAATACTTAAAACAACACCCAATACGAAAATCCAAGGATCAAAATATATATTTATTCTTACCTTATGAGAGCCTTAAATGTTAATGATGAAACGATGCACGAAACGCGACACAATGATGTAAATACTCTAACTAGGCCTTTACGATCTTCAATCAAACACGTCATAGGCTTGAAAGGTAAACATACTTAAGTTCTAACCTATGACTCAAAGGTTTTGTCCAAACACAGAATAAGCAATATACAAGTTGAGTTGATTCAAAAAAATTTCCTTATAAATATCCCCATTTGGCTATTCTGGGACAAAATATAAAATAAAATCCTATGGTCCATTAATCTCTCTAAAAGAATCAATACCTAACCCCAAAAGGAAAACATACAGACACTTGACAGACTCACATTGAGTATTTTTGCTATTGACTAAACTTATTCGCATCATCGTAAACATGCGCACTTAAACAAACCTTCAAATGCAAAGAGAATATATAATATAAGATCAAGATATTTAATTTCTCATAATGATTTTAAGTTTGGCATATTCTGTTACACCTTTACATCATCATGTACATTCTCAAGGGCTTCAATCGAAGACAAGTTTATGATTGATTGCAAAAATTGAAGATCGAAGAGTTAAGATCGTCACAACAATTATTGGAGAAGGTATATGAGGTTGATTTAGTGTTTAATTATATTCAAATGTTATTTTAAACTTGTTTGAATACAAAATATATATATTTTTAAATTTGTCGAGTCGTTAGAACGACATTTGGATGTCATTTGAACGAGTGCATATACCTTGTTAGAACAACTTAGAACAAACTTCGAATGAGATATATTTTGACAAATTTTGGCCCATTATTTTTTCTCGTTAGATATGTTGTTAGAAGTGGTTCGAACAATATCAGGTACTTCATTCGAATGAGATGTACCTCATTCGAACGAGCGGGCAAAATATTAATTTTTACTTGGTTTCAAATGCAACCTTTTCAAGTCTATCTCTTGGATATTTTTCTCCTATATTTATGTAATAACCCTTACTTTTGAGTAATTCATTTTATATTAATTTGCCATGAGAGGAGATTTTATAAGATATTGAATGATGAAGTAATTATTATTTTATGAGAGTTAATAGATAATATTTACTAGATTGTGCATATTTACAATTATGTGAAGGTAAATAGCATTATGTTGCGATTCATGGTGTCGTTGTGCTTTAAACGACATTTATGGTTTAAATGAAGTTGGAACCTAAAATGATTTACATTATTCTGGAGGACAATTTAGAAGGCGCGGTTAGTCCTGAAATATTCGAGATAGTCAAGATAAGTGTCATGTTGTGTTTTTGGGTTCTGGGCACTTTTGACCGATTATGACTGAATTGTGTAGTTACGAGTCATTTAATTGGTGTAGTAGCATTTAAAGAGGGACACTAATGTTAATTACACGATTATGTCTTGCAAACCCTTTTATTTCTTAAGTGTATTCCTACTAAACCTTGAGAGAAAGAGAGAAGAAGAGAATTTGGGGAAAAATAAAAGAAAAGGAAGAGAAGTTAAGATTGAAGCTTGGATTTGTTACTACCGAAAGAAAATCTGAGATTACAACTTTAAGGCAAGTTTCTTACTTGCTAAGATATGATTTAGGATGAATAAATTGTATTGATAGTGCGCATTGGAATGAATTGAACAAATATGGGGTTTTAGGGAAATTGTAGTGTTTGAGCCCTAAATCTTTGATTAGATAGTTATTGTGCGAATTATAGTAATTGGATGCATTTATGATTGTTTTGGGTTGGATTAAAGATGGTTGTTGTGGATAGATATGAGTTTGTGAAAAGTAGGGCATTAAACTCTATAGACGAAACCAAAAATTCTGGGCAGGCGAATCGATTCGCCCCTAGAGAATTGATTCGCTAAGGGGGTAAGATACAACTCTGTGATGAGCGAATCAATTCGGCCTATCCAAATCGATTCGGTAGTATGCATAATGTTGGGTTCTCTTGACCGAATCGATTCGGACCACCCGAATCGATTCGCTTCAAGACCAAATCGATTCGGCCAGGGCGAATCTATTCGGAATTCCTGTTGTTTTAGGTGATTTTTCTAACTTAGTTTTAACCCTTTTTTTAGGCTTAGGACATAGGAACCTTCTCTTATGAAGTAAAATTAGTGTCTTAGAGTCTTATATTAGTTAGGTAACTATCCTATACTAGAAAGGGAATAGATGGGGCTTATTCCGGGGATTATTAAATAGATAAAAAGGTAGTTTCTTCCCTTAGAAAGCTAATTTGAGATTTCGAGATGTAGGATCATTTAATGGTGGAACTTTAGAGATGTAATGGAGGTATATTATACTTGTTGGCATATAGTGATGTCATTTTCTCTCGGAGACTAATTTAGGGATTTTTTTAAGTGTTGAAGTTTATAATGATGACATTAAATGCGTAAGGCTCCGGATATAAAAATGTAAGGCATATCTTAAAATGAGAATAAATTATGAATGAAAATTTGTATATACACACCTCTCTAAATTCTATCATAGGGGAAGATACGCGTATGAGGTGAAATCCCCTGGCTAGTGAATGCAGGGTGAATATAGTCCTCCGCTATAGGACCGATTATTATATTATGTGATTATTGTGTGAAGTGAGGTAATTACGGGTGTGGTTATGACTCACTGTCGCAGGTATATGGCCACTTCCCGACGTCACGCGATGTAGGATGCCCAGGTTGCCTTGTTTGATATGCCCTGAAAGATGATAGCTATTTAGGGGCGCGTCCAGTGGGGAAACTCTGAAGGACGGGCTTAGAATCGTTATATGATATGTAATATAACTATTCTTGTTTAAGTGAATCCTATTGATTATACGACACTTTAAGAAATAAATTGCCTTGAATACGTTTCCTAATGAGATAAGGAAAGGTGAAATCAAATTGTGAAAAATTGAAAAGGAAGCTTAATGAGTACGATATTATTCATATTCTCTAGCAAATTGAATTGTGATCATGTCATTATTATTGGCGTTAGGTTATGCTTTTAAATTGAGATGTTCGATTATTTGTAATTATTTTGATGATCTGCTCATTCATGATAATTAAGTTGTGCGTTGCTATCATGAATTTTATTCAATCGGTGATTATATCAAATCGGGCCCTGACCCGTTCATACCTCTTTGTTTTGCATGAACCTTTTATATGACCAGGCGCTCCACCGCAAGGACGCCCGTATTGACTTTTCCATCACAGTGTCTTGGAGATGTAACACCTTGCGGATGTTACGAGATATTTTGTTATAGATGCTTCCCCCTTTTTGTGTTCTAGTTATGATCGGTTATACGTTCGGGCGTGTTGCCCATGTTTTGTACTTGTATTACATTATGTGATATTGTACTGTAATACTCGGTGTAACTCTAATTGTATTGGTTTGTCAACCAACAACTTATTCGGTTGGTTTATTGTATGGATATTAAACGACTATCTATCTTTATTTGTATCCACCATCTCTATAATTGGATTGTTTAAACGTTTTAATTAACTTACAAAATAAATTTTTGATAATCCGTTTTCTAAAATAATTGGTGGTTATCCCGTATACTTATTGCTATATGTTGATGCTAAGGATGGACCATCTATGATTCCTGTAATTATTGGAGTATCGGGTTGGCCACCTCTTATTTTAATAAGCGGGGTGTCACAATATAGAGATACAAACTTGCAATTTTGATCAAGCCTTTTAGTTTTTAAAATCCAAACATGTAAGGACATGTTTTATAAATGTCCATATAAAATCGGGGAATTTCCGTATAGTCCAAGATCACAATTAGTATGTCCTATACCGTTACATATCAGCACGTCTTCACACGTTATACCTTGACGTCCATCATCCGAATCTTAAACAATACGAATCATCAACACGCTCCCATCATTGTCTACGTGCATCGTGCATCTTCAATCGACTTTATTCCTACTAACTCCACCGCGCTAAAAAGAAAAATGAATAATTGGAGTTATGAATATTCACGAATTTATTTGGGATATTTTTATAAAATGTTTTTATCAAAATTGGGGCATTTTTCTAAGTAAAAATTTATTTTTTAAGACTGAAGGCGAGACTTTTCAAAGAAATATTTTTCGCTTATGTCATTCAAACGACATAACAATGTCGTTCAAATGACATTGAGAAGTCGTCTGAACGACAACTTCTAACGATAACACATGTCGTTTGAATGGTCGTTTGAAGCTTGTATCAAACAAACCCGTACCCCTTTACATTTTTATGGCCGTTTCTTATGTCATTAGTAACGACATTTAATGTCGTTCAAACGATATGCAGATGTCGTTTGAAAGACTTTAAATCCTAAAAGACTTTAAAAATCTGCTTTAATGCTAGTTTTTTTGGGATTTGAAGTCGACGACATTAGATGTCGTTACTAAGTACATAAGAAATGGCCCTAAAAATGTAAAGTAGTACAGTTTTGTTTGATGCAAGCTTCAAGCGACGTGTTGTCGTTTGAAGCTGCCGTTCGAACGACTTCTCAATATCGTTTGAACGACATTGCTATGTCGTTTGAAAGATACAAGCGAAAAATATTTCTTTAAAAAGTATCGCCTACAGGTCTTAAAAAATAATTTTTTACTTAGAAAAATGCCCCAATTTTGATAAAAACAATTTATAAAAATATCCCAAATAAATGCGTGAATATTCTTCGCTTGATTTACCAATTTGAGAGTGCGCTTGCGTTCAATAAATAAACTTGTTTAATTAAATGACAATTTTATGCCCAGATTTTAATTAAGACCCTAAAACATGCATCTAATTATGATTGAAAATTAATACGAATTATCTAGCATGCACAACCGAATAATCACAACACAAATTTGAGGAAAAATCCCCAGCAGGGGCAAAACCTTTTATTTATCTATAAATGTAAATATCCAACTTACAATTACATAGCAGAAATACAACATTTTTATGACGACCAATACCCTCAGGTGTCGGTTCGAAGTCTTCAGTAAGAGATCCCAAAAGAGCTCCAATTTGTCAGTAATGGAGACTATATTCTTCTCCACAAGGGTTACTCCAGAATGAGGTATTAAATCGTTTGAACTTGAAGTTTTCTAAAAGAATTGAAATTCTTGAAAAGAGAATTCACGTTTTAAAACTGTTTTGGAACTTTTGCAAACTATTCAAGATCAAAGAGATTTAATTTGCAAGGTAATTGTGGACATGGACCGTAAATTTAGAACATTAGAATTGTCAAAAAAGGATAGTGTTGATAGAGTCCTATTTTTAGAGAAAGAATTGGAGGACTTTAAAAATTCTAGGGTTAATGTTTGTGCGTTTAAGGAAAATAATTTAATTATTGATTTTATGGCACGTGAGAAGAATCTTAGGGAAAACTTTGTTTTAATTGAGGGAGAACGTGATAACCTTTTAGGAATTATTAAAAATTTTAAAAAGAAATTTCTAAAATTGGAAGAGTCTAACTCTTTGCTTGAGTATAAAATTTTGTAGTTAAAAGTTAATTTAAAAAACTCGAGTAGTTTGACTAGTAATGGTAATGGCTCGTCTTATTCTAGTGCTTTGAATGTTAAACCCAAAACCATTGTTTGTTTTGGAGGGTCAACCAGAACCAAGGACATTAGAAAAGGTCAACCTATAGGTAACATTCCTCCCATTTACACATGTTCACATTATGGTAGGAAATGTCACTTAAGACATTTTTGTTTTGATCTTGGAAGATGTCCTAGGAAGTTTAATGATAGTGTACCGTCTGTTCCCATAACCCTTCGAGTTAGGTATACACCTTTTTGGGTTAGAAAATTATTTTTAGAGACACTAGATGGTAGACTAGTTGATTCCCGTTTGGTTGCACATGATTTTTTTCTTGTTATATCTTATAGATGACTGTGTTTGCATGTTTGTCTTATGTTAGTCGTACTTCATGATATATGTTTGCTAGTGTTATGCATTTTGTACTTTTTATATTATATTTTTCTTTGATTGAGTCGTATTGAAAAGTACAAAAAGATTTTGTTTTTGAAAAATATTTTGAAAAATTTAAAAAGATTTTTGGTTCTTTATGTATTTTAGTTTTACACATTTGGTGTGGCATATTGGTGTCTTCTACGCAATTTTCGTGTTGCTAGGACATTTGGTTATGACTTTAGATACTTGTATTGATCTTAACCATGTTTATAGAGTTGTTTCGAACTTGACTTGTTTTATGGATTCGACTTTGTTTATACCTCCACACATACATGCACGAGCTTATTGGATTTATACTTTATGCTGTACATTTGAGCTTTATGAGATGTTATCCTATCAATCTTGTCATTTACTTATTTATTTGACTATGGAGAATTTGTGCATGTAAGAACCGTTGTCCGTGAGGATTTTTTAATATTGAAAAAATAATAAGTGTACGAGAAAGGGCTGTTAGAGAATAATAATCTCCAAAAATTTAAGGCAATAAAAATAATCATATGCCAAAAATGGGGCCAATAGGATTTCTCTAATGTGAGAAAAATAGAAACCTCAAACGATCTAGAAAATAAAAAAATAAAAAATATTTTGAGAGAGTTTGGATGGAAATATCAACGGGTTTGTACAATGACAATGTATCCTAGTTAAGCTTATTTTGTCATGATGCTATTGATTTCTAAAATAATTAAAATTCTAGGCTTGTGTACATTGTGCTTGTTTTGTTCAGTAAGTTCAACTTTATTTTTCACTTAAGGCTAAAGATTAGTTTGATAAAGTTTTGCGTCCAATTAGAACTTCTTAAACATATTTGAGTGTTTGGGTTATAATTCTTTTGTTACTAGTCCACGCCTATTCCTTCCATTCCAAACGTTTGGACATATCGATACTATGCTAGTGTGTAAAGTTTATGTGTTTTGTGTCGTGTTTTGTGGCTGTTTATGCCTATATATCAGTGTCGAATTTTCTTTAGTATATTTTGCATATATTATATATGGTATGTTTGTTGTATTTGTGAAATTTGCATAAAATTGAAAAAAATTCAAAAATAGTTGGTTGTGTTTTGCCTTTGAGATGAGGATGCTCCTGTGGATGATAGGAATTACTAGAAAGGACAAAATTAAAAATCAATACGTGAGAGAAAAGTTAGGAGTAGCTTCCATTAACGATAAATTAAGAGAAAGTAGACTTAGGTGGTACGATCATGTGTTATGTAGACAAGTATATGCCCATATAACAAGAAGAAGATTGTTGGAAATTGAGGGTAAAAGAAAAAGTGGTCGCCCTAAGATATCGTGGGAGAAAATTATTTGGAAAGACTTTAAGGAATTAAACTTGAATGATAATAATGCATATAATAGATTAGAATGGAAAAAGAGAATCCATGTAGCCGACCCCATATGATGGGATTAAGGCAAGGATGATGATGATTACACATGCTTGATTTACATCTTTTGTGATGATATCTTTTCTTCGTCGTGATGCTTTGCACTTAATATTTATTGTTTCTACTTCTTTGTATATTTGACTATTTTGATAAAAACAAAGGGGAGAGCAAATTAAAATTAAAATGGAGTTTTTGACGATTTTGAATTATGGGGGAGTATTTATTTATGAATTATATTTTGTTTCAAACTCGATGCATCACGAGGCTATATGTTTTTATCTCATGTTTGTAGGTACTTAAAGTGGGATTTAACGACACACGGATGATGACAAAGTTTGAAAACAAAGTATCTTATGCCGTTTCGTTCAAGGGTTGGGAAGGGTATTAGTATCTTTGTAATCGAATATTTTGATTTTAATTTGGTGTTCGGTCTATTTATTTGTTTTATACCGGAATATCTAAGGGGGGAGATTTGTAAGAACAATTTTTCTGTCATTGTTCATAGCATAGCTTTAGGCTACTTTGGTGTATCCCATTACAAATCGTCACGCACCGTCAAGACGAACCAAACTCAAGCATCTTCTAGTTTGCAGACTTCCCGACATCCCAAAAGGTATAAAACAATTTAGAGTTTAAATTAATTCATGGAATCATATTTGGGATGTTTAAGTTTTATCAAAAGACGCACATTACAGTTTTACTATGCGAAAATATGTTTTTGAAAGACCTATAGGCGGAGTTTAAGAAAAAAAGTTTTTTTTAACGTTTCAGTTATTCAAACGACATTTGATGTCATTCAAACGACATTGCACAATCGTTCAAACGACATGATGCTGTCGTTCAAACGACATGCAGAAGTCGTTTGAACAATCCGTCAACTTAAGGTTTTTATAAATACCTATTTCGTGATCAGATTGTTTAAAAATTTGGCAAAAATGTTACTGCATATCAGTAATAAAATTTCTTCAAGTTTTGTTTGTCAAAACACTGTTTTAATTCACAAAAAATCATCCTTGAATATTATTCTTGTGAATTAGTTTAGAACCCTAGAATGTTTTTTATCTCTTGCATATACTATAGTGGAGAGGCACTCTACAGCTGACTTGTGATACCTGCGAGGATTCACTGCTGAAGACGAAGTCTAAGGCTGACGAAGGTCTGCGGTCCATTGTGGTTCTTGAGGGAATCATTGCTAATTTTAGGCTGCGGTCTATGTGAGTTTTCTGAGAAAGATTCATTGCAAATTTCATTGTATTTTTAAGTTGCAATTTACGTTATATAGTGAAATAAAGGTTTTACCCGAAAGTTTTTTTTTCCTGAAACTTAGCCTTATCGTATTTGTGTGGTTTGATTTGCCTGTTTTATCACCATAGATGCATGTATAAGATAAAAAGATAAAATTGATTTTATATTTGCTTCTGCATTTAAAATTGGTAGTTTAATTTTTGTTGAAATCACCCTTTGCAATTAAATTTTCATTCTCAAAATCTCCCCCTATGTTTATGTCAGTACATTCATAAAAAAATCTGAATTATGCTACCCAGCAAAAATGAGACATATAATCTAATATCCCCCCAAACCCATAAATGGAAATATCAAATAAGTGTCTTCAAAAAATCTTCAACATCTTCAAAACTTTTATTCTCCAACGTTTCATTATCATCATCAGGGTGTGCAAAAAAATGATCCTGAATGTTGTACCTACACACATGAGACAAGAAATAAAAACCCGTGAGGAGCAAAAGTTTGAAATATAATGATAAGCAAAAAATGAACATCAATTAAGCTCAAGAAAATCATTAAAGCAAACAAGCAATAGATCATCTCCCCCATAATTCATTCTCCCCCTTTTTATGATGTCCCCAAATAGACAAAAAAGAAGAACACAAAAGAATGCATATGGAGAGTGTCATAAGGGAATCAGTTTATCTTTTTTGATTTTTCAAAATTTTTCTTACAAAACCCCTTGGCTGTTTTGTGATCACTTTATTAAACCTTACAGAATACATCTCTTATTCATATCCATGTAGAGTTGATTCTTCACCGCTAAAGATAAGAAAGGAGTTTTCTGAGGCTGATAGGTGGACACCGAGGCAAATGGAGCTTCCTATGTGGAGCGCTGTTAGATTTGTACCACTTTCTATTATCAACAAGGAAGGAGGCATAACTGCGATACTTAGTGGAATATAAGTTTGTAAGTCTGTCCGTGTCATTGTATAACATGTTAGTTATAACAGTGCTAAAATAGAATTTTTCTCGAAAGGGTTTTTTCTTCATATCTCCTGTTGTGGTTTGTTTGATTCAATTTATCTATAATATCTTTCATGTTTAGTTTCATATAACTAATCAATATAAAATTGGACTAAAATTGAATATTGCTTGTTTGTGACCTACTCTACGATTTCTACATTTGACCACTCTATAAAGCATTTTTTAAATTGGTATCAGAGCTTATTTCTACAAGTTAATTAGATGAATCGTGGTGGTTATATAGAGAATTTGTATAATATGCCACCTTTGTTTGGTTGCACAAATTATGCCTATTGAAAAGCTCGAATGAGATCGTCTCTAAAATCGATCAACGATGCATTTAGCTTGCTATTGAAAGGGGTGGACTCCTCTTATTGTGACTAATGAAGATGTCATTAGCCTCAAGCCAGTCGCAAATTGGACTGAGGATGATTTTA
The DNA here is from genome assembly GCA_949130495.1 of Sambucus nigra. Lineage (NCBI taxonomy): Eukaryota > Viridiplantae > Streptophyta > Magnoliopsida > Dipsacales > Adoxaceae > Sambucus > Sambucus nigra. The sequence continues at coordinate 187,604,584 of OX422207.1, forward strand.
GATTGAGTATTTTTAACACTCGCGGTTTGAATGCTATTTTTGGTGCTGCCACACCGGACGAATTTCGTTGTATCATGATGTGTACCACGTCTAAAGAAGCTTATGATATCCACCAGCTCATACACGAGGATACCAATGTTGTCAAAGCTTCAAAACCTCACCACACAATTTGAGACCATAAGCACGATTAAAACTATAATTTTTATGAATTTTATGTCCATTTGTTTGATATTGTGAATTCTAGTTTTAATTTGGGTGAGAAAATTCCAGAAACGAGAGTTATTAATAAAATTCTGAGGTCGCTTACATCTCGTTTTAGTGAGAAAGTTATTATCCTTAACTCTTTGTGAATTTTTAACAAAATTAGGCTATAAGAACTCTCAGGTGATATTCAGACTTATGAATTAGACATGTTCCTCAAAACCCAAAATAGAAAAGAAAAAGGAATAGCTTTAAAAGCTAAATCAAAGAAAAAGGAGGTTTCCAACTTCGATTCTGATTTTTATCAAGATGATCTTGCCCTGTTTGCTAAAAAATTCAAAAAGTTTCTCAATTTCAAAAATCAAAATGCATCCAAAATGGGAAATAAATTTTTGAGAAAAATAAAAATTTCAAAGTAGGTAAGAATTTTATGAGAATGATCAAAAGAAAGATAAATGTGAGTGTCCTAAGAAAGATGAATCATAGAGATGTTATGAGTGCATAGGGAAAGGTCGCAAAGCCTATGAATATCCCACTAGGCTTAAGAGATAGGGCAAAGGAAAATCCACCTATAGCTCCACTCTATTCGATAGTGATGTTGAGTCGATGGATTACGGGGATAAATCACTGAATGGAGGTAACTTCAGCGCGTTCATCGCGACTTTAATTACGTCTCATGCCGATGAGGGCGTTTCTAAACGTGATAGCCTCGACAATGAATTCAATCATTTCAGAGAGTTTGAGGGCGATGATTTGAGTAAGGGAGAATGAGGCCTTCAATATGCATACTCCAAAATTTACATCGAGTCATTAAAAACTAAAAAGCAAAATAAAAATATGACTCTTAAGGTGTTGTATTTAGATAAGGAGTTGAATGTTTTGAGAGAGTGTGAGACATCATTTAGACATTCTTTGAGTAAGCAACTTGTTTCAGTGGGTAGGGAGAAGAACGACTTGACCAACAAAGTGGTTAGTCTTACGAGAGATCTTCAAGCATCATTGACTCATGAAAAACTTAAAGCCCATATTTGCCAACTCGAGAAAGATCTAAAATGTGCTAGGGAGGTTAAAGTCACCTTAGAAGACACATCCAAGAAGGTTGAAAAGATATTCCTTGGCCTCACTTTAGGTTTTACAGAAAGGCGTGGCATAAGTTACGAGGGTGCATCCACTTTCAATACCGCACTCGAACCGGTTGCCAAGTTTGTGTTAGATCCATATGGTCTTCCACCTAACTCACCAAGGAGAACTCATCCTAGGTATTTTAACCAAGGTCGACCAAAATAAATTTATGTTTATACCTAGTGCAAATGAAGAGGTCACCTTAGGTTTTTTTTCTACAAGCTAGGAAAAGTCTCTAGCACACTACTATAGCGACCTTGATAGTATTAGAGATTAAATTGAGTTCCTAGACACTACTTCAAAATGTTTAATGGAAGAATTTCAAAGGATGTCTACGCCTCATGAGAACACTTCCAACATAATGACTAGTGATAAAAATGATAAGAGCAAACAAAAAGTTACCACTTCTTGCATACCTAAAAGTGATGATAAAGCCCTTGTTGTTCATGTTGCTCTTAAGGTTTAAGATACTTCTCAATGGTATTTTGACAGTGGGTGATTTAGGCACATGACCGGTGAAAAGTCATATTTTACCAACCTTGTGGATCGCAAGGAAGGAAAAGTCACCTTTGGGGATGGGAGTAGGTCTAGCATATTAGGACGGGGATGCATGGACATTTGATGATTTCCAAAGCTAGACAATGTGTTGTATGTTGAAGGATTGAATTCTAACTTAATAAGCATAAATGAACTTTACGATGCCAAATTTGCGATAAAGTTTGACCGGTCGGAATTTAACGTTTTTGATCAATCAGGTGAAATTTTTCTACAAGGTGTGAGGCCTATGGATAATTTCTATGACATCATTTCCAAGTCCTCTTTAGTATACAATAGTGTTAAGGTCTCCTTTATGGACCTTTGGAATTGGTGACTAGGTCACCTTAATTTTAGAGATCTTACGAGGTTAGTTAAGAAAGACCTAGTTCGTGGCTTACCATCACTTAAAAAAACAACTTCCTCGGTTTGTGGCCCTTTCTAACAAGAGAAACAAATCAAGAGTCCCCGTAGGAAGTTAAATACCATTACCACCTACCGTGTTTTAGAGTTGATACACATGGATCTTATGGGTCCCAGGCATACGAAGAGTATTAATGGTAAGAAGTATATTCTAGTGTTGGTTAATGACTTTCGAGATATTCTATTGTTTAGTTTATGAGAGAAAATCCCGATGCTATTGAGTTTTAACAATCACGTGTCATGTTCTTCAAAATCAACATGGTGTCACTATAAATTGTATTCGTAGGGACAATGGAACTGAATTTAAAGTTGACGGAGTTAATTGTTTTTGTGATGAAGTTGGCATCAAACATGAGTTTTCAGTCGTTCCTACTCCTCAACAAAATGTCATTGTTAAAAGGAAGAATTGAACAATTCAAGAGATGGAAAGGTCCATGCTTGTTGGAAGGAAAGTGGCGATACATTTTTGGGCGGAGGCGATTAGCACCGCATGACACCCGAAGGGGTTATCTTCATCCACACACGCTTCACACTCTATATGAGTTATGTATCGATAAGAAACCCAACCTACCTTATTTTTGATTTTTTGGGAGTCCTTGCTATATCCTTAGAGATAGAGAGCAATTAGGGAAATTTAACTCGTGAAGCGATGATGGAATATTTTTAGGATATTCATCGACAAGTAGAGCCTATAGGGTGTATAACCTTAATATCTCTAAGTTCATGGAATTGATAAACGTCATGATTAGAGATGATATACCGACTGCATTTATTGATTGTGATCTTGCGTGTGAGAATAATGCACCTCCTGATGATGATATCATTGTTCCCTACACAACCACGTTCGACCTCGCTATTAACAAAGAGTATCTATAATAACCCCCATTTCTCACGTAAAATTTGGCCAAACACGATACGCCAAAGATGAAGCTTATCAATAATTTATAACATTCTCAACACTGAAGAAAATAAAAGTTGATTTTATTGTATATAAAAAAATCATAATTAATAAAAAAACATGTGAATAAAACTGAATTAATACATGAATGCAAAAGTGAATCATCATATAACGTCCGTAATGTAAAGATAACTACAAACTGATATAAATAAACTGTCGATCTTATGCCCATAAAATCTCTATATGGAATAAAATAACCAAATGAAAAAGTACAACCTATAATAGAATCAATGAAACAAAATTCGTTACATCCAAGGCAACTGTACGTCTGATCCATCGTCAGTCCTGCTATCCCTATTCATGAAAAAACCTGGGGGAGAAAAACTTTTATAATTTTTGGTCCGAGCCCTAAAGTTGCAAGGATTCTTCACCAGTAAATATGTAAAATGTAACTAACTCATACTTCATGTCTCTCTATCAACGCTCTCATGTATCGAGTATCTCACCTCTCATCTAGAAGAAATCCTACTCGCATCCTCAAACAAATACAAATAACTCCATTGTTTAATCTGACATGTAGCAATAAAGTTATCTAGCTCTGCAGATTAGCTCTATAAGGATACCCATTAAGTTACATATAAATTCAGTGCATATTTTTACGCCATATAATGTTCCTTATCCCTAGTCTATCTCATCAAACTATTTGATTTTTAATTCACACCAATTATCGTCCACATCATTAGACTATAAAATTCATTCTCTTTAATTTCTGCCTACATTCTTAAAGTGCCCAATCACGCGACTTAAAAAGTGTGTCTTTATTGCATGAGTTTACGACTCAAGTGCAAGTCGATCGCTCAGTAATAATCTGGTAAATCGGGTGTCGAACACAAGGAATAGGACACAGAACGTGAAGATGAATATGACGAATAACTAACCGTACGATTGACTCAGAGAAAGAAGGGAAAAGATGATGATTTGTGACCTTCCAATCAACTAATGCGAGTTAATTAAATTAGTAAATAAATTATGTATGCAAGAATAACTAAGCGAGTTTTAAATGAATATGAGAAGATGGAGTTAGGGTACACTCCCCCGAACCGTCGGTGATTACGTAAAATTTAAAAACTTCAAAAACATAATTCTCATTTCAAAGAAACATCAAATACTTTCTAAGCATTCGACATAAGCGAATTTTACTCCTCACAATATCAAATCAAAACTTGTATTTGACGATAATGATAAATTACCAAAATTCCAATTGCACCCTTAAACATTCCGGTTACCTAGGACAAACGGAATTAAAAAACTTACAACCTTTATTTTGATAAAAATCAAACCTTTGAATTGTTAATTACATTTTATTCCCTTTTAAATCCATTCGTAGCACCTAGGTGGGGTTCATGTACCCCAACCCGCTAAAAACTTAGCCAGGCATAGTTACGTGGGAAATAACCAAAATTTTAACGTTGCATGCACTGGAAAAAATGGTGAAACTATTACTAAACATCCATAAAAGTCCTAGAATCCCAGAAAAATAAATAAAAACATGCAAAGATGGAGAATATGCAAGAACAAGATAGATGAGACAAACTTGATATTAAAATCTTGAAAAGTGATCCATAATAATGTATCTTTAGTGCATGAATGAAAACTAGGGTTCTTGATTTCTCTTCTTTTTAATTATATGGTGCTAAACAATATATAGAATACTAAATGAATAATAATACCATGTTTTTCTAAGAGTTTTAATCAGATGCCAGCGAACCGGTTCGGTATGGCCTTTATAAATGGGTGAACCGGTTTGAAATTCTAGTAACGAGGTCAAATTTGTAATCAACACCAAACTGGTTCGTCCAAGAACCAAACTAGTTCGTACCTTGAAATTTCTATCTTTTCTTCCTTGAATTCTTCTCATTTTCATATCTTCTCAAACGAGATTCGAATTTGGATGTCGTTTCTTCCTATGTACGTGTGAGATCGAGATCTTCGACTTCTCTTTAGGTTCTTCATTCGAATTCTAGTTGTCAATTATGCTACTACTCTCAACTTTTCTTCTTTTCTTTTCGATTTTTATTTCGATTTTCTCTTGTCTTCACGTGCACGAAATACCTGAAAAATATAAGAGAAATACACGAAACTCGGTGTACTTGTGAGAAGCTGTAAGTAGCAATGATATAGGATAAATCCACTTCAAGTGAACCGCAAGGGGTGATAAAAAACTTTTAAATTACAGGGAATAAATATTAAGACTTTATGCCTAATCAAACCCCCGTAACTTAGAACTTTGATCGTCCTCAACAATGTAAAAGAATCCAAACAAGATAAAAACACTTGAAAAATATTTTATTGGGATATAATGTCTTTTTCGAGGATGAGCAATTTCATTTAGCGTATGCAGCAAGTCGTTAAACCGCTAGGTTACCCTAATAGGACGAGTGGTATCTCGTGAGAGTTTGTAATGAATATACCCACAAAATTTGTCGTTCGACTAAAATAAAAATCAAAATACTTAAAAACTGTACAATTTAAATTCCCCAAAAATAATAACCGTAAATTTATATTCAATATTCTCAATTCGTAGTGTGTGTGTGTGTGCGAAGTCGAGAATTCAACCGCTAATTTTCACCGATTGATCATTACGTTACTTCTCGAAAATTCGTTTTGATTCAATTCTCACGGGATACTCTCACAAATGAATCTCTCAGAATATGGTTATTTCTTTCAGTGTGCGTGATTTATAAGAGTAAATATAACGGAACACAAATTCACGCACACAAATTTGAAAGACGAAATTTTCATGGTGAAAAGATCTCTTCAACGGAATATGGTTATTGGGAAACGGGAAACATAATCTTTTAATCCGCGCCAATTAATCTCTCTTATTATCTTTTCATGTCTTAAGCTCTCTACGCGGTAATTAATTTTGTCATTCAGACTCGGTTAGGACTTTTTCGAGTTGTAAGATGTATTGGGTATAAAGAGAATGGTTGAAAAATCCGGAGTTGGAAAATTTTACTTACTATGTGCTTTGGCATTTGCTCTTTTTATTTTCTTTTTCTATTTTGTTTCTTTTGTTTTGTTTTGTTTTTTCTATTTTTGTTAAGCATTTTTCTTCTATTTTTTCTTACCCCTTTTTATTGTACCATTTGGACTTTATATGAATTTTTTGATTTTCATAATTTCGGGCTAAATGGGTTTTTCGGGTTAGTCAAATGAATTGAGAATTTTATTCGGCTCAATTGGGTTTGCAAAAGGGATAATTTTTCATTACTTTTTATGGCTAATATTTTTGGGTAACAAATGATGGCCTAATTTCATTATCCAAATTACTAATTATTTTACCATATTCGTTTCGAGATGAATTTAGTTTAGAAGTATTTATAGCACGCTTTTCAATACAACATCTCACACGTTTCCCCTAACCGATCAAAACAAAGGAATAGAGATCCTAAATAACTTTTTTTAACGTTGAAACAAACATTGAGTTAACCATTAACTCAAATTGATTTAATTACTCACAAAAATCGATAGTGTCGAAATCTCACCAGGTTAATTAATCTCCACACTTATTCGTAAAGTCGTTAATTTTTACTCAATGTTCATCTTTAGTCAATTTCGATTTTGTGCATTTGATTTTTACAATTTGAGACTTCAAACAAAATTTCAGTGATATTTTCGAAAAATTTAAATTTTTATTTATTTTGAAAAAAAATATTTTTGTCCCTTTTTTGAAATTTTCTATTTTTGGGGGAATTTTGAAATTTGTGAGTTTTTTAAAACGCACGTGTACCCCCCCCCCCCCCCCCCCCCCCAACTTAGACTTTTGTAATGTCCTCATGAAAAAGGGCTAAAATCTAAAAAAAAAAAGAGTGCGTAAAAAAATAAAAATGACAAAATGCAAAGTTCTTGTATTAATAAAATGACTAATTATAAGCAACAAGATAGGATAAAGCTTTACATAGTTATTTGACAAAAATTCAGCAACAAGGGCCCAAAAAGAACTACATAAATGACAACCAAAACAAACATCAATACCAAATACGGGAGCTACTTGGGGGGTGGTTTGGACGGCCAGGGCCTACTCGGATCATAAGGATCGTAGAAATAGGTTGGGATTGAAATGCTTGGGCCCATTTGTGCGCAGTACATTTCCACTTAGAGTCGAAAGATGATGCTCGTGTCCCGCTCGTAGTTTCTCGTAAAAGTATCAAAACGAGTCTCTAAAGCTTCAATGCGGATCTCATCGAGGACATAATCCAGATCCACCTCCTCATCATACTTGGGCTCCTCTTCCCCCGTTTTAACATATTTCTCCTCCGATGGAGGTGGGCGGACTACTTCCATTTCCTGGACACTCCTAGTGCCTTGGGGAGATGGGGTTGCATTTATGGTGGTTGAAGCCCGATATCTTTTAAGAGGGAGGTGATGAAACGGGCATATGGGAGGGCGATCTTGCCTCTTCGATCCATGGCATCGTGTATGAACTCCCCGTAAAAGGTGCGAACGAGGTGAATTAGGCTAGCCTCGGTGAGGAGATGGTAAAGAAAATTTCCACAGAAAATACGGATTGCCAAGTTGCTTGAAGTTTGGAGTATGGATCCGCAAATGATCAAAAAGGCAAGACGGGTCTCTCATCGAGATTACCCACCGTAAAGGTATCACGCTCCCACACGTGATTGGGCGTGATTCATTGGATGCATTAATGCTTTGGGATTGGGCTGCCCATGATGGGGAAATCGAAGCTTAGGGGGTCGAAAACTCACTTGGCCCTCATTTTTTGGATGATGATGTTGAGAGAGCACGTCTCATCGACGTAGGCTTCATATGTACCATTGTTAGTTTTGACGAGAGTGCCGTAAAACATGTGCATTTCATCTAGCCACACATCTTCACCGGGATTCGCAAGGAATTGACACCACCTTTGTCGACGAAATAGAGTGGAGACTTCTTGAGGTAGATCATCCCAATTGAGTTCTCATTCAATGTGCACGGTGCGGGTGGGAGAGAAGAAAGTTTTTCACCTTATACACTCTTGGTCGGAACGGCATGGGTGATCACCGTCATGGAGGATTTTTATCGAATCATACTTCTCGAGAGTTTCATCATTAGCCATTTGGAAAAAAAAATGGGAATTGATTTGAGAAGAGTAAGGGTGAGGATAGATGGAAGAGGATGGAATGAAGGGTTGGAGGTGTATTTACAAGTAGAGGGGTGGTGGAAAAGGAGTGGAGAATGTGGAGGGAAAGGTTAGAGAGAATGGATGGGGATGGAAATATTGGAGGGAAGAATGGGGTGGGAGTTTTTGGAGTTTATTGAAGAGGGAAATGAATGTGTGAAAGTGGAAGGGGGGAAGAATGGGAGGGAACGAAATTCTGCACCTGCTTGAAGCGAACCGATTTAGCCTGGTGCGAACCGGTTCGATCCTTTTTATTTTTTATTTATCCAGCGGTGTCAACCGGTTTGGCTCTGATAGTAAGGACAGGGAGAACCGGTTCAGAATTCCAGTATGTCCCCCCTAAATTTCATCTAAAAAAATAATTTTTGAAAACTCCCAAAAATCACTTTTCCGAAAAACTTCCAAATCTCCCACTCATATTTTAGCTTAAAAAACCTCAAAAACTCACCTTAAAATGCCCTATGCTCTCACGTGCTGTGCTTTTGTGCTCCTATCCTTTCTCTAACCATAACCTACGACCTCTAACTAGTCTAACCTATACAACTCGCTATGATACACAAGAATCACCCCATACACGTCGAGGCTGCAACGACCTCTCCGTTTAAGCTTAATCCACCTCGTAAACGAGGTTTGACGACAAAATTGTGTCAGCTTACTTAACACACGCCTCTAGATATGGATTTAGGCGTTGTCCATTCACTTTGAACGTATCTTCCCTCATAGGATCTTCTAATTCGACGGCTCCATGGGGAAACACCTCTCTCACAACGAACGAATCGGTCCACCACAAACGTAACTTGTCGGGAAATAAATGTAAACGCGAGTGGTATAGAAGCACTTTTTAACTCGAATGAAACTCCTTTTGATGGATAATTCGCTTATGTACGAGTCTCATTCTTTATTTGGATATTTTGGCACTTTCATACGCATCGTTGCATATTTCTTCTAACTCATTCAATTGAAGCTTGCATGCTTCACCAGCTTGATCCATGTTGTAATTCACGATCTTGATTTCCCAATATGCCTTTTGCTTTATCTCCATGGGGAGATGGAAAGGCTTTCCATACATAAAGAGAAAAGGGAACATCCCGAGGGTGTACTTATACGTGGTTCGATAAGCCTATAACGCATCGTTCAAACGGAGAGACCAATCCTTCCAATTAGGATCGACAGTCTTTCCTAGAATATGCTTAATCTCACGATTAGATAATTTAGCTTGCCCGTTCGTTTGGGGGTGATAAGTCATCCCAACCTTGTGAACGACCCCATACTTTCTCATGAGTTTTTCAAACGGCCTATTGTACAAGTATTTGCCGTTATCGCTAATAATTTCCTTTGGAGCTCCGAAGCAAGAAAGTTTGTGTTCTTGTAAAAACTTTATCACCACTGTTGATACCAAAATTAATATGCTGATGTGGACGAATAAATACGAAAGACACGTGTCAATCTACGTGGCACAATAGCAGCGAGGAAGTTCATTTCCCGACCAACCATGCTTCTTTCCGAGGTACGAGGATACACCGAGGTACTCTAGTTCTCCGAGGAACTCCTGATCAGCGAGCAGCTATGGCGGTCCGAGCTGCACCTCGGTCGTATCATTAATTGCCAGATAATCAACAGTTCAGATATTCATTGAATGCTTATATTCTTGACGCGCACGCTGCATTAAAAGTATTACCCTTTCACATGTATATCATTTAATGTATCGAACCTTTCATGTACAGCCTCAAGGATATAAATACCTTGTATAAAACCCATTCAAGGGGACCGGAATTTCTGGAGAGAACTTGTAATCAAGAATTCCACAAACACTCAGCAATAACATAACAGTGGACGTAGGCTTTATTCCTAGCCGAACCACTTTAAAAATCTTTGTCTTATTTATTTATCTGTGATTGAATAATTAGAGCAATCTAGTTTTTTACATCAACAGATTGGCGCCGTCTGTGGGAAACGACTGTTACTATCGTTTTTCGCAAAAATCATTTGTTATTAATGGCAGATAATCCAGAATCCAGTAATCGAAATGCTGGAAGTGCTGGAAATCCTCCAAATCCATCTGCAACTCCAGATCTGGCTGGAATTATGACAAATCTGGCTCAAGGACAAACCGCCATGCAAGAATCTATGAGACAACTCATTCAAACTCTTCAAGGCGGTGCACCTACCTATTCAGGACAACGGAGTGATCGTGGGCAATCACGATCCAGACGTACTGCGTCATATCGTAATGGGGAATCTAATGATTCTTCTTACCAACCTGGGCGAACTTCATCGATACGGGCTACGGATACAAATCAACCTATATCTCTCTCTCCGGAGAGAACCAGCGCTTTGGAAAGATTAAGCAGGGCGTCTCCTTTCAGTCGATTAGGACCAAGGAGGAATATGAGTCCACCTAGAGCTCCATCGAGAAGTTTTCGGCCACCATCAGGTTTGAGAGAAGGATCAGCACAATCACGACCAGCTACTCGTCGAGATAAATCTCAGGAAGCTACGTCAGAACAATCAGTTGCTCGGACTAAGCGGCCTGAGGAAGGAAATGAAGCATGGAAAGGTTCCATTCAGCGGTTAGAGGATGGACTGGGCGAAATGGCTAAGGCAAGAAACCCCTTACAGAGAACTTTTGTTCAAGGGACACCTTTTGTGCAAGCCATTGTGGATTTTCTTACACCATCGAAATTCAAAGCACCTGTGGTGACCCCCAAGTATGATGGAAAGACAGATCCTGTACTCCATATAGAACAATACCAAGCTGCCGCCGACATATATGCCGTCCCCGACGAGATGAGGTGTAGAGCATTCTCGGGAACTCTTACCGGATCTGCACAGATATGGTATAACAATCTTCCTCGGGGTAAGATTTTAACTTTTATTCAATTAGCCGAGTTGTTCATTGGGAATTTTTGTTTTGGGGTGAAGCCGATAAAGCGAGTAGCACATTTGTTAAGTGTTAGACAAAAATCAGGTGAAAGTACTAGAGACTACATAACTCGTTTTAATAACGAGAAGTTGGAAGTCGTAGATTACGAAGAAAAGACAGCAATCACTGCTTTGATGAGTGGTTTGCTGCCTAATAAGCTGTATTACACCTTGGCCAAAGATCCACCTAAAACTATGTCCGAGTTGATGGCAAAAGCAGCCAAAATTATGAATGCCGAGGAGGCTATGGCTGCGAAGAAGAATATGGATAAAGAAGTAAAAGTGGAGGTCGACAAGTCTAAGAAGAAAGATAAAAAAGGTAATGGTGGTGACAAGCATTACAGAAATAATAGGACAACGTTGGAAGTCCTAAAGAAGTACGATAATTATACCCCATTGAAAATGGGTATTAATCATGTTTTGGAAGAAATCAAGAATAACGAGGAAATCAAGTGGCCAGAGAAACTGAAGACAAATCCCGATCTGAGGAATAAGGCCAAATATTGCGAGTTTCACAAAGATCATGGCCATATGACCAAAAATTGCATAGCCCTTCAGAATGAGATTGAAACACTGATCCGAAGAGGAAAGTTGTCAAAGTATGTAGATCGTAGAGGTGAAAGGAAGAATGATGATAGAACTAGAGAGAGATCTAGATCTCCTCGTCGTGCAGAGGAGAAAAAGAAGAGGGATCATGAAGATGATCCGGATGATGACCCTGATCTTCCCAAGAAGCCAAGGCAGCCTGAACGAGAGGTATTTTCCATTCGTTTTGGGTCATTTGATTGTAATGTGATTACAGGAGGAGATGCAGGAGGAGGAGACCTTACTGCAGAAAGAAAAGCTTACCTCGGAGAGGCTCAAGCTTGTTCATATATTCAACGAATAAATCTGGCCGAGGATGATCGTCCGAGGAAGGTAAACAAAGAGAAGCTAGTGATTGGTTTTTCAAAAAATGACCTGGCAGGTGTTCTTTACCCTCACGATGATCCTTTGGTGATCAAAATGAGGATGAAGGATGTAGTCATTTCAAGGGTGTTAGTAGACAATGGTAGTTCGGCAGACATCATGTACTATTCATGCTTTGATAGCTTGAATTTAAAATTATCTCAATTGGAACCTTATCACAGACCCCTTCTGGGTTTTGCTGGCGAGAAAGTTTTTCCACTTGGGACGATCAAGTTGGATATACTCATTGGAACCTGGCCTGCTTGTCGAACAGAAAGAATACGCTTCTTTGTGATGGATAAGAATGTGCAGTCAGCCTACAACATCATCATGGGAAGAGTTGGATTGAAGAAGTTCGAAGCAGTTCCATCTACAGTACATCAGTGTTTGAAATTCCCAACGAATTTTGGAGTCGGAATTATGAAAGGTGATCAAAAAGTAGCTCGGGAATGCTATTATTCGTCTGCCGAGCAAGAAGAACTTGAAGAATCAAGGAAAAAGACTACTACTTATCAAGTGGAGGAGGGTACAGAAATTGAAACTCTTGACCCTAGGGATGAATCTCAACTTGTAAAAGGACAGGTGGTGGAGTCTACAGAAACTGTTATTCTGGACGACGAGCATCCTGAACGAGTAACCCAGATAGGATCGTCGCTGGATGTTTCAATAAAACAGGAGTTGATAACTTTTTTGAGAAACAGGAAGAATACTTTTGCTTGGAGTCATGAAGACATGCCAGGTATAGATCCAAACTTCTTATGTCACGAACTCAATGTGAATAAGGAGATCAAGCCTGTGAAGCAAAGAAGAAGAGTGTTTAGTCCCGAGAAGAACCAGACCATACAAGAGGAGGTCGAGAAACTTCAGAAAGCCCAATTCATTGAAGATGTGAAATATCCAGATTGGTTGGCAAATGTGGTGATGGTAAAGAAGAAGAACAAAAAATGGAGAATGTGTGTTGATTTCACTGATCTCAACAAGGCATGCCCAAAAGATCATTTTCCGTTGCCCAGAATTGATCAACTAGTGGATGCTACCTCGGGACATGAGCTACTCAGTTTTATGGATGCTTATTCTGGCTACAATCAGATCAAAATGAAGCCGGAAGACAGGGAAAGTACTTCTTTTATCACCCCAAGGGGAACTTATTGTTATAATGTTATGCCTTTTGGTTTAAAAAATGCAGGTGCAACATATCAGCGGCTGATGAACAAGGTTTTTGCCGAACAAATCAGTTGCAATATGGAAGTTTATGTCGACGACATGCTCACCAAAAGCAAGAGAGCTACTAATCATCTAGTTGACTTAGGCCAGACCTTTGATCAACTGGACAAATACCAAATGAAGCTCAACCCGACGAAGTGTACCTTTGGAGTACGAGAAGGAATGTTCCTCGGATACATCGTCAATCAACGAGGTATTGAGGCAAATCCAGAAAAGATCAAAGCTCTTTTAGGGCTGCGATCCCCAAGGACGAGGAAAGAAGTACAGAGTCTTACCGGACGAGTTGCAGCGCTCAACAGATTTGTATCCCGAGCAACTGATAAATGCCTCCCATTCTTCAAAACACTGCGAAAAAGTTTTGAGTGGACTGATGAATGTGAGAAGGCCTTTCAAGATTTGAAGAAGTACTTGGGAGCCCCACCATTGTTGTCTAGGCCAATAACTGGAGAGAAGCTGTACTTGTATTTGGCAGTATCAGAGAATGCAGTTAGTTCAGCATTGATCAGATTGGAGAATGGAGTCCAGAAACTTATCTATTACACAAGTAAAGCTTTCCGAGGTGCAGAAATCAGGTACCCAAAGCTAGAAAAATTGGCATTGGCATTAATTGAAGCAAGTAGAAGAATGAGGCCATACTTCCAGGCCCATACAATCATTGTGTATACCGACATGCCATGAAGACAAGCCCTTCACAAGCCAGAAAAGTCAGGAAGATTGATGTATTGGGCAATAGAACTCGGTGAATATGACATTGTGTATGAACCTAGATCATCATTGAAGGGGCAAGCTGTAGCAGATTTTATAGCAGAGTTCACATACCCTGATACCCCCGAGGAACAAAAGGTACTTGCTGACCTACCTGTGGACGATACAGTATCAACAGACACAAATCCAGACCAACTAAGGTTGGTAAAAGGACTTGTGGATGTAGAAAAATCATCATATTCAAACCCAGACCAACTAAGGTTGGTAAAAGGGTGCGAGCAGATGACCGATGAGGAGCGAAAGGTACCAGGGGATGATGGAAGAAAACAACAGATATTTTACCGAGGAACTCTGACAGATAAGAAATTTGAAGACGACGTACCTACATGGAGATTATATGTAGATGGATCATCATGCAAAGCTGGATGTGGAGCAGGGATTATTTTAAACACCCCAGATGATATTGACATGGAGTATGCCTTGAGATTCCAATTCAAAGCTTCCAATGATGAAGCTGAGTATGAGGCCATGATAACAGGTTTTCATTTGGCGAAAGTTATGGAGGCACGACAAATAATTGTTTTCAGTGATTCTCAATTAATTGTGAATCAAATGATGGGGATATATGCAGTGAAGGGAGAGTTAATGGTGAAGTACCATGCGAAGGTGATGGAATTATTGACAGAATTTGATGCTATTCAATTGGTAAGGATACCGAGGATGGAGAATGCTAGAGCAGACGCATTGGCCCGATTAGCGTCAGCTACGCGCACCGAGCTGCGAAGAACAATACCAATTGAAGTATTAGAAAGTCGGAGCATAGAAGAAGATCTGACGGTGAAAATTATTACCCTTGATTTAGGACCATCTTGGATGGATCCTATCAGGGCATACATTGAAGAAGGAGAATTACCAGAGGACAAGCTAGCTGCCAAGAAATTGAAGTATAAAGTTGCTCGGTATGTGTTAACTAATGGTGTTTTGTATAGACGAGGAATTATGGTAGGTTTACAGAGATGTGTGCATCCATCAGAAGTCAAAGAGTTGATTGAAGAAATCCATGAAGGATCTTGTGGAGCTCATGTAGCGGGTCGGACACTTTTGCAAAGGGTAATGACACAAGGATATTACTGGCCGACGATGAGGACTGATTGTATAGCCTATGCCAAGAAGTGTGACAAGTGCCAACGTTTTTCCTCTATCCGAAGAACTCCACAAGCATTGTTGACACCCATAACTTCACCTTGTCCATTTGCCATGTGGGGTGTTGATCTGGTTGGACCATTGCCGACGACCCAAGGAAGGTTCAAGTATCTCGTCGTGGCAGTGGATTACTTTACTAAGTGGGTGGAAGCTGAACCACTAATTGATATGACGTACGAGAAGGTATATCAGTTCATTTGGAAGAATATCATTTGTCGATATGGTCTCCCCCATGCTTTCATCACAGACCATGGAACACAATTCGATAATGAAGAATTTGCTGCCTATTGTCATCAGTCGAACATTTTGAAGTATCATTCAGCACCAGGACATCCCCAAAGCAATGGACAGACTGAGGTGACGAACAGAACATTACTAAATGGTTTGAAGAAGAGGTTAAGAGAAGCTAAAGCAAATTGGATTAATGAGCTCCAATCAGTACTATGGGCTTACCGAACAACTCCCCGAGCAACAACTGGAGAATCACCATATATGCTAGCCTTTGGAAGTGAGGCTGTGATACCTGCCGAGTTGGGTCTCCCAACGCATAGAGTACTGAATTTCAATTCCCCAATCAGCGATTTGATGAGAAGAATGGATTTGGATATGCTCGAGGAGGTTAGAGAAGAGGCAGCCATTAGGAATGCTGCTTACCAACAACGTACAGCTCTGTTCTACAACAAAAGGGTGAAGAAATGTGATTTAAAAGAAGGGGATTATGTGCTAAAGAGAGTCATTCAGAAGAAAAATAAGTTGGAAGCAAACTGGCATGGACCTTACCGAGTTACAGAGGTTGTTCGTCCAGGAACTTACAGAATAGCAACTCTAGAGGGAGAAGAATTTAAGAATGCATGGAATGCAGAACACCTGCGCAAGTATTATCAGTAATGTAAAATGTAAAGCATTTCCTTCATTATGAATAAAACGAGGATGTTTCACCATTTTCTTTCTGTTGAAAGTTTTTCGGGGAATACTAGTGTAGTACACTACGCACAACAAATACTCCTTTGGTTAGGAGAAGCTCTAAGGAGCCAAAAAGTGCTCTAAGGAGCCAAAAGCTCTAAGGAGCCAAAACTCCTTTGGTTAGGAGGCGCTCTAAGGAGCCAAAAAGTGCTCTAAGGAGCCAAAAGCTCTAAGGAGCCAAAACTCCTTTGGTTAGGAGGCGCTTTAAGGAGCAAAAAGTGCTCTAAGGAGCCAAAAGCTCTAAGGAGCCAAAACTCCTTTGGTTAGGAGGCGCTCTAAGGAGCCAAAAAGTGCTCTAAGGAGCCAAAAGCTCTAAGGAGCCAAAACTCCTTTGGTTAGGAGGCGCTCTAAGGAGCAAAAATTGCTCTAAGGAGCCAAAAAGCGCTCTAAGGAGCCAAAAGCTCTAAGGAGCCAAAAAAATAAAAAAATAAAATACTCCTTTGGTTAGGAAAAACAAAATATTCCAAAATACACCAAGTATAGTTGGTCGGGGATAAAGACCCACTAACTATAGTTGGTCGACGAGGACAAATTATTGACTTTAGTTGGTCGGACACATTTTATGAAAATATTTGAAATTGAACCAAGTATGGCTGGTCGGGGATAAAGACCCATCAACTGTAGTTGGTCGACAAACATTATTCATCCATCATGGTTGGTTGGATTACTTTATTGAATAACCTTGATACTTGTAACTTTTTATTAAGTTGCCCAATGAACAATATTATCGTTATCTTTTTAATATATACATATGCATAAGTGTAAAGTGTTTGATAAAACACGAAATAATACCAATACAGATTTACAAACAAAAATGAAGTCTTTCATTAAAAATTCAAAATAAGTTACATATTACATGTATGTGCTGACTATTACATTAAGATTCCTATTCTAATTTTTTCTTGCCCTTTGCTTTTGAGACAGGCTCTTCGCCAGCAGGAGGATCTTCCAAGCAAAGAGGAGAATTAATAAAGTTTAAGTCCTTCAGCATTCTGACATTCATTATTGAAGGGGTATCCATTAGATGCTCTGGACGAGATACTTCAACTTGGGAATGAAGGCTATAATCACCGAGGTACTTTGAAATTAAGCTGCGAGGAATGGAACGAGCTGGGATCCAGGCCATGTCCAATTTGAAAGGTGGCACAGGCAAGTCAAGTAGCCCAGGAGCATGATAATCCCATAAGAAGTGCCCTCGCTCCAATTTTAACACACCCAGTGCATTCAACCATCCCTGTTTATAACCTTCATTATTGGAATGTTCAATACGAGCATCCAAGTGAACAAGGGCTTCATTGTATCATGCCATCCAGAATTCCCTTGGCTGTTTATGGAATTGGAAGGTTAATCTATCCAATTGTTCATGAAGGCTTTTGGCAAAAAGATCCTTATTATGCAGAGCAGATTTCGTCGCTGTAAGTTGATCTTCCAAGGATAGATTCTTCTTGGACATTTCTGATAGGGCCCGATCTTTGACGTTTAATTGGAATGCTTGAGTTTCCAAAGTAGATTGGGTACGAGCCTCTTCAACATTGCGACTAAGGACTTTTGATCGGCTCCGAGAAGCGACTGGAGAGTTTTGCTCCTCGGCAACATTTTGAGCAGCTCTTCCTCGCCCCCGAGAACCTCTTCCTCGTCCACGAGCAGCCCCAGAAACTGCAGATCTTCTTAAATCATCCAGTTCTTGCCTTAATTTGGCATTTTCGACCTCTAAGAAAGAGAAACCTTCATCAGTAACGGGCACTAGAGCAGTGGAAGATGATGCTGCAGATTCATATTGAGCCAACTTTTTCTGTAAATTGTTATTTTCTTGTTCCAGGATCTCGGCAATCTGCCTGCAAGCTTCAACTTCACCTTTTAAGGTCCTTTCCCTAATATCGTATCCAGCAATGATCTTCTTATGGCCTGTTTCAGAAGAGAGTTGCTGGTATCTATTTTCATAATCCTCGTGCAACGAGGCCATTGTTGCATTGTGTTGATTTTGAAGATCCTCTATGGAACCATGAAGTTCCTCGATCAGTTCGTAATACGCCACATTATTGGCCACAGATCTATCAAGCAAATCCTTCAGATACCGGTAAGCCTCAACTGCTTGTTCTGAGGCATCGTGACCAAGGATGTCGACAATCTCTGATACACTTAGGTCTGTATGACCAACTTTATAATATCCATTGCATTGTCGCATCAACTCAGTATCAGGAGCAGATATCAATTCCATTCTGGCCAAAAACTAATAAAGAAGAGGAAGCAGGAGTTAATAAATAAAAGCAGACAGAGTATCAATAAAGAAGAGGAACGAAGATGTATTTTATTAGATCATCAAAAGGTTACATTGTTCGATTACAAGAATTGAAATATAGAAATGATACCGAACAACTTCACACCTTTTCCTTGTCCCCCAAGACTTTCTCGGGAGGCTGGGACGAGGAGCTCGGTTGCTCGGTGGTATCAACGGGTTGATCAGCAGGAATCTTCTCGGCAGGAGGAGGCATAGAAGAAACGTCCTCGACTACAGGGGGTTGAGAAGCAGAGACTGGGTCACCCATATCCATAGAAGACTCATCTGAGGCAGGCTCATCTTCTTCTTCTTCCACAATCGGTGGAGGAGGACCAGGGAGATGTTGTTGGAATAGCTCAGAATCGTCTTGGACCTTCAACTCTTGAAGAGCAGCTACCCAGCCATCGTGGAAGTATTTCAACTTCCCATATTGGACTTGGGATGTCATTGCAGCTATCCCTCTCTCCCATCCTTTCTCCCGACCAACACTGAAATATTTCTTGATTGCGACCTTTCTCCTCAACTTCTCCGAGGAGAGCTTCACCTCCAATTCCTCCTTTTTGACCTTGATATCTCGCAGGGTAGATAACTCTTCTTCTGCCTTTTTCAGCTGGCCATCATATTCCTGATGTTTAACCTCCAAACCTTTTACTTTCTCCTCCAAATTCTTGGAGGTTTCGGCCATTTTCACCTTCTTAGCTTCAGCCACAGCTAATTTCTTCTCCCAAACAGCTTTTTCGTCAACATACTGTTGACGAGATTCCTTTAAAGACTGAGTCAAACCCAACAGAGCATCCTCTACACCTGACGAGGAGCTTGAAGCTTTAATAGCTTCATCCTTCTTCACAATATTATTAAAACAGTTCACCAACTGAAAGATGAGAAAAATAGCAAAGTCAATACAAAATGCAAGCTTTCAGAGAAAGAAAGAAAAACCAGAAGTATAAGAAATTTACTGAAGCAAGGTGACGAGCAGCTAAGGATGTCAGCATATCCCTAGGAATTCTTTCATCAATACCATGGACCTCGGGTACAACCGAGTTCATTGCAGAACTTGGAAGAATGATGTTTGGAACATCAGTACCACCAGCAGGTAGGGAGGAGGCAGTTTCAGCCGGAGTAACTAAGGATGATTTCCTCAATCTCTTCAACGGGCGGTCAGAACCGTCAACCAAAGGGGTCTTGGTCGGAGAGATTGTAATTACATCTACAGGAGCATTTTTCTTGCTCGGAACCATTGGGGGCTTCTCGGTAGCTTTGGAAGACCCAGCATCCACTTTTTTTGTCCCCTCTGGGGCATCAGTTTTGCTTTTCTTGGCCCCAGCAACAGAAGTAACATCATCAAAGAGAGCAGGAGGAGCTCTTTTCTTACCCATCCTTTGACTTAAAGTAAGATGAGAATCTGAAGATGAACCTTCTGGAGTTGAAGCTGGTTCAACAGGGCGAGCAGTATAAGAGGTTGTGTAACTCTTATACTGTAGCAGATATGAGGCAGACCTGATGTGTTCGTCTGCAATGTTCTTGTGCAAACCCCAGATAAGTTTCAGATGCTTGATATTAACCTCTGATTCTTTTGGAGTTCTTCTTTTGCTATCAACTGCAAATAAATACATACGAGATATCAATCGTACATTTTGTCAAACATGATGAAAGCATAATTTCATAAGAAAAATAAAATGAAAAATAAACCTATCCCATTGCCATATGGGGGGCATCTGGGACCATTGTATACGCCATCTCCAGCTAAAGGGGCATGTTGCCAATTTTTTATAACCAATCCATGTTCGAAATAATCCCTATTTGAGTCAGGGAGGTTAACTACAAGGGCTCTATTTAAAAACCTAGTTTTTAAGTAATAAATATTATCTAGAGTGGCCCATTTATAGCAGTACATGATCTCAGGGATCCCAATACGAGTCCCATGAGTTAGATTTAATTTGTACACCCCATTAATTATTCTCCATGAATTGGGGGCTATTCTTGCAGGGACAAGATCAAAATATTGACAAAATTCGAGACTCAATGGATTTGGTGGAAAGGAAAAACCACATTCAGCAATAAAAAGACTGGGGAACCAATGTCCCTCAGCCAAATGAAAGTAATCTTGAGTTCCAGAAAACTCTTCCAAAATTACCCAAGATGGGATGGAAAAATCAGAACGGAATTTTTCAACAGATTCAATAACATAAACCATGGTGAGTAAAAGAAGAAGGAAGAAAAAGCTTACAGGAAGAAGGGAGAGCTGTCAACAATGAACGAAAACAAGGACGAACGCACAAGACTGAAAGAGAGAATAGAAAGCTTGAAAGCAGAAAATTGGGAAAAGTAGAAGACGGTATGGTTACCTAAGAAGTTTAAATACTTTGCATTGGGAAGCGGCGAAAGAAATGATTACCAAAAAGAAACTATTGAACTTCCGGCGGCTAAAAGGACAAAAACTGCACGGAGATCGAAGCGCTTATAAAAAATTCAAAAAAAGGGCGGAAGCTGCGAAATGAGAAGGAAATTTGAACACAATGTTCCTGAAACCCAGGAAAGTCATTTAATATTGCCATATACCGAGAAAGAATGTTCCATACTCCTCAAAGTTCGAAATATGAAACATTGGGGGCTTCTGTTGATACCAAAATTAATATGCTGATGTGGACGAATAAATACGAAAGACACGTGTCAATCTACGTGGCACAATTGCAGCGATGAAGTTCATTTCCCGACCAACCATGCTTCTTTCTGAGGTACGAGGATACACCGAGGTACTCTAGTTCTCCGAGGAACTCCTGATCAGCGAGCAGCTATGGCGGTCCGAGCTGCACCTCGGTCGTATTATTAATTGCCAGATAATCAACAGTTCAGATATTCATTGAATGCTTATATTCTTGACGCGCACGCTGCATTAAAAGTATTACCCTTTCACATGTATATCATTTAATGTATCGAACCTTTCATGTACAGCCTCAAGGCTATAAATACCTTGTATCAAACCCATTCAAGGGGACCGGAATTTCTGGAGAGAACTTGTAATCAAGAATTCCACAAACACTCAGCAATAACATAACAGTGGACGTAGGCTTTATTCCTAGCCGAACCACTTTAAAAATCTTTGTCTTATTTATTTATCTGTGATTGAATAATTAGAGCAATCTAGTTTTTTACATCAACAACCACCTAGTTTTAATTTGTCTTTGTAGCTACGACCTCAACCCATTTTTACACATAATCTATCCCGACAAGGATGTATAAGAAACCAAAGGAGGGAGGAAAGGGACCCATTAAGTCAATGTCCCAATAATTAAATATCTCAATGATGAGTATAGGGGTCAACGACATCATGTCTCTTCGAGTGATGGCTCCCATCCTTTGACATCTATCGCAAGATTTGCAATAAGCGTTAACATCCCGAAAAATTATGGGCCAATAGAGACCGCTTTGAAGCATCTTTGAGGCCGTCTTATTCGTCAAAAAGTGGCCTCCATAAGATTCTGAATGATAGAAATGAATGATGCTAGGTCTCTCAAAATCTGGTATACATCTTTGGATGATTTGGTCTGTGTAATATTTGAACAAATAAGTATCATTATAGAAGAACATGCACGACCAAGTTAGTAAGAACTTTCTCTCTTGCGGTGTCCAATTAGAGGGAACGACCCCTATGACAAGGTAATTCACTATATCCTTAAAACAGGGGAAAGAAGAAATGGTAAATAATTTCTCATCCATAAAATATTTGTCTATGGGTATGGGATCACTAGGTACATCGAACGAAAGTCGAGATAAATGGTCGGCTATGATGTTTTCTACTCCTTTTTTATCTTTTATGGAGATTTAACTCTTGTAGGAGTAGGATCCACCTTATGAGGTGCGATTTAACATCTTTTCTGGAAAGGATATACTTAAGAGTCGCGTGATCGGTAAAGCATACGATAGGAGAACC
This sequence comes from Sambucus nigra, assembly GCA_949130495.1. NCBI lineage: Eukaryota > Viridiplantae > Streptophyta > Magnoliopsida > Dipsacales > Adoxaceae > Sambucus > Sambucus nigra. The sequence continues at coordinate 187,627,115 of OX422207.1, forward strand.
AATGAGATAAGTGCGAAATTTGTCTAAGGCGAAAACTACAGCTAATAATTCTTTCTTCATAATGGAGTAATTGAGTTGTGGTTCGATTAATGTTCAGCTAGAATAGTAGATGACATGAGCCTTCTTATCTTTTTTTTATCCCAAAATAACCCATATAACATAATCACTTGAATCACACATGAGCTCGAATGGAAGGGATGAGGAATTCGGATCTTGCATAATGGGAGCGGACACGAGCATGATTTTCAATTTTTCCAAAACACTTTGGCATGCTTAATTCCACTCAAAAGGGTCATATTTCACAAGTAGGTTACTCAAGGGCCTAGCGATGACACTAAAGTCCTTAATGTACCTCTGATATAAACTCGCGTGGCCCAAGAAAAAGCGTAAATCCTTTAGTGACTTAGGAGGGGGAAGATTGGCTATGACATCTACTTTCATCCTATCTACCTTAATACCTTTCGATGACACTATGTGGCCAAGAACTATTCCTTTGATAACCATAAAATGGCACTTCTCCCAATTTAGTACCAAGTTCTTTTTCACATAACGGACTAAAAACTTTTTCAAGATTAGCGAGGCAAAGGTCAAAAGAGGGGCCGAAGACACTAAGGTCATCCATGAAAACCTCAAGGACCCTTTTGACCATATCGCTAAAGAGACTAAGCATGCACCTTTGAAAGGTCACAGGTGCATTAGATAATCCAAAGGGCATATGTTTGTAGGCAAACGTGCTAAAATGACATAAGAATGTCTTATTCTCTTGATCTAGCACATATAATTTAATTTGGTTATATTCGAAATAACCTTCAAGAAGGCAATATAATGGGTGGCCCACTACTCGCTCTAGTATTTGGTCAATAAACGGTAAGGGGAAATAATCTTTCTTCGCATCGGCATTGAGCTTCCGGTAGTCAATGCAAATGCGCCACCCGATGGTGGTGCATTGGGGAATTAACTCACTCTTAGCGTTCTCGATCACAGTCATTCCTGACTTCTTCGGGAAAACTTAGGTAGGACTCACCCACTTGCTATTCGAAGTGGGGTAAATGATGCACGCATCCAATAGCTTAATAATCTCTGCTCTCATGACATCTTTCATCATGGGGTTCAATTTCCTTTGCATCTCCCTTGAAGGCTTCACGTCCTCCTCGAGGTGGATTTTATGGGTACAAATTAGGGGACTTATACCTTTCACATCCGTGATGATCCAACCAAAATCACTCCGGTGCTTCCTTAAAATTTCTAGTAGTTACCCTATTGCTCTTTATTTAGGCTCGAGGAGATAACAATGGGAAATGTATCATCTTCTACAAAATAAACATATTTTACGTTTGAGGGTAGTATATTTTATTTCAGGGTTGGAAATTTTTCATCGGAGGGAACCATACGTGACTCCCTCCGTGATAATTCCTCGATTTAGAAACCCAATGAACGTCTCTCATGTCCTCATTCGACGCTCTCTCATATAAGATTGCTCTCAAATCTCCTACCCTCTCTCGAAATCGATGTATGTCCCATAACTCTCACTTCCTGAACTAAGACACGCTCCTAAAGAATCCCCAATAATATATCCCTCTATGTACTCATATACTACCTCCTCAATAATATCCACCGTGGGTATGTCGTCCTTATCACCCACTTACTTGGTGATGTTGAAGATATTTGTCTCAAGGGTCTCAAGGGTCATGTTCCCGAATGTGAGTTGCATTTTCTCATTTAGAGTATTAATCAATGCATTAGCCGTAGCTAAGAATGGGCGGCCAAGGATGATGGAAACATGATTACTCGAGAGGATGGAGGGCTTCGTGTCCCAAATGACAAAATCTACCAGGAAGTAGAAAGTGCCCACTTGTACTATCATGTCCTCAGCAATCCCTCTATATATCTTCACATTACGATCCGCGAGTTAGAGAGTGATCTTAGTGGGCTTAAGGTCCCCCAAATCTAATTGATTATAGATGGAGTAAGGGAGAATGTTAACACTCTCCCCTATATCTAATAAGGCTCTCTCAATATGGTTCTCTCCAATGATGCACGAAATGGTAGGCGCACCCGGATCTTTAAACTTTGGTTAGAGGTCACTTAGTAGAACTCAACTCACATTTTGTGCTAGGAAAACGTTCTTTTTAACCTTTAGTTTACGTTTTTCCGTCAATAAATCCTTAAGGAATTTATCACAGGAGAGAATTTGCTTTATTGCCTCGAGAAAACGTAAATTCAGATGGACTTGCTTAAGTACATCTAGAACATCTTCACGAGAGGTCCCTTGAGGAGGAGGAACCGACCGTCGAGGGAAAGGTGAAACAATGGGCGGTTTCATTATGACTTCAGGCCTAGCGGTGTCCTCGTTGTCACTCTCATTCAAAGAGGCATCTTCAGCCTCTTTTGTGCCGGCTAAAACCTCCTTATCTTTAGGTTTGTTGTGTGTGTGTGTGTGTGTGTGTGGGGGGGGGGGGTGATAAATCAACAACTCTCCCATTACGTATAGTAGCAGCGGATTGATATAGCTCTTTATGATCATCGGACGTAGAGCTAACACTAGGTTGACCTTGGGGAGGTCTTTGGACCTGGGCCGGAAGCTTGCCCTTCTCTTGGATACTTAAGGAAGATTCCAATTTAGAAATGTTTGCATTTATTTCGACAAACAATTGGGCATTTTGAGTGTTGGTTGCCGTTTGAGCTTGCATAAATTGGTTCAAAGTATCCTCGAGATTTACTATGGTGGGGTGATATAAGGCGCATCAGGTGGTGCTTGCATGCGTGGGGCTTGTTTGAAATGCAAAGGCGATGGCGGAGGAGGGGCAACTTGTGAATTAGGATTCAACGCAACATGATGTTTCCCATAACTAAAACTGAGATGGTTCCCCACGAAGGGCTGTAAAAATTTCGTGAGAGGCATTAAAATTACGCTTATACACTACTACCGCTTCCACTTGCTCTTGAAGCATGGCTTTGTAGGCAGGTATCATTGAGCATTCCTTCGTTGAATGTACCGCCTCACAAATCACACACACCTTCTCTCCTAATGCTTGAGTGGATCCGAATATTTCTCTTCCTCGCTATTCGACTACGTCTTCCAATCTTTTATTAAGTTAGTTGATTTGAAGTTTCAACTCTGCTTCTTTGTCCAATTGATAGAGTTCGGATGAAGAAGGAGCTGTGGATGTTTGTCGAGCTCGGGTTTGGGCATTTGGATTGTATGTATCCCACTCTTTAGTAGTCTCAGCGATATACTTAAGGTGAGCCTCAGCATCATCCGCATCTAACGCTAGAAATTGCCTTCGGCACATAGTTTCCACGAGTTGTTTAAAACTTAAGTTTAGCTCTTGATAAATGAAGGAGATAAGTCTCCACTTCTCAAATCCGTGGTGTGGGCACATATTAAACAAATCATTAAACCACTCCCAACATTTATCGAAAAGCTCATTTTCTTTTTTTTAAACGTTTAAATTTGAGCTTTTATGGAATTGGTTCAATGTTGGGTAAAGAATTTCAGGAGAAACTTAGCTTGCATATCTCTCCATGTTCTAATCGAGTTGGGTGCCAAAGACCATATCCAAGTCTTAGCCTTGTCCTTAAGGGAGAAGGGAAAAAGCTTGAGGCTAATTATATCTTGGGTGCACACTTGATCGCTTAAAGTTTCACACGCCTCTTCGAACTCGCGGATATAGAGGGATGGTTTTCGACTATAGACTATGGAATTTGGGACGAATCTGAATCATTCCATTGCAAAAATGGAATTTTCCTGCATTATATGGGAATATAATGCATCCCGGAGTGACGGTTCATTTGGGATATAAGAGGTCTCTTATGGGGCGATATAATATCTCACCCTCACCCTTACCGTAACTAGCATTATCTGACATCACTCTCTCTCCAAGTGACTCGATATCCTCACTCGATGCCCTAGAAATGTGACTCAAAATGTGACTCGTGATGGATTTGGGCTATGTAGGATGTGGAAACCAAAATTATGATACACGAGGGGTGTGTGGACTATCAGGGTCATACTCAATTGTAGAATTTTCGTGAATTCTGGTAGGAGTAGAATGAGGAGTTGGCTGAGGATTTTGCATGTAAGGATTTTAGATATTGCATTTTTTTTTCTTTATTTGGCTTTTTAAGAATTAGAGTTAGGTTTTGGATTAACTCAACCTGACCTAAATGTCTATCTAGTCCCCGACAATGATGCCAAAAACATGACGCGACTTAAAAAATGTGTCTCTAACGCTTGTGTTTACATCTCAAGTGCAAGTCGGTTGCTCAAGTAATAATTCGGTAAACCAGGTGTCTAACTCAGGGAGTAGAACGCTGAACATAACGACGAATAGGAAGAACGATTAACCCTACGATTAATTCAGAGAAAGAAGGAAAAGATGATGATTTGTGGCCTTCCTATCAATTATTGTGACTTAATTAAATTAGTACATAAACTACGTATGCAAGAATAACTAAACGAGTTTTAAATGAATATGGGAAGATGGAGTTATGGTACAATCCCCCGAACCGTCGGTGATTATGTAGAACATGAAAACTTCAAAAACCTAATTCTCAATTATAAGAAACATCAAATACTTTCTAAGCATTCGACATATGCCGATTTTACTCCTCACAATATCAAATCAAAAATTGCATTTGACGAGAATGATAAATTACCAAAACGTCAATTGCACCCTTAAACATTCCGATTACCTAGGACAAACGGAATTAAAAGACTTACAACCTTTATTTTGATAAAAATCAAACCTTTGAATTGTTAATTACATTTTATTCGCTTTTAAATCCATCCGTAGCACCTAGGTTGGGTTCATGTACCCCAACCCGCTAAAACTTAGCTAGACATAACTACGTGGAAAATAACCAAAATTCTAACGTTTCATGCATTGAAAATCATTATGAAACTATTACTAAACATGCATGGAAGTCTTAGAATCCCAGAAAAATAAATAAAAACAAGCAAAGATGGAGAATATGCAAGAACAAGATAAAAAAGACAATTTGATATTAAAATCTTGAAAAGTGATCCACAATAATGTATCTTTAGTGCATGAATGAAAACTAGGGTTATTGCCTTCTCTTCTCTCTAATTCTAAGGTAAAAACTAGCTAAAAAATATATAGAATACTAAATTAATAATAATACCATGTTTTTCTAAGAGTTTTAATCTCTTACAACTCTATTTTTTTAAGTGGGATAAAAATTATTTCACTCAGATTTTGATGAACTAGTTCGGTATGGCATTTATAAATGGGCGAACCGGTTTGAAATTCTAGTAGAGATGCCAAATTTTCAATCAACAACAAACCGGTTCGCTCAAGAACCAAACCGGTTCGGACCTTGAAAATTCTATCTTTTCTTCCTTGAATTCTTCTCATTTGCATATCTTCATATCTTCCCAATCAGGGCTCGAATTTGGATGCCATTTCTTCCTATGTACCCGTGAGATTGAGGTCTTCGACTTCTCTTATGGTTACACATCCAAATTCCAGTTGTAGAATTATGTTACTACCCTTGACTTTTATTATTTTCTTTTTGATCTTTATTCCGGTTTCGCTCTTGTCTCCATGTGCACGAAATATCTGAAAAATATAAGAGAGATACACTAAATCGGTGTACTTGTTAAAAGATGTCAGTAGCAATGATATGAGATAAATCCTCTTCAAATGCACCGTACGGAGTGATAAAAACCTCTAAATTACGGGGAATAAATACAAAGAGTTTATGCCTAATCACCCAATTATTGTTCTCATTAATAATTGGCTACTGCATTATCCCATTAGAACTTATTTTCATTACCATTTATTCACATCACTATGTTAATCCAACTTTGTAATCATAAAGTATTGTCAGCATCTATAGCTGTGAGACGCATTCTCATACAAGGCACACCACAATGTGTATATAGATAAATACATATGTTCGCTCATATATGTATGACGCGCGAATACATCTATCTTTTGTGTCCCATTCGTGCTCTATCGATAATTCCCAGAGGATTCCCTCATCCCAAAATGGGTAATAACATAACACGAGCAAGTGCGACGCTACCTGCGCAGTACGCTAGTTCATAGCCCATATCCAGCGGTGACAAAGGATCCCAACATCTACACCTATCTCTCGTAAGTGGTGCTGCTACGTAGTACCGATATTATGACCTAACACTATGCCTAGCCTACTTGTGCCAACGTGTGCTTTAGTACTGAACGCGCACCCCCAACTGATAGGATGGTCCACGGACCCAGGTATGTCCATATAAAATAATATAAAAGATACTATCATCCAATATGTATAAGCAATTACTCTATAACCACTTTCACCCAAGGAATATCCATCCATATAAATATAGCCTTCTTGACTTAACTATAACATATTAGTCAGTTATTACATAACTCACATTAAGTCGCTATCCTGCGACAACTCCCCAATTAAATATTAAGTCCCATATTTTGCCTCCTTAGGCTTAATAATCAAATTCACTTCATCGTTTATTTCTCCTAAATATATAGGTATTGTTATCCCTAAACTAATCTTACCAATACAATTAATGATTTCAATATGCTTCCCTCTTGGATTAGAATTTAATCCTTCTAGATTATTAATAATTATTCACTTCTTGTTTCCTTCATAATAAGGTTTATATGTACATATAAAGGAGTCAACTAAAGTGAATAAGGGTTATATATACATATATAAGAGATTCACTAATATGAACAAGTAATTTCGTCCCAACTACTATCGCAACTGATGATAACCATTTAAACTTAGCCCACTAGTATTAGGATATATTTCTACTTAGTATCCTTATATGGTAATAATTTGAGTAAGCTAACCATTAATTATATTCTCAAGCATTCCACGTTTTTCTAATAAGTGATTCATTTATTTAAATTTACCTTGTCTAAATCATAAAATTATCATCGTATCTTTTTGGGTCTTATCATCTATGTGCCCCTTCCAACATTCTTCAATCATCTTGGCACATCCCTTCCTTTTAATATATTTGTTTCATATATCTTTATTCAAGAATCCCAGGTAAATTATCTTGTTTATATAGTTAACTTCTACTTTAAGTCATCACGCATGCACCCCCCATATCACGAACCCATCCCAGTTTAACTGCGTATATAAGTTCATAACAATACTCTGAATATGCTTTAATAACCATTGCCCCTTACTTGTATCAACCACCAAAGCATAAACTATTAACAAGAAGACAACTAAAATTTTGAACATGTCTGAATCGATTCGGCCTTTAAGCTAAATCGGTTCTCCCCTGGTCGAATCGATTCACCTTGGAGGCCGAATCGATTCACATCTACTACGAAATTTTATACGGGATTCTTCCAACAAAATTAATATGTGACTCTAATCTTCAAAAGGTTTCAAAAACTTAATATATAGGATGGATATGATTTTCAAAACGACATGGGATCATCATAAATATGATTCAACATTTAAATCATTCTTAAACCAACATTAAATATTCAAGAATTCTCAAGAATTTCTAATTATGCAAGTTCTAAATTTTCATCTTAAATCTCAACATTTTTTTCTTCCAAAATATGATATCAGCCTTATAACATGTTTTTATAATCAAATGAACATATTTCATCATATCAATTCATATCTAACACGGAATTTATGGATCTATATCTGGATCATCCAAATTTTTATCAGTTCTTGCACAATTTAAAGAACCTCTAGATATGCATCCCTAGATGATGATTCATATCCTGTTCTATACATGGATTAAACATTAAGACAAGAAAGAGAATTTTGAATAATAATTTCAATAGAATCCTTGCCTGAAAATATTAAAGGAGCCTCTCTTTTCTTCCTTCTAGGGTGGTTCTTCTTCTCTCCCAAGGTGTGTGGCCTCCGAAAGGAGTGTGGGATGGTTATGGAACCTTAGGGCTGATCTAACCTCTTTTAAATATCATTTTAATTGGGTTAAATTCGGAGTTACCCAATGGGACAAAACTAAGGCCCCTAAAAAGGTCTCTATCCGTGCCCGGTTTTACCCGAAACTCTACCTAAGGTCCTACCCGATCCATAGATCCAATTTTAAACACTTAAAATGCATAATTGAGTCATCCAGTCTCATTTAAAAGTCTATAAACACTTTTTACCTTTATTTGTATGCTCCTTCATTATCATATATGTATATCCTCAATATGACTTAATTAAATCAACGAGTCATTAATCTAATTGCGACTATCCCGATTATTCGTAATATACAGTCATACCATAAAAATCATAACACTTGTATCACATTTACGAAATTTTATATTTAAATTAAATACTCCAATAACATTAAACATTCTCGTTTAATCATTACGCCAAACTAAAGATAAATACACTTATTTCATCCGGATAATAATTCCCACAATTTTAATTAAATTAAAATAACTTCAATTTAATACTCATAAAAATGTAGGGTATCACAGTATCCACCCTCTTGGGTTTGCAAGAGTCATGACTCTACTGACATACTTAGTGATCCCACACTAAGTGTCAAGACTCATGCTCAACTAGAGAATGAGGTTAGTTACATTTTCTACACTTCCACAGTAGAGCCTAAGAATGTATAGGAAGCACTCAAATATGAGCATTGGATAAGGGCTATGCAAGATGAGTTACTTCAATTTCAAAAGAACGATGGTTGGGAATTTATCCCCTGACCTAGAGAGGCTAATGTGATTGATTCAAGTGGGTGTAAAAAAACAAGAAGGATGAGAATGGTACCATCGTTCGTAATAAGTCTAGGTTGGTCCCTCAAGGTTACACACAACTTTAGGGTGTATACTTTAACGAGACATTCGCTCCTATTACTAGGCTTGAGTTCGTTCACTTACTACTCGCCGTAACATGTCATCTACTGTTTAAGCTTTACAAAATGGATGTCAAGATTGACTTTTTTAGTGGAATTCTTTCGGAGAAGGTTTACGTGGAATAACTAAAGGGGTTTGAAGACCTTAAGTACTCAAAAGACGTCTTTTATCTAAAGAAAGCCTTGTATGGTTTGAAGCTAGAACCCCATGCTTGGTACAAATGGATAATTTATTATCTCTTAGATCGTGGCTTCAAGTGAGAGGGAGTTGATATCACGTTGTTTGTTAGGAGAAAGGGTGGTGCTATCTTAGTTTGCCCAAGTCTATATGGACAACATAGTGTTTGGATCCACGTGTTCCCAACATGCACACACTTTTGAGGAGGGTATGGAGAGTGAATTTGAAATGAACATATTTAGTGAACTTACTTTATCCTTATGTCTCCAATGTGCGTTTACTCCAGAATGGGATATTTATATCTCAATATAAATATGTTAGGGATTTAGTGAAGAAATTTGGTTTGGAATCTTCTAAGCACTCTCGCACACCCATGAGTTCCTCGACAAAGCTTAGCAAAGAAACTTTAGGTAAGGACGTAGGTCAAACACTCTAAAGGAGTATGATAGGTAGTCTCCTATACTTGATCGCTAGTCGTCTCGATATTGCCTTTAGTGTTAGAGTTTGTGAACATTACCAAGCATCCCTAAAAGAGTCACACTTGTTTTTTCTTAAACGTATCATGAAATACGTAAGTTGTACTCTTTCTTATGGCATTTGGTATTCCTTTGATACCGATGGTCATTTGTTGACTTATTCGGATGCCGATTGGGTCGAGGATATTAATGGTTGTAAAAGAACATCGGGTGGATGATTTTACTTTGAGACGTGCTCTTATCTCATGGCTGAGCAAGAAGCAAAACTCTACTTATTTGTGCATGACAGAGGCTGAGTACATAATCGACAGGAGTTGTTGCACACAACTCTTATGGATGAAGCAAATTTTGGAGGATTATGGGATTACTCAAGGAACATTGACTATTTCTTGGTATAATACGAGTGAAATCCGGATTTCCCTTAATCCAGCCCAACATTCTCGTACGAAGCACATTGGAATTCATGATCTTATTGAGGAGAAGATTGTTTCCTTGAGCTTCGCGAGTACCGAACGTCAATTGGCCGACATTTTCACTAAAATTTTAGATGCACTTATATCTGAGGATCTTAGGAAGTCATTGGGTATTTTTTCCGTTGATTGAGTTCGGGTATTGTTTCTAGTTCAGGGTGATATTCACATTGCTATCATTTGTCCCTGAAACTAGATTGTATTCCTATGTTGATATTTTGAAAAATCCAAAAATATTTTCTTTTCTTTTAGAAAAAATTCTCTGAAATTTTAAAAAGATTTTATTTTGATAAAATTTTCAAAAATTCAAAAAGATTTTTGTATTTTGTTTTACACCATATATGGGTGCACATTTAAGATGTTCAAATCACGATGTCATTCCATCCATTCATGTGACTTGATCATGATGTCATGATACTTGGCTTCATTTTTTTGGTGCTTAATAATGCATGTTTAGCATTGCGTCGTTTATTGTTGATTACTACCTTCATGCTAGACTCATTATATAGCCTTGATTGCACACATGCACAAACTTTTAAGGATTGTACTTGCTTATCATATATTGAATAGAATGTTCTCATCTCAGTCGTGCTTAATAATGAACCAAATGTACCAGGAACTAATTATGCATGTAAAAACATTTGCCCAGATTTTTTTATTGAAAAATTAATATTTGTTTATGCAATGGAAAATGGGCTACGAAAGAAGCAGTCTTCTTTGCACTAAAGGCCACCATTGGCAAGATCTTAAAAGATTATTTCATCACATAAAAATAGAAGTGTCAATCCTAGATTTGTTTCATTGATGCTTCACTAAAAATGAGTAATATTATTCCTTCAAAATTTTTGAGAGTTTATGCTCAAAATGTGACATTTTGAGGGTGTTATCAGTTGAAGATTGATTGGTTTGCACAATAAAATTCCTTAAAAAATATTAAATAGGTTGGCGCTATTGATTTGAGAAGCATTTAAATTCTTGACATTTTGTATGAGTTGAGTCAATTTCACGTTGTTCAGTTTTTTGCACCAAAGTTTGAATTGAGTTATTTTTTTATGAGTTTCACTTTGATTTCGTGCACCACACTACATATGCCTATGTTGACTTCCCATACATTAAGTTCACACACGTTCATTCCATATCCATAATTCAAATGTTTTCGTTCTATATCATGGTGTGATTGTTTGCATTTGTATTTATATGTATATTTATATACTCAAAAATTTTAAAAATTTCAAAAATAGTTTTTTGGTTTGCTAAAGTTTCATCACTTATGCTTAGTTGTTTATACTTTGTGATGATATTTCAAATTTGTTTCCTTGTGATGCTAACTTTTCATCTTTAGTTTGTCTATTACAGACAAAAAGGGCGAGACCACATTGAGGGAGGGTTTTCTTTGTTTTAAACTCCATGCATCACGGTATTTCCGTTGTTTCATATGTGTTGATCTTTTTCTCATTGATGATATCATGGAATACGCAATGAATATTTTCAGTAGAGACAAAGTTACAAGTGTCTTTTCCTTTCAGGTTTGGGAGGGACATTAGTTGAACTTGTCTTAGGGGTTATTATTTTTTGGTTTTATATTTTGTACCGAAATATCCAAAGGGGAAGATTTGTAAGACCAAGATTTATAATTTCTCATTATGCTTTTAAGTTTATCATATTCTGTTACACCTCTACATCATCATGTACATTATCAAGAACTTCAATCGAAGACAAGTTAGTGACCGATTGTAACAATCGAAGAGTTGAGATTATCACAACAATTATCAAGGAAGGTATATAAGGTTGATTTAGTGTTACTTATATTCAGGGGTTATTTTAAACTTGTTTGAATCCAAAATATTTTTACAGAATATTTTTAAAAATGTTTTTTAAAAATTTGCAAAGTCGTTAGAATAACATTTGGATGTCGTTCGAACTAGTGCATATACCTCTTTAGAAAAGCTTCAAAAGAACTTTGAACGAGATCGAATTTTGCAACTTTTGAACTGTTTTGTTTTCTCGTTAGATATGTCGTTAAAAGTTGTTCGAACGAGATCAGGTACTCGTTCGAATGATACGTACCTCATTCAAACCACCAACGAAAAATTGTTTTTACTTGGTTTCAAATGCAATCTTTTCAAGTCTATCTCTTGGAGATTTTTCTCCTTATATAGAGAGATACGAACTTGAAATTCTGATCAAGCCTTTTAGAACTGTTTTTGTGATCAAACACTTTAGTTTTTCAAATCCAAACACCTTGCATGTTTTGTGATCACTTTATGAAACCTTGAAGAACACATCTCTTGTTCATATCCCCGTGGAGTTGATTCTTCATGGCTGAAGATGGGCAAGGAGTTTTCGGAGGCTGATCGGTGGACACCGATGCAAGTGGAGTTTGCTGTGTGGAGTGCTGCTGGATCTGAACCGCTATCTATTATCAATAAGGAAAGAGACACAACTATGATACTTTCTGGAATATATGTTTGGAAGTCTATTCATGTTAATCTATAATACCTTAGTTGTAATAGTGCTAAAAATGGATTTTATCAAAAGGTTTTTTCCCCTCACATCTCATATTGTGGTTTGTTTGATTCAATTTAGCTTCAAGATCTTGCATGTTTAGTTTCATCTAATTAATCAAGATAAAATTCGACTAAAATTGAATTTGGCTTGTTTGAGACTTACTCTATGATTTATACATTTGACCATATAACCAGACCACTATATAAGGCATTTTTTATATAATAATATAAATCCACATAATAATAACCCCTTCCCTTTTGTGTCAAAATCTCCATCTAAGTTAGGACGTCTCCCCCAAAGGTAAAATTCTCCTCCTGGCTATAAACATTGAGATATCATTTCTCCTCCTTTTTCTTCAGAATAGATAAAGATGAAGATTCATACTAAAATAATTTATCCTCAATAGAATCATTTCTCTCCCTAAATGAATCATGAGTAAGCATAAAGGAAAAACAAGTACATTATGCAGTGGTGTAAAGTGTAATGAGCAATGACAAACACAACTGGGCCACATAAGTATAATTAATCCTAACAATGAACAATTGATACCAGTATTGATAAACTTGAAGCATAAGATGCCAATATAATCATCAAGCATACCAATTTAAAACTACTTGAAAGTTAAGACATAACATATGGAAACACATGGACTAAAGGTAAACGCAAGGACTCAAGAACAAACGATACCATATATATAAATATGAAAATGATACTAATTACACACGTGCACATATATATAGGTATAAACACCACAAATAAGACACGTAACACGTAACACGTAAGTTTTCCACAAAAGCATGGTATCAATGTGTTTAAACTAAAATGTGAAAGGGCTTGAACTAGAAACAAAGGAAACATAACCCAGTAACTAAAAAATGTCCAAGGATTTCTATTTGACCGCATTAACTTATCAACTTCAGTTTAGACTCAAGTGACAGGTGAAAAACTCATAAATAACAAACAAGCACAATGTACACTAGCCTAGGATCTTGATGATTCTCAAATCAATAGCATAAAACATGGACTAACTAGGATTCATTGTGCAAACCTATTGATATTTAACTTAACACACACACACACACACACACACACACACATATATATATATATATATATATATATATATATATATATATATATATATATATATATATATATATATATATATATATATATATATATTATTTTTCTCTTTTTTTTAAAGATATTAAATTTTGAAGCATCAATGAAAAGAATTAACCTTGACAATATTTTTCTTTTCTTTTGCCCCTATTTTCTTTTAGGCTCTTACCAACGGTGGCCTTTCCCACAAGGAAGATTTCTCCTTTTGTACCCTTTCATGTGCACACTCATATATTCAATAAAATGATAACACACGGGTAATGTTTCTTACATGCATAAATCCCCATATCTAAAAGATATGTATAATGGCAAGATTGATAAGAGAACACCTCACTTAGATCATGTAACATATGAAGTTATAATCCAAAAGAGATCGTGCATGTATTTGTAGAGGCATATGCAAAGTGAATTTATTAGGAAAATTAAAATTGAACAACTCCATGCAAGCATGATTAAGAACAATCCAAGTATTGAAAATCATAATCAAATGTCCTAGCCACACGGATACTTGGAATGGGGTGGATTCAAACACACCGATATGCTATACAAAATGTTTAAAACCAAACTACACATAAAAAAAATCGTTTTGAGTTTTAAACATTTTTTTCAAAAATGACACCACTTGAAAACTAAACTCAAAAGACAAACAACATCTTTTTGTATTTTATAAAATAAGACTCTAAATGAAAAATCAAAATACAAAATATAAACATCATATAACTAGTAAGTAGATAAAACATGAAGTACAAACGCTAGTGTATAAAAACATGCACACACAATCTACCATTAGATTTAGAAAGGGAAGTATCATGTGCAAGAATTCGAGAATCAACAAGTCTAATGTTTAAAGCCTAAAAATCTAGTTTCCTAACCCACGTAGGTGTAACGTGATGCTCTTGGATTTTGGAAACCTTGGTAACTTTAGTCTTAGACTTCCTAGGTCCTTTTATAATATCAAAGTAAAAACACCTAAGGTGACCTTTGCTACCATGATGTGTGCATGTATAGACACGAGTAATGTTACCTAAGGGTTGACCTTTTATAATGTCCTTGAGTATGGTTTAGTCTCTCAAAATCATGGTCTTAGCTTTAGTAACAAAAGCTTTTTGATCATTGAAATCAATCCCACAATTATCATCTTTGATTCAGACGGTGTTTAAAATTTTATCCAACTTTTATGACCTAAACTACAAATCAAATATAACATTACTTGACTCTCTCAATATGTCTTCCAACTCTATAATCCTACACTCGATCAAATGGTGAGACTCATAAAAACTAGGGAATCCTTCTTCAAGATATCTATTAACCCTCGAAGATGATCTCGCTCCCCCTCAACAAATGCAAGACTCTCCCTAAGAGTCTTCTCATGTGTTTTAAGTTCCTCAATCAATTTACTCTCATTATTACCTATGGCACGTTCTTTTGACATAGGTTCCAACTTTAAGTTAACCATTTTCGATTTCAATGACTTGGAGTATAACTCACGAAAGGTAAACTAAAGTTGACTCTCCTTCTCTTCTCCCTCTTATTCTATGTCTTGAGCACTCTCTCCACCACTCACTTTGGCTTCAGAATCTCCTTGTACAAAATTATCTTCATCAAAAGTCTTTTGGTTAAGTCTTACACGACTCGCCATGAATGCGTTGTAATTATGCTTAATGGTGGAATTAGATTCTTCTTTCGATTCATTATCTCTAAGGGTAGTACTATATTCCCCTGGCTTCTTCCCTCCATTCCTTCGCTTAGTGGGACACTCAGATGCCCTATGGCCATAAAACTCACACCCAAAGCATCTATCCGAATAATCCATTTTAAAAGTTATCATTACGATTTTTAGGTAATTTTATAGCCTTGTTAAACTTTCTTTTCTCAAATTTCTTTTCATCTTTCGATTGTTTTTCAAACTTGAGAATATTTTAAACCTATTTGCAAATATGGATATCTCATCAGAATCGACTTCAGACTTATCATTTGAAATAAGTGTTCTCTCCTTCCGGGATATCAAAGCAATTCCCTTATCTTTGTTTGTCTTTTTGGAGAAAAACATGCCTAGTTCATAAGTTTCAAGATCACCTATAAGCTCTTTGAGTTTTGTAGAGTCAAGAGTAGCCAAGGAATTCAAAACGGTCACTTTAGAATTTAATATTTTAGTTAAGGACCTTAATATTTTCTTAACTACTCGTTTTTCGGGTATTCTCTCTCCCAAGTTAAAAGATGAGTTCACAATATCACAGAATCTAGCGTATAAGTCATCAAAGGTTTCACTCTCCTCCATCCTAATCATATCAAATTGAGTGGTGAGGTTTTGGATTTTGGAAGATTTAACATCACTATTACTCTCAGGAGTGAGTTGGAGTATGTCCCAAGCCTATTTAGACATTTCACATGTCATAACATAGTGGAACTCCTCCGATGTGACCGCACAAAATAAGGCATTTAGGCCATGCGAATTATAGTTAGTCAGTTTATGCTCATCCTCACTCTAGGTTTTAACGGGTTTGGGGATTCTATATTCACCTACTAGGTATGTGAGTGCCAACCACCACTTAATAATAGCTAACTATGCCCGCTCATCTATCACCTTAAGTGCTGATTTTATACGCGCTTTCCAATACGTGTAATTAGACCCATCAAACACCGCTGGCCTTGAAAGCGATTGACAATCATTATAAAAATCGCCCGGATTCATGCCTGATTGTGATACCATTCGAAAGTACTACAGGGATATAATATGAAGAATGGTCCAAAACAAACACAAACACAAACCACTATTTTCAATTTTTTCAAATTTAATTTTACTAAAACAAATTTCCCTATTAAAACTTTCACTGATTGTCGTGTTGAAATAATTAACCAATTTTATCTTTTACTATGCATATATCTAGGTGATAACAAGATAAAATAAATCAATCACACAACATGCCGATGTACAAGGAAACCCCACAACGGGAAAAACCTCAGAGAGCCCAAATATGCAAATTTCTCTATGTATGGAATTGCACAAGGACACGACAAAAGACTTACAAAATCGACTCCACAACCTATCAAACCTTGACGCTCTTCGTTCCTTCTACCTCTTCACAGTGACACACAGGAGTCCACCCATGAAGCTTCCACAAGGTGTGAGTCCACACACGTCTTGGTATCCACTGATCCATGCTCAATAACCGTCAACGATTCAAGCATGGAGTCCACCGCTTCAAACCCCCCCTACATGGAGTCCCACCGTTTATAAACCATAAACATTTAGGAAGTCCGTCGCACGAAATAGTATTCAACATTATGAATAGTAAACCTTGGTTCAAAAAATAAGATCTCAAAGCATATATAAAAATGAAACTTGGATCTTAAACAAGTTAGGCGAAACTAGGGTTTTGGAGGCTCTTGGATTTGTATTGGAAAATAATTTTACCAAAGAATCTCACTAAAAATTGATGCCAACACTCCTTTATATATAAAATAAGACTTTAAGGAGAATCTGCATATCTCGTTTGAACCAAACTAAACCTTGTTCGAATGAACAAGCCTATCTTGTTTGAATAGACTTCGAATGGGCTTCAAATGATATTTATTCTTGGAACCAGAGTAACCTAGACATCAGCACCTCGTTAGAACGAACATCATAAAGTTATTCGAATGACTTAAACCAAAATTATTTTTCTTTTAAAACCGTTTAAAAAATGCCCTCAAAATAATATTTTAGAAAAAACACTTAAAACATCACCCAATACTGAAATCCGAGGATAATATATATATATATATATATATATATATATATATATATATATATATATATATATACATTCATACCTTATGAGATCCTTGAATGTTGAAGACGAAATGATGCGCGAAACACGACACGATGATGTAGTCACTTTGATTTGGCCGCTACGGTTCAATGAAACACGTCATAGGCTTGAAATGTAATTACCCTCAAGTCTAAACCTACGATTCAAAGGTTTTGTCGAAACATGAAATAAGCCAAAACATACAAATTAAATCGATTTGAAAATTTGTCTTTACAAGTTAGATACCAGTTATCCCCATTTTTGTTCAAGAATAAACAAAGATGAAGGTGCACTATATAAATTACGACTCCCCTTAAATTCAACACATGTGAACCTAAAGTAAAACATGTATATGATGCAATGATGTGAAGTGAAATGCAACGTCAAATAACTTGGCAACACAAGCACATATAATCCAAACAATGAACAAAATATACTAATTTTGATGAAAAAATTCAAGCATAAAATACCAATGTAAACAAACAACAAAAAAAACCAATATGATCATAAATCAAGCCAATTTTAATCGAATATGAAGCATATGGAAAACATGGATTAAATGCAATGCAAATACTCAAAAATAAACATACCATATATATAACCACTCATATACTAATGAAGCACATAAATACATATGTATAAACACCACAAAAGGCACAAAACACATAAGCTTTTCAGACAAGTATGGCATCAATGTGTCTAAATAATAATGTGGTATGGAGTGAAGGGGGGTGAACT
This sequence comes from Sambucus nigra, assembly GCA_949130495.1. Taxonomy (NCBI): domain Eukaryota; kingdom Viridiplantae; phylum Streptophyta; class Magnoliopsida; order Dipsacales; family Adoxaceae; genus Sambucus; species Sambucus nigra. The sequence goes on from OX422207.1 coordinate 187,645,231, forward strand.
AAAAACAAAAGAAATATGACCCAATCACTCAAAATATGTCCAAAGAGTTCTATTTGACCATATAAACTTATCAAACTTCGATTTAGCCTCAAGTGATATATAATGAACTCATAATGGACAAACATACACAATGCACACCAGCCTAGAAAATATTTATGATTATTGGATCAATAGCATCAAAACAATTAAGCTTAACTAGGACTTATTGTGCAAACCCATTGATATTCAACTTTAACACCCTCAAAATAAATATATGTTATTTTTTTGCTCTTTTGCTTTTGAAGATATCAATTTTTGATGCACCAACAAAAACTTGGCCTTGGCAAGGTTTTTATTTATTTTGCCTCTCTTTTCTTTTAGGCTCTTGCCAATGGTGACCTTTAAAGTAAAGGATATTTACTCCCTTCGTAGGCCTTTTCAATTGTATCCTCATATTTTTAAAACAAAACGAACTCTCGGGCAATGATTCGTAGTTAAGTAGATATGTATATGACAATATTGATAGTAGACCACATTATTTAGATCATGCAATACATGTAGTTAAAATCCAAAAGAGCTCGTGTAAGTGTGTACGGAGGCATATGCAAAGTGAATGCATTAAGCTAATCAATTTCAAATAAATCCATCCAAGAATGATTAAGAACAATACTAAGTATTGTAAACCAAAATCAAATATCATAGCCAGATGGAACATGAAATGAATGGAATTCAAAGATACTGACATGCAACACAAAATATGTAAAACCAAATTACACAAAACAAGACAAAAATCATTTTGCGTTTTTAAATATTTTTCAAAACGACTCAAAAGATAAATAAAATATTTTTGTATTTTATCAATAAGACCTAATGAAAGGAAAATCAAAATACAAAAGGCTCATAAAAATATATAACAAGAAGCATAAAAGTTAGTGTATGAAAAAAACATGCAAACACAATCACCCATTAGATATATCATGAGAAACATCATGTCAAAGCATGGAAAAATCAACAAGTCTAACATTAAGCGCCTCCAAATAGGATTTCTTAACCCACATGCGAGTAACATGACGATATAGGGATTTGGGAACCTTAGTGACACTTGACTTAGACTTCTTAGGACCTTTTCTAAGATTATAACAAAAATGCCTAAAGTGACTTTTCCTACCGCAATGTATGAAAGTGTAGACATGACGTAAAATATTATATATGGGTTGGGCTTTTATAACATCCTTGGCTATAGTTGAATCTTTCAAAGCTTTGGTCTTGTCTTTAGAAGTTAAGCATTGTTATCATCGAAGCTAATTCCAAAGTTGTCAATTTTGATTTGGACAGTGCCTAAAATCTTATCTAGTTTTTCCAACCTAGATTATAAATCAAATTTTACATGACTCGAGTCTCTCAATTTCTCTTCTAACTCATCAATCTAGACTCTAGTAAATTCTTAGACTCTAAAAATATAAGGGACTCTTTAATCAAAACTTCCATCTAACCATGAAGTTTATTTCTCTCTCCCTTAACATACTCGAGATTCTCCCTAAGAATCTTGTTACTTTCCCTCAAATCCTCAATTAATTTAGCATCATCATTAACCATGATACATTCCTTCAACTTCACTTACAGTTTTAATTTGGCCCTTTTTCAACTTTAACACTTGGGAATCATAAGATCGGACCTCGAAACTGTCATAAAAATACTCATTTTCAACGTTGAAAGACTTCTTATCTAGACCCCCATCACTAGTCGTGAACAAGGTGTAGTTACACTCAACGGGAGAATCACATTACTCTTCTAACTCACTATCACTAAGGGTGGAATTTTATACATTCGGTTTCTTTCCCTCCTTCCTTGGCTTAGTGGTACACTCACGAGAATAATGCCTAAATCCTTGGCATTCAAAGAACTTGTCCCGATCACCCGCCTTCTGTGGACAATTCATTTTCTTCTTATCACGTTATTGAAAGTTCTTAGGTTTCTTCTCAAAACTCTTATCTTTTCTAAGCGTAAAAAACTTTTTGAACTTCTTAACAAACCTAACGATCTCTTCAGCATCAAGCTCACCATCACTATCAGAATTTGACACATCCTCCTTTCGGGATCTCAAGGCAACACCCATATCATTTTTTAATCTTTCTTCTTCGGAGGACACATGTTCATCTCATAGTTTTGAAGGTCACCTATAAGTTCTTGGACTCTCATAGTCTCGACACCACCTGGGTATCTAGGGCCATAACTTTGGCATTAAATATTTCTAGCAACGATCTTAAAATTTTTATGCACCACTCTAGGATCATGTATAGGATCTCCCAAGTTAAACGAGGAATTGTCAATATCCGATAACATGACATATATCTCATTAAAAGAGTCATTCTCTAACCTCTTAATCATCTAAAACTTTGTCGTCAGATTTTGCAATTTGGAAACCCTAATAGTACGGTACCTTCATGTGTGGATCTATAAATATCCCAAGAGTCTTTCGCACTCTAACAAGTCATACTACGCCTAAATTCTTATGTAGTGACAACAAAAAAGATAACATTTATACCCTTGGAATTAAAAGTCGAGGCATTCCTTTCATCTCTTGTTTAAGAGTTGAATGCTTTCGGAGCACCACCTTCGGTGGGCAGAGTCCACCCTTGCTCAACCGAGTTTCAAACGTTCTTATCGATCGATTTCTGGAAATATCACATCCGCATAACGAAACTCCCTTCTATGTTAAAATCCATCTAAACCCACATACAAAGATCTAATATTATAAACTTGTGTAACTCGCTCTGATACCAATTTTAAAAATGTACTTGTGCCCTGGAATTATACGAATTATCAAACACAAGAGATTTTTAAAAATTTTAATTTTTTTATCTTTGCACCAATTAAATCACATTGTTATTTAAATATCTTAGCAATTTTAGTCTTGACCTAAGCATGCATTTAGGTGATTACAAGCAAGAATAAATTAGTAAACCACAACATGATGATGTATGAGTAAAACCCACGACGAGAAAAAACTTAGACGACCCAGCCACACAACTCCACTATGATATAGGTCTATTACAATAACGTCTTAAACTTAGTCAAAGTCTCAACGCCTTTGAGACTTGATGCGCTTCCTCGTTATTTCGTGCCTTATTCCCAGCCACCACTGGACACCTTTTAATGGCCACACATTGTAGGCATTTTCTCACATCTCGGTATCCCACCTATCTTACTTGTCTTGTGACCCGTCAGTCGTTGAACAACACAAAATGATCTCCACCACTCAAAATAGTCTTAACAAGAAGTGCAAACAAGTTTAGTGTAGTCCACAAGAGATTTCGCATAAACATATGTATTTAGGATTATTGGATCTCAAACTGGAGTGTAAACTAGGGTTCGAAGGTTTTTGAATATATGTTGGAAAATTGATTTTGAAAGCCTTAAAGACGAAAATGTTATGCAAACCTATATATACATATTCAAAATTTTAAGTCGTCACACACTTTGAGGTAGTTCGTTCAAACAATAAACAAGAGTTCGTTCGAACGACCTTAAAAAACTCGTTCGAACCAAACAAATCTCGTTCGAAGGACTCGGCTAATTTCGTTTGAACAACCATCGAAGATATTTTTTTATCAGGCAAAACAATTTCTTTGAAGTCCATTTGAACCTCATTCAAATGATCAACATATTATCATTTGAACGAACCATATAAGCTCGTTCGAACAAATGTAACAATATATGTATTTTTTATTTAAAAAACCTTTTACAAAAATTCCTGAGACATTTTATAAATCTAACACCCAAAAGTATCCATGGATAAAAAATAAATATCATTTAGACCTCAATGAGACCCCTCAAATGTTGAAGACGAAACTCGATGTCGTTTTAACTTGGATGCTACGGTATTCAGTCACATATTATTGGCTTGAAGGACAAACAACTAAAATCTTAACCTATGGCTAAAATAATTTTTGTCCTAATGGAATTAATACCCAATATACATACCATTTGACTCTACTGGAAATTTATCCTTACAATGTTTTCTAGGGACTTCGAACTATGAAGTAGTCCTCAATCCTATGTTCGAATATGAACTTGGGGGTTTGGAAACAACATGGGATTCGACAATGAGCCCCTCTAAAGGGAAGAGAACCAAATTCCTTAGGAATCTAAACCAATGCCATTCCAAAAATAATAAAATTCTCTTCCTCAAATCCCACCTCCATTGGTACAACCAACACTAATGATAAACCAAGGAGTTTCCCAACCAAACAAGCAATTACTTGGGGGAGTTAGGAGGAATGAAATTGTGGATCTCATACATGAGATTTTCAGACCAATGTCTGGGGGGTGGGGATGCAAACTCCAATCTATTGGAAGACATACCCTGAATGGGTGGATATGATTGAACTTCGAAAGGGATTTAAGTTACAAACTTTCTCCCTATTCTCAAGCTATGGGAGTGAATCCAAAATGGAACATATATTAAAGTTATCTAGTTAGCGTGATGATGCAGGAACTAATGATAACATCAAGCTATATTTTTTTTCTAGTTACCTCATTGTTGCAACTTTCGCTTAGTTCATAAGCCTGCTACGAAATACTATTCAAACTTGGTAGAAAATGGAAGATATGTTTCATGCCTAATTCTTCCAAATTGAACCAGAAGTGTCTATGACTAATTTGGCCAGACTAAGTCAAAAGCTAGATAAAAAATCAAGTAGATTCATAAATAGGTTTTAAAGAAAATGAGATGGAATTTAGGCTTCAAAGGAAGTTTGATGCTACTGAATTTACAGATTTGGTGGAATTAACCGCCGAAGTGTCCAAATATGAGTCTCTTTTAGAGGAAGAGAATGAGAGAAACCCTTTCTAATTCAAAAGAGTATTACAAGGACCCAAGTTTAGAAATATATGTTCCTAAAATAATTCGAACTGAATCTATAGTTTGCGAACCAAGGACCCTTGGTTTAAAATAATACATCCGTAGACTCCTACGCACCAAAATTAAAAGGAATGATTAAGAAATATTCTTTTGACGTATCTAAGACATACGCAATCTTTGATTATCCTCTAAAATTCAAGATGATAAAATTGCCTAATGATGTGAAAATGCCAAGCAGGAATGAAATAAAAGGAATCAATTATTACAAATGGCATAATGTCTTGTCTCACTCAACTAATGCTCGTTTGGTTTTTTGAGACAAGGTGCAAGAGTTGATAAAAAATAAAAATAAAATTTCCTAGGAAAGGGGGATATGTAAGGGGGTTTGATGAAGACCCATTTTCAAATGTAAAAGAACTGGGAATCAAGATACAATCCATATAATTATCGAGAAATAAAGGACATGCTAAGTTCAAAATGAAGACAAATGCAGACTCCATAGCTTCGAATCCTATAGTAACTACTGACCTAGAACAAAATATCTTTAAATTTTGGTGTGGGTAGTAGCAAGCTGAGATGTATCAATTTGTTGTTACAAAAGGTAAGAACTAACAAAAAGACCAAGAAAAATGGAAATAGTGGTTAATCTACTAAGACCCAGGAATTTCAAAACTAAGAGGGTTTCCAATCCAGTGGAAATAAAGTTATTTAATGACCCATATCATCCTCGAGGAAATAAAAAGACACCAGGGAACTACCATTACAATAGACCAAGCTTTAATGAGATAAAATATTGTCAATACTTGAGAGATCTAGGGCCAATGTGGGTTGCAAAATCAGTTCCTATGGTAAAGGGAGTGCTGAATTGGTTCGTAGCTCAAGACCTAAAAGTTTTCCAACAGTTCAATGATATTAGTAGAAGGATAAAGGCCATAAATCCTAAAATGATAAGCCCAGGGATGTGGCACCTTGTGCAACCACCAAAATTAAAGAAAAAAGAGCAAAAATTATGATCTCTTGCACTCAACGAAGAGGGATTTAGAGAAAATATAAGTCCCGACAAGAGGCCTTAAAGATTGTGTATCCAAGTGGATGTAAAGGTATTATGGTTTCTTCTTTAAATCCAAATCCAAGATTCCATAAAAAATCAAGAACAAAGTAAATCTTCACCAGCTATGCTGGCCGAGAAGATTAAAGAATTAGAAAAGGATATGAGTGTGAATGAAGATAGCACATTTGAAAATAGTTCCTTCGGTGAAGAGGAAAAAGAGTAGATGATGGTTGTGGATGTAATAGGACTTTCCCACAAAACTTCATGCAATTTGGATCTCTACCAAAGCAAGTGCCAATTAACATGGCAGTGATCCTCCCAACGAGGTTCGAAGTTTAATAGGGGAAGGTATGTTAGATTTTATTCTTAAAACCATATAAAGACATTTTATTTTGATTAATAAATGTTTTATTATTCATTTTAAATGAGAATGATGTTTGTGAGAATGTTTTATATTTGTTTAAAATATATTATTTCATATATATGTCAATTAATAGAGCTTAGTTGGAATTTCGCTCAGTTGGGTTCGACTTGATCACATGAGATCGAAATTTTGGTTTAGCACTATTGAAATGCTCACAATCTAGATAGGGAATTAATATCCTATCAATATAGTTGTGATGCAATCCTAGTAGTTTATCTCAAAATACGGGAATCTGTATAATGGTTCGAGACTTGTACGATAGTTCAATAGAGGATCGTGAATGGTACATCCCAGGAATGTATTGAATAAGACCACCTGTGAGATTTGAGTCTAGGGGTTGTCTTGATTAGACTCAGGCAATCTCACATCATTTGCAAATGGTGCATTGATTCTTAATCCCGAGAACTAGGAGGATTGGAATGCTGGTATGATTGCTACTTTATATGCTATGGGTGAGATTATATTTTAGATTGAATCAAATGATCCCTGTATATTGGGTGACAATTATATGAGTACGTCTGAGATTATACTTCGGAGGAATCCACATTTGGGGATACCTAAGATTGCGATACTCCTTAAAATTTGTTTCTTCCAGTGGATTATTTCATAATCCGGTGCAGTAGAAAATTAATTGAAGTCTGAGAATTAAGGAATTGATTAGATATTGGTTAAAGTCAATTAGAAACAAATTTATTTAATCATGCAGGTATCAGAAGCTTTACGTGGAGAATCACATTATGACCTATAATCAACTTTGCAAATAAGGCCTCATTATATTTGAGTGATTTCTCAAATAATTAAATTGAACTGCACTTATAATTATTTAGTGGAATTAATTACGATTAAATAAAAAAGAAATAAATTACAGGTTTTGTAATTTGGTATTTCAAGTATTTATTTGGAAGTAAATTTAATTATTTATCTTGGGTCCCTAGTATAGTCCATATACCCAAGTTATTAGGCCTAGATTCTCAAGAAACCCAATATGGCCCAAGCCCACCACTTAAACAGGTATATATTGGTTTAAGTTGGGGATTTAAGCTTCATAAATCATTATTAGGGTTTGAGAGGGGTGAGAGAAATCACTATTCACATTTTTGTTAAGGAACCTAGAGAGAGGGAGGGGGACCACACACCTACCTAGCTTTAGGTAGATCATATTTTAGAATATCATAACATCCGAGACTGTTTTACCAAGCTATTGGAAGACCAAAATAAGGCAACCCCAAATCATCATCGAATACCTTTCTCCCCATCAGATTGTAATAGGATCCGCAAAGGTATTGCATTCGCAACCCTAGGTTTGTTCTTCAAACCTATATTTATCTTTTCATCTTTCTATTATTTGATTAATTAAAGATTTAAGGGCAAAAATATTTTATTCTGCGTGTATCTATCCTCAACAGTTGGTATCAGAGCCTTTGTTTTAGATTAGTCATCTTTTGGAAAGATCCATATTATCCAACCTTGAAAATCCTAGTTTTGCATGTTGTTGGATTGTATATCGTGGTGTATGGTATTAAAATAACATGGTTTTGCAGAGATTATTTTGTTTAATACCTTCCATCATGGTCACGTATATTTTTTTTTTGCGTGAATGGATCATACGGTGGTTTATCTGTAGTTATTTTTTTCTCCAAGATTTGATATGGTTGTAATTATTAGGTTCTTGTAATTATTTCATAATCTATGTACGTAGAGGCAATTGTGAGGGGATGTAATGTTTATTTACACTTAAAATCATGTATTTGTAAGGGTTTTGTGTGTTGGACAAAGTTTCATGAGATTTTGAATGAGACATGGCCATTTTTGCATGAAAATCCCGTAAGGAAGACAAAACTATAAACACACGGGGCCAAATCGATCCGGATCAGAATCAGATCGATCTGGAGTATGAATTAGATTGATTCTGGCTCCAGATTAGATCAATCCAACAACGGCAGTAGGGTGCCATCTTGTACTTTCTTGGTGTTTTTCAGTGGCTTCACACGGTGGCTCTTCCTCACCCTTCTTTCTAGAACAGTTTGGATTATTTTTAGTGGGAAAGATCATCAACGACTTATGTTTTCAATAAAGTCTACTTCAAGTTGGACTCTATGTCATTAAGAAGTAATCTACGACAAGGATTCTTGGTTTTGAAGAGGTTTAATTGAAAGAGAAGTTTAGGCTATGATGGAAAGAGGAAATTTCATCATTTTACCTTTTTTCATTTATTTATTTATTTGGAATATCTCATTATTATATTTTGTTGCAAGATTTCGTGTACTAACTAATTGGACAATTAGAGACACCCGATTTTATGGACAATATGGTTCACATTTTTAAGACCGGCCTAGATCACTGATTTTTTTAAGAAAATTCATGTTAATTTAATTCTTTTCTAACTTGAATTAAATCAGGGTAATCAATTTTAATGTGTAAATTAAATTGAGATCTTCGCGTTTCATTTTATTTTTGGAAAATTAAATTGTGAGATTAAGATATTTTATTTATGCAAGTAAATATTAAGAAATTACCAAATATTTAATTCAGACGTTTAGAATTGAATAATATGTTTTTCATAAAGCCTCAAGTTTTTAAATAACTAAGCAGGAGAATGTGAAGTGATTAATTTCTCGCATCATCTAGTCTGCCCCCGGATGAAATTAATTAGGGCATCAAACATTATTTAAAAATCTTAAATGATAATTTCAAGAATTATAATGTGAGTGAGTTCGATCCCCCTGTGGGGAAGTCCTTCACGAGCGAGTTTTATTTCAAGGAATGAACCGGTAATATACACTTAGACATAATTAATGATATCCTCCCTTACGGAGTCACTGTCAGTAATTACGGGACTGGAAGGCATTGACTATTCAACTATATTGGTCAGAGGATCCTGAACTGTCTGAAGTACATAATTGAAAGACGAAAGTTTATCTAGTTGAAGGTGGGGGGATTAAACATCCCCAAGAGAAATTTCACTCCATAAGGGAACTAAGATGATCATATGGTTTTTACTTTTAAATAGCGGCGATGGATGGCACTTTAAAATTAAAACAAAGTCAAAATATCACATGTTTTTTTTTTTTTTTTTAAATTTATGATTTTCAAATTTCAAAATGGGATCTTCATTCAACCCACTTAATCCAATCTTACAAGACAACATGTTAACTGGAATGAACTATATTTAATGGAAAATAAACCTATACATTGTCCTTACTGCTGAGGACGTTAAGTTTATTTTGACTGAGACCTGCCCTATAAAACCTAAGGAAGGGGCACTCATAAGGGATGTCCAAGACTACTAGAGGTTCAAAAGGCTGATAAGATGAATCGTTGCTATATATTAGTCTCTATGAGTAATGTGTTGCAACACCAACATCAACACATGTTAACTACTTACAATATGATTATGAACCTCAGGGACATATCTGAGGATGAAAATCATGTCTCAAGGTTGAATTCAGCGAAAAGATTGGTCAACACCAAGATGCATGAGGGTACTCTTGTACACAAACACATTTTTAAGATGATTTCCATCTTAGGAGAACTAGAGGTGCTTAGATCTGAAATCGATAGGAAAACCCAAGTCCATTTCGTGCTCCAATCACTATCGGATTCCTTTAAATAATTTCGCCTAAAATATTCTATAAATAAGTTTGATTACTCTCTAACACAACTTCTTAAGGAACTCCAGGCCGTGGAGAATATAAATAAGCATAAGGGTGTGATTCAGGTTGTTATGAAAGGACCATCTTTTTTCGTCCCGAAAGGTAAGAAGAAGAAAGTCTCACGCACAGCCTAAGGCGGTCAAGATGAACTTTAAGACTCAGAGAACGGGTAATAAGTCAAAAGGTAAGTATTAAATCTACAAATAGGAAGAAGATTTGAAGAAGAAATGCTCGATATTCTTAGCACAAAAGAATGGAAATGGTTTTCCTATATCATTGAGACATGTTTTGTGGTGTAATCTATCGATACCTAGTGTGTAGATTCGGGATCCACTAATCATGTTTGCAATTCTTTGAAATTATTCTAGGTGATCAGGGAGCTCAGTGATGAATAAATTTTTTTATTCATGGGCGATCATCACAAGGCAACAGTAGTAACAGTTGGAAATTTAGTTTTAAATTTTGGTGAAGAAAATAAGTTAATATTAGTAGATTATTTTTATGTTCCTAGCATTAGAAGAAATTTAATTTTGATTTCTAAGTTTGTGATGAATGAATATTTGTTTTTTTAATGAAGATGTTTTTATAAAAAATGGAAAATCTCATATATGTTCTGGTACATTGGAAAATGATCTTTATATCATAAGACCAATCTTGCCACTGATGCTTAATACTTAAGTGAATAACTTAAATGAAAATAACCTAATGAGAAAGGAACCTTCTAAATTGAACCAAACATATCTTCAATACTTACTCTTAGGTAATATCATATAAAAAGGATATAAAAATAGATCTTAAATGGAAAATTCAGTTCATTAGAAGTGGATGTCTTTCTTGTTTGCAAATCCTTCGTAGTGGGTAAGGTGACTAAGAGACCGTTTATGGCCAAGGGTTATAAAGCTAAAGATGTGTTGTAATTAGTTCATCTTGATTTTTGTGGGCCTATAATTATCCGGGCAAGAGGTGTTTATGAGTTCTTCATCACTTTCATCGATGATTACTAGAGGTTTGGATATGTTTACCTTATGCATCACAAATATGAAGCAATTAATAAGTTAAAAGTATACAAGGTTGAGGTGGATTATAGGCTCGAGAAACTAATCCAAACTCTATGATCTTATCGTGGAGGGGAATACCTCTTAGGAGAGTTAAGAGTATACCTATAGGAGTTGGGTATTACAACACAAATGTTTGCACTGGGATCTCCAAACAAAATGGTCTTGTGAATAGAAGGAAGATGACTCTTTAAATCATGATTAGATCCATAATGAGTTATTCAAATCTGTCGAATTCCTTTTAGGGTTTTGCATTATAGACATAACATATTTATTAAACTTAGTTCTTTCTAAATCTGTCTCAATGGCTCCTATAGAACTATGAAAAAAGCGCAAGCCTAATCTAGTACATGCTTGAATATGGGATTGCCTAACACGTGCTGTGGAAGGAGATAAGGAAGTTGGAATCAAGGATACATGTATGCCTCTTAATTTTTTGATCTTAATAAGGGGAGAGTATTTATTATCATAAATGCTCTATACTTAGAGTAATATTATATGATTAAACACATGCCCAAGAGCAATATTATCTTGTAAGAGTTAAGAGGAGAAGACCAAGTAACTTCTTCGGGACCACCCGCATAATATGAAATAAAACTTGATATTAGTAACACACTAACTAGAGGTAGTGTTAGTATTATCGATGATCAGCATTCACGTGTCACTTATGCTGGACCACAAGTGGAGCCACATCTTAGTGGTAGAATCAGGCATTATCCTTATAGGTTAGTGTATTTGGGTGAGCACTTCAGTGAAGTCCCAGGGGAACATGAACCAAATGCCGAAAACTATGATGATACACTCCAAGATGACGTTGTTGAGCTAGGGCTAAAGGTTATGAATACCGAAATGGATTTGATGTATTCGAATTAAGTATATATGAAAGTACCTTCTCATGTCTCTTGATTTTATGTTGGCTCAATTTTGCAACAACAGTCCCAAATACACTAGGGTTCATTTCATATACTAAATATATTCCTAAGAAGATTTTAAGAAATTTTAAAATCAAATATTCTATTTTATAAAATCCTAATTTGAATTTGTATAATATATTCCATATTTTTGTATTTATACATCTTATAGGTATTTTATACTTAAATATATTTTTTATAATTCTCCAGAAGTTAAAATTAATTTTCATATTTTTATATCATTTTCTAAAATTTATTAAAGCTTATTTATCTAATTAGTGAAATAAAAATCAAATTCATTTTTTTGTTTCTGAAATTAAAATCAACAGTAGCTATACGACAACGTATTGTATCTCGAATGCTTTTTGGTTGGTGATTTGTGTTTATTGGTTTTGGCCAATTAGTGTTGAGCATTTAGCCCATGCGATTTCATAATGCGTAAGCTCTGTGGAAGTCTGATCTAATGCAAGTCTGTCAATGCTTAATTAACCATTCTATCCCTTTAGTGTGCTAGTTTATTATGCATGTGCCCCCATTGACTGGTATTTTATGCGTTGCATTTTGTACCTTTAGATTCCCATGGCTAATTACTCTTATGCCCTTATTGTTTGGGTAATTACATGTTAATGAGAGGCATTCCACCGTCTCTATAAATAGAGGGCTTAAGGTCACTCTTTTAAAGTGAGAAATTTTTTTGAAACCTAAGAGAAGATCTACTAAATTTTTTCTCAACTTTATCTCTCTAAACATTTTTTAAAATGTTTCATCGGTTTTGAGAGTTTTTTAAACACATTTCCATCATATATTTTTACCATATATATTTTGTGTGAGGATGAGTGTTTAGTGGTTGATTTTGGAGTTTGGGCCTTCTAGTTTAATGTGTTGAGGCACTTGGAGTTCGCTACTTGAAGATTTTCTGTTTCTAATCCATGCTTTGCTTCTGAGATCTTTGTGGATATACTTTCTAAACCTTTTTACTTATATGCAAAACCTGATTTTTTTGTTTGAGTGACCTAGACTAGTTTTAAAATGTTTTACAAACCATAGTATAAAAATATCGTTATCTCGTGTTGATTTATTAACATGCCATAATACACACACACACACACACACACACACACACACACACACACACACTTTATGTTATTAGATCTTGTTTAAAACTAAATCTATTGTACTAATATATTATATACTCTAAAAATGATTTAGTTGTGATTTTTTGTGTGAATGTTTCATGTTTTTTATGTAAAACTCACGGTCTTAATTGTTTTATTACACAAAGTGTTTCTAATTTTTACAAGGTTGAAATATCATTTCATAAAGCAAGACTCTTTGTATTTTTGGCTTTAGAATTGATCTCCTAACTATCTATGAATGTTAAAAATTATTAAAACTTGTTTTTATTACCTCTTCAGTGGATACTTTGGCTTTCAGTGTGAAGTTGCATTTATACTACTTGGCTACTATTTGTTGTTTTTAGTCTAATTCAGTAGTTGTGGCGTTATTCGTTGCTTGCCTTGGAATACTAGGTGTATTGGGACTACTAATTCATTTATACATTGTAAACTATAATTTATACCTAAACTGTTATTGTAGTGTACTTGTAGTGTGTATGGTCTTGGAACTAAAAGACTTGGGGTTTACCAGTACACTGGATTCCTCTATAACAAATTATTGTGTTCATCTCTCTTCTCCACATCTGATTCTGTCTCTAACTCACACCAACCTAACCTATTTTTTTTTGTGTGTATTCAATCATTGAAGTTTAAAGAGTTTTTACCAAAGAGTTAAAAGAGACTTTTAATCTTAACAATTTTGAGTCCATAGATTACTTTTAAGTGGTATCAGAGTAGTCAGGATTACTTCAGTTTAATTTTTTTATACTCTTTAATATCATGAACTCTTTATTTTAAACTTATTTTAAATGGAAGACCGAAATTATAGTTTTGTACGTTCTCCTCAGTTTGATGGTGCAAACTTTTCTTACTAAAAAGTTAGAATGATTGCACATATCCAACAGCTAGGAGATGATGTATAGGATATGGTTAAAAATAGTTTTTAGTACATACTCGTGTAATTGGTGAAGGTGATGATCAAAGAATTGAAAGAAAATCTCATTTTTAATGCTCTAAAGAGGAGAAATTAAGTTCACAATATAACAATAAAGGTATAAATTATATTTTCCAAGCAGTGGCCAAGTCCGAGTTTAAATGTATCTTAACCTGCACCACTTCTAAGGTAGACTGGGATAGTATAAGTCTACACATAAGGGGGATGCACGAGTTAAAAATGATAAGTCTCAATTGTTAGTTCATATATATGATACCATGTTTATGAAAGATTATGAAAAATTTGATGAATTTTATCTTAGATTGCAAGATATTATAAATCAATCACATATTAATGGTATTATATATGCTGATGCGGAAATATATGTTAAAATTCTAAGATATTGACCTCAAACTTTTGGCATGAAGAAACATGCCATAGAAGAAATGGATGATCCTAACATGACAATGGAACTGTTACGTAGTAAAATGAGGAATTTTGAACTTGAAACTGCTTTAAGTGATAATTAAAGAGGAAAAGTAAAAGCACAGTGTAAACACAAATAATCCCAGGGTGGTTCCAATAAACACAACTTCAATTAATTTCAATTTTAATTATTGAACTTTTAAATAAAATTCTCTTAATTAAACTTAGCACCAATTAAACATTTTTTGTGAAAATCGATTTACCAAATTTTATCTTTTTACCCTAAACATGCATCTAAGTGATAGGAGATAAATTGAATAAATCAAACCACAAGACATCGATGTACGAGGAAGCCACAAAGGGAAAAAGTCTCGGACGGTCCATCCAGACAATCGCTATGATATGGTTTTACAAAGCATAGACAGTAGACTTACACAACGAGTCAATCACCCACAAGCATTGATGCTCTTTTATCTTCAACCATTCCTCAACAGTGCGATGCAGGAGTCCACCTACGCTAGGTCCACAACACACGAGTTAACGTGTGCCTCGATATCTATCGATACAACTCGATAACCGTCTATAATTTAGAACACGGAGTCCATCGCTTTTCACCACAATCTGCACGTATGGAGTCCACCGTACGAAAAAGTTATCTCAAGGTGAAAGAAATAAACTAGTTTCCCAAACAAGATCTTAAAGTGTCTGATTTATGAATCTTGGATTTGTAAACAAAAGGGTGAAACTTTGGGAGATGAAACTTTTAAAAACAAGTCTGCTTTTTCATTTTCGTCAAAAGTCATCTGAAAAACTGAGTCTGAAAATCCTTTCATAGGAAAACTAAGGCGGTGTGTCATTCGAACGATTTGAAGCTGTCGTTCTAACGAGATATAGATTTTGTTTAAATGACTGTTCATTTAGCTTCTAACGACCAAACAAAAACTAATACAATAGGCTTCGTTTGATGTACGTGAGAACACATACTTCGAATGACCTTGCTATGTCGTTCGGACGACAGTGAGATGTCGTTTGAAAGAAATCAATGAAATTTAAAAGTCCGCCTACAGTAAACTCAGAAAACATATTTTCAAAAAAATAAAGTTCTAAATGATTTTAAAAATAGAACACCCTTATTAACAATTCCAAGGACTCATAAACTATATATATTCATATCTGCAAGACCCTTTCCATATGTGAAGATTGATGTGGCATGATAAACACGACTTAAAATATCCAATCTTTAAAGCTTAACCGCTATGCCTTTATCCAACAACGTCATAGGCTCATGGGATTATCAACTCAAAGTCTATCCTATGACTCAAACGTTTTATCCAGAATTATTCCAATTACATACAAATTGACTCGATTGGAAATTTGTCATTACAAATCTCTCCCTTTGGCTATTCCGGGACAAAATCAAAACAAAAATCCTATGGGTTGTCAAGCTCTATAAAAAGACTCATTTCCCACCCCAAAAAAGGAAAAAAGAGTACAAACGCTCGACAAACACACAAACATGAGTAGCTTTGCTTTGCTTAAAATCTTTGCTTACATTAAACTCGACCTGTAATCTTGTACACTTAAACACACCTTTAAATGCAAAGAGAATACAACAAGCATAAATCCGCAAATGAATAGACATGTGGCAATGTATAAATAATCACAACCTAGATAAGACGTCCCCCCTACGATAAAGATATCCTAATCAGGCAAAGAAAATATACCATTCCTCCCCCTTTATGTTCAGGAATAGACAAAATAAGATGGCATGAATAATTACTCCCCTAAAATCAAAACTCCCCCTAAATAAGTGATCGTAAGATACCAATTTTGAAACAAATGTGATACCACAATTAAGCATAAGGAGATGGGAATAAAATCATGCAATGGTGTAAAGTGTAGCAAACACGCAACATGGCAACTCAAGCATAAGTAATCCAAAAGAGCAAGCATGTGATAAGTATGGACTAAACGTAAACCGCAAAGACTCAAAACACAATACTATCTAAAATATATGCAAAATATATCAATTAAAATCCGACACACATATATAGGTATAAACGACCACAAAACATGACACAAACACATAAGCTTTACACACTAGCATAGTATCAGTGTGTTTAAACACGTGGGATGTAATGGATGGGTATGGACTAGTAACAAAAGAATTATAACCGGAACACTCAAATATGTTCAAGAAGTTCCAATTGATCGCAAAACTTCATCAAAGTAAGCTTTAGCCTTAATTAACAAATAAAGTTGAACTTAATGAACAAAACAAACACAATGCACACAAGCCTAGTAAATTGATGATTCTACGAATTAATAGCGTCGTGAAAAAATAAGCATAACTAGGTATCATTGTACAAACCCGTTGATCTTCAACTAAACACCCTAAAAAAAATAAACATGCTAATATATTTTATTCTTTTATTTTCTTTTGAAGTGATTTCTTTTGCAAGATCAAGCAAACTAAAATATTTGGCTCATTTTTGGCATATATGCTCTTTTTATTACCTTAATTTTTTGGGTTCTTTTAAACGGTAGCTTTCACGACGAGTCAAACTGTCTCTCACAGCCCTTTCTCGTCTACACTCATATTTTTTCAAAATTAAACAAACTCTCACGGGCAACGGTTCTTATATGCACAAATCCACTATAGTCACATAAACATGTAAATGACCAAATTGATGGGATAACATCTCACTAAGCTCAAATATACATGTGAAGTTAAAATTCAATAAGCTCGTGCATGCATGTGCGGAGGCATATACAAAGTCGAATTCATAAAGCAAATCAAGTTCGAAACAACTCCATAAACATGGTTAAGAAAAATCTAAGCATCTAAAGTCATAACCAAATGTCCTAGCCACATGAAAATGGCGAAAAGAATTGGATTCACACACACCAATATGCCACACCATATGTGTAAAACTAAAATATGCAAAAATCGAAAATCTTTTTATATTTTTCAAAATAATTTCTAAAAATAAAATATTTTTGTATTTTTCAAAAAATATCAAACGAAAATCTTTTTGTGTTTTTAAATATGACTCAATAAAAGAAACGTATAATACAAAAAGGTACACGCCATAACACCACCAAACATATATCATGAACCACAACTAGCATATGACAAACAAGCTAACACAATCATCCATAATAGATAGCAAGAGAAGAATCATGTGCAAGTAAACGAGAATCAACTAGTCTACTATCTAGCGCCTGTAAAATAGAATTCCTAACCCAAATAGATATGAAACGATGGATAGGGATTTTTGGAACTAATGGGACACTAGACTTCAACTCCCCAGTACTTCTTGATGAGTGAATTATTTTGTATATTTTATAGCCAAATTTATACCTTGTTAGTCCCACTTTATATTATTTAATTAGTTCTTAGGACTATTTTATTAAAAAGAGAAAAAAAATGCAAGAATGATTGAATTTGGATTCAAAATGAAAATTTTAAGCCAAAAATGGGCATTTCGATAATTTTATAATATTCTTGTGCTAATTTGTGAAAAAATTTGCCTAGTGAAAATTTTACAAGTAATGATGGAATTTGGTGCAAATTGATGGTCAACTCGAAAAAGGCGCGAAAAAGCTAATTTTTACGGTCGTTTGAAAAAAGCTATTTTTACACTTGTGAACTCGTAAAAAAAGTTAGGAGCTTTTATTCTCCGATTTGGATGAAACTCGGCAAGCGTGTTCAGTAAGAAAAGATAAGAGTTTTTGAGTGGGGAGAAATTCGGTCACTTATCCCGATCTAAACATTAATGAGGTGGAGAGATAGCTTCCAACACTATTCGGCCAATCAGGAAGCGTTCCACCACAACTCAAATACCTCACCACTTGTATTATAAAAAGGACCCTTCGTCTCATAATTTTGGAGGACGGTTTTCAGGGAGTGATTTTTGAGAGATTGTCTTCAATTTGAGGGCCAAGTTTTTTACCATTTTTAGAGGATTGAAGATTGTTGTGAGAGAACAATTTGTAAGTTTAATTTATTAATGAAAATCTTCACTTATTCTTGCAGTTTCTCTTTCATTATGATAGCTTGATTATTCTAATAGGATTAGGGTGAAGTTTATCATAGTTAGCTAATATCATCACGTTAATTTAATTGTTGTTTATTCCCTACTTGTTTTAATTGTTATTAAAGATTCGGTATTCATTTTAAAATGACACGAGAGTGTGTTTTAAAACCTTCAAAATTGTTTTGTCAAATCAAGTTTTGAGACTTAAGAATAGTTATTTTTGATGGAGTATGCTTGCACTTTGAATGTTTTGATAGTCCATGCTTGAATACATTTGCGAATTTTAAAACTTGTATTTTCTAAGGTAATAGGGATTTTAGCCGTCTATTAAAGACATTAAAAATATTTCGAACATAACTTTCATATTTTTCGAATTAAACGCAATGAGTGTCGGTTTAATTTGAGTTATAAAAGGGAATGACAATATCAAATTAGTGTGCAATATTAGTTACGTGCTAAATGGATCCCGAATCCTAATTATTTCCTAATGTTTACAAATATCTTGTGTTACTCTCATTTATCGTAGTTGCTTTTATTTAGTGTAGTGTATAATTATTGTTTACCCCATTTGATCTCGTTGGAAGGTTGCGATTATTTTAAAAGTTAAAATTGATAAATATCTATGGGTTCGACCCGTACTTACACTCACTATTCTATAATATAGCCCGTGAACTTGCGATATTTTATAAATTGAAAATACCTCTTCCAAGATCAAAATAAAAATGCCTAAGGAGACCTTTCCTATCACAACGTGAACAAGTGTAAACATGAGGAATGTTACCTATGGTTTGACCTTTTCTAACATCCTTAGATTTGGTTGACCCTCTAAAATAAACAATGGTCATGGCTTTAACACTCGAAGCATTAGAAATATACGATCCATTACAATTACGGCTCAAACTACTCGAGTCTTTTAAATTACTTTTTAACTTTTAAATTTTAGACTCAAGCAAAGAATTTGACTCTTCTAATTTTAGGGACTCCTTCTTCATATTTTCAATCATTCCTAGAAGTTTATCTCGCTCCTCCTCAATGAAAGAAAACTTATCCCTATGAGTCCTCATGCGCCTTAAAAGCATTAATCAAAATATTTTCTCAATGGAACAAACACAAACCCTAGAATTTTTAAAGTCCTTCAATTATTTTTCTAAAATAAAGACTCTATCATCACTCTCCTTCTTGGACAATTTTAAATCTTTAAAGTCATGGTATAAGGCAGGAAACTTCTCACGAACGATATCTCTGTGATTTTGAACAATTTGCAAAAGTTCCAAAATGTTTTTAAAACGAGAATTTTATTTTTCAAGAATTTCAATTATTACGACAAACTTTAACTTCAAATGAGAAGCCATTGAGAGGAAAAACTTAGTGCAACCCTTCTGAAATACCAATTGTTAGAACAAAAGTATCAGAGGAAAAACCTTTTAAAAACTTAGCATCACTCGATAACTTGAAGTAACCCACTCTGATACTAATTTGTAAACAAAAATGATCCCAGGGTGGTTCCAATAAAGTCAAGTTCAATTAATTTCAATTTTAATGATTGAACAATTAAACTAAATTCTCTCAATTGAACTTAGCACCAATTAAACCTTTCTTGTGAAAACCGATTTACCAAATTTTATCTTTTTACTCTAAACACGTGTCTAGGTGATAATAGATAAATTAAATAAATCAAATCACCAGACGCCGATGTATGAGAAAATGACAAGGGGAGAAAACCTCAGACGGCCCAGCCAGACAATAATTATGATATGGTTTTACAAAGTATAGGCAATAAACTTACACAATGACTCGATCACATACAAACGTTGATGATCTTCTATCATTAACCACTCCTCCACAGTGCAATGCAAGAGTTCACATATGTTAGGTCCATAACACACGAGTCTACGTGTGCCTCGGTATCCATCGGTACAACTCAAAAATCGTCTATAATTTATAACACAAATTCCATCGCTTATTTACTGCAATCAACACGTATGGAGTTCACCGCATAAAAATAAATTCTCTCAAGATGAAAGAAACAAACTAGGTTCCAGAACTATATGTCAAAGTATATGACTTATATATCTTGGATGTTGTAAATAAAAGGGTGAAGCTTTGGGCAATGAAACTGTTTGCCTTTCATTTTCGTCTAGAGTCATCTGAAAAACTGAGTCTGAAAGTCCTTTTTATAGAAAAATTAAGGCGGCGCATCGTTTAAATGATTTGAAGCTATTGTTCTATCGAGATATATATATATATTGTTTGAACGACTATTCATCTCACTTCTAATGACCAAACAAAAGCCAATACAGTAAGCTTCGTTTGGTGTACGTGAGTACACATACTATGAACGACCTTGCTATGTCGTTCGAACGATAGTGAGATGTTATTTGAATGAACTCAACGAAATTTAAAAGTCCACCTAAAGTAAACTCAGAAAATATATTTTCGAAAAATTAGGTTCTAAACGATTTTCAAAACAGAATGCCCTTACTAACAATTCAAAGGACTCATAAACTATATACGTTCATACCTATGAGACCCTTGGCATATGTGAAGATTAACGTGACATGGCAAACACGGCTTTGAATATCCGCTTTTTAAAGCTTGGTCACTACGTCTTCATCAAACAACGTCATAGGCTCATGGGATCATCAACTTAAAGTCTATCCTATGACTCAAACGTTTTGTCCAGAATTATGCCAATTACATACAAATTGACTTGGTTGGAAATTTGTCCTTACACACACACTTCATAATATTTTTTAGTGTTTAAATCCTATGTTAAAAGTCTTTCTTTTATATCCACCTTATCTAACATTGATGATTCCTCTATATCTTTGAATCCCTAGATCATAAAATTGCTTTGATATCTAAATATTTCAAGAAATTTGCTAAGTTCAGAAACAAATTTTCTTCTAGAAAAGGACAACCTAATTATTCTAATAGTCCACATGAAAAATATTTTGAAAAGAAATATTTTGATAAATATGATCATAACAAAGACTTAAGTCACATTCAATGTAGAAAATGTAATGAGTTTGGTCATTATGTAAACAAACGTTTTTCAAAAACTAAATGACAATCTTCCCATTAAGCACACTTATCTAAAACATGGGATTACAGTTCCGACTCTAACAGTGATTGTAGTGATAGTTGTAACAATCTTATGGCTTTTACTTCTACATTATTGAATGAGTCTAATGATGGTATTGTTAACTTGTCTGTTATGTCTGATAATTCTGAATTTTTTGTTGATGGTTATGATTTACCTTCTAAAAATGTTTTATTGCATGTTAACACTCCTATGCATGATCATACTCCTGCTACTGCATGTAAAATTTTTGATGATTCTACTTTTAAATGGCATGATAAAATTGATGGTCATAATGCATGCTCCATTATGATAGATTCATTTGATAGTGATTGTGATGATGCTGAACTTCATTTTAAGAAATTTTATAAGTATACCATGAAAAAGTGTACTCACTTAGGCAAAGTTAATGTTAGGTTATTATCTAAAATTGATTCTCTTAGCAAATAAATTTGCTTTATATCTGATGAATCTTCTATGTAAGTAAAAGAGCTCGAGACTGAAAAACTGATGTTAGAGAAAAATATTTTCAAAATAAATGAAATATGTTCTTTATTGGAGAAAAAACACAAAGCAATTTTAAATAATTTTGATGAATCAAAAACTAAATAAAAAGAAGCGTTGAACAAACTAAAGGTTATCATTAAATCTAGCATCATTGTAAAACAAATTGTGAATTCTGAAAAGTCTTCTTTTACCGACAAAAAAGAAATCAGTTTTAAAGGAAAAGAAGTTTTTGAAACAAATTTTGTATCTTCAAATATAGACTGTCTAAAATCTTCAAATGTTCATTTGTCTATTTCGCATTTTGAAAATAAACTAGAGTCCTCTATCATACTAGGCAGATTTATCATTGTAATTTTTGTGGTAAAATTGGACATTTAGAGAATTTTTGTTATAAAGGATTAAATTAAAATAGAAAAAATGATAAAACTAATAGAACTAGGAGAATTGTTAAGGCCGAACCTATTAAGAAACCCCAACCACCTAGGCCAATGCCTTACAAATTTAAGTATAATTTTCTAAAAACTAAGACAATTTGGATTAGGAAGGATGAAATGAGTTATCAATTGAGATGTAAGGTTGTTTTATCATCCCTCAATGGTACCTTGATTCTGGGTGTTCTAGACATATGACTGGGGACAAAATAAAATTTTCCTCCTTAAAACTTTTGTTGGAGGAAATGTCACTTTGGGTGATGGCAAAATGTACTGAATCATAGGAAAAAAGAACAATTCAAGGTGAAGGAATTCCTAACTTCGATGAAGTTTGATTAAATTTTAATTCTCGAGTCATATTGTTAAAATTTTAAAAATAGATTGCAAGATTTTAAGTCAAGATGGAAAAACAATCCTTTGTGGTGAAAGAACACCTGATAATTGCTATGCTGTTATTTAAAACATTGATGTTGAAAATTATTTATCTGCTAGACTTAATGACTTATAATTATGGCATGAGAGGCTTGGGCATATTAACTATGGCAATATTTCTTGATCAACTAGTCAACGGCTAGTTCTTGATCTATCTAAAATTCCAAAAATCAAACATTTTATTTGTGGACCATGTAAAATAGAAAAGATGAACAAAGCTCCTCATAAAAAAATCAATGATGTCTTAACATCTCAATCTTTAGAATTGCTATACATGGACTTAATGGGTTCTTTTAGGACTACTAGGTTATGTAAAAACTCCTACATTCTTGTCATTGTAGATGGGTTTTCTAGATTTAATTAGGTTTCTATTTTGAAATAAAAATCTAACACTTTTTCAAACTTTCTTAAGAATACTTTCAAGGATCGAAAATGAAAAGGATATCCAAGTAACTAGGATTCGAAGTGACAGGGGTAGAGAGTTTAAAGATACTGGAGCCGTAGAATATTATGTAGGAAATGATTATAAACATGAGTTTAGTGCACCCAAACCCCTTAACGGAATGGGATAGTCAAAAGAAAGAATCGAACCATACAAGAAATGGCTAGTATCTTGCTTCAAGCTAAAAATTTGCCAAAATATTTTTGGGTTAAGGCTACACAAATTGCACGTCATATAATCAATCGTGTATATCTAAGGAATAACTATAAACAAACTTCATATGAAGTTTAGTATGGCAAATAACCTAATTTGAAGTATTTTAGGGTATTTGGTAGTGAATGCTATGTTTTTAAAAATAGAGAACACTTGTCAAAATTTGACGCTAGAGGTGGTAAGGCTATCTTTTTAGGTTATTCACAAAACAACCGTGTATATTATGTGTTTAATCTAAAAACTAAATCTATAATGGAATCTATTAATATTGTTATGAATGATAGTATTTTCCATCATATGGAAGGAAGTAAAAATCCTATACATGTTGACCAATCTGAAAATAAAAATGAAATAAATTTTCCTAAATAGTAAATGAATAGTGATTCTGACTCTCTGCCACCAGATGAACCTCATGTTCCTAACCGGGTTAAGGAAATTAGCCCCAGTAAAAACATTGTAGGAGAATATTAAAGACCCCATAAGAACTGGATCTCAAACTGTTAGTGATTTATTTTCTTCTTATGTGTTTTTAATTGAACTTAAACATGTGAAAGAATCTTTGATAGTTTAATATTGATTATTAGCTATGCAAGAAGAATTTGGATAATTTAAAATTCATGCTGTTTGGTATTTCATCCCACGTCCTACTCACACTAATATAATCGGAACAAAATGGATTTTTAAGAATAAGTGTGATGAATATGGAAATATTTTGAGATATAAGGTTAGATTAGTAGCACAAGATTATTCTCAAATAGATGGCATAAATCTTGATCAAAATTTTGCTCTTGTTGCTAGAATTGAATATGATAGGCTCTTACTTACTGTATCTTGTTATTTAAAATTAAAACTCTATCAAATTGATGTAAAATACGCTTTTCTAAATGGAATCTCAGTAAGGAAGTTTATGTTGAACAACCTAAAGGCTTTTTAGACCATTTCTTTACAAATCATGCTTTTAGATAAAAGAAAGCGCTTGATGTTTTAAATTAGGCCCCTCGTTCCTAGTACGAGAGATTAAAAAATTTCTTAATGAAAAATGGTTTCAACCATGGGGAAGTTGACCTAACAATGTTCATTAAATGTAACAAAAACAGTTTTTTAATTACTCAATTTTATATGGATGACATCATTTTGGGTCCACTTCTCCCTTGGAAGCTGAAAAAATTGCTAATTATAAGATGTGAGTCCATATTTGGGGAAGTATTGCTTTGAGCATATTTTAGACTTGAGCAACGTTGTTGCGCCTACGTATTCGCCTTTTCATGGAATCAAAGTCTGCATAGTTTGTAGGTCCGTACGATATACCAAGAACCTCAATTTTTAATGGTTTTGGTGCGCGGCGGGTGGCAAAATATCGGCCAACCGCCTCCAAACGCCCATATATCGTGTAAATTACGTAAAACTAGTGATAAAACATTGAAAATACGCTCATCACCATCAAACCCGTGATGGAGCTCAAGTGATTTATGGGGGAGAAGAGTTAGAATTTCTCTCCTTACCTTGCCCCCAAGACCATCATCCTACTAAATGAGGGGAAACCCTCTTTTTATAGCCAAAAGTGCTCGAGTGAGCTTGACACATGTCATGCTTTCTGTGGAGCCAAATGTCCAATACTTATGGTGCCACTTGTCATAATATATGTGGTGGTATCCCAAATAATTAATTTAAATCATTACTAGAGTGTTGTCTACTTCAATTCGTCAAACTCGCGGTATACGCGGTATATTAAATCGCACGTAATAATATTTTAGCCTTTGTAGGGTCTGAATTGTAGTAAAACTTAATAAATCATAAATCAATATATGATCAAATATGTGGAGTAATTTTATTAGAGTATTGGTGGTTAATTTCTTCAACCCCACTTTACATTTTCCCCCTTGTACACATAGTTGGTGTGGTGATGCTTTAGCTGAGACATATCAACTTTGTGTACGAAATATCATTCAATATATTTTAACTTTGTCTAAGCCATTATGTGATCACGTTTGATCTATACCATGCGTGTATGTACATATAATTTTGAGGGCCATCATTGCCGCCTCAGTTTTTCGCTTTTGGATGAGTATTTAAGGGGTCGCCCCCATTCCTTAGTTGATTTTGATATGTTGGATTGTGGGCAGTGTTCTAAAAAATGCGCCTAGGCGCGAGGATTTTTTGATACGCCCCGTTTAGGGCCTAGGCGTGGACAAAGGCGTGGTCAACATTGGTCAACATTTTTTTTCAAAAAGGCGTAAAAAAACGCATTTTTTTGGAGATAAAACGCGCCTCAGGCGGCGTTTTTTTATTTTCATTTTCGGGGGTAACCAAAACGACGTCGTTTTGGTTGCTTTTAAACCAAAAAAAAAAACCCTAATTTGTGTTTGGTTGACTGAGTTCTGCCGTTTTGTTCTAAAGAAACAAAACCCTTTTCGTTTTTCACTTTGTTCTAAAGAAAGTGAGCTCTTCACTTTCGTTTTGTCAACAAGAAATAAAACCCTAATCGTTTTTCACGATCGGCCCTGTTCTAAAGGTGAGTTCTTCACTTTCGTTTTTCATTTTTCACGATCGGTCATGACTTTTAAACCCTTTTCAAGATCAGTTCCCTGTTTTTCACGATCGGTCCTATTTTCATTTTTCACGATCGGTCCTGACTTTTAAACCCTTTTTAAGATCAGTTCCATGTTTTTCACGATCGGTCCTGGTTTTCATGATCTATTTTTACTTATATAAATTTACTTTGAATACTTTACAATCAATTTTTTACATGACTTTTAATTTGTTTTCCAAACAAGTTTGTTTTGCTTTAATTTGCGTTTATCTGATTTTCATACTACCGTGTATTCTTCTTGCATTACAGCTAAGTACACCGACTGCTGTTTTAGTATACCCAATTTTGGAAATGATCATACTAGGAAAGGAATGCTGTGCCTGCATCTGTTTTAGAATAATACACTTTGTTGACTCAATGTTCTGCTAAGATATGTGTTGTAATTTCTGTAATGCTGAAATGCTGAAATGGTTTTCTTCAACTGCTGTAATGCTGAAATAGTTGAACTGTAATGCTGTAATAGTTTTGTAGCAGTTGAAGACCACTGTAATAGTTGAAGACCACTGTAAACTGTAATAGTTTTTTTCAACTGCTGAAATACATGCTTTCAATGGTCTAGAAATACATGCTTTTAGAACCTGTTTCTGTTTTCAATATAGGTTAATGGATCCAAATGAATCTTCGTCGATGGCATCTAATGAGGCGTCATCAAAGAAAGATCTTAGTGATGTTGGATGGGAAACCACGATTCGTGCGAATCCAAACGACAATAATGATATCAAGTGCACATTGTGTGGAAAAATTACTAAAGCAGGAATCTATAGACATAAAATTCATGTGTCTGGAATCAAGGGGTTGGGTGTTGCACCATGTAGTAAGGCTAATGAAGAGAAAAAGGCCAAATGTATTGAGGCGCTTGAAGAGGCGGAAAACAAGAAAGTCCAAAAATTAGTGAGTGATAAAAGTAGGAGGAGTGAGGTAAGTTTAACGAATGAGGAGGAGGATGAAGAAGAAATTGAAAGTCTTAAAGGTGGGAGTCGTAAAAGGTCTTTTCGTGGTCCCATGGATCAATTTACGAGGGAAATTAGGTTGGATGACTCATATTTATCTGCTTGCATGGAGAAGAAGCAACAAAATATTAACGATGCTGTTGACAAGAAAAGGGCATTAGCGGTTCATCAATATTTGGCGAAGTGGATATATGAAGCGGGGG
Source organism: Sambucus nigra (assembly GCA_949130495.1). Lineage (NCBI taxonomy): Eukaryota > Viridiplantae > Streptophyta > Magnoliopsida > Dipsacales > Adoxaceae > Sambucus > Sambucus nigra. Next base: position 187,672,533 of record OX422207.1, read on the forward strand.
TACCTTTTAATGCAATTGACAATGATTTCTTCAAGAATTTTGTTGATGCGGTTGGGTTATATGGCCCGGGTTACCAACCCCCTTCACAGTACCAACTGAGGGAGCCTCTTTTAAAGGGGGAGATGGAGTCCACCAAAAAAGAACTTAAAAAGCAAGAGGAGGAGTGGAAAGCGAATGGGTGTTCAATCATGACCGATGCTTGGAGTGATAGAAAACGTAGAAGTATAATGAATTTGTGCGTGAATTGTAAGTTAGGTACCACCTTTCTTTCTTTCTTGAAAGGAAGCGTCGGGTGATGCTCACACTGGTACTTACATATTTGAGTATGTGAATGGGTGTATTAAAGATGTTGGGCCAGAAAATGTGATTCAGGTGGTGACTGATAATGCAACTAACAATATGGCGGCGACGAATTTATTGGCTTTAGAAAGGCCAAACATCTTTTGGACCTCATGTGCTACCCACACTATTAACCTCATGCTTGAGGGGATTGCTAAGCTTCCCACCTTTAAAAATGTGATCCAAAAGGCAAAGTCATTCACTATTTTCATCTATGCACATCACAAGACTTTGTCATTGATGAGAAAATTTACAAAGAAGGAGATAGTTAGACCGGGAGTCACAAGGTTTTCTACTTCTTTCTTAACTTTACAAAGTTTGCTTGACAAAAAACAGGAGTTGAGAAATATGATGACTAGCAATGAGTGGGATGAGACTAAATGGTCTAAGAGCAAAAAGGGGAAGGAGGCTTTTGCTATTGTTGTTCCAAATGAGTTTTGGAATTTGATTGAGTTGTGCTTGAGAGTGTTCACTCCATTAGTAAAGGTGCTTAAACTTGTTGATGGTGATGTTAAGCCTGCAATGGGGTTTGTGTTTGGGGAGGTAGTAAAGGCTATGGAGGAAATCAGAAATGCATTGAAGAAAGAGCGTGATTATAAACCGATCTTGGACATTATTGATACCAAAGGCAAGGGTCGCATTGATAGTCCACTTCACACAACGGGTTATTTGTTGAATCCGTTTTATTATTACAAAAATTTGAGTATCAAAGATGATCCAATGATTACAGATAATTTGATTACTTGTGTTGAGAAGTTATTTCCTGATGATGATGCAATCCAAAATCATGTGCTAAATATTGAGTTGCATAAGTATTTCCAGAAGGAGGGTGCATTCGGCAAAAAGCAAGCGATTAGTGGATGTGATAACAATGATGATAATTATAACCCTGGTATGTTACTATTCCTCTTTTTTATTTTTGTACATTTACATTAGTCACACTCTTTACATTGTTCTCGCCCACTTATTCTATTCATTTAACATTGACTAGTTGGTTGGTGGGACTTTTATGGAAGTGGAACTCCAAATTTGAAGAGAATGGCCAAAAGGATACTTGGTTTGACTTCTAGTTCATCGGGGTGTGAACGAAATTGGAGTGTCTTTGAAGGAGTAAGTTACATAAATATCTTGTTTAGTTGCTTTTTGTTATTAGTTTTGTAATTTAATTTCAAGTATACTAATATCCTGATATTTTGTTTTCTTAATGTAGATACACACCAAGAAGAGGAATAGATTAGATACCACGAGAATGAATAATCTAGTATTTGTGCAATTCAATGCAAGGTTGAAGAACAAGAATGATAAGAAAAAGAAGAAGGATAAATTGCTAGCAAGTGATGCTACTAATGCACAATCATGGATTGTTGATGGTTGTGATGATGATGATGAGAGTGTGGATGGCGTGGAAGTGGGTTCTGGACTTACATGGGATGCGGATGTAGAAGCGGCAAATGAGATTTTACAACCTAGAAGAAGCGGTAGAAATGCCCGTGATGAAAGTGAAATAAGGGAACCCGATGAAGAGGATTTTGTATCGGATGGCACAGAAGATGGAATGGATGAAGAAGATGATTTTGAATTAGAGTCCGATAAGGAATTAGATGATTAAACATGTTTGTTTAAGTTTAAAAGATTGTAATATTTATGACCTTATTTGAGAGATGTGTTGTTTGGTTTAAACTTGGGTTGTACTAACTAATGGATTATCGTAGTGTAAGTTTATTAGGGTGATGTGGACTTGCGCACATGGAAAAGGGATCCCAATGCATATATTGGTATTCAATTTCAAGGTATGTATCATTTTCTATTTTATAAGGGGCAATTTTGATTTTATTCTTATTGATTAATATTATTTATTTAAATGATTTTATTGACTACTTTGAATTTTGATTGCATGGAATTGGGTGATAACATGATGAGGACTTATGGAGCATGCATATGGACAAGGCGTCCTAATTGCAAATATACGGACATATTTTTCAGGTATGTACCATTTCAGTATTATTTATTTTTATTGGGTATGTACCATTTTCAGTATTTTTTATTAGCCTTGTTATAATTAAAAAATATTAAAATATATTAAAAAGGCCTAAACGCCTTTTCACGCCTTTTTACGCCAAGTCCCGCCTAGGCTTCTAAGGCTTAAGGCTTGGCCTCTACGCCTTGGTCACGCTTCGCATTTTTTAAAACCTTGATTGTGGGTAATAATCTCATATCTCATTTCAGTTTGATGATATACTTCTATCTCATATCTCATATTTTAGGCTTTGATTTCATGGGTTATTTTCGAAGAACCTCGTGATCATTCTTTTCCTGCGATTGAAATACTATGAGTTGAAACCAAGAATATGAAGGAAAATATAACCCCTTAACAATGAAAACCACATGTTAAGGCATTTTCGCAAATTCACACCTACGAGGTGGCTTTATCAATGAAAACACACTTTGTTTAAGATTTTCGCAAACTGCACCCAAATATGTGACTTAACAATGAAAACTACTTTATTAAGATTTTTCGCAAACTCCACCCAAATATGTGACTTAACAATAAACACCACTTGTTAAGATTCTTCGTAAACTCTGCTCGAATATATGACTTAACAATGAAAACCACTTGTTAAGATTCTTCGTAAAATCCACCCAAATATGTGACTTAACAATGAAAACCAGTTGTTAAGATTTTTTGTAAACTCCACCCAAATATGTGGCTTAATAATGAAATCCACCTGTTAAGATTTTTCATAAACTCCACCCAAATATATGACTTAATAATGAAAATCACTTGTTAATATTTTTCGTAAACTTCACCCAAATATGTAACTTAATAATGAAAACCACTTTTTAAGATTTTTTAAGCGTCCTCAGTGTACCTAGTCGAGCGATCATAAAGGTGCTTTTGGAAAACTAAGGCTTCGAGAATGCCCAATTTACTTAGTCGAGGTTCCATATAGGCCCTTTAAGTAAACTAGGACTTTTGACGTGATAACAGTTTACCTAGTCGAGCAACCTTAAAGGTGATTTAAGTAAACTACAGCTTAAGAATGCCCAATCTTATTTAGTCGAGAAACCATAAAGGTGCTTTAAGTAAAACTAGGTCTTTTAAAGCGACAATAGTTTACCTAGTCTAGCAACCTTAAAAGTGCTTTAAGTAAACTGAGGCTTAAGAATGCCCAATCTTACTTAGTTAAGCAACCATAATTGTGCTTTAAGTAAAACTGAAACTTTTGAAGTAATAACAGTCTAGCTAATCGAGAAATCTTAAAGGTGCTTTAAGTAAACTGCGGCTTAAGAATGACCAATCTTACTTAGTCAAGCAACCATAAAGGTGCTTTAAGTAAAACTAGAACTTTTGAAACGATAACAGTTTACCTAGTCGAGCAACCTTAAAGGTGATTTAAGTAAACTACGGCTTAGTAATTCCCAATCTTACTTAGTTGAGCAACCATAAAGGTGCTTTAAGTAAAACTAGGACTTCCATATAGGTCGAGCTTTCTCATAACTACAAATCACCACTTTGGGCGACTTACCACAATATCGATAAGGTTTCTCGAAGCTATATTGCACCAATTTGGGCGACTTACCTCAATATCGAAACGGGTTCTCGAAGCTATAATGCACCACTTTGGGTAACTTACCCCAATATTAGTAAGGTTTGTATGCAAACTCTGTATCCATGCTCTAGGTTTTGCGGCCAATTCGCTTGTCCCCTGTCACTTCGCTGGAAATATTGTCATGCAGTTGGTGATATATGTGAGCCAACCGATGGCTATGCTGAACAAGTCTGGACTCTGTTTTGGTGATGCCTCGATAATGATGGCCATGTTGTGTCGAGATCTGAGCACGCTTATCACTCGGGCTCCTATGCCACTAAATATTACATCATACAATTCTTTTCCCCCTCTTTACTTTGTTTTGCCTTTTATCTCAAGACAAAAAAAGTAAAGAAAAACTCATACATTGGTTACAACACCATATGAATAAAATTAAATACATTTCACTTTGTGATATCCCCAAAATTAAAAAAAGTCTCTTGAGCGTTAGGCTTTGACGTTTGTAAGGCCTGATGTAATTGCTCGAGCTTGTTTTGCTCATGTGCATTCAATATCTGCAAGGATAAAAAATCATCTTTGATTCTAGCACAAAACCATCAGTAACTTCTGAGGCATATTATAATGCCATATATAATCATGTGCGGTATATCTTGCCCCATTTATTTTATTTTATGACAATAGAATAAAATAAACTCATAATCATGCCTCGAGGAATTGTAAAACATATTGTTCTGTGCAATTTCATGATGCCAGTTTGATATGATACAATATGCAGTTCATACTTTTTCAATATCATTTTTATAGCATAAAATGACAGAGTGCATATATATCATGTGGTGAGCTATTGATCGCATGCCCCCATTATTTTATCAAAGTTGAGAAAACTCAGAACCAGTCTATTAAATTATATATAGAATAATGCAGTCAATAAGCATGCTGAGTCACCTTTAGGTGAATAATAAACACCAATTTAAATTTTCATGTAATTAATACTACAATGTGAATAAATCATATTTCATCATAAGTCGAATATAAGGTGGCGCGGAAGGTTGCTTCGGGCGACTATGGATGAGGTTACGCAGGAGGTACCACAAATGAAGCTTCTCGAGGTACCATGACTGAGGCTTCTCGAGGAGGTACCCGATTTGAACAAATTGCAAAGTTTGAGCAAAAATATTATTTTCCAAGGTCACTCTAAACATATCATGTTGATATGGTTTGTTCGAAGGATGTGATTTTTGACATTTTCTGCTCAAGTACAAGTTCGTACTAAATATTTAAATGGTCTCACTTGAGACAACATAAAATAGTCGTGTAAGTTCAAGGGGTGTATAATAATTTTTTCAGAAATAAATGTTTTTCTACTCGAGAAACTCTAATCCGTGTGAGGCTACATATATTTTTAAACCTTGAAGAGTATTTCTCAAGCAGTGTAAATAAAACACGCGCAAATTAAATTCCATAACATCCGCAATTAATAAAAATAGGTAATATGCTTTATTTGGCCTATTTTTTTCAATATCACATAGTCTTAACAATTGTTCATTCTCATACTGTTCGAACAACTATATAACCCGGGCATAATTTTGTAATTTATTTCCAATATGGCTTACTTCCACTATAATACATGCCTTTAAAAGAGGTACCTCAAGTTAAAGTCTCAGTGCCTATATGGATATTTTAAACAAAAGCAAGACCCATTAACTTGGGACTTGAAATCACCAAATGGCCCGTATATTTCCAAATAAAACCACAGCTCACGAAAAAACATTATACCCAAGTTCCCATCCTTGGTTTAAGTTCCTCTGCGATGGTTTCTCGGAGATCAAGGTGCTCAGAGTTTCATGCGAAGTCGCTCAGAGGTCAAGCTGTCGAGGATGTTTGGAGGTTGGTCTGGATCGTTTAATAATCCCTCATGCATCGTTACCTTAAAATGAGGTATCTCCCAATAACAAAACCCACTTTCAGTTGAGAAAGATCGTATTTTGTTCGAAGATGGTGGTTTGGAGATTTAGGTTTCTCGGAGATCCAAAGTTGCTCGAAGATCCGAGGTTATTCAGAGGTTGGAGGTACAAGGTATTCCAATATCAAGGATGTTCTGAGACAGTTCATGGCTTTTCCGCATTTCCCAGTGAGTTCCCTTGGGGGACGAGACTGCTCGAAGGCCACCTAAGGTTCCTCTATGATCGGAGGTTTTTTTTAGAGATGGTTATTTGTTCTGAATACCTTTTCAGAGGTAAGGTCTTTCGGAGATTTAGTTTTAAATAATTTCTTTAACCCCACTCTACATTAATATAATGAAATCTTAGTTTTAAATGTCTATGGTGGGAGAACTTTAATTTTTCTTAGTTTTTCAAATAACTCAAAAATTTGATCATATGTTTATTTTTTTTAATTTAAATATGATACTGATTTGATTAAACATTTTGGTTTAAATACTATTAAAACTGCTAGAACACCTATGAGTTCTTCCATTAAACAATTAGAAGACTTATCTGAGAAAAAGATTGGTTTCACTTTGTATTGTAGTATGATAGGCATCCTGCTATACTTAATTGTGAGTAGGCCATATATAATACATAGTGTGTGCATGTGTGTGCTAGATACCAATATGATCCTAAAGTATCCCACTTATAGTTGTAAAATGTATTATTAAGTACATAAGTGGAATTATAAACTATGGCATCATGTTCACTTTTGACACTAATTCTAAAATAATTGGGTATACAGACGCTAATTGGGTTAGTTGTATCGATGATTGCAAAACCACCTTTAATGGCTGTTTTACTTAGGATGCTGTTGATGTAAGAAATTATATTTGACCTAATTATTTTAATCATAAATAAAAATGAGTAAAGAAATAAGACAATAGACTTTTAAAGTGGTTCAGCCTTAAGATAATGGCCTACATCCACTGTTTTTGTATTACTGATTGTTTTGCCTGGAATTCTCGATAAACGATTTTACCAAGAGATTCAGCGTGTCCCTCTAATGGGGAGATTACAATGTATTTATAGCCTTGAGGCTGTATATGTGAAAGAATAATGCATAGCTGTCCAGTAGGCGTATACATCTGTACAATAATAACTGTACATTTAATGCGCAGTTATCCTTGATGCGTACGCCATAAGTATTTGAGTTGCTCGGACTGACTTAGTAGCTCGGACCGCCTAAGTAGCTCGACACTCTTAAGCTGCTCGGGGCCCCTGGGATCCTTGTGGCTTTTTAGTTACTCGGTGATCTTGAGTTATTTGGAGTATAGTAATTCCTCGGGGGGTTGAGTAGCTCAGTATAAACATTTATAGTTGCCACCTAGGATGACACGTGTCTTCAAACAATAGGTCCATATCAGCAGAATAAATTTGGTATCAACGGAAGCCCCCAATGTTTCACAGTTCGAGGTTGAGGAGGAGTGTGGAACATTCTTCTCGAAATATGGCGGGTTTAAATAGTCATCCTGAATTTTAGGAGTGTTTTCCTTGTATTTATTTCTTCTTTGAATTCATAGAATCAGACTTCACGAAGATTTTGAATTTTTCTAACTGCTTCGATTTTCGTGCCCTTTTTCTCCTTTTAGGCGCAGGTAATGCAAACATTTTTCTTTGTAATAATTATTTTTACCCATTCCCAAGGTAAGGTATTTAAGCTCTGCAGAAAATCCTATCGTCTTTTACTTTTTCAAATCTGTATCTTTGAACTATTCATTTCTTCTCTATCTTGTGTGTTCGTTTCTTCCATCGTTTGTTGTCAACTGATTCACTCCTTTCCTGTAAGATTTTCTTCCTTTTATTTTATTTACTTTGTTTATCATGGTTTACCTTGTTGAATCTCTTGACAAATCTCGCTCTGAATTTTCAATTCCTTCATGGGTCATATTGGAAGAACTTTCTGAACCTTCTGGCTATTTTTCTTTGGCTGAGGGACATTGGTTCCCAAGTCTCTTTGTGGCCGAATGTGGCTTTTCTTTTCCTCCAAATCTTTTATGTTTGGAATTCTGTCATTATTTTGACGTTGTACCTGCAAAAATAGAACCAAATACCTGGAGAATAGTTAATGGAGTTCATAGGTTGAACCAACTCCATGGAACTTGTTTAGGGATTCCGGAGATAATGTATTACTACATATTGGTTATTAGAGATAGTACTTTTTGTTTGAAAACTAGGTTTTTGACTAGAGCATTAGTTGTCAATCTTCCTGATGCCAACAGGGATTATTTTGAACATGGAGTGGTAATGAAAAATTGGCAACATCCTCCATTAAATGGAGATGATGTATATCAAGGTCCTAGATGTCCTCCTTATGGCAATGTGATAGGTTGTTTTTATTTTTGTTCTGTTTTTGAAATTATGTTTTCTTCATGTTTGATAAAATGCTTCACTGATATTTGATTTTTGATTATTTGCAGTTGACAGAAAGAGAAAGTCTCCCAAAGAAACTGATGTTAATTTAAGGAATTTGAAACTTATCTAGAGTTCACACCAATCCGTTGCCGACGAACATATCAGATCAGCCTCTTATTTGTTATACTACAAGAGCTATACTTCATCCTTCACTGCTCGTCCAATAGTGGTTGACATCGACTAAGTACCAGCTTTTGAAACTGGTGTGGAGGGTTCCTCCCCTGAATCGAATATTCCCTTTAGTAACATAATGAAGAGAAGAAGAGCTCCTGCCTTCTTTGACAAATCAGACTCTGCCAATGTGAAGGAAAATAAAAGCAAACAAAATGTCCCAGAAGAAGGGACGAAAATTATTGATGCGCCTCCTCCTACTGCTACCGAGAAAGTTGTTGAGAAGCCCACTGTAGCTCCGAGCAAGGTTGTTGCTATCTCTCCTCAAAGTGAGGTTATCGTTATATCTCCAATAAAGACATCGTCTTTAGTTGAAAATGTTCCTGCTCCCCCGAGGAGATTAAAGAAAAGTTCGTCTGAGAGACCTGTTGGGCGTGTCCTTCAACCTTTAAATGTTGAAAGTGGTGTTCCTACTTTTGTTCCTCCGACCTCTACCTTGGGCTTTGTGAAGTCTTGGATTATCCCAGAAATCTAAGGTATTGAAGACACTCTTCCTCGTGACAGGGTCATTGCCTTGGCAGCTCAACATATTGCCTCAGTAAGTATTACTAGTCTAAGTTTTCACTTTTCACTGATATGTCCCTGTATTGACTCAAAATTATTTTTTCTTCAGCTGGTAACATGTTTCAACAGTATTCTGAAGAAGGACGAGGCTATTAAAGCTTCAAGCTCCTCAGGAGGTGTAGAGGAAGATTTTATTGGTCTAACTCAGTCCTTAAAGGACTCTCGTCAGAAGTATGAAGAAGATAAAGTGGCTTGGGAGAAGCAACTCAAGTCTACCGAGCAAGAGAGAGATCGAGCTGTGGAGGCCTCTAAGGGATTGGAGCAGAAAATGAAAGAATTTGAGAAGAATAATAAAAAGCTTGAGGAGAAGCTCAAAAATGCTGAAGAGCTTGAGAATAAGCTCAAAACTGCTGAAGAGGAAGTTGGTAGACTTCGTGAGGTTGATCGCCAGAAGGAAGAGGTGGAAGGGAAGTTGAAAGCTGTCGAGGAGCTCCTTAAGGAAAGGACCTCCTCGGAGAAAGAAAAGAGGAAAAAGGCTGTCAAAAAATCGTTCAGTGAAGGTTGGGATAAGGGCTGGAGCAAGGGCTTGGCTGCCATGACCTCGCAAATGGAGTATTCCAGCCTCAAGTACTTTAGGGACGGATGGGTTGCTTCTTTGAAAGAGATAAAAATTGCTGAGAATTCAGAATTGTTCCAGCAACACATTTATGGCCCTCCTCCCTATCCTGGGGAAGAAGAAGAGGACGAAGCTGCCTCAGAGGAATCTTCCATGATGATTGGAGATCAAGTTCCTCCTATTCCAGTTGTTCAAACTTTCTACGAGTAACTTCAGCCCACCATTACCTCAGTTGAGCAACTGCCACTATCTTTCGAGTAACCAACCTCCTCATCCCAGCTTTCCGAGGAAGTTGTAAAACACAAGGAGAAGGTGTAAAGTTGCTCGGGTTTTAATTTTGTTATTCCTTTTGAATATAACCTTGAGCTTTGTATTTACCTTTTGATGAATAAAAATTTGAACTTTTGGTTGTTCATATCGACTTTCTTCTTCTTGCCCTGTCTTTATCATTATTGATCCTGTTTATGGCTTTTCTTTGCTAGTTTATGGCCATGATGGAGCTATTATCAGCTCATGATACAAAATTGATGAAAAAATGCAATGACTACTTCAAAGTTGGTCATGCAGATCTGAATGAGGCTCAGATAATTGATATCCTCGGATCAGGTGTTTCTGATCGAGCAGTTGAGGCTTACCAATATCTGAAGTGCTTGCTCGACCGAGCTGTTGCTAATAATGTAGCTTATTATGAGATGATTGAGGATCTTCAAGGAACTATAGAGGAACTCCCATAGTATTACAAAGAGTCCTCCCTGCTTTTGCACCAAGGGTACGAGAAGAAATATCAACAGTTAAATGCTGAAAAAGGGTATGATAAATTCATCACTGCTTACGAGAAGAAAGAGAGCATTCTAAAGCTTGAGGTTGAGGAGCATAGGCAAATCGCTAAACTATTGGAGGAGGAAAATAATGTTTTGTAAGAGGAGATATCCCAACTAAAATCTGCAGCATCTTCCTCGGAAGCTTTGGTCCCTGTCAATGACGAAGGTTTCTCTTTTTTGGAAGTAGAGAATGCCAACCTGCGAGATGAATTGGAAACTTTGAAAAGAGTTGCACCTTCCACTTCTACTCGCGGACGAGCAAGATCTTCTTCTCGGGGACGAGCAAGGGCTGGTCGGATCTCTATTGAAGATGCAAGAACTCAAGCAGCTTTGAAAAATCATCCAGTTCAATTGATGGCAAAGAATCAGGTTTTAGCAGAGATGTCTAAGAAGAATCTGAACCTCAGCGAGCAACTTTCCACACAAAGCTCTGCCTTGGAAAATAAGGACATCCTGGTGAAGAATCTCCACGAGCAACTGGAGAGGTTAACTTACCAGTTCCATAAACAACCCAAAGAGTTTTGGATGGCTGGTTACAATGAAGCACTCTGCCATCTTGATGCTCGTTTAGAACAGTCGAACAACGAAGGGTACAAACAGGGATGGCTGAATGCTCTTCGTATTCTAAAATTAGAGAGAGGTCATTTTTTGTGGGATTACTACACTCCTGGAGTTCTTGATCTACCCGTGCCTCCTTTAAAGCTTGACCTTAGTTGGATTCCAGCCCGGGCCATTCCTCAGGTTCTAATATCCAAGTATCTTGATGACTTTAGTCTCCATTCAAACTTTGAAATATCTCGACCAGAACATCTGCTTGATCGTCCTTCTATAATGAACGTCAGAATGTTGCAAGATCTGAACTTCATAAATTCTCCTTATAGTCTTGATGATCCTCCAGCTGGGGTAGACCCTGTGTCAAAGGCAGAGGGAAAGAAACCTATAGAATAGGGTTTGTTTATGTAATGAACTTCTTTCATGTAATCTGCAATTTATCATATGTAATTTTTTCTGGTTTTAATGAAGAGATCTTTAGTTTTCTTTGCAATTTTAATTGTTATTGGTTTGAAAATATTTAATGAAATATCTCTTTTATTTAATGACAAATACGTATGTATATTTATAAAAAAGACAAAAATGTCCTGTGTTATTTTAAATTACCGACCAACCGGAGTTGGCGGTCATTTGCTTCCCGACCAACTTAAAGTTGGTGGTAATTTATTTGCCGACCAACCGGAGTTGGTGGTAGTTTCTTCCCGACCAACTTAGAGTTGGTGGTAATTGATTTTCCGACCAACCTAGAGTTGGTGGTAATTGCTTCCCGACCAACTTAGAGTTGGTGGTAATTGATTTTCCGACCAACCGGAGTTGGTGGTAATTGCTTCCCGACCAACTTAGAGTTGGTGGTAATTTCTTCCCGACCAACTTAGAGTTGGTGGTTATTGATTTACCGACCAACCGAAGTTGGTGGTAATTGCTTCCCGACCAACTTAGAGTTGGTGGTAATTGATTTGCCGACTAACCGGAGGTGGTGGTAATTGCTTCCCGATCAACTTAAAGTTGGTGGTAATTGCTTCTCGACCAACATAGAGTTGGTGGTTATTGATTTGTATAGAGTTGGTGGTAATTGATTTGTATAGTGTGTAGCACTAATATTTCGAAAAAATTTTAACGAACAAAGAAAATGGGAAAACCTCACTTTATTGAAGAAATTGTATTACATAGAAATTTCAACTACTGATAATACTTTCGAAGATGCTCTGCATTCCATGCATTCTTGAATTCTTCTCCTTCCAAGGTTTCAATCCTGTATGTCCCTGGACGACCAACTTCTGTCACTTTGTAGGTTCCGTGCCAGTTGGCTTCTAGTTTATTATGCTTTTGGATGACTTTCTTCAACACATAATCCCCTTCCTTCAAATCACATTTCCTGACTCTTTTATTGTAGAACGAAGTTGTTCGTTGTTGATACGCGGCATTTCTTATAGATGCTTCTTCTCTGACTTCTTCTAGCATATCTAGATCTAATCTTCTCATCAAATCACTAATAGGAGAATTGAAATTAAGTACCCTATGTGTAGGTAGACCAAATTCAATAGGTATGACAACTTCACTCCCAAATGCCAGCATATATGGGGACTCACCAGTTGCTGTTCGTGGTGTGGTGCGATATGCCCAAAGCACAGATTGTAGCTCGTTAATCCAATTTGCCTTTGCATTATCCAGTCATTTTTTCAAACCATTTATGTTCTGTTTGTCACCTCAGTTTGTCCATTGCTTTGGGGATGACCTGGTGCAGAATGGACCTTCAATACATTCGATTGTTGACAATATGCAGCAAATTCTTCGTTGTCAAACTGGGTTCCATGGTCAGTAATGAACGCATGTGGGAGGCCATATCTGCAAATTATATTTTTCCAAATAAATTGATAGACTTTGCTGTATGTCATATCAATGAGAGGTTCAGCTTCCACCCATTTAGTAAAATGATCCACTGCGACCACTAAGTATTTGAATCTTCCTTTAGTTGTTGGTAGTGGTCCGACCAAGTCTATTCCCCATATAGAGAATGGACAAGGGGATGTTATGGGTGTTAACAATGCCTGAGGAGTTCTTCGGATGGACGAGAAGCGTTGGCATTTGTCACATTTTTTAGCATAAGCTGCGCAGTCAGCCCTCATCGTCGACCAGTAATATCCCTGCGTAGTTATCCTTCGTAAGAGCATTCGACCAGCTACATGGGATCCACAAGACCCCTCATGAACTTCTTCGATCAAGTCTTTCACTTCGGAAGGATGAACATATCTTTGTAGCGCTACTATAACTCCTCGTCTATATAAAATACCATTAGTTAGTACATAACGAGCAGCTTTGAACTTCAATTTCTTGGCTACGAGTTTGTCAATTGGTAAGGTTCCCTCTATAATATAGGCCCTGATGGGATCCATCTATGATGGTCCCAAATCAAGATCAATAAAGTTCATGACCAGATCTTCGTCTATGCTTCGACCAGCTAGAATCTCTATTGGGATTGTTCTTCGTAGCTCGGTGCGTGTGGCTGATGCTAATCGGGCTAGTGCGTGTGCTCTTGCATTCTCTAGTCTTAGTACTCTGACCAGCTGAACAATAATAAAACTCGATACCAATTCCATTGCTTTCACATGGTACTTGATCATCAACTCTCCCTTTACCGCATATACTCTAAGAATCTGATTTACGATCAACTGCGAATCGCTGAATACAATAACCTGCACTGCCTTCATCGTTCTGGCTAGACTTAAACCTGCAATCATTGCTTCATATTCGGCCTCATTATTAGAAGCTTTAAATAGAAAGCGCATAGCATACTCCATATCAACCTAATCTGGACTTTTCAAAACAATCCCTACTCCACTACCTACATTGCACGAAGAGCCATCTATATACAAATTCTATATGGGTAACTGATCATTAAATTTTGATCGAACAAAATTCCTCGGTGGAATATTTGTTTCTTCTTTATGTCCTCCTCTAGCACTTCTTATTGCTCGTCGACCATCTTCTCTTGCTCGTCAACCAACTTAAGTTGGTCGGGGTTTCAATTTGATGATCCTGTAACATCCACAGGCTGGTCGGTATTCAACTTCTGCTCTTCAGAGGTGTCAGGATAGGTGAACTCTGCGATAAAATCTACCACTGCCTGCCCTTTAAGTGACGATCTAGGCTCATAAACTATGTCATATTCACCAAGTTCTACTGCCCAGTACATCAATCTCCCTGATTTTTTTGGTTTATGAAGAGCTTGCCTTAACGACATATTAGTATACACGACTATAATATGAGCTTAGAAATATGGCCTCATTCTTCTACTCGCTTCGATCAACGGTAGTGCCAACTTTTCCATTCTTGGATATCTGATCTATGCTCCTCAAAAGGCCTTGCTAGTGTAATAGATTCATTTTTTTACTCTATCCTCCATTCTTATTAACGCCGAGCTCACTGCATTTTCCGAAACTGCTAGATACAAGTATAATCTTTCTCCCATCACTAGTTTGGACAACAATGGAAGTGTTCCCAGGTATTTCTTCAACTCTTGAAACGCCTTCTCGCATTCATCATTCCATTCAAACATTTTTCGGAGTGTTTTGAAGAATGGGAGACATCTCTCAGTTGCTCGTGACACAAATCTATTAAATGCTGTAACTTGCCCTGTGAGACTTTGCACTTCCTTCTTCGTCATTGGAGATCGTAGCCCCAATAGAGACTTGATCTTTTCAGGGTTCGCTTTAATACCTCATTGGTTGACAATATACCCGAGAAACATGCCTTCTCGTACTCCGAATGTGCATTTGGTTGGGTTCAATTTCATTTGATATTTATCCAGTTGAACAAAGGTCTGGCCTAGGTCAATTAGATGATCAACAGCTTTCTTGCTCTTCGTCAGAATATCGTCAACATAAACCTCCATATTGTGACTGATTTGCTTTGCAAAAACCTTGTTCATCAACCGCTGATACATTGCACCTGCATTTTTAAGTCCAAAAGTCATAACATTATAACAATAAGTTCCCCTTTGGGTGATAAAAGAGGTACTCTCCCTATCTTCAGGCTTCATTTTAATCTGGTTGTAACCAGAATAAACATCCATGAAACTCAACAATTCGTGTCCCGAGGTAGCATCCACCAATTGATCGATTCGGGCTAGAGGGAAATGATCTTTTGGACAAGCTTTATTAAGATCAGTAAAGTCCACACACATCCTCCACTTGTTGTTTTTCTTCTTTACCATCACCACATTATCTAGCCAATCAGGATATTTGACATCCTCAATAAAATAGGCTTTCTGAAGCTTGTCGACCTCTGCTTATATAGCTTGGTTCTTTTCAGGGCTGAAAACTCTTCTTCTTTACTTCAATGGCTTGATTTCCTTGTTCACATTAAGCTCGTGACATGGGAAGGCTGGGTCTATCCCTGGCATGTCTTCGTAGCTCCATGCAAAAGTTTGTTTCCTGCTTCTCAGTAAAGCTATCAATTCCTATTTTAATGGGGCATCCAATGACGCACCAATTTGAGTTGTTCGTTCTGGGTGTTCGTCGTCCAGAATGATATTTTCAGTAGCCTCCATGACTTGACCCTTAACGAGCTGAGACTCATCTCTTGGGTCTAAAGTCTCAATCTCCGCATCTTCTATCTCTTCTACCTGATAAGTAGTAGTCTTTTTCCTAAATTCTTCACGCTCTTCCTGCTCGGCAGATGAATAGTAGCATTCTCGAGCTACTTTTTGGTCACCCTTCACCACTCATACTCCAAAGATGGTTGGGAATTTTAAACATTGATGTACAGTAGATGGTACTGCTTCAAACTTCTTCAAACTACTCTTCCCATGATGATATTGTAAGCTGACTGGACATTTTTATCCATCACAAAAAAGCGCACTCTTTCTATTCGACAAGCAGGCCATGTACCGATGAACATATCCAACTTGATTGTCCCAAGTGAAAAAACTTTCTCGCTAGTAAAACTGAGGAGGGGCCTATGATATGGATCCAACTGGGATAGTTTTAGGTTCAAACTATCAAAACATGGGTAGAACATAATATCTGCTGAACTGCCATTATCTACCAATACTCATGAAATCATTACTTCCTTCATCCTCATTTTGATCACCAATAAGTCATCATGAGGATATAACACACCTGCGAGGTCGTTCTTAGAAAAATCGATGACCAGTTTATCTTTGTTCACCTTTCTCGGGCGATCATCTTCAACTAGATTTATTCGTTGAATGTACGAACAAGCTTGAGCCTCGCTGAGGTAAGCTTTCCTCTCTGCAATAATGTCTCTACCTCCTGCATCTCCACCTGTAATGACATTTTAATCAAATGATCCAAAACGAATTGAAAATACCTCACGTTCTGGTTATCTCGGTCTTTTGGGGAGATCGGGGTCATCTTCTGGATCATCTTCATGATCCCTTTTCTTGTCATCTTATGCTCGGAGAGGAGATTTAGACCTTTGCCTTCCTCGTTCATTGGTTCGACCACCGTTTTGATGATCAACATACTTGGACAGTTTTCCTCGTCTAATGAGTGCTTTAATTTCATTCTGAAGAGCTATACAACGCTTGGTCGTGTGACCATGATCTTTATGGAATTCGCAATATTTGGACTTGTCTCTCTTATCAGGATCTGCCTTCATTTTCCTGGCCAAGCTAGTTCCTCGCTGTTCTTGATCTCTTCCAGAATGTGATTTATATCCACCTTCAAGGGAGTACAATTTACCTATTTCTTCATCTGTTCCAATGCTTGCTTACCCTTTGATTGCCTGTTACCACCATTGTTCTTTTGTTCCTTCTTTTCAGTTTTACCATCTTCCACCTTGATCTCCTTAGTGTCTGCATTCTTCTTCGCAGCCATGGCTTCCTCGGCATTCATGATTTTTACTGCTTTTGCCATCAGTTCCGCCATGGTCCTGGGTGGATCTTTGGCTAAAGTATAGTACAATTTATTGGGCAATAATACACTCATCAAAGCAGTAATTGCAGTTTTCTCCTCGTAATCAATTACTTCCAGTTTCTCGTTATTAAAACGAGTAATATAATCTCTGGTGCTCTCACCTGCCTTCTGTCTAACACTTAGCAAGTGTGCTACTCGTTTGACTGGCTTAGATCCAAAACAAAAATTTTCGATGAAGAGCTCTGCTAGCTGAAAGAAAGTCACAATTTTTGCCCGAGGAAGGTTATTGTACCACATCTGAGCAGATCCAGTAAGGGTTCCTGAAAATGCCCAGCATCGCATCTCGTCTGGAACATCATAGATATCAGCAGCTGCTTGGTATTGTTCTATATGGAGAACAGGATCAGTTTTGCCATCATATTTTGGTGTTACTACTGGGGCTTTGAATTTCGACGGTGTGGAAAAGTCCACAATCTCTTGTATGAATGGTGTTCCTCAGACAAAGGTCCTTTATAGAGGATTCTTGGTTTTATCCATCTCCCCTAATCTATCCTCCAACCTTTGAATTGAGCCTTTCCATGCATCATTTCCCTCTTCGATCCTATTGGTTCGAGAAACTGATCATGTTGAATTAGCCTCTTGGGATCTTTCATGACGAGCAGCTGGTCGTGATTGGGAAGAGCCTTCCTTCATATCAAATGTTCGTTGAGAATTCCTCGACACAATCCTAGGGGACTTATATTCCTCCTAGGACCCAGACGATCAAAAGGAGAGACCCTACTCAACCTTTCAAGAGCACTTGTCCTCTTTGGAGATAGAGTGATGTTTTGTTGAGTGTCTGTATCTCATACCGAGGAAGTCCATCCAGGATGATAAGAAGGATCATTGGATCTCTCAGTACGATATGAGTCACTAGTTCACGAAGAGAACAAATGAATATTTCTTTGAACACTTCATTGTCCTGATTGGGCTGGCACTCCACCTTGAACGGTTTGTATAAGTTGACGCATGGTTTCTTGCATGGCCGTTTGACCTTGGGCTAAATTGGCCATAATACCATCCAAATTTGAAAAACTTGGGGGAGCAGAAGGATTTGGGGGAATCCCAGTGTTTCGATTACTGGATTCTGGATTATCAACCATTGATAATGAGTTATTTTGGTGAAAAACGCTAATTACAGTCATTTCCCACAGATGGCGCCAATCTATTGATGTAAAAAATTAGATTTGACCTAATTATTTTAATCGCAGATAAAAATGAGTAAAGAAATAAGACAATAGACTTTCAAAGTGGTTCAGCCTTAAGAGAATGGCCTACATCCACTGTTTTTGTATTACTGATTGTGTTGCCTGGAATTCTTGATAAACGATTTTACCAAGAGATTCAGCGTGTCCCTCTAATGGGGGAGATTACAATGTATTTATAGCCTTGAGGCTGTACATGTGAAAGAATAATGCATAGCTGTCCAGTAGGCGTATACATCTGTACGATAATAACTGCACATTTAATGCGCAGTTATCCTTGATGCGTACGCCATAAGTATTTGAGTTGCTCGGACCGACTTAGTAGCTCGGACCGCCTAAGTAGCTCGACACTCTTGAGCTGCTCGGGGCCCCTGGGCTCCTCGTGGCTTTTTAGTTACTCGGTGATCTTGAGTTATTTGGAGTATAGTAGTTCCTAGGGGGGTTGAGTAGCTCGGTATAAACATTTACAGTTGCCACCTAGGATGACACGCGTCTTCAAATAATAGGTCCATATCAGCAGAATAAATTTGGTATCAACAGATGCAATATGGTCTCTTGGTCATCTAAAAAGTAAAATTGTGTCTCGCTTCATCAGCAGAAGCCGAATACATAGCTACTACTAGTTGTTGTACTCAGCTTTTGTGGATGAAATAAATGTTAAGTGATTATGATTTAAATGAAACATCAGCTTTATTTACCCGTGACAATAAAAGTGCCATTAATATCTCAAAGAATCTTATTTTCCATTCTCGAACAAAACATATCAAAATGAGAGAATTAATTGAGAAAAAGAAAATTGAAATTGAATATCTTAACACTACTGATCAATTGGCAAACCATTTTACATAACCATTAGACAATACATGTTTGAAGCTCTTAGAATGTCTATTTGTGTTATATCTACTCAGTTTAATGTGTTAGGATTATACGTTAATACCTCTTTAATCGTAATATCTTTTAGTGCTAACATCCTTGTAGGTTCTTCCCTACCCTTTGTCGCTTTTCTGACAAACGGGGGAGAATGTAAGACTCCTAGTTTTGGAGAATATGAGACTCTTGTTTTTCTAATCTATTTGTTGAGTCTCTTAGGAAATATGTATATATTTATGTACTTTTTCTTTGAGGACACATGTGTTTAGTTGAGTTATGTAATATTCTTTTTAGGAAATATGCTTATAGTTGAGTTATGTATTTATGTGTGTGAGACATATCTTTTAAAGTCTCACTTTGGTTTGTCCCAAAATTGGCCAAATGGGGAGATTAAAAGTACCTTCATTTGTCTCTCGATTTTATGTTGGCTCACTTTTGCAATAACATTCTTAAATACACAAGGTTTCATTACACACACAAACTATATTCCTAAAAAATTTTTTTAAGTAATTTTAAAATTAAAAATCTTTATTTAATAAAATTCTAATTTGAATTTGGCATAATATATTATATATTTTTGTATTTATACATCTTATATGTATTTTATACTTAAATATTTTTTATATTATAGTTTTCTTGGTTTTATATTTTTCCACAATTTAAAAATTAATTTTCATACTTTTATATATTTTTTTGAAATTTATTAAAGACGATTTAGTTAATTAAGGAAACAAAAATCAAATTCATTTTTTTTCTTAAATTAAATCAGTAATAGCTAAAGGACAACGTTTTGTATCACAAATGTTTTTTAGTTGACGATCCATGTTTAATGGTTTTGGCCAATCAACATTAAGGGTTTAGCCCATATGATTTCATCACGAGTGAGCTTCGTGGCAGTATGATCGATTACAAGTTTGTCGATGCTTAATTGACCATTCTATCCCTCTTAGTGCACTGGTTTATTTCGCATGTGCCCTCATCGACTGAACTTTTTTGAATTTCCTTTTGTACCATTAGATGTGCTTCGTTGATTACTCTTATGACCTTATTGTTTGGTAATTACATGTTTACCAGAGGCATTCCACCGTCTCTATAAATAGAGGGCTTAGGGTAATTGCTTTTAAGTGAGAAATTTTTTCAAAACCTAAGCGAAGATCTGCCAAAATTTTCTCAACCTTCCCTCTATAAACATTTTTTTAAATGTTTCATCTGTTTTGAGAGTTTTTTAAACACGGTTCCATCCTGTATTTTTACCATATATATTTTGTGTGAGGATGAGTGTTTAGTTATTGATTTAGGAGTTTGGGCTTTCTACTTTAATGCGTTGAGGCACTCGGAGTTCGTTTCTTGAAGGTTTTATGTTTTGAATCCATGCTTTGCTTCTGAAATCATTGTGGATATACTTTCAAAATCTTTTTACTTACATGCAAAACCTGATTTTTTTTAATGACTTAGATTGATTTTAAAATGTTTTACAAACCCTAGTTTAAAAATATCTTTTTCTCATGTTGATTTTTTAACATGATATAATACATATACTTTGTGTCATTAGATCTTGTTTAGAACTAGATCTGTTGTACTAATATCATATATACTCCAAAAGTGATTTAGTTGTGATTTCTTTGGGTGAATCTTTTGCGATTTTTTGTAAACCTCACGATCTTATTTTTTTATCACACAAACTGTTTGTGTTTTTCACAAGGTTGAAATATTAATTCATGAAGTCAGGCTCTTTCTATTCTTGGCTTTAGAATTGATCTCCCAACCATATGTGAATTTAAAAAATTATTAAAACTTATTTTTGTTACCTCTTTCCTAGATACTCTGGCTTTGAGTGTGAAGTTGTGTTTATACTACTTGGATACTATTTTTTATTTGGTCTGATTTAGTAGTTTTGGTATTGTTTAGTGCTTGCCTTAGATTACTAGGTGTATTGGGAGTACTAGTTCATTTACACATTGTAAACTGTAATTTATACCTAAACTATTGTTATAATGGACTAGTGGGGTGTGTGGTCTTGGAACTAAAAGACCCGGGGTTTACCAGTGGGATGGGTTCCTCGTTAATAAATTATTATGTTCATCTCTCTTCTGCTCATCTCATTCTATCTATAATTTTTAGTTATTGGACTTTGAACATCACACCAACCTAAACTGTTTGTGTGTGTATGTATTCAACCATTGAAGTTTTAAGGGTTTTTACCAAAGAGTTAAAAGATATTTTTAATATTAACACTTTTGTGTTCGTAGATTACTTTGAATATAAACTTGTAAACTTTCTTGATGGGATAAAACCTATTGGTTGTAAGTGGATATACAGGAAGAAAAGAGGTACAGATGGCAAAGTGGAAACCTTCAAGGCACGACTTATTGCGAAAGGGTTCACTCAGAAAAAGGGGATCGACTATGAGGAAACCTTCCCGTTGGTAGCCATAAGAAAGTCTATCCAGATTCTCTTATCCATTGTGGATCATCTCGATTTTGAGATTTGGTAAATAGATGTTAAGACTAAGTTATTGAATGGTAGTCTCAACAAGTGAATTTATATGATGCAACTCATGAGATTCATAGCAAAGGGCTAAGAAATCAAGGTGTGCAAGCTTAAGATATCCATTTATGGACTTAAGTAAGCATCAAGGTCTTGGAACATCTGATTTGATAAGATAATCAAATATTTTAGTTTTGATCAATGTTTGGATGAAACTTGTGAGTATAAAAAGCATGAAGGAAATAAGATGGTATCCTTAGTACTTTACATGGATGATATTTTCCTAATCGTGAATGATGTGGGTGTATTATAAATAATAAGAGTGTGGTTTCCTAGTCAGTTCGATATGAAGGGCTTAGGAGAATACGATCACATCCTTGGGATCAAGCTTTTGTGAGATCGAAAAAAAAGAGGTTACGCTCATCCCAAGATACTTATATTGACACTGTGCTCACAAGATTTAACATCTAAGATTCCAAAAAAAGGGTTCCTTCTTTTTAAGCATGAAATTTATTTATCTAAGGATCAATGTCCTAAGACACATTTTCAGATAGAGAGGAAGAGGAATATACCTTACACTTAGGTTGTGGGAAGCGTCATGTATGCTATGGTGTGTACTAGATTGAATATGTGCTATGCTGTTGGCATGGTTAGAAGATTCCAGTCTAACCCTGGTGGGGAATACTGTGCTACTATTAAGAAACTTCTCAAGTACCTGAAAAGGAATAGAGAATATGTGCTGGTTTATTCAACAGATAGTCTTATACACGTTGGGACACATACTCGTACTTTTAGTCGGATATGGATTTTTGGAGATCGACCTGTGGATATGAGTTTATCCTAGGAGGTGGAGCCATAAGTTGGAGAAGTATTAAGAAATCTGGTATTACTGATCTGATAATGGAAGTAGAATATGTTGCTATTTCGGAGGCAACAAAGGAGGTTGTTTGGCTTCAGAATTTCCTATGTGACTTTGGTACTCATAAGAGGGCAAAGCACATTGAGCACAAGTATCATATGACTCAGGATATTGTGCAAAAGGGCGACATCATCGTGACGAAGATTGTATCTTAGGACAACCTGATGGATCCTTTTATTAATACCTTACCAACTAGGACTTTTGACAGTCATGTAGAGAATGTGAGTCAAGTTCATGGCCATATGGATTTAAGACTAAGTACGAGATTATTGGGGGTTTAAATCTTAAACCATGAAAATACATTTTGTTTTGATTAATAAGGGTTGTCTTATTAATATTGAAATGAGAATCATGTTCGTGAGAAAGATTTATAATTATTTTAAATATAATATTTCATATGTATGTTGGTAAATAGAGCTTAGTTGGAATTTCAATGAGTTGTGTTCGACTTGATCACATGAGATCGAAATTTTGGCTCTAGCATTATTAAAAGGTTCACAACCTAGATAGGCTCTAGAACTATTAAAAGGTTCACAACCTAGATAGGGAATCAACATCCTACTGAAATGATTGCAATGCAATCCAAGTAGTTTATCTCAAATTAGGGGAACCTGTAAAATGGTTCGAGAACTTGCACAATAGTTAAATAGATGATTGTGATCACTACATCCCATGAATATATTAAGTAGGTCCACAGGTGAGATTTGAGTCTAAGGGCCGTTTTGGTTAGACTGAGGCAATCTCACACCATTTTCAAAAGGTGTATAGATTCTAAATCTCGAAAACTATGAGGATTGGAATGCTTACATGATTATTACTTTTATTGATATGGGTGCGATTCGATTTTAGATTGAATCAAATGATCACCGCATATTGGGTGACAATTGTATGAGTAGGCCTGAGATTATACTTCTGAGGAATATACATCTGGGGATACCTAGGATTATGATACCTCTTAGTAGACTTATAAAATTTGTTTCCATCAGTAGAACCTGATCAGTGGATTAATTCATAATTCGGTGAAGTAACAAAATAAGTTAAGTCTGAGAATCGAGGAATTGATTTTATGTTGGTTAAAGTTAATTTGCGGCTAATTGATTTGACTAAGAAGGTATCAGAAGCTTAACACGGGGAATCACATTATGCACCATAATCAACTTTGCAAATAAAACCTCAATATATTCGAGTGATTTATGAGATAATTAAATTAGAGTGCACTCATAATTATTTAGTGGAATTAATTAGGATTACATAATAAATGAAATAAATTATCTTTGTTTTAATTTGGTATTTTTGAGTATTTATTTGGAAGACAATTTAATTATTTATTTTGAGTCCCTAGTATAGTCCATATACCTAAATAGTTAGGCCTAGATTCTCAAGAACCCATTTTGGCCCATTCCCACCACTTAAAAATTTATATATTGGTTTAAGTTATGGATTTAAGAAACATAATTCATTATTTGGGTTTGAGAGGGCTGAGAGAAAATACTCTTCAAGTTTTTATTAAGGAGCCTAGAGAGAGAAGGGACTATATCTCACTCAAATGAAAAAGTTTGTTTCTTCAAAGGTGTCCACACACCTACCTAGCTTTGGGTTGATTATTATGAGTTCAACTAACCATAATAGATGAACCTAATAAATTAAGGCCAAACTATAATATAATACAATCTCACAACAAAAGGATTTACGTGATTCAGCTATTGTCTACATTGATGGGTGTTTATATCTTTTTATTACTTCTCTATAATTCTATATCAAGAAGTTACATGTCCCCTTTTCCACGGAGTGAGGGTTATATTGATAGAGGTGGAGGAGGCAAAATTATGTTGGATTTATTTCAGCTATTGATCGAGTCGATTCTTGATTCATATTAATTTTCTTCGAGATCTTTGCTTCTTGGATTTATCTATGCATGGTTATCTTTTATGACATCCTCGCCTCTTATTTATTGGGATAACATTATTTATGGATCCGGACCTATTTAGGACATTATATTTGGGTTGCTTGGCTTATACTCCATAATTGCCTCCAAAGCTCTCAGATTAAATGGGGTGGAGAGGTTTGAGATGTTGGTCGGATCGAATAGCTGGTCTGCCCAAGTGGCTGATTGTCGTTGGAAATTGTATCTCAAAATAAATTTCTTACAAGGAAAATGTGATCTGGTCAGATACAATTCTGACCGTTGAATCTTGGAGGGACATGTCATAATTATTTTATTTTAGTGAGGGTATGCTGGTAATGTTCCACAAATGAACCTTCAGTTGCATTAATGAGATTTGGGTTCCGTTCCTAAATGATTAGACGTTTGGTATTTTGCTTCAAGTTTAATCAAAAGTTTGTACCGTTATTCGCACACTTTAATTCATTCAAAATAAACGCTTGGAGCTTTAGCCTTACACACTTTGCCTGTAAATCTTCTTTATCCTTAGTTTTATTTTCCTTCATTTTTCCTGAATTATTTCATTATTTTTAAGTGATCTTATCTTCTGAGCAACTTCGTCTCTCCGGGTTTCCTCTCTATTCTTGGTAAAAATGGTGTACTCTACCAACTAAAGGACCGTGGAGGAATTTGGAAAAACATATTCGATTCCTCCATGGGTAATTATTGAGTGTGCTGAAGTTTCGAAAGATTTTGTCACCGTTGAGGCTGGACATTGGATCCACATCCTTTCAGTGGCTGGGAGGGTGGGGGGATAACTTTCCCCCACAAATTAACTATTTCTATAGTTTTGTGAGTTTTTTGGAGTAGTCCTTGCTCAATACTCCCCCAAAACTTAGCGAATCGTTGATAGTATTTATAGAATCAATGAACTATATGGGACCCACATAGGGATTCCAGAATTAGGTATCATTACTGGTGGTCCCACACAACTGATAGGATTCTCTATCTGAAGGCGAGAAAGGCTGATATAGTCTTAGTCTTTAACCTTCCTGATTCCAATAAGGGTTATTGGAATCAAGGATTTATTTCCAAGAATTGGCAACACCCACATCTTCCCGAGGGAGAACAATATTAAGGGTTTTTGTGTCTGGAGAGAGGAAGGGACATAGGTCAACCTTATTTCTACTCTCTGCATTTTTAATTTTATTTATTGATTCAATTACTGATGATGACCTTCTTCTGTTTTTCTCTAGCTCGAACGAAGAAGAATAAGCCCTCTTCCTCTCACTTTAATAGGGAAGAACTCATCATGGTCTGGAAGCTGATATGACCATTAGTTATATGTGGTGAGCAACCAAGGTCGACATCCTTTCTTCTTGAATAAAAGAATTCCACTAGAAGTTTCACTACTCGTCCAGTTAATTCAATCCTTGAAGTGGCCATTCCTTTAACAAGTAAGGAATCCTCCACTTCTTTATCTTTTGAAAAATTGAACGTTGATACTATCACTTCTATCTAGGAAGAAGTTATATCCCCAATGAAAAACCTCACTATGTTGTTTTAACGGAAGTTAATAATGTTTAGTGAGTTTCGAAAATACTTTTGGAAGAAACTATTACAAAAGTCTTTATAAGAACACAAGATGTGTACAAATAGTTTAATGAAAAAATTATTCTCTTGTAAATAAGTTTTAAAATAACCTAAGTCTAATTTGAAAAATGTAATAATGAAGAACTAAAACACACACATAAGAATCACGAATTTTTTACGTGGTAAAACCCCACCTAATTGGGGAAACATCAACAGTGACCTCTACGTCATAAAAATAAAATCCACTATAAACAGTTCAGGTTACAAGCAGACAACAAATCATACAATCAATTACTCTTCTAAATCCAGAAATATACCTAATCGAGATTCCATTCCTTTTGGGTATCCTTTATGACTTATTTAAGAAACTGGATTGTCATTTCTTTGTTCCTTGCTCTGCTCCCTTTCTCCTTTTTCAGTGATGTTGACTCAATAGTCAGAATATCTCAACCAATAATACATTTTAGTGTTTGTGGGTGATTGTGTAGTGATTGATGTGACTATAATGCTATGCGTTTACTCACACACCCTTAATTACGGACTAGTCCTATTAATTACAAACGAATTAAATATAAGATACACTTTTACACTTCTGAAATTTAGACTCGTTCTTTTCTATAAAATATTTCAAGATCTAAATGCCTTTAGGATCTTTAAAACTCAGATCCTTAGAACTTATTTATGAACACAATTTTTCAAAGTGAATTTTTTTTAGATCTCAAACATAGAAGTCATGACTTCAGTTTTGTAAAAACTAAAACATGTTGGATAAAAATGGTTTTTAAAAGTTTTTACAAATAATATCCAACATGAGAATATGATTTTTTAAACAAGAAATCAAAAACCAGCCTAGAAATCTAAACGTGATTGTATCACTGTTTTAGATCTTCAAGTTTCTTAAAAGAAACGAGATCATAAGCCTTGAGGTTGTTGAGAGAGAGATTGAAACTACGAGGAATATGAAACCTAACTCTCAAAATAATTTTGACAGA
Source organism: Sambucus nigra (assembly GCA_949130495.1). Classification (NCBI taxonomy): domain Eukaryota; kingdom Viridiplantae; phylum Streptophyta; class Magnoliopsida; order Dipsacales; family Adoxaceae; genus Sambucus; species Sambucus nigra. Next base: position 187,699,353 of record OX422207.1, read on the forward strand.
GTTTTTTCTACATTTTTCTTTTTTCCCCTCTTTTTATTTTCTCTCTTCTCTCTCTACTCACTTTTTTTTCTAAACTGAACGAATTGCCAAAGTCTTTAAAATGGGACCCTAAGGTATCTATTTATATTAAGCTTGGAAAGGTCTAGAACATCGAAGGGAATGGACAATTGAGATTAATGCAACACTTCAAATTTAAATCTAAGGGCTGAAATGTGACCGCATAATACTTCTCTTTGATTGATTAATCACAGGCGCACAAGGATTATAAATTAACACATGCGTATTGTTGATAATACAAGATCTAATGGCTATAAACAGTGCGCTGAATTGTGAGAGTAAACTAAGACAATTTGAACCAATGATGAACCAATAATGAAGCAACACGTGTAGAGATAATAACGATTGTAAAACGCGTGTTTTAAGTTTAATAAAAATTCAACTTTGAACCACAAATGTTTGTGCCGGTTTTGGATTCTTCCCAAGCCATATTTTAGAAACTTTTAAAATACAAATTTTAACCCCAAAACAATTTAAACCCTATTTTAATTATATTAAAAATAGATTTTAACTATTTTTAAAATTCCTAAAAATTGTAAAAAATTCATTTTAATTCCAATTAACACACTAATCAAATATGAGATGAAATGCAATCCTATGTGTTGAGTGTGTTGGTTTTTTACCTTTTTGACTTGATCTTTTGCTGCTGATGATGTAGCTTATGAAGAAATTATGATGTACTTGAAGGAGGGACTCAATTTTAACTATATTTTTGAACTAGTTGATGCTCCTATATAGTGCAGACAAGAGCGAGTCAACTATATAATGTGCTTCAATCTCCCTTTCTCGAAATGAGAGACAAAATCTCCTTTGAGTCATAAAAAAATAAGAAAAAAATTATTCCTATACAAAAATTCTAACTACCCTATTTCCTTGAAATCAAAAAGTACATAACTGAACTATAAAAAAACCAATAGCCTAAGAGGATCTGATGGTTTTGATTCCTGAAAAATAATACAATAACTAATGCCAAAGATCAAGAATTAGTTATTTTTTTACAATAATTGTCCTGATGAACTCAAAATATTTCCCCACATTTTGTCTCAATTGGACAAAGGGTGAAAAACATAACAAGAATATAACAAACAATATAAACATCTTTTTATCAACCTAAATTAATCAACGAGTCATCTCAAGGGTCTTCTACATAAAATAGAGATATGAGACATGTTTTGTCATTTATCAAACGATCGCGCCCTATATCCTCAAAGACCAATATAAGCATGAAAGTAACCGGAGGATATGATAGGTGATAGATATTTAGTCAAGCATACTCATACTAATGGATTTCCTTAAATATTCAAAATATAAATTATCCAAAGGTTTGGTGAATAAGTCAGCTAATTGATGTTCAGTGGGTAAATACTTAATCTCTAACTCTTTAGACTCAACAAGTTCACGTATAAATGATGTCTTAATTTAATATGTTTAGTACGCGAATGTTGAACAAGGTTTTTAGAGATATTTATCACACTTTTGTTATCGCAATATAAATTCAACTTTTCTTCATTAATGCCTTAGCCGCTAAGCATTTTCTTTATCCATAATAATTGAGCGCAACAACTTCCTGCCGCTATATACTCGTCTCCAGTTATGGAAAGTGATATGCAGTTTTATTTTTTACAGCTCCATCCTATTAAATTGTTATCGATGTAATAACAAGCACGGGAAGTGTTTTTTCTGTCATCTGAGCAGTCGGCCCAGCCAGCATCACTGTATCCTACAATTGCGCTTGAGGTGTCTTTTATGTACCATATACTGAGGTTTATCATTCCCTTCACATATTTGATTATTCGTTTAACACAGATAAGGTTTATCATTCCCTTAACTTATTTTATTATTCATTTAACACAGATAATGTGACTTTCCTTATGGGAATTTTGGTAACGAGTGCAAACACATAAAACATACATAATATCGGGTCTAGAGGCGGTTAAATACAATAAAATACCTATCATACTTCTATATAGCATAGGATCTACTGGTTTCCCATTCTCATCTCTGGATAGCTTCATAGAGGTTCTCACGGGAGTCCTAGTAACTTTAGCATTATCTAACCTGAATTTTTTAACAAGTTCAAGTGGCGCATTTAGACTGCGATATGAATAACCCATCATCTTTTTGCCTAACTTGAAGACTTAAAAATATTGAAGCTCCCACATAAGTGACAATTGGAATTCTCCATGCATAAATTTTGAAAACTCTTTAACATCAGTCTGAGAAGTTAATGTCTGGTCATTTTTTCCACGTCAAAAACTTTTATTGATTAAAAAGTTCGACATGCGTTCGTACCAGGCCCGAGCGGCTTGCTTTAAATCATATAATGCCTTTTTCAACCTATAGACATGGTTTGGGTAATGAGGATCGATAAATCCTTTCGTCTGTTCAACATAGATCTCCTCTATCAGAATACCATTTCAAAAAGTGAATTTAACCTCCATTTGATAAAGGCTGAATTATAAGTGACAAGCTATGGCCAAGAGTAAGCAAACAGACTCAAGGCGAGTGACCGGAGCAAAGGTCTCCTCAAATTTAATCCTTTAACTTGAGAGTAGCCTTGGGCAACAAATCTAGGCCTATTTGTAACTATCATCCCAAATTCATTCGTTTTATTTTTAAAGATCCAACGGGAACTAATAACCCTTTTATTTTCTTCCCTAGGGATGAGATTCCACACGTCTTGACTCTTAAATTATACGAGCTCTTCCTATATAGAACTATCCAAAAAGAATCACTCAGTTTCTCATTTACATTCTTTAGTTCTACGAGAGAAACAAATCACGCAAAATGGGCTACGTTACGTAATAGAGATCTCGTACGTACTGACTCATTAGGGTTACCAATAATATTATTAATGGGATGATCTTTAGAAACCCAGTTAGGTACTTTAGGGTTCTCAGTTGGTAAAGGCTCAACTATCTCTGGAGAGTCATAAATAAAGCTGTTTTCAGACTCTTCCATGATAATTGATCCTTGATCTTTACTCTCGGCATTAGTGTCACTCACTATCATAATTATCGATTCCATGATCACTTTGGTACACAAATTATAAATGCGATAGGCCCTACTGTTTGAGGAGTAACCCAAAAATATGGCTTTGTCACCACGAGTTTCAAATTTAGACAGGTGTTCTCTATCTTTGCAAACATAACATGTACTCCCAAAAGTTTGAAACTATTTCAAATTGGGCTTTTTACCATACCAAAGTTCATAGGATGTTTGTTTGGTATTTTTTCGAAGATAGACCCAATTGATAATGTGACACGTTGTTTGAACTGCCTCAACCCAAAAATATTTTGGCAACTTGTTAGCATGTATCATTACCCTAGATATTTCTTAGATTGTTCAATTCTTACGCTCAGCAACACCATTTTGTTGAGGTATTTTAGGATCACTGAACTCATGCTGATAACCATTACAACTACAGTACTCTATCATACTTGAGTCCTTAAATTCACCTCCTCTATCACTACGTATTCAATTATCTTGGGTATCTTTTTCATTCTCGATTCTTAAAAGGATTTTCAAAAATTCATGAAATGTATCATATTTTAGTTTTAAAAACACTACCCAAGTGAACCGGGTAAAATCATCCGCAATTACTAAAATGTAACTGTTACCACAAAGGCTTACAGTTCGGGAAAGAGCTATAAGATCCACGTGGATGAGCTCTAGAGGTTTTGATGTTAAAATGTCTTTATCTTTCTTGGGGGCAGATTTAATTATTTTTCCTTCCTGACACCGCCCACACACAACATTTGAAATTGGTTTTATATTTGGTAAACATCTAACTATATCCTGAGAGCTCAATTTCCAAGATTATTGTAATTCATGTGACCCAACTAGTTGTGCCAAATTTCATTATCATCATGTCTGGCTATCCTACAGGTCTCATTTCCCGAATTTACTGTGTAATAGTTATCGGGGGTCTTACGACTTGTAAGGATACAATCACTATTCTCATTTAAAATTTTGCATTCAATCTTTGAGAATGTGATATTGTGGTCGAAATCATAAAATTTAGATATGCTCAACAAATTGTCCGTACGACCTTTTACTAATAGGACATCTTTGAGAATGGGGAGTCCCTTTTCTTGGAGTGTTCTTTTGCATATGATCTGAGCTGATACTCCGTACCCAAATAAAACATTCCCTCCTAAGAAGTTAGTCTTATCGGTTAATTTAGTATCATCTCCGGTCATATGCTTGGAGCATTCAGATTCTAAATACTAACCAGATGAGTGCTTTTAGCTTTAAAGCACTAACAATAAGGTTACACTTCAACTAGGGTATTAGATTGTCCTTTCTAACCCAAATAGCTCTAGTGTTATAATTTTTATGAGCTTTTGGTTTAGAAATAGATATAGGACTCTTTCTCTTATATTTCTACTTAGCAAGAGATCTTTTCTTTTTACCTCTATAGTTAGAGTTTTTATTGGGATGTTTAGTAAGTACATAATTATTCATGCTCTGCCTAGAATAGTTAAAGTTTTAATAAACAGGTGAGTTATAGACATGCTTATGCAATCATTTTTAAAAATATTTAGTGAGACAGTGCCCATAAACATCGCAATAAAAATAGTATTGGTGGCTAGACAATTTTTTCACATTTTGAATACCTTTAAAAAGAGGTTTATCCATTTGCAGTACATTGGCCTTAGTTCTAACTGCAACAGTTTTAAAAGTGGGATCACATTGTGTGACAACCCTGCTTTTTATATCTAATTCGGTTAGCTACGCCCAATTAAATTAAAGAGGAGCGTCAATATGTTGGCATTAGAAACATAATTTAAATAAACGCAGTAAAGTAAATATGTACACTCCCATACGTGTAACCAAATCACATCATAGCAAGTATAGGATCCACAAGTAATATCAGTACTGAATATAAAATGCCCAAACATACGGGCCCAAAGATAAACTAGGTAAAGAGTGTAATGTAAACCTCTCAACACTATCAAATCCCTAACAATGGGAAATCTCTGATACCACACTCTAAGGAAGAGTGATAAAATAGGATAAGGACCAGCGTCCACCACTACAAGATCCTAAGAATAGATGCGAGGTCATCCAGCTCCACGATCTACTATCCAACGGGGCGAGGACCTGTAATATACATACATAGGAGAGGAGCAAGAAGCAAGATAGACAAACGTCAAAGCAAGAAAACAAGCTATAAGATTATAAGATGTACTTATAATGAAAGCACACTAGTCATTACTCGTCTCCAGTAATTAAATTGTTCAATTACCCAACCAATGTTCCTATGTCGGGACTACCCAACCCAAACTAGAGTAACGTGTAGTCTCATATCGTATCTTGATTAATCATTATTAATCTCATTTCAGTATTTAACGTATCAAAAAATATTTCCTTCAAGTATAATATCAAATGCATCGATTCGGGATATTATTTTAAGACACAAGCATAATATCTCACACAAGTCATATCGGGTCACTATCGTTACCCGGGGGAACTAGTCGTAACACTAGGTCTACACACGAATATTCCCCAATATTACGTGTCAAAGGCAATCATACTAAGTCCTAAATCACATGGCGTTTCAAGGTCTTTCTCTCCAACCCGCATTACAACCATGTGTCCGGTTCCGGTGGTTTATCTCCGACACGGCACTCAAGCGGAACCTAACCGGATCAATCACAAAAAAAATCGCATTCAACACGTGCCTATGTCGACCAGAGGACTAGTCTAGTGTATACTCGACAATATACATATAAAACAATTTCACACTTATGTATATATACAATCGTGTCAAGTCTCTTACTCGAGTTATACAATAGTCATTATTTATAATATAACATAATTTACATCATTAATTTACTAATTCAACACCAAATCATTTCAAGGTTATATATCCCTAATAACCTTAAGTATGTGATCAAGTTAGGATATTAGGCACAACACCACAATTATATTACTAACAACATGAAAAATATTATCACTCTTATTTCAACAACATGCTGCCCAGAATTTAAAATGCAGATTCGAGGCTCTTCCAATCTGTTTTTGGAAAAACTTAAAACTACAAAGTTGTTCGGAACGTGATTTTCTACAAGGACACGCGAGCACTCTACCATAGACGGCCTAAAACAGACCCGAAACTAACATATAATATTCACCCCTGTTTTCGACAACATTCTGTCCAGAATTTTAAAACGCTAATTTGAGGCTTTTCCGATCCGTTTTTGGGAAAACTTAAAACTACAAAGTTGTTCAGAACGTGATTTTCTACAAGGTCACGCGAGCACGCTACCGTAGCCTGCTTATAACAAATCCGAAATTAACATATACAGTTCGGACCTGTTCACGATAACTTTCTGCCCAGAATTTTAAAACGCATATTCGAGGATTTTCCGATCCGTTTTTAAAAAAACTTAAAACTACAAAGTTGTCTAGAATATGATTTTCTACCGGGCATTGCGGACGAAATATACATTCTCGGAAGTAAAACAGCTCAAAACAATTTTTTTTAATATGACGATTTACTCAATTTCATAGATTTCTCAAATTCAAGAGTTTGTTCAACAATTCAATCCTTATAATGATGTTATTGCATTTGAATCAACATGGAGGATGATCCTAATACATTGCATATCATTTTTAACATTAATTTCATATTAATTTAGGGATCCAAATACATGTTCATGTAAAATTTCATTATAGATACATAATATACATATATAGGTTATTAACTTGCCTTGGATTGTATGGAGAAATTGAAATCCTCTTAGCTTATTCTCTTCTTACTCTCTCTCTACCAAACCCTAGCCCCCATTTCAAATGAAAGAATGAAGACTTCTTCTCTTCCTTTCTATTTATACCTAGGGTTAGTTTATTTACAAAAATGCCATTGCGCCAAATTTAATCCTCTAAATCCTTTTACGCGTTAATTCGCTTCTAATATTTAAGTCGCACATTCGTATCTCAATTAATTCATTTTAAATTTTCATTTCCAAACATTTCGAATATATATACTGCCATAGTTATTTTTTTCTTCAATCAGTTCAATTTTAATATAATAAAAAATGCGGGGTATTACATTCTCCCCCTCTACGAACGGGATTTCGTCCTCGAAATTCAAAATAAAATAAATCAATTCAAGTCAAGTAAGGTAGTTTCGCATGTACCTTCCTTGAAGAGATATGGGTGACTAATTCGCAAGTCATCTTCTCTCTCCCAAGTGGCCTCAAACTCATCATGATTACTACACATAACACGAACAAGAGGAATGACTTTTGACCTCAACTACTGCTCACGACGATCTAGGATCCTGACCGGCCTCTCCTCGTAGCTCCCATCGGGCTGCAACTTAACCCCGTCTAAATCTATGTGTAGGTGTGAGTCCTCGGGACGTAAGAACTTCCTTAACATGGATACATGAAAAACATCATGTACCCACTGGAGATGGTCAGGTAGGGCTAAACGGTAAGAAACCGGTCCCACCCTGTCCAACACTGTAAACGGACCTACGTATCGCGGTGAAAACTTCCCTTTGGCACCAAAGCGAACAACGCCTCTCATGGGTGAGACCCTTAACAGAACTTGGTCCCCAACGACGAACTCTAACTTCCTCCGCCTTATGTCAGCATAAGTCTTCAGACGATCTTGCGCGGTCTTCATCCGTGCACGAATCAAGTCAACCTTCTCTGAGGTCTCCCTAACAATATTCGGACCCAGCATCCGGTGCTCTCCGAACTCCAACCAACATGTAGGGGATCGACAAGGCCTGCCGTATAAAGCCTCGTATGGTGCCATGCCAATAGTCTGTTGATAACTATTATTGTATGCGAACTCCACCAGTGGCAAATGCATATCCCAACCACCTTTGAAGTCTAACACACAAACTCGCAACATGTCCTCCAAAATATGGTTCACCCGCTCCGTCTGACCATCAGGTTGAGGGTGGAATGTGTTACTCAAACTCAACTGAACTCCCATTGCCTCCTGAAGTCTGCCCCAAAAGTGCGAGATGAAGACACTGCCACGGTCGGACACGATATCACGCGGTACCCCATGCAACTTCACAATCTTGTTAATAAACATCGTGGCGTACTGTGCTTCCGTATAATCCGTCCTCACTTGAAGGAAATGAGCCACCTTTGTTAGTCTGTCGACGATGACCCAAATCGAATCATGACCGCGCTGCGATCTTGGCAACCCAACAATAAAATCTATGGAGATGCTTTCCCATTTCCACTCGGGAATGGACAACGGTTGCAACTCCCCTCCAGGTCTCTGATGTTCTACCTTTACAAGCTGACAAGTGGCACACTTTGAGATAAACTCGGCTACATCACGCTTTAACCCAACCCACCAATACATACGGTGCATATCCTGATACATCTTATCACCTCCGGGGTGAACAGTGAATCTAGATCCATGCGCCTCAGATAATAAGGCCTTCCGCAACTCGGTATCATTCAGCACAACAATCCGTCCCTAATAACGAAGTCCCCCGTCAGAACCGATCGAGAAACCCTGAATGCCCCCAGACATCAATGCCTTCACTTTCTCCTGACAAAAGTCATTAGAAGACTGGGCCATCACAACCCGTTCAACCATATAAACTGATATAGATGCAGTCCTCATAAATGATCTGCCAACATCAAGGCTACCTAGCTCCTTCCAGTGAGCTTTCCAAACACCTGACAATTTAACACTCCCCTCCACATCCAAGGCGGACAATGACGTTACGGGTCTTCGTCTCAAAGTACCAGCAACCACGTTTGCCTTACCCGAGTGGTACTGTATGGAAAACTGGTAGTCCTTCACATATTCCACCCATCTACTCTGTCGCATGTTCAAGTTCTTCTGAGAGAACAAGTACTGAAGACTCTTATGGTCGGTGAACAACGTAAACTTCTCCCCAAGTAAGTAGTGTCTCCATGAATACAATGCAAAAACAACCGCCGCCAACTCTAAGTCATGAGTCGGGTAACGGTCCTCATGAGGCCTCAATTTCCTCAAAATATAGGAAATCGATCTCTCCTCCCGCATCAGAACAACTCCTAACCCCTGTAATAACGCATCAGTGTACACGCAGTACTCAACCCCAGCTTTCGGCAATGCAAGGACTGGCGCTGACGTAAGCTTCTCCTTCAAAGTTTTGAAAGCCTCCTGACACTCTGAACTCCAGACGAAAGTAACACCCTTCTTTGTCAAATGGGTAAGAGGACTCGCAATCTTCGAGAAGCCCTGAATAAACCTTCGATAGTAACCCGTTAGTCCCAGAAAACTCTGAATCTCAGTCGGCATAGTGGGTTACCCCCACTCGACAACAGTAGTAACCTTGCTAGGATCGACAGCAATCCCAGCCTCCGTCACAATGTGGCCCAAAAACTGCACCTCTCACAGCCAAAACCCGTACTTGGAGAGCTTAGCATAAAGTTGATGCTCTCTTAAGGTCTCAAGAGCCAATCGTAAATGTCCAGTATGGTCCTCCTCGGATCGTGAATAGATTAGGATATCGTCAATGAACACGATAATAAACTGATCCAAGTATGGCCTGAATACACGATTCATCAAATCCATGAATACTGCAGGCGCATTGGTTAAGCCGAACGGCAAGACCCGAAACTCGTACGAACCATATCGTTTCAGGAACGCTGTCTTCGGCACATCCTCCTCCTGAATCCTTAACTGGTGATAACCGGAACGCAAATCAATCTTCGAAAAGAATGCAACATCCCTCAACTGATCGAACATATCATCAATACGAGGTAACGGATACTTATTCCGAATCGTTACCTTGTTCAACTCTCGATAATCGACGCACAATCGAAGTGAGCCATCCCTTTTCTTCACAAAGAGCACTGGAGCTCCCCAAGGCGAGGTACTCCTACGGATAAAACCTTGGCCCAACAACTGCTGAATCTGCTCCCTAAGCTCCCTCATCTCTAAGGGTGCCATACGGTACGGGGCCCTGGCAATCGATCTCGTGCCCGACGATAACTCTATGCAAAACTCTATCTCACGAGCTGGAGGTAAACCAGGAACCTCAGCAAAGATGTCCGCGAACTCCCTCACTGTAGGGATCGTATCCAAAGAAACGGACACCAAATCAGGAGAATCCTCCTCGATGTAAAACAGATGTGTGCTGGCTCCACCCTCTAGACCAGGTAATGCTATTAGGTACATCTCCTGACCAGGAATGACAAATGTGATCGCACTCCCACGACAGTCAATCTGGGCATGATATGAATACAACAAATCAAACCCTATAATCACGTCGTAGGTACACATCTCAATCAAAATAAGATCGACAGAGAAGTGAAGCCTCCCGATCTCAATCGCGACCCCTCTACAAACGTGGCGAAGGTCTGTACCACTCAAAGGTGTACTCACATGGGAAACTATCGCCTCTGCAACGTCTATCATCCCCGATGTCCTAGTAAACTCATAACTGGAGAACGAGTGTGATGCACCAGTGTCAAAAAGTAATCTCACATGAGAACTATAAACATAAAACGTACCCGGAATCATCGGTCGTCGCACCTGCGGCTGAACGTCATATACACGCCCATGGTACAACTGTGGCTGAATTGGTGCTGTTGCTGCCATTGGCAATGCCGGAAATGGTGGTGGTGGGAGTACCTGCTGCTATGCTCTATATCCTTGCGTCTGTCCTCGGGGACAAGCCCTCCTCATATGTCCAGTCTCTCCGCACTGGAAGTATACAATAGGACCCCCATCTCGTGCCTGCTGCACCAAAGCTCCGATGTTGGGCCTATTGGCCCGGTGTTGATCTCTCGCACCCTGACCCCGTTGGCCCAGCTATCCCTGCCCTCTCTGGCCCTGGCCCTGTTGCGGGTGACCCTGACCTGGAATGGTCTGAACCGGATTGACCTGAATGGCCTGACCCTGATGGCCCAGGGCTGCTGCCCATGGTGACGGCCTCTGTACCGCTTGGCCTGATGGTCTCCTGACTGTTGGCCCCCCTGTTGGCCTGCAACTACAAGCTCATGGGGCCTACCCTGCTGGCCTATCACCCCTCGTTTTCCCACCACATGCTCAGAACGATCATTGCAGTGATGCAATGCTGCATTCACCGCTACCTCATAACATTCAAACGGTGGATTCGCCAGTAGGAACCCCCGAATTGGCCAAGATAGCCCCTCAACAAACCTCTGAGTCTTCAAAGCATCATCTGCCTGCACCTCGGGAGCAAACTCTACCAATGAGGTAAACTCTCGCTCATACTCAAAAACTGAACTAGTCTGCTTTAGGGTATCAAACCTTCTCCTCAAAGCCACACGTTGTGCGGGAGGTACAAACTTCGCCTCGAAACGAGCCCAAAAATCAGCAATAGGCATAACATTTCGCTGAGTTGTAGAATTAATGGACTCCCACTAGCACAATGCCTCCCCAGTCAGACGAAAGGTAGCTAAAATCTATTTCTGCACCTCTGTGGAGTCAACTAGTCTCAAATGTCTGCATATATCTCGCTTTCACTGAAGCGCCTCCAACGGACCCACGTCACTGGCGGACGTCTCTTCTCAAACCCATTCACAACAGATGCCCAAGTGGGTTGCACAACTACTGGCACCTGTGGCCCTGGCTCATCCACTGCAGGTGGTTCGATGACTACATGTGGTACTGGTGCTGGCACTGGTGCGGGGCGAGATGCGCCGAAAGTGCTGCTGCTACTGCTACTGCTGTAGCTACAACCTGTGCTATAGCCGTCAAATCGGCTTGGGACAAACCTCCAACCGTCCCCTGTGCGGGTGGGGGCGGCTGCTCCTGAGCCCCCGCCCGTCCTGTCGCTCCTGCTAGTTTACCGCTGCGTCTCCTCATCTGAAGAGAGTAAACACAGAGTATGAGAACTAGAAGGAAAAGTTCAAAACATATATCACATATATAATTGGGTGCAACAGTTTAAAGTGTTGGATATATCATGCGAAAAGTCCTAACTCCCGATAAAAGTAAACCTTCATGCGTGGAGCGTCTCGCAAGCGAAATCCAAACAAGGAACCCCTCCTATACACTCAGGCACTCATAGTCGGTCGTGTCAGATCAGTGGCTCGATTTTTTTTTTCCGAAGTCATAGAATACAAAGCCTAGTTGTAAGGCTCAAAGTATCAAAGAAACGATGCGCGGAAAACGTAACAGACGCCCTCAGATCCCTAAAGGCTCTAAAACCGTGCTCTGATACCAACTGTGACAACCCTGCTTTTTATATCTAATTCGGTTAGCTACACCCAATTAAATTAAAGAGGAGCGTCAATATGTTGGCATTAGAAAGATAATTTAAATAAACGCAGTAAAGTAAATATGTACACTCCCATACGTGTAACCAAATCACATCATAGCAAGTATAGGATCCACAAGTTATATCAGTACTGAATATAAAATGCCCAAACATACGGGCCCAAAGATAAACTAGGTAAAGAGTGTAATGTAAACTTCTCAACACTATCAAATCCCTAACAATGGGAAATCTCTGATATTACACTCTAAGGAAGAGTGACAAAATAGGATAAGGACCAGCTTCCACCACTACTAGATCCTAAGAATAGATGCGAGGTCATCCAGATCCACGATCTACTGTCCAACGTGGCGAGGACCTGTAATATACATACATAGGAGAGGAGTGGTGCGGCGGAAAAAGTGTGCGCCTGTAAGTGCACAATCGTCGTGTGTTTCGCCGCCGCGATACAAAAGATAAAACCTAATATACTACTACACTTGACAATCAAGTACAACGGTAAGTCGAGTATCGTAAATCCACAGGGAGTGATTGAATTTTAGACTTTAATTGTTTTAATTACTTCAGGAATAAAAGTGTAAAAGATGATAGGTGGTTATGGTGACAAAAGAAAAGAATAAGTTAATGCTAAATTAAAGTAAAGCGAGGATCGGGATCGCATTCCACCAAACGGATCGAAACAACTACTAATTAGAATTAAGGCTCGAAAGCAATTTAATCGAGCATTTTCAATTAAGCATAAACATCACGCAAGAAGGAATTTAACCCAAAGTTGCGAGATAAAACATTTAATCGAAAATGGTCAAACGCGGATTAAATTCGGATAATCGCTATAAACACTAACGTTGCATGACAAAGAAAGTTAAACGCATAATAATCCGACTTTAATACGCGAGGTTTCAATTAAATGCAATTTTACACGAAACCCTAAATTTCGAGGTCCGAACCCGAAAATGGCGAAAACGCAATCCCGACCCTATTTATCTAGGGACGCATAATGAATTAAACTAAATTAAACTAGTTAACTAGAAAGCAATAAATTAAAGCAAGAAAACCTAATTAGAAAGCATGAAAACTATCTAGAAAGCAAGGAAAGAATGAAATACAACTAGATTAAGGAGAGGGAAAATGAATAATCAATCTTACAACCAATAAGTGTGTCAATCCAAGAGAGGAAGAAGAAGAACCAAGCAAATCCCCTCCAACCCTAACTAAACTAAGCAAAAATCGTATAAGGGCTGGTCTCCATAATACAAAGCCAAAAATTAGCTTATATAGTAAGTTAGAATAAAAGAAAAGAAGAAAGAAAAGAAAAGAAAATATCTGCAGAAAAACAGGGGATCGATCGATCGACCCCTTTGGTCGATCGATCGATCAAGGGAAAATGTCGACAATCCTGAAAGGTCGATCGATCGACCAGAAACGTCGATCGATCGATCAAGCAGGGCAGATTGCAGCAGCAGCAGCCCCTGCTTCTTTTCTTCTTCTTCTCTTCTCCTCTTTTGCTTTCTTGTATTTCCTCCGTAAGAAACGCCGTAACTTCTTCGTTATGCATCGGAATCGCGCACCGTTCGCGTCCACGCGAAGCTAGCGATATGGGCTACAACTTCCGTGAGATGTCAGGCCAGGTACCCAAGCTGTGAAAAGACTAAAATGCCCTCGAACGTGCGGTTGTGTACGGAACTTCGCCGGAATGCAACCGAACTTCACACTAAGCATCCAAACACCTACAAAAGCTCAATTAACCCCTGAAAAATATGTTAACATAGAAATATGAGGGTTGTCTGGTTAACGAGCATAAATATAGGGATTAAGATACCCGAGGGGGCTAATAACGCGTATGTTAACGGGTGAAAAATGCAATATTTGCGGCGCATCACACCCCCTAACTTACACATTGCTAGTCCCTAGCAATGAAATAGGAAACAACAAGAACTACAAGCAAACCAAAAACAGGAGAAGGAACAAAAGTATGGTATAAAAGCAATAAAAAGATAAGGCCACTTTCGCGGGCGATACGATTGCATTTAGCATATGCAATAAGCCGTTAAACCCCTAGGTTACCCTAGTGGACGAGTGTCGTCTCGTGAGGGTTTTCAGGGATGAAACCCACAAACATCATATGGTTTCCTCAAAATATGCCCAACCCAACATGAGACAAGCCCAATAATGGCGAAAAGGATTTCATACGCATTATTAGCAAAGTGAATGAATTCAAGCTAAAGTCCGTTGTTATTAACAGGTTGAATGCACCTCATAGAATTGAAACTTAAAAGTGGGAGGGGAGTGAGTACATGCATAGTGTGATTTGGTAAAAACTTAAATAAACCGGATAAACATAAAGGCAAGCAAATATTCAATCCTCACGGGCATTACGCTCAACAAATGAATTCACTCGGAATGGGAGGTAATACACGGGACATGCGGGCATAAAGAGTAAATGTAAATGGAAACTAGGCCGCACACATGTCACAAATGAAGAACGCTATATATAAACTGAAAAACTGTAATCTCAATGAAAGGATACCGCACACTAAAAGAGGCGAAATGCATTTTCACAGATTATCAAAACTATTATGACTTTTAAATTAAATGCACCCTAAGATCACATAGGACTTGTAAAAGGGTTGTAATGTAGGCTAGGGTTAAGGTACGAAATGAAAGGTATACGTACGGATTCAAAGTGTTCAGAGATGAAAACTTGGAATAATGGGAAGGATGCGGGCAATATCAAAAATTGGACAAAGATGTCCAAACGAGCATTAGATATAACAATCGAGAGAGTAATCAAAGCTTATTGAAACACAACAAACAACTTTCTCTTTCTTTTCTTTTCTTCTTTTTCTCATGTTTTCTTTTTCTTTTTGCTTTCTCTTTTTCATCACTTTTTTTTTCTTTTCTTTACTTTTCAAACTCTCAAATGCCTAAAATTGCAACCGGCATCATAACAACAACATTCAATCCCAAGTAACATTCCAAACAAAGGTATGGAAAGTGTATGTATGGGCTAAAAACTCCAATTTGGAGTTGGTTATGGGAATTTGGGTAATGAAACGAAAGGCTATATTTAGGCTCAAAAGGGTTGACTAGGGAAAGCATATAAGGGTGAGGTCAAGGTCAATATGGGTGATATAAAAAAGAGGGCCTATGATCATTTCACAAAGTTTACGCAATTCTCGAGTCAAAACAATATATGAAAATCATGCTCAAGTAACACATTTCAAGTATGGACTCAATTAATGAACGATCAAATGAAAGATTAGTGAGATTACCAACGAATTCAACGTTTTCAATGAGAAAAGAATAGTGTATAACACTCACAAACGACGAAAGGTACAAAGCTTACTCGGTGTAAGTATATACAATGCAACAAAAGATTACCGAGTTATAAAAATCTTAAACCAAATCAATATAACAAGAATGGTGCATATGCTCATGGGATAAAGTTTAATTCATGAAGTTATTCACAATATCAATGATTTGAGGACTAAAGTCTAATAACTTCTAAAATCGAGAACATGCATCATTGAGTTGTCTATTGGATCGGGCAATTATTGAAATTTATCATCGGAAACAAGGCAAAATGCCCAGCAAAGGAGAAAAAAGAAAGAAAATATTTTTCAAATTTTTCACAAAAAGTCATACTTAGCAACTAAATGTGAGCAAATCCATGGACTACACATGAAATGGATAGAATATCCTACACCCCCTAACTTAAATGTTGCATTGTCCTCAATGCGCATTAAGAACACAACATAAAGAGAGGAAAAGAACGATATTACCCAAAATTGGAGCGATCTCCATAAGCGCGAGTCCAATGAAATCTACAAAACAAGTTAGTACCGAGCATAGAAAAAACAAATAACAAAAAGTTAACTAATTACACTAGACTAAATAAAAAGGAAAAAAAATAGGAAAGAAAGAAAATTAAAAAGCTAACTATTTACAACCTACTATTTAGACTACACACTAACTATACACTAGAAGTCTAAATAGTTGAGGGTCCACCCAAAAAGGGATTTGACTTTGAAAGATCAACGGTGGACCCTCCAAAGTGAACATGCCTCCCGAAAGATATGAATTCCGTTTGAACAACGGAAGGCATGTGGGTGGTGAAAAAAGTGAACCATTGCCAATTTGAAATTTTGGGCGGACGATGGGGGATTTGGATAATAAGGGGGAAAGGTACACTAGAGGTCCAAGAAAAATCGATTCATCTCCCAAAGGTTTTTCAAATGGAATGGGAGATAGTGCACACACGGGGATAGGATCCATCGAAAACAAGTCCGGTAAAGAGTCCTCATCGACAAAAAGTGTAGAAGTTTTAAAAGTTTGTACCGACTCATAGGAATCAACCGGTAATTCTAATGGTTCGATCACGGAAAACGTATATGGTGATGAAACAAATTCAATCTCAATCGACTCATCGTCGGAAGGAGATTGAATTTCAGAGGAGAAAGATGCACACTCGATGAGAAATTCTCTGAAAAATTGAGGTGAAACACAAGTTTCCACCTCCTCGTTGTTTTGTGCATAAGAATGCATCTCATCGGAAAGTGCACCAAGTCTCATTCCATCATCATCTAAGCTTTCCAAACCTTGGGAGTAAAGAAGAAAAGTTCCTTCCAAAGTAGGCTTCCTCGGCTCAAGAGCCTCGGACTCCTCATTTGGTTGAAACTCGTCTTCGAAAGTAATGAAATAAGAATCGTCATTGGATTCGAATAATGAATCCAACTCAAGCTCCCAATAACGATTTTCATTCCGATAAATGTTTTCAAGTCTTTCATTTTCAAGAAAATCTTGAAAATGAAAAACTTGAAAACTATCCCCAAAGTAAGAATCATTAGAATGACCGTAATAACTATAATAGTAGGACATGATTACCGAATTATTTGTAGATGGAGAATCCAAGAAATAAAGTGAGCAACCGCGAATCAAAGTTTCTTAGCGCTCAAAGTATGCAAATCCTGCAAAAAAGGTTAAAACAAAGAATACAAATACAAAAGAAAAAATACAACGAAATAATAAAACAATTACTATCTAAAACACACTCCCCGGCAACGGCGCCATTTTTGTGGTGCGGCGGAAAAAGTGTGCGCGTGTAAGTGCACAATCGTCGTGTGTTTCGCCGTCGCGATACAAAAGATAAAACCTAATATACTACTACACTTGACAAGCAAGTACAGCGGTAAGTCGGGTATCGTAAATCCACAGGGAGTGATTGAATTTTAGACTTTAATTGTTTTAATTACTTCAGGAATAAAAGTGTAAAAGATGATAGGTGGTTATGGTGACAAAAGAAAAGAATAAGTTAATGCTAAATTAAAGTAAAGCGAGGATCGGGATCGCATTCCACCAAACGGATCGAAACAACTACTAATTAGAATTAAGGCTCGAAAGCAATTTAATCGAGCATTTTCAATTAAGCATAAACATCACGCAAGAAGGAATTTAACCCAAAGTTGCGAGATAAAACATTTAATCGAAAATGGTCAAACGCAGATTAAATTCGGATAATCGCTATAAACACTAACGTTGCATGACAAAGAAAGTTAAACGCATAATAATCCGACTTTAATACGCGAGGTTTCAATTAAATGCAATTTTACACGAAACCCTAAATTTCAAGGTCCGAACCCGAAAATGGCGGAAACGCAATCCCGACCCTATTTATCTAGGGAAGCATAATGAATTAAACTAAATTAAACTAGTTAACTAGAAAGCAATAAATTAAAGCAAGAAAACCTAATTAGAAAGCATGAAAACTATCTAGAAAGCAAGGAAAGAATGAAATACAACTAGATTAAGGAGAGGGAAAATGAATAATCAATCTTACAACCAATAAGTGTGTCAATCCAAGAGAGGAAGAAGAAGAACCAAGCAAATCCCCTCCAACCCTAACTAAACTAAGCAAAAATCGTATAAGGGCTGGTCTCCATAATACAAAGCCAAAAATTAGCTTATATAGTAAGTTAGAATAAAAGAAAAGAAGAAAGAAAAGAAAAGAAAATATCTTCAAAAAAATAGGGGATCGATCGATCGACCCCTTTGGTCGATCGATCGATCAAGGGAAAATGTCGACAATCCTGAAAGGTCGATCGATCGACCAGAAACGTCGATCGATCGATCAAGCAGGGCAGATTGCAGCAGCACCAGCCCCTGCTTCTTTTCTTCTTCTTCTTCTCTTCTCCTCTTTTGCTTTCTTGTATTTCCTCCGCAAGAAACGCCGTAACTTCTTCGTTATGCATCAGAATCGCGCACCGTTCGCGGCCACGCGAAGCTAGCGAGATGGGCTACAACTTCCGTGAGATATCGGGCCAGGTACCCAAGCTGTGAAAAGACTAAAATGCCCTTGAACGTGCGGTTGTGTACGGAACTTCGCCGGAATGCAACCGAACTTCACACTAAGCATCAAAACACCTACAAAAGCTCAATTAATCCCTACAAAATATGTTAACATAGAAATCCGAGGGTTGTTTGGTTAACGAGCATAAATATAGGGATTAAGATACCCGAGGGGGCTAATAACGCGTATGTTAATGGGTGAAAAAATGCAATATTTGCGGCGCATCAAGGAGCAAGAAGCAAGATAGACGAACGTCAAAGCAAGAAAACAAGCTATAAGATTATAAGATGTACTTATAATGAAAGCACACTAGTCATTACTCGTCTCCAGTAATTAAATTGTTCAATTACCCAACCAATGTTCCTATGTCGGGACTACCCAACCCAAACTAGAGTAACGTGTAGTCTCATATCGTATCTTGATTAATCATTATTAATCTCATTTCAGTATTTAACGTATCAAAAAATATTTCCTTCAAGTATAATATCAAATGCATCGATTCGGGATATTATTTGAAGACACACGCATAATATCTCACACAAGTCATATCGGGTCACTATCGTTACCCGGGGGAACTAGTCGTAACACTAGGTCTACACACGAATATTTCCCAATATTACGTGGTAAGGGCAATCATACTAAGTCCTAAATCACATGGCGTTTCAAGGTCTTTCTCTCCAACCCGCATTACAACCATGTGTCCGGTTCCGGTGGTTTATCTCCGACACGGCACTCAAGCGGAACCTAACCGGATCAATCACAAAAAAAATCGCATTCAACACGTGCCTATGTCGACCGGAGGACTAGTCTAGTGTATACTCGACAATATACATATAAAACAATTTCACACTTATGTATATATACAATCGTGTCAAGTCTCTTACTCGAGTTATACAATAGTCATTATTTATAATATAACATAATTTACATCATTAATTTACTAATTCAACACCAAATCATTTCAAGGTTATATATCCCTAATAACCTTAAGTATGTGATCAAGTTAGGATATTAGGCACAACACCACAATTATATTACTAACAACATGAAAATATTATCACTCTTATTTCAACAACATGCTGCCCAGAATTTAAAATGCAGATTCGAGGCTCTTCCAATCTGTTTTTGGAAAAACTTAAAACTACAAAGTTGTTCGGAACGTGATTTTCTACAAGGACACGCGAGCACTCTACCATAGACGGCCTAAAACAGACCCGAAACTAACATATAATATTCACCCCTGTTTTCGACAACATTCTGTCCAGAATTTTAAAACGCTAATTTGAGGCTTTTCCGATCCGTTTTTGGGAAAACTTAAAACTACAAAGTTGGTCGGAACGTGATTTTCTACAAGGGAACGTGATTTTCTACAAGGGAACACGAGCACGCTACCGTAGCCTGCTTATAACAAATCCGAAATTAACATATACAGTTCGGACCTGTTCACGATAACTTTCTGCCCAGAATTTTAAAACGCATATTCGAGGATTTTCCGATCCGTTTTTAAAAAAACTTAAAACTACAAAGTTGTCCAGAATATGATTTTCTACTGGGCAATGCGGACGAAATATACATTCTCGGAAGTAAAACAGCTCAAAATAATTTTTTTTAATATGACGATTTACTCAATTTCATAGATTTCTCAAATTCAAGAGTTTGTTCAACAATTCAATCCCTATAATGATGTTATCGCATTTGAATCAACATGGAGGATGATCCTAATAGATTGCATATCATTTTTAACATTAATTTCATATTAATTTAGGGATCCAAATACATGTTCATGTAAAATTTCATTATAGATACATAATATACACATATAGGTTATTAACTTGCCTTGGATTGTATGGAGAAATTGAAATCCTCTTGAAATCCTCTTAGCTTCTTCTCTTCTTACTCTCTCTCTCTACCAAACCCTAGCCCCCATTTCAAATGAAAGAATGAAGACTTCTTCTCTTCCTTTCTATTTATACCGAGGGTTTGTTTATTTACAAAAATGCCATTGCGCCAAATTTAACCCTCTAGATCCTTTTACGAGTTAATTCGCTTCTAATATTTAAGTTGCACATTCGTATCTCAATTAATTCATTTTAAATTTTCATTTCCAAACATTTCGAATATTTATACTGCCATAGTTATTTTTTTCTTCAATTCGTTCAATTTTAATTCAATAAAAAATGCGGGGTATTACACATTGCCTAACCGAGGGGCAAACATACTTAGCCTTAGGTTCAACAGTTGGCTTAAAACACTTTGCAATCTGAGGCCATTTTTGCTTATTTTCAAAATCTTTCTTTAAAGCTTGAAAATCAGGACATAGGTCATCTAGTCTTTTTTTGTAAGAAACAAATTATATATGTTGAAAAGTTTTAGTTTGTCCCTTAGTCTTCTGATCAAAACCTAAACCAGTTTTATCTTCATAATTTTTTATTCTTGATGTAACACAGTCTTCAAAACAGTTAGAATTATTTTCAAACTTAGAAATTTCCTTGAAGATAGTTGAAACTTTTTGTTTTGATACTTCTAATTATATCAAAGTTTCTTTATATTTCTTTTCCAAAATCTCATTTGATTCAAAAAGTTCTTTAATTTTTCAACAAAAGATTTAGTTTTCATCTGCATTTTATTTCACTAAGAGACTAAAAGATTCTATCTTTTCAGTTAAGTCCTTGTCTATCTTTTCTAATTTAATTCTCTTCCTAAGAGTCTTAGTGTAGAGTGTATGAATGTCATGGAGATCATCGTTATCGGCCTCATTATGTGCAGTGTGCGAGTTGTCTCCTAGTGTTTCATTATCTAACTCACACACCCATTCAATTCGTCATTAGTACGAACATTTGGACTTACACACATCGTCGAAGAACTCTTACTATCAATATCTACAACATTCATATTATCTAATCAAGGAGTAGATAAACTAAAAGTAGATAAAATATTATCAGACATAACAGTAATAGGCATAATAGCATCAGGTTTAGCATTGTCCACAGACATATCATCAGAACAGATAATTTTTGCAAAGAAAGACATGCAAGGATCAAAACAATTGGAAGACTCAGGCTCATCTTCTTTAGAGTCACTTGAGTCAACCCAAGTTTTTCTGATATTAGCTTTAGCCGTGTTATTCAGTTTAACCCTACAATTAGTGACTATGTGACCGTTTTTACCATATCTATAGCATTGAGTGTTTCTAAGGTCTTTTTCAGGTCTGTTATTGTTCTCAGTGTTTTATTTGTCGTGGTTTCTCTTGTGAGGCCTGATATTACAGTTGTTTTGGCATCCAACTTTCCTTTGTTTAGAAGAAATGGTGTTTCTAAACTTTATAATTTTCTTGAATTATTTTGACATAAGGGCTATCTGGTTATCCAAACTCTCCAAATAACATTCCTCATCAGAGTCCAAGTCTATAGTAGACATGACTAACTGAGGTGAGATCATTTTAGATTGAAAAACTACATTGTAATTATACTGTCTTTTATGATTATTGGAAAGGTGCTTCTTAAAATCAAATTCCATTTTTATAGTTATAAGTTTGCTACTGAGGAGTTAAAGGGTTGGGTATGGATAATCTATCTCCTCTATTGCATACCTTTTATTATCAAACTTAGGGGGAAGGGACCTAAGAGAATTTTACATTATTTCTTTCCTATCATACATGATTCCATTTGCATGGGGTTTTGTAATTATGTCAGTCAAATATATAATTCGTCAAAGGTCTCAGTCTCATTCATAAGTAAGGTGTTATACTATTGTATTTTGGCTTCCTTAACGCAGTCATCCCCTTCGTGAGCAGTGAATAATGTGTCCCAGGTTTCCTTATATATAGAGAAAATAGATATGCATTTGAATTCGTGCTAATTAACAAACATGAATATAGCATTTTCCCCTTTATTATCACTTAAGGAGGCTAGTTTTTCTTCCTTAGTAAACTCATTAAGGACTTTTTTAATCCTTACAGTACTACCCTCTGCAACAGGCTTAGTTGGATGTGTATATCCATTTTCAATAGCTTCCCAGACATCATCTCCCAATGTCCCTTGGATGAAAACAATCATCCTTACTTTCCAGTAAGGAAAATTGGTTCCATTAAAGAGGGGAGGTTTGGACAAATTTTTAAGACGCTCAAACTTTTCATCCATAAGAGATTTTTAGAATAATTTCAAAGTACAAGATCAAAAAGTTCTGAAACGTAATCATCTCTGATACAAATTGAAAAACATCACTATGTTATTTTAATAAAAGTTAAAAATGTTTAGTGAGTTATGAAAATACTCTTTGAAGAAACTACTACAAAATCCTCATAAGAACACAAGACGTGTTAAAAACAGTTTAATGAACAAATTATTTAAGTCTCTTGGAAATAGGTTTTAGAATAACCTAAGTCTAATTTGTAGAATGGAATAATGAAGAACTAAAACACACACATAAGAGACAAAAAAAAAATTACGTGGTAAAACCCAACCCCATTGGGGAAACATCCACGGTGACCTCTACGCCACAAAAATAAAATACACTATAAACAGTTTAGGTTACAAGCATACAACAAATCATATAATCATTTCCCATTATAAGTCAAGAAATATACCTAATCGAGATTCCACTCCTTTTTGGTATCCTGTTTGACTTCTTTAAGAAACTAGATTGTCCTTTCTTTATTCCTTGCTCTACTCCCTTTCTCCCTTTTCAGTGATGTCAACTCAATAGTTAGAATCTCTTAACCAACAACATACTTTAGTGTTTGTGGGTGATTGTGTACTTAGTGATGTGCATAAAATGCCATGCATGTACTCTCTCTCTCTCTCTCTCTCTCACACACACACACACACACACTTAATTATAAACAGATCCTAAGAATTACAAATGATCTAAATATGAGATACAATTTTACACTTTTTAAATTTTGACTCGTTATTTTATGTAAAATATTTCAAGATCTAAATGACTTTAGGATCTTTAAAACTCAGATCCTTAGAGCTTATTTATTAACAAAATTTTTCAAAGTGAAAAATTTCTCAGATTTGAAACATGCAAGTCATGATTTCAGTTTTGTAAAAGCTACGAGATGTTGGATAAAAATGGTTTTTAAAACTTTTTACAAATAGTATCCAATAAGAGAATATGATTTCTTAAATAAGAAATCAAAAACCAACCTAGAAATCTAAACGTAATTGTATCATTGTTTTACATCTTCAAGTTTCTAGAAAGAAACGAGATCATAAACTATGAGGCTATTGAGAGAGAGATTAAAACTACGAGGAACATGAAACCCTAAATCTCAAAATAATTTTGACAATGTTTTTTCTACGTTTTTCTTTTTTCTTTTGTTTTTTTCTCTCTTCTCTCTCTACTTTATTTTTTCTCTCAACTGAACGATTTTCCAAAGTCTTCAAAATAAGACCCTAAGGTATCTATTTATATTAAGCTTGGAAGGGTCTGGAACATCTAAGGGAATGGATGGCTGAGATTAATGCAATGGTTCGAATTTAAATCTAAGGGATGAAATATGACCGCACAACACTTCTTTCTGATTAGTTAATCACAGGCGCACAAGGATTATAAATGAACACATGCAGATCATTGATAATACAAGATCTGACGGCTATAACCAATGCGCTGAATTGCAAGAGTAAACCAACACAATTTAAAACAATGATGAAGCAACATGTGTAGTGATAATAACGATTGTAAAATGCGTGTTTTGAGTTTATTAAAAATTCAACTTTGAACCGCAAATGTTTGTGTAGATTTTGGATTCTTCCCAAGCCATCTTTTAGGAACTTTTAAAATACAAATTTTAACTCCAAAACAATTTAAACCCTATTTTAATTATATTAAAAATAGATTTTAATTATTTTTAAAATTCCTAAAAATTACAGAAAATTCATTTTAATTCCAATTAACACACACCAATCAAATACGAGATGAAATGCAATCCTATGTGTTGAGTGTGTAGGTTTTCTACTTGTTTGACTTGATATTTTGCTGATGATGATGCAACACATGAAGAAGCGATGATGTACTTGAAGGAGGGACTTAGTTTTATCTATATATTCAAACTAGTTGAGGTGCCTATATAGTGTAGACTCAAGTGAGTCAACTATATAGCGTGCTTCACCCAAAGAAGAGGACCGTTCTTATTCATGAAGATGACATGATACCCACCTCCACCAAGGTTGGGACTCAAAATGGTTTATATCATTTTTAGGCATAATAACTTCCAAAAAGACGGAGCTCGGGGCCCCTTATGCTCTAGTTTTCATATCAGATTCCCCAATTCGAGAAAAGAATAAGAAGGAGAAGACCAGTTCTTCTTATGTTTTTGTCATTCCTCCCAAAAAGGGAGATGCCCAAAACCTTGGGAAGGAACACCAGGTAATGTCAGTGGCCAAGAATGGATTTATGGCCTGATGAAGGGGGGAGTGCTCGCGCTTGACCATGAGTAAGTTAATAAGCTGACCCACGATCAACTTTTTACACACGCCACTTAGGTGTTGTCATTGGTAAACATAACCTTCTTTCGATTTTTACCTCTTATACTTTGCCTAGATTACTGAATTTTGACATAATCATCTCTATTCTTTTTGCATTTTGTGGTTACCTTTTTACCATCATGCAAACGTCATCCAATCAGTCTAGGGTTATCGATGACTAAATAGTACTTTGAACAAGTCTGAAAAGACCCTTGCTGCTACACAAAAGGCTTATGATACAGGGAAGAAGTCCACCAACTCGGCGATGAATGAGTTGAAGAATGGACATAACCAGTTGAAGGTCACATGTGACTAACTGAAGGTCGACTATGACTAATTATTCACGGCCAGCTGAAAAAATCCCAGGAGGATAAAAAAAAGCTCTAGATTCCTCCAAGGATACATGGTATGATACTGGTTATGAGTAGGACTTTGCCGATGCAAAAGGCCAACTAACGTTTATTAGAAAGTCTAACTTCAAAAAAGGCTAGGATTCTGCTTTGACGAAGGCCAACGTTCTAGTTGAGTCTGAACTCTTTGGCGAGCATGATCCAAGTTCTCCTCCAAGAGCAAAAGAAGTTGGTCGATAGAGGCGTCTTCTGACCAAGGGGACTCTACAGCTAATAAGGGAAAAGTTCTAGAAACACAAGAGTAGGTGAAAGAAAAGGAAGAGAAAAAATAGTTTGGAATAATTAGCTTGAGGATCCCTGTATTTTCTTTCATTCTTATTTGTTTGTAAGGGATTTGCCCCATTTTATTATAATAAAATATTTTTATAATGTTCGACTCTGTCGCTTATTGCTGAGTAATTTCCTTTTATTCTTGTAGCTTAGCAATGTATCTATAAATATTCTTTCTTTTGCTGGTAACCTAAATACCATTCTTGGTGAGGGAGCTAGTGATACGACGCGGATATTGCGTATTTGTGCTTGCTAACTTATGCATTTTATCCCCCTCGGGTACCTTAATTCCAATATTTATGCTCGTTAAATAGAAAACCTCGGATTTGGATATATATATATATATATATATATATATATATATATATATATATATATATATATATATATATATATATATATATATATGCTTTGCAGGGGTTAATTGAGCTTTTGTAGGTATTCCGGCAGTTAGTTTGAAGTTTGGACGCATTTCGGCAAAGTTTTGTACACATCCGCATGCGCAAGGGAAATCCGATCATTTAATAGTCTGGCCATTTGTCCCAACATCTTAACGGAAGTTGTAGCCCTCTGAGCAAGCTTCGCATGGTCGCAATGGTGCAAGAATTCAAGTCCGAACAAAGAAATTACGGGATTTTTAGCGGAAGAGAAAGACAACATTCCAAAATAGGGGAGGAAAAGCAATTCTGCAGTGGCAAATCGATTCGGCCTTTGGCGAATTGATTCGCATCAGGACAGTACTTAATTTTTCCTTAACCGATTCTATTCGGTCTCTTCCAAATCTATTCGATTTACATTAGTGAAGTAGGTCTTTAACTATGAATCAATTCGGACCCAGTGGAATTGATTCGCTCCTTTGTAGTCTTCAAAGATCCTTCTTATCGAATCGATTAGGACACAGTCGAATCGATTCGGTCCT
Source organism: Sambucus nigra (assembly GCA_949130495.1). Lineage (NCBI taxonomy): Eukaryota > Viridiplantae > Streptophyta > Magnoliopsida > Dipsacales > Adoxaceae > Sambucus > Sambucus nigra. Next base: position 187,726,051 of record OX422207.1, read on the forward strand.
GCAGATTTTTGTTTCTTCTTATTGCAAGTTGCCACTAGGGTTTTACTATATAAACATTTCTTCTTCATTTTGAAGGGATATCTTTCATTTTAATTAGTTTAGGGTTTGGGTTTTGGGAGCTCATCTTCATTTCTCTTTGGGGTAGTGCCCATTTGGGTCTTGTAAGTTATACTATTCATTATCGCTACCATTAATATAGTTGTTATCTTCTTTGTTTATGCTTTATTTCTTTCTTTTATTTCATTACCATGCATAGATAATTGTTGTTTTCATTTATTTATTACTTTCATCATTTTATTTGTTGTTTAATTTAGTTTTAATCATGTCTAGCCGGTAGAAGTCGAGTTGGGGTTGCGTTTCTGCCATTAATGGGTATTGATCTTCGAAAGTTGGGTTTTGTGTAAAATTTCATTTAATTGAAACCTCGCGTATCAAAGTCGAATTGTTATGCGTTTAACTTTCGTTGTCATGCAACATTAGTGTTTATAGCGATAATCTGAATTTAATCCGCGTATGATCATTTTCTGTTAAATGTTTAATCTTGAAACTTTGGATAGGATTCCTTATTGTGTGATGTTTATGCTTAATTGAAATGCTCGGTTAAATAACTTTCGAACTGAAATTATAACTATGCGTTGTTTATCCCGGGGCAGGAATGCGATCCCGACTCTCGTTTTAATTAGTTGTAATTTAGTTTTAACTTTTCTTTTTCCTTTTCACCATTTTCACTATATCACCTTTTACACTTTTATTCTCTAAGTAATAAATCTATTACAATTTATACGACATTCCCTACGGATTCTCCATACCCCGACTGGCCTCTATACTCCCTTAAAAGAATGTAGTCGTAGTTTAGGTTTTTGTATTGAGGGGGTGAACTGAAAACAACGACAATGCTTCTACATGAGCACACGATTCGCGCTCGATCAGCTAGTGTTTAAAATCGCCGTGCTTTCATTTATACTCGGAAAGCTCTTAAGAGAATGACCAAGGCTTATAAATAACAGTTTTCCTTAGTGTTGATGTAAAAAACTAGATCGCTCTAATTATTTAATCACAGATAAATAAATAAGACAAAGATTTTTAAAGTGGTTCGGCTAGGAATAAAGCCTACGTCCACTGTTATGTTATTGCTGAGTGTTTGTGGAATTCTTGATTACAAGTTCTCTCAAGAAATTCCGGTCCCCTTGAATGGGTTTGATACAAGGTATTTATAGCCTTGAGGCTGTACATGAAAGGTTCAATACATTAAATGATATACATATGAAAGGGTAATACATTTAATGCAGCGTGTGCGTCAATAATATAAGTATTCAATGAATATCTGAGCTGTTGATTATCTGGCAATTAATGGTACGACCGAGGTGCAGCTCGGACCGCCATAGCTGCTAGCTGATCAGGAGTACCTCGGAGAACTAGATTACCTCGGTGCGCTAGAGTACCTTGGTGCGCTGGAGTTCCTCGGTGTGCTATAATTCCTCGGTGTATCCTCGTTGCTCGGAAAGAAGCATGGTTGGTCGGGAAATGAACTTCCTCGCTGCTATCGTGCCACGTAGATTGACACGTGTCTTCGTATTATTCGTCCACATCAGCATATTAATTTTGGTATCAACAGAAGCCCCCAATGTTTCATATTTCGAACTTAGAGGAGTATGGAACATTCTTTCTCGGTATATGGCGATATTAAATAATCTTCCTGGGTTTCAGGAACATTGTATTCAAATTTCCTTCTTATTTCGCAGTTTCCGCCTTTTTTATAAGCGCTTCGATCTTTGTGCAATTTTTGTCCTTTTAGCCGCCGGAAGTTCAGTAGTTTCTTTTTGGTAATCATTTCTTTCGCCGCTTCCCAATGCAAAGTATTTAAACTTCTTTGGTAACCATACCGTCGTCTACGTTTTCCATTTTCTGCATTCAAGCTTTCTATTCTCTTCTTCTCTTGTGCGTTCATCCTTGTTTCCGTTCGTTGTCAACACACCTCCTTTCTTTCTGTAAGATCTTCTTCCTTTCTTCTGTATCTCTTTTATTCAATATGGTTTATATTGTGGAGTCTGTTGAGAAATTCCGTTCTGATTTTTCCATTCCTTCGTGGGTAACTCTAGAGGTTCTTTCTGAGCCTTTAGATTACTTTCGATTGGCTGAGGGACATTGGTTCCCCAGTCTTTTTGTTGCTGAATGTGGTTTTTCCTTTCCACCAAACCCATTATGTCTCGAATTTTGTCAATATTTTGATCTTGTCCCTGCAAGAATAGCCCCCAATTCATGGAGAATAATTAATGGGGTGTACAAATTAAATCTAACTCATGGGACTCGTATTGGGATCCCTGAAATTATGTTTTGTTATAAATGGGCCACTCTAGATAATATTTATTATTTAAAAACTAGGTATCTGAATAGGGCTCTTGTAGTTAATCTCCCTGACTCAAATAGGGATTATTTTGAGCATGGGTTGGTCATAAAAAATCGGCAACATGCGCCTTTAGCTGGGGATGAAGTATACAACGGTCCCAGATGCCCCCCATATGGCAATGGGATAGGTTTATTTTTCATTTTATTTTACTTATAAACTTATGCTTTCATCATGTTTGATAAAATGTATGACCGATATTTCATTATGTATTTATTTGCAGTTGATAGGAAAAGAAAAACTCCAAAGGAATCAGAAGTGAATATTAAACATCTGAAACTTATCTGGGGTTTGCATAAGAACATTACAGACGAACACATCAGATATGCCTCATATTTGCTACAGTATAAGAGTTACACAACCTCTTATACTGCTCGCCCTGTTGAACTAGCTTCAACACCAGAAGGTTCATCTTCAGATTCTCATATCCCCTTATCTCAGAGAATGGGCAAGAAAAGAGCTCCTCCTGCTCTATTTGATGAAATTTCCTCTGCTGTTGGAGCCAAGAAAGGCAAAACTGATGTCCCAGAAGGGACTAAAAAAGTAGATGCTGGGTCCTCCAAAGCTGCTGAGAAGCCCCCAGTGGCCCCGAGCAAGAAAAATGCTTCTGCAGATGTAATTACAATCTCCCCGACCAAGACCTCTCTGGTTGAAGGTTCTGACCGCCCGTTGAAGAGATTGAGGAAATCATCCTTGGTTACTCCGGCTGAAACTGCCTCTTCTTTACCTGCTAGTGGTACTGATGTTCCAAACATCATTCTTCCAAGCTCTGCAATGAGCTCGGTCGTACCCGAGGTCCATAGTCTTGATGAAAGAATTCCTAGGGATACGCTGACATCCCTGGCTGCTCGTCACCTTGCTTCAGTAAGTTTCTCATACTTATGATTTCTCTTTCTCCGAAAGCTTGCATTTTATATTGACTTCGCTATTTTTCTCATCTTTCAGCTGGTGAATTGTTTCAATAATATTGTGAAGAAGGATGAAGCTATTAAAGCTTCAAGCTCCTCGTCAGGTGTAGAGGATGCTCTGTTGGGTTTGACCCAATCTTTAAAGGAATCTCGTCAACAATATATTGACGAAAAAGCTGTTTGGGAGAAGAAATTAGCTGCGGCTGAGAAGGTGAAAATGGCCGAAACCTCCAAGAATTTGGAGGAGAAAGTAAAGGGTTTAGAGGTTAAACATCAAGAATATGATGGCCAGCTGAAAAAGGCAAATGAAGAGTTATCTACCTTGCAAGATATCAAGGTCAAAAAAGAGGAATTGGAGGTGAAACTCTCCTCGGAGAGATTGAGGAGAAAGGTCGCAATCAAGAAACATTTCAGTGCTGGTTGGGAGAAAGGATGGGAGAGAGGGATAGCTGCAATGACATCCCAAGTCCAATATGGGAAGTCGAAATACTTCCATGATGGCTGGGTAGCTGCTCTGCAAGAGCTGAAGATCCAAGACGATTCTGAGCTATTCCAACAACATCTTCCTGGTCCTCCTCCACCAATTGTGGAAGAAGAAGAAGATGAGCCTGCCTCAGATGAGTCTTCTATGGCTATGGGTGACCCAGTCTCTGCTTCTCAACCCTCTATCAACGAGGACGTTTCTTCCATGCCCCCTCCTCCCGAGAAGATTCCTGCTGATCAAACCGTTGTTACCACCGAGCAACCGAGCTCCTCGTCCCAGCCTCCCGAGAAAGTCTTGGGGGACAAGGAAAAGGTGTGAAGTTGTTCGGTATCATTTCTATATTTCTTTACTTGTAATCGAACAATGTAATTTTTTGATGATCTAATAAAATACATCTTCGTTTCTCTTCTTTGTTGATACTCTGTCTGCTCTTATTTATTAATTCCTGCCTCCTCTTCTTTATTAGTTTTTGGCCAGAATGGAATTGATATCTGCTCCTGATACTGAGTTGATGCGACAATGCAATGGATATTATAAAGCTGGTCATACAGACCTGAGTGTATCAGAGATTGTCGACATCCTTGGTCACGATGCCTCAGAACAAGCAGTTGAGGCTTACCGGTATCTGAAGGATTTGCTTGATAGATCTGTGGCCAATAATGTGGCGTATTACGAACTGATCGAGGAACTTCATGATTCCATAAAGGATCTTCAAAATCAACACAATGTAACAATGGCCTCATTGCACGAGGATTATGAAAATAGATATCAGCAACTCTCTTCTGAAACAGGCCATAAGAAGATCATTGCTGGATACGATATTAGGGAAAGGACCTTAAAAGGTGAAGTTGAAGCTTGCAGGCAGATTGCCGAGATCCTGGAACAAGAAAATAACAATTTGCAGAAAAAGTTGGCTCAATATGAATCTGCTGCCTCATCTTCCACTGCATTAGTACCAGTTACTGATGAAGGTTTCTCATTCTTAGAAGTCGAAAACGCCAAGTTAAGGCAAGAACCGGATGACTTAAGAAGATCTGCTGTTTCTAGAACTGCTCGGGGACGAGGAAGAGGTTCTCGGGGGCGAGGAAGAACTGTCGAGGAGCAAAGTTCTCCAGTTGCTTCTCGGAGCCGATCAAGAGTTCTCAGTCGCAATGTTGAAGAGGCTCGTACCCAATCTACTTTGGAAACTCAAGCATTCCAGTTAAACGTCAAAGATCGGGCCCTATCAGAAATGTCCAAGAAGAATCTATCCTTGGAAGATCAACTTACAGCGATGAAATCTGCTCTGCATAACAAGGATCTTTTTGCCAAAAGCCTTCATGAACAATCTGATAGATTAACCTTCCAATTCCATAAACAGCCAAGGGAATTCTGGATGGCAGGATACAATGAAGCCCTTGTTCACCTGGATGCTCGTATTGAACATGCCAACAATGAGGGTTACAAGCAAGGATGGTTGAACGCACTGGGTGTGTTAAAATTGGAGCAAGGGCATTATTTATGGGATTATCATGCTCCATCATTATTAGACTTGCCTGTACCACCTTTCAAATTAGACATGGCATGGATCCCAGCTCGTTCCATTCCTCGTAGCTTGATTTCAAAGTACCTTGGTGATTACAGCCTTCATTCTCAGGTTGAATTGTCTCGTCCTGAGCATCTCTTGGACACACCTTCTGTGATGAACGTTAGAATGCTCAGGGATGTTAATTTCATTAATTCTCCTCTTTGCCTAGAGGATCCTCCTGCTGGCGAGGAGCCTGTTTCAAAAAATAAAGGAAAGAAACCAATAGAATAGGTTTTCAATGTAACAATTAGTACATTTATGTAACTTGTAATTTATTCCAGATTTTTAATGAAAAGACTTTCATTTTCTGTTTGCCAATTTTGCTATTGTCTTGTGTTTATCAAACACCTTTATATTTGTGCATATGTATCTATGTATTTAAAAAGATGGCAATATCGCGCTATTTATCAACCAACTTAAAAATTTACAAGTATCAAGGTTGATCAATAAAGTAATGAATGTAAATTGTTCAAACTGTTTCCAACCAACCAAGGTGGGTAAATAATGTTTGTCGACCAACTACAATTGATGGGTTTTTATCCTCGACCAGCTATACTTGGTTCAATTATAAAAATGCGTCCGACCAACTAAGATCAATAATTTGTCCTCGTCGACCAACTACAGTTATTGGGTTTTTATCCCCGACCAACTATACTTGGTGTATTTTTTGAATATTTTGTTCTTCAAAGAACTCTTTGTAATAATATTACCTCCCGACCAATCATAAGTTGTAATATGAGAGTATATTTTTATCTTACCAACCGTAATTGATCATGCTGGTGTACACCTTTTAACCAAAGGAATATTTTTTGGCTCCTTGGAGCTTTTGGCTACTTATAGCTGTCCTCCTAACCAAAGGAGGTTGGCTCCTTAGAGCACTTTTGGCTACTTATAGCACTTTTTGGCTCCTTAGAGCTGTCCTCCTAACCAAAGGAGGTTGGCTCCTTAGAGCACTTTTGGCTACTTATAGCACTTTTGGCTCCTTAGAGCACTTTTTGGCTCCTTAGAGCTGTCCTCCTAACCAAAGGAGGTTGGCTCCTTAGAGCACTTTTGGCTACTTATAGCACTTTTGGCTCCTTAGAGCTGTCCTCCTAACCAAAGGAGGTTGGCTCCTTAGAGCACTTTTGGCTACTTATAGCACTTTTGGCTCCTTAGAGCACTTTTGTAGTGTATTACACTAGTATTCCCCGAAAAACTTTCAACAGAAAGAAAATGGTGAAACATCCTCGTTTTATTCATACTGAAGGAAAAGCTTTACATTTTACATTACTGATAATACTTGCGTAGGTGTTCAGCATTCCACGCATTCTTAAATTCTTCTCCTTCTAGAGTTGCTATTCTGTAAGTTCCTGGACGAACAACCTCTGTAACTCGGTAAGGTCCATGCCAGTTTGCTTCCAACTTATTTTGCTTCTGAATGACTTTCTTTAGCACATAATCCCCTTCTTTTAGGTCACATTTCTTCACCATTTTGTTGTAAAACAGAGTTGTACGTTGTTGGTAAGCAGCATTTCTAATGGCTGCCTCTTCTCTAACCTCCTCGAGCATATTCAAATCCAATCTCCTCATCAAATCACTGATCGGAGAGTTGAAATTCAACACCCTGTGTGTCGGTAGGCCTAACTCGGCAGGTATTACAGCCTCACTTCCAAATGCCAGCATGTATGGTGATTCTCCAGTTGCTGCTCGGGGAGTTGTTCGGTAAGCCCACAAAACTGACTGTAGCTCATTAATCCAATTTGCTTTGGCCTCACTTAGCCTCTTCTTCAATCCATTTAATAATGTTCTGTTCGTCACCTCAGTCTGTCCATTGCTTTGGGGATGGCCTGGTGCTGAATGAAACTTCAAAATGTTCGACTGATGACAGTATGCAGCAAATTCTTCATTATCGAATTGTGTTCCATGGTCTGTGATAAAAGCACGTGGGAGACCATATCGACAAATGATATTCTTCCAAATGAACTGATATACCTTCTCGTACGTCATATCAATTAGTGGTTCAGCCTCTACCCACTTAGTAAAATAATCCACTGCAACGACGAGGTACTTGAATCTTCCTCGGGTGGTCGAGAGTGGTCCAACCAAATCAATTCCCCACATGGCAAATGGCCAGGGGGAAGTTATTGGTGTTAGCAATGCTTGTGGCGTTCGTCGGATGGAGGAAAAATGTTGGCACTTGTCGCACTTCTTAGCATATGCTATACAATCAGCCCTCATCGTCGGCCAGTAATATCCTTGTGTCATCACCCTTTGCAGAAGAGTCCGACCTGCTACATGAGCTCCACATGATCCTTCATGGATTTCTTCAATCAAATTTTTGACTTCTGATGGATGCACACATCTCTGCAAACCTGCCATAATTCCTTGTCGATACAAAACACCATTAGTTTGTACATACCGAGCAACTTTATACTTCAGCTTTTTGGCAGTGAGCTTATCCTCCGGTAGCACTCCTTCTTCAATGTATGCCCTGATAGAATCCATCCAAGATGGTCCTAAATCAAGGGTAATAATTTTCACCATCAGGTCTTCCTCTATGCTACGACTTTCCAATACTTCAATTGGTATTGTCCTTCGCATCTCGGTGCGCGTAGCTGATGCTAATCGGGCCAATGCGTCTTCTCTAGCATTCTCCATCCTCGGTATTCTCACCAATTGAATGGCTTCAAAGTCTGCTAATAATTCCATCACTTTTGCATGGTACTTCATCATTAATTCCCCCTTCACTGCATATATTCCTATCATTTGATTCACAATTAATTGAGAATCACTGAAAACAATTACTTGTCGTGCCTCCATGACTTTCGCCAAACGAAAACCTGCTATCATAGCCTCATATTCAGCCTCATTATTGGAAGCTTTGAATTGGAATCTCAAGGCATACTCCATGTCAATATCATCTGGGGTGTTTAAAACAATCCCTGCTCCACAACCAGCTGTGCAAGATGATCCATCTACATATAATCTCCATGTAGGTACCTCGTCTTCAAATTTCTTGTCTGTCAGAGTTCCTCGGCAAAATACTTGTAATTTTCTTTCATCATCCCCTGCTATCTTTCTCTTCTCCTCTGTCATCTGTTCGCACCCTTTTACCAACCTTAGTTGGTCTGGGTTTGAACATGATGATTCTTCTACATCCACAAGTCCTTTCACCAACCTTGGTTGGTTTGGACCCTTGTCTGCTGATCCTGTATCGTCCACAGGTAGGTCAGCAAGCACCTTTTGCTCCTCAGGGTATCAGGGTATGTAAACTCTGCTATAAAATCTGCTACAGCTTGCCCCTTTAATGATGATCTGGGTTCGTACACAATCATATTAACCGAGTTCTATTGCCCGATACATCAATCTTCGTGACTTTTCTGGCTTGTGAAGGGCTTGTCTTAATGGCATGTCGGTATACACTATGATGGTATGGGCCTGGAAGTATGGCCTCATTCTTTTACTTGCTTCAATTAATGCCAATGCCAATTTTTCCAGCTTTGGGTATCTGATCTCTGCACCTCGGAAAGCCTTACTTGTGTAATAAATTGGCTTCTGGACTCCATTCTCCAATCTGATCAACGCTGAGCTAACTGCATTTTCTGATACTGCCAAATACAAATACAGCTTCTCTCCAGTTATTGGCCTAGACAACAACGGTGGGGCTCCCAAATACTTCTTCAAATCTTTAAAGGCCTTCTCACATTCATCACTCCACTCAAAACTTTTTCGCAGTGTTTTGAAGAACGGGAGGCATTTATCAGTTGCTCGGGATACAAATCTGTTGAGAGCTGCAACTCGTCCGGTAAGACTCTGTACTTCTTTCCTCGTCGTTGGGGATCGCAGCCCTAAAAGAGCTTTGATCTTTTCTGGATTTGCCTCAATACCTCGTTGATTGACGATGTATCCGAGGAACATTCCTTCTCGTACTCCAAAGGTACATTTTGTCGGGTTGAGCTTCATTTGGTATTTGTCCAGTTGATCAAAGGTTTGGCCTAAGTCAACTAGATGATCAGTAGCTTTCTTGCTTTTGGTGAGCATGTCGTCGACATAGACTTCCATATTGCAACTGATTTGTTCGGCAAAAACCTTGTTCATCAGCCGCTGGTACGTTGCACCTGCATTTTTTAAACCAAAAGGCATAACATTATAACAATAAGTTCCCCTTGGGGTAATAAAAAAAGTACTTTCCCTGTCTTCAGGTTTCATTTTGATCTGGTTGTAGCCAGAATAAGCGTCCATAAAGCTGAGTAGCTCATGTCCCAAGGTAGCATCCACTAATTGATCAATTCTGGGCAATGGAAAATGATCTTTTGGGCACGCCTTGTTGAGATCAGTGAAATCAACACACATTCTCCATTTGTTGTTCTTCTTCTTTACCATCACCACATTTGCCAACCAATCTGGATATTTCACATCTTCAATGAATCGGGCTTTCTGGAGTTTCTCGACCTCCTCTTGTATGGCCTGGTTCTTCTCGGGACTAAACACTCTTCTTCTTTGCTTCACAGGCTTGATCTCCTTATTCACATTGAGTTCGTGACATAAGAAGTTTGGATCTATTCCTGGCATGTCTTCATGACTCCAAGCAAAAGTATTCTTCCTGTTTCTCAAGAAAGTTATCAACTTCTGTTTTATTGAAACATCCAACGACGATCCTATCTGAGTTACTCGTTCAGGATGCTCGTCGTCCAGGATAACAATTTCTGTAGATTCCACCACCTGCCCTTTTACGAGTTGAGATTCATCCCTAGGGTCAAGAGTTTCAATTTCTGTACCTTCCTCCACTTGGTAAGTAGTAGTATTTTTCTTTGACTCTTCAAGTTCTTCTTGCTCGGCAGACGAATAATAGCATTCCCGAGCTACTTTTTGATCACCTTTCATAATTCCAACTCCAAAATTCGTTGGGAATTTCAAACACTGATGTACTGTAGATGGAACTGCCTCGAACTTCTTCAATCCAAATCTTCCCATGATGATGTTGTAGGCTGACTGCACATTCTTATCCATCACAAAGAAATGTATTCTTTCTGTTCGACAAGCAGGCCAAGTTCCGATGAGTATATCCAACTTGATCGTCCCAAGTGGAAAAACTTTCTCGCCAGCAAAACCCAGAAGGGGTCTGTGATAAGGTTCCAATTGAGATAATTTTAAATTCAAGCTATCGAAGAATGAATAGTACATGATGTCTGCCGAACTACCATTGTCTACTAACACCCTTGAAATGACCACATCCTTCATCCTCATTTTGATCACCAAAGGATCATCATGAGGGTAAAGAACACCTGCCAGGTCGTTTTTTGAAAAACCAATCACTAACTTCTCTTTGTTCACCTTCCTCGGACGATCATCCTCGGCTAGATTTATTCGCTGAATATATGAACAAGCTTGAGCCTCTCCGAGGTAAGCTTTTCTTTCTGCAGTAAGGTCTCCTCCTCCTGCATCTCCTCCTGTAATAACATTACAATCAAATGACCCAAAACGTATGGAAAATACCTCTCGTTCAGGCTTCCTCGGCTTCTTGGGAAGATCAGGGTCATCATCTAGATCATCTTCATGGTCCCTCTTCTTTTTCTCCTCTGCACGACGAGGAGATCTAGATCTCTCTCTAGTTCTGTCATCATTCTTCCTTTCACCTCGGCGATCTACATACTTTGACAACTTTCCTCTTCGGATGAGTGTTTCAATCTCGTTCTGAAGGGCTATGCAATTTTTTGTCATATGGCCATGATCTTTGTGAAACTCGCAATATTTGGCCTTATTCCTCAGATCGGGATTTGTCTTCAGTTTCTCTGGCCACTTGATTTCCTCGCTATTCCTGATTTCTTCCAAAACATGATTAATACCCATTTTCAATGGAGTATAATTATCATACTTCTTTAGGACTTCCAAGGCCATCCTGTTATTCCTGGGATGCTTGTCACCACCATTACCTTTCTGATCTTTTTTCTTAGACTTGTCAACCTCCACCTTGATTTCTTTATCCATATTCTTCTTCGCAGCCATAGCCTCCTCGGCATTCATGATTTTGGCCGCTTTAGCCATTAACTCTGACATAGTTTTAGGTGGATCTTTGGCCAAAGTATAGTACAGCTTATTAGGCAGCAAACCACTCATCAAAGCAGTGATCGCTGTCTTTTCTTCATAATCTACGACTTCCAACTTCTCGTTATTAAAACGAGTTATGTAATCTCTAGTACTTTCACCTGATTTTTGTCTAACACTTAACAAGTGTGCTACTCGTTTTATCGGCTTCGCCCCAAAGCAAAAATTGCCAATGAACAATTCGGCTAATTGAATAAAAGTTGAAATCTTAGCCCGAGGAAGATTGTTATACCATATCTGTGCAGATCCGGTAAGAGTTCCTGAGAATGCCCTACACCTCATCTCGTCGGGTACGCATAGATGTCAGCAGCAACTTGGTATTGTTCTATATGAAGTACAGGATCTGTCTTTCCGTCGTACTTAGGGGTCACTACTGGTGCTTTGAATTTCGATGGTGTAGGAAAATCCACAATGTCTTGCACAAAAGGTGTCCCTTGAACAAAAGTTCTCTGTAAGGGGTTTCTTGCTTTAGCCATTTCGCCCAGTCTATCCTCCAACCGCTGAATGGAACCTTTCCATGCTTCATTTCCTTCCTCAGGCCGCTTAGTCCGAGCAACTGAGTGTTCTGACGTAGCTTCCTGAGATTTATCTCGACGAGTAGCTGGTCGTGATTGTGCTGATCCTTCTCTCAAACCTGATGGTGGCCGAAAACTTTTCGACGGAGCTCTAGGTGGATTCATATTCCTCCTTGGTCCTAATCGACTGAAAGGAGACGCCCTGCTTAATCTTTCCAAAGCGCTGGTTCTTTCCGGAGAGAGTGTGACACGTTGATCTGTATCCGTAGCCCGTATCGATGATGTTCGCCCAGGTTGATACGTAGAATCAGTAAACTCCCCATTGCGATATGACCCAGTACGTCTGGATTGTGATTGCCCACGATCACTCCTATACCCTGAATAGGTAGGTGCACCGCCTTGAAGAGTTTGAATGAGTTGCCTCATAGATTCTTGCATGGCGGTTTGTCCTTGAGCCAGATTTGTCATAATTCCAGCCAGATCTGTAGGTGCAGATGGATTTGGAAGATTTCCAGTATTTCCAGCATTTCGATTACTGGATTCGGGATTATCTGCCATTGATAACAAATGATTTTTGGTGAAAAACGATTGCAACAGTCGTTCCCACAGACGGCGCCAATCTGTTGATGTAAAAAACTAGATCGCTCTAATTATTTAATCACAGATAAATAAATAAGACAAAGATTTTTAAAGTGGTTCGGCTAGGAATAAAGCCTACGTCCACTGTTATGTTATTGCTGAGTGTTTGTGGAATTCTTGATTACAAGTTCTCTCAAGAAATTTCGGTCCCCTTGAATGGGTTTGATACAAGGTATTTATAGCCTTGAGGCTGTACATGAAAGGTTCAATACATTAAATGATATACATATGAAAGGGTAATACATTTAATGCAGCGTGTGCGTCAAGAATATAAGTATTCAATGAATATCTGAGCTGTTGATTATCTGGCAATTAATGGTACGACCGAGGTGCAGCTCGGACCGCCATAGCTGCTAGCTGATCAGGAGTACCTCGGAGAACTAGAGTACCTCGGTGCGCTAGAGTACCTTGGTGCGCTGGAGTTCCTCGGTGTGCTATAATTCCTCGGTGTATCCTCGTTGCTCGGAAAGAAGCATGGTTGGTCGGGAAATGAACTTCCTCGCTGCTATCGTGCCACGTAGATTGACACGTGTCTTCGTATTATTCGTCCACATCAGCATATTAATTTTGGTATCAACACTTAGTTTCCAAGATGAAGGATGAAGTTAAGGATCTTGGCGACGTTGTCATGCTCATGTAAGATAAAATGAACTCCTTAAAAAAATAGCTTGCCGAATCCAAGGACATTGGTGATGTTGGTGCGATTTTACAAGATGGGAATAATTCGTTAAGGAACTAACTTGCCGATGCCATTAAAGACCTTTAGAGGGGATGAATGATCAATATGGGGCTAATCCTTGACATACTTAATCTCCATTATCTCTTTAAGAATGTTCCTCGCACGATGTGGGTTGCTGGTTACGATGAAGGGTGGATGAACGCCCATCTCAGGTTGGATGAAACCAAACAGTTTGCCTATAAACATGGTTGGTTGAATGCTTTGGGAGTTATGAAGGTTCCAGAGTATTCCCAACTTTAGTGCTAGTACCAAGTTGATTTTTCGGCCTACTGCCATCCCCCATTCGAAAGTGAAGATAGTTAGGTCCCTCTCAATGTCGTTACTCTCCAATTGGCAAAAAATTATCTGGATTCTCATGAGAGATACGATGAGTTCAATACAAACCCAAACGATGGTCGAAGGGCATCTTTTGCTGAGGTGATTGCTCGTCGAGGGTAATAGTTATATATATTATTTTGGTTTTCCACAGATGTAATTTTAAATTTTTTGTTGATGTACACTTTTCCTTACATAATTTTGTATTATGATGTTTGTGTAATTACGCATTTTACATATCTTTATGTCGAGAATGTTATATTATTTGTCTTACCTTTTAGGATAACTTTGGCCCAGAGCAAACTTAAAAAAAATGCACATGGTTTTAGGGCCATCCACATGTTTAGTATTTTTAATCGAAAAAGAAATCTGCCATAGGTCTTTTGGTTTCCTAGGAAATTCTTGAGGTTTTCATTTTTTTGTGACTAAAATTGTTAAACCTTGTCTTTTAGATTAAATATAATCAAACTAAGGTGATAATTGTCAATGTCCGACTAAAACACGAAAGTGCAAGCCTGCCATTTAGAACAATATTGAATGACTAGTTGAACCACTTGGCCACTTGGCCTCATGCTGTATTGAATTCAAATATTAAAATATTTTGAGAAATATAGTTGGGAACTGAAAATTGTAAGAAATAAATAAACAAAATAGAAATAAAAATTTATTAACTTGGATTCATTCCAATCCCTTGGTATCTTCCTGGCCTCCATTGTTTCTAAGTGGTAGGCTCATTGCCAATCATCTCGGATAACCTTGAATGGTCCTTCCCAGTTTGTCCCCACCTTTCCATCCAAAGGTTTTTGGTTCCCCCGAGCACCTTTCTGAGGACATAGTTACCGACCTGGAATTTCCTTGGGTTCACACCCCTTGTTGTACTTCCTAGCCAACTACTGTTGGTAGGAGGCTAACTTTATCAGGGCCTGCTCCTTTCATTCGTCATTGAGGTCGAGCTCACTCATGATAATTTCTTTGTTCAGACCCTGTAGGCCAACAGTGGTCTTTATAGTTGGCTGACCATCTTCCAAAGGGATAACAACTTTCATCCCATAGGCTAAAGAAAATGTCGTTTCCCCAGTTGGTCTCTAGGGCATTGTAAGATATGCCCATAGGACGTGGGGAAGCTTATCCACCCAAGCTCCTTTTGCCTTCTATAATCTCTTCTTTATGCCATTGAATATTGTTTTATCAAAGGCCTCAGCTTTCCCATTGCTCCGAGGATAGGCCACAGAGCTAAAGTGATGCTTGATGTATGGCTATCGCAGAAGCTTTGGAATGTCCTACTTTCAAATTATGTGCTATTATCTATAATGATCGCCTTAGGTACACAAAACAGCATCATGATGTTCATCCAGATAAACTTGATCATGTCAGTGTCCTTAATTCTCTCCATGGTTCCACTTCAATCCACTTCATGAAGTAGTCTATGTCGACTAAGAGATTCTTGATATTCTTGGTGTTATTGGGAGTGGACCTATAATATCCAAAACGCATTGGGTGAAGGGTCATATACTAGTCAGTGACTTTAAATCGTTGACCAGATAATGGAGCATGGGAGAGGAATTTTTGCATTTTCAAACTTCTTGACATAGGAGATCACATCTTTTTGCATATACGACCACTCATGCCCTTCTTTGATCGCTCGAAAAGATAGAGATCTTCCTTCGACATGACTCTCACAAATTCCATCGTGAAGCTCATAAATAACTTGGTTTAAGTCGCTTAGATGCACACATTGGAGGTGGGGACGAGTGAAAGATATCATATAGAGTTTTCCTTCAGGTGCTAGATAAAACTGTACAACTTTCACCTTGATTTTATGGGCTTGTTTCTTATCGAACGACAAGATGCCAACTTGTAGGTAAGTGACTATTGTGCCCATCTAGCTGGGACTTCTTTGTACTCTAAAAACTTGCTCGATGACCACATGCTTTGTGATATTAGACTTGGCGAGGAACTTTACTTCAATGGTTCTTCTTAGATCAAAGTCCATTGCTGACCCCATGGCTGCTAAGGCATCAACATGGCTATTATGCCCCAAAGTGAAGTGTTGAATGTGGACTTTATCAATTTTGGCCATCAATTCCTGGGTAACCTGCAGGTATGCCAACATCCATTCATCCCTGGCATTGAAATATTTTGTCACTTAGTTGGATACTAGCTTTTAGTCACAGTATACGTTAAGATGATTTTCCCCAACTGTGTAAACTTTGCACAGTCCGATGATGAGGTCTTCGTACTCAACCTCATTATTAGAAGCTTCAAAGCTAAGTTTGATTCCTTCTTTGATCATGGAATTTTTTAGGAAACCATCACAAGACTTACATATGCCCCTTGAATCAATGGCACCGTTGACATAAATTATCTATTTTTTGGTCTGGTCAATCTCTCAAATAATTGATTGATCGGTTATATCTTGGTTACTGGGCTCCCCCTCTCCTGTATACTCGATAATGAAGTCTGCATACACCTGACCCTTAATCACCCTTCTTAATTGATAGTGTACATAAAATCTTACAAGTTCATCCGACCATTTGGACATCCCTTCGGACAGGTCATCATTCTAAAAAAGAATGACTTTGAGGGGGATGGAGGTGATGACTATAATTGAATGAGATCCAAAATAGTTCTTTATCTTGCGTGATGCAATGACCAAAGAGTAGGCTAATTTTTTAAGTGGGAGGTAAAGTTTCACGACGTTGAGGAACATTTTATTCACATAGTAAATGGGGGCGACATCCCTCCTTCTTACATATTAAGGCCGAACTGGCTACTTGGTAGGAAATCGCTATAAGTAGAATTAAAAAAGGTCTTCTGGATTCGGAATGGATAGTAGGGGAGGCTTGCTCAGATAGGATTTGATTTCTTCAAGGGCCTTTGAGCATTTCTCATTCCAACTGATGACTTTTTCCTTGTTCAATAGCTAAAAGAATGGTCGGCATTGTTCGAAAGATTTTGAGATGAAAGGATTAAGGGCTACCAATATTCCTTTTAACTTTTGGATCTCGCATAACATCTTTAGAGGCTGAACGTTGTGGATTGCCACAATTAAGTTGGAGTTGGCCTCAATACCCCTTTTACTGACTAAATACCCCAGAACTTTTTGGACCCCTAAAGGATCACTTGACTGCATTGAGATTCATTCGTTAGTACCCGAGGATATCAAAGGTCTCTGATAAGTCCTTCTGATGGTCAGATTTGAGCTTAATCTTGATAAGAATATCGTTAATGTATACCTCCATTTGTCTCCTAATTATTACTTAAACATCCTCATAACTAGTGGTTGGTATATGGCTCCTGCATTTTTTAAGCCGAAAGGAATGACCTTGTAATAATACAGTCCAATACTGGTTATGAATGAAGTTTTATCATGATCAGGGCCGAACAAAGGTATTCGATGATACCCTGAGTGTGCGTCCAAAAAACTCATCCGCTCATGATTGGTTGTGGTGTTAACTAACTGATTGAACTTAGGCAGACGAAAGGTGCCTTTGGGTCAGGTTTTATTGAGATATGTGAAGTCTATACACACTCTCTAGTTCTCATTACTCTTTTTTAGAACCACTGGGTTTGGGATCCATTTTGGGAATTGAAATTCTCTGATGGACCTTGCCTCTATAAGTTTTCCTACCTACGTTTTCACTACCTTTGATTTTTTGAGGGCAGTTCGACGGGCTTTTTGTGTGATCGGCGGATAAGTAGGATCAACGTGAGGCATGTGGCACACAACTTCGGGGTTAATTCTATGCATATCATATGGCTGTTAGGCAAATACGTCTTGGTTCTCCTTCAACATAAAGATTAACCCATTCCTTTCTTATTCGAACAATGTGGTTATGATCAAGAATTTACTTTCTGGCTAAGTTTCATCAGAGGTCACTTATTCCAATTTTCCATGACCATATCCGTGGATTCAATTCTTATTTTTTTTACTCTTTGTCTGCCATGCTTTAGCTGCTATTTAAATGGTGTAGCTATGTCTTGAGACGTTTTAAGAAAGACCTCCTTCTCTTTCTTCTTCTATTATTTAGGCCCGATGGTAATAATAAAATAGTTTTGAGCAATAGTCTGGTTACCTCTGATCTCTATTATTTTACGATTCGTGATGCACTTGAGTTTCTGGTGATAAATGGAGGGACATCTTGCATAGCGTGCAACCATCCTCTCCAAATATTGTCATGGTAGGGCTAGTCAATGTCACCAAGAACTCGAATAATCTTTGAGATTACTCCTATCCTAACTGGTAGGAACACCTTTACTAATGGCGTAGTCATCTTTTCAGCAATGCCGACTAGAGGGGAAATCACTTATTTCAAGTCTTCCATCTTCAGTTTGGACTTGTAAATCAGTTCCAAGTACCTGAATTTATAGGTGCTTCCCTGATTTACTAGTAGATTATCCACATCCCAGTTAACAATCCTTAGAGTGATTACTAGCTCATCATGATGGGGGATTCTCACCCTATTAAATCGTCCTCTGTGAAAACTATATGCTCATTTTAGCTTATATCTTCTACTCACATACACTTATCGATTGGGATTTTCGTAGGGTCCATATGGAAGGCCTCCAAAATTGTAGTTACCTTCTTGAGCTCCATCCAAAATGCGTTGCCTTCGATCTTCTTCGAACTTGAGGCACCATAGATAGCAATGAACTCATGTCCCAACTCATCTTCCAAAACATTATCTAGTTTTAAGTCAGTGATGGGGGGCAGCCTTGTCGCCTTTCTTTTCTACATACTCGTTTAAATTCCCCACCAGGGCTAACTCTTCCAGATGGGATTTAAGAGTCTCGCAGTTCTCCATTTTATGCCCGTTCTCTTTATGATAGGCACATCTGAGTTCGTTGTTCCTCTTACTCGGATAGCACCCATTCTTTTCGACTACTTGAGGAGTAACTAGTATTTGATCTTACCCAAGATCTGGTAGACTGGTTCCTTGAAAACACTATTGATTTCCATAAAGGCTTTGTACGGGTCTACCTTATCCCAATTTTTAGAACTTCCATTCTTCTTCTTACCCCATTATTAGGGGATATCTCTTTGTCATTCTTATTGATTGCCTTTGCTCTATCATTATCACATTCGTTGAGGGCGACCACATCTTCCACCTTGGCATCCATCTCTTTGAGCGATATAAAATCATCGATGGTGTCTACCTCCTTATGGGTGATATATTTGTGCAATATGGAGTTATGGGGCAACCCTATCTTGAATGATGCTATGACAACTAGCTCCGAGCAATCTTCAACTTGATTGTAGGTTTTTTTTAGTAATGTCTGGCATAATCCCACAAAGTTTCCTGGGGTTTCTTCCTCATAGTGAGGATAGAATCCATTATCTTTGGGTGAGAACTTCTTACAATAAAGCGAGATGTGAAGGCCCTTGAGAGTGACTTGAAATTCTTAACCGACCTGTGTGGCAGCCTCTTAAACCACTTTTATGCAACATCCCCAAGGCTAGAGGGGAATATATGACACATAAGTGCATCTTTGTGGTTCCAAAGGGTCATTTCTTTTCGATACTAACGCACATGATCTATGGTATCGGTCTTCCCATCACATATCTTAAATCTTGGGGTTGTGAACTTCTTCGGGGGTTCTTCCTTCTCAATTGGCCTTGATAAGGGGGATTGCATCAGAGTGATGAGTGACCTCCTCGATAATTTCTTGATGGATCTAGCCCCGTAATTTACTGGGTGTTGATCCATCTCTTTTTGTACCGGCCTTTGGATATCATGTCTACGATATCCTTCATCTTGGTTTCTTCTTGCTGGGCGAATCTCATGATCTAAATGCTCCAGATCGTGGTGCAAAATCCTTCCTTGACTGTGAGTTTTACTCACCTAAGGGCTAGGCATCTGACCATTGCATTTATATCCTCGGAGATCTCGCTCCATTTTTTCAGATGTCATTGAAGACGAGCATTTTCCTCCATTTAGAGGCGTGCTTCCTTTTCTTACTGATGGATTTGTTCTTCGTAAGCATTGACCAGTCACAAGATCTGAGTTAATATGGCCTGCTCAGAATGCTGTTCCTATGGGCGATATCATGGATGACGAGTGTCTTGACTCGTGTCCATGTGGATCTCAGACCTGACTCTGTGCAGTGGTAGTTCACCTGACTGATTGCCTGTAATAGATGCACTATGAGGGTGAGACATTGCTTAACTTGCTGAATTTAATTTACTTAGGGAAAAAGAATTATTTCCCACAGATGGTGCCAATTGTGAATGAAATAATCACAATAGATGGACCTAAGCTATTAAAGCCTAACTAAGAATAAAATAATCTCACAACAAAAGGACTTATATCGTTCGACAATTACCTACGTCCATAGGGTGTTTCTCTATTTTTATTACTTCTATATGATTCGATATCAAGAAGGTACATGTCCCCTTTTCTCCAGGGTGAGGGTTACATTTATAGAGATAGAGGAGGAGGAATTGTGTTGGATTTATTTCAGCTGTTGATCGAGCCACTTCTTGATTCATGTTAATCTCCTTTGAGATATTTACTTGTTGGATTTATCTCTGTGTGGTTATCTTTTATGACATCCCTCGCCTGTTATTAATTGGGCTGGGTTTATTTCTAGATCTGAACCTATTTGGGTCATTATATTGGTTCTCTTGGCTTATACTCCACAATATAATAGAAGATCCAAGCATTTTAGACTGTTCTAGCAAGATTTTGGAAGACCAAAATAAGGCAACCCAGAATTATCATCGAATACCTTTCTTTGCATCGGATTCCAACCAGATCCTCAAAGGTATTGTATTCGTAATCCTAGGGTTATTCTTCAAACCTACTTTTACCTTTTTACCTTTGTATTATTTGATTACTCGAAGATTCAATGGTAGAATTTTTTTATTCCGCGTATATCGATCCCCAAAAAGGTATTCCCAGAGATAGAAATGGATGAATATTCTCGCATTCAGAGGTAGAGAACCTTAATTTTTAGTGTGTTCTTTAGATATCATATATGGGTTCAAAGAGCCTACTAAATATATGGCGAATCACATTAAGCCTTTATTTATAAAGGCTTGGGTGAATGGAGTAATAATAAATAAAATATTGGTTCATAAAGACGTTGTTGTTTACATAATGCCATACTCCATGGTTTCTCGAATAAATAATCATATAATGATAAATTAGTTCAAACTCAAATCTTAATCTCTAGTTTTGATGGAGATCAAAAGTTGACCAATGGTGTATTACTAATAGATATTTAAGTAGGCACAAAAATTCTAAATCTGCTTTCTTTATCATCGATGGTAAATTAAGCTTTAATTCTTTACTTGGTAGAGATTGGATTCATTATAATAAATATATCCCTTCTTCCATCCATCAGAAACTATTGTTGATGAAGGATGATGGGAGCATGGAGGAAGTGGAAGTAGACCCTTTACCATTCCACTTCTGCTCTAATTATGTTGAAGTTGAACTCTACCAAGAAAATATGGGTCCTATAAAGGTAGATGCATTAAAACCCTAGTAATCAGAAGGAGACTTCTCAGATGAAGCTTGGGAAGAACTAGACTTTGGTCTGATGGGACCAAATGAAACAAACAAAATAGTTAATTATTTGGCAGCACACCTATTGATTTAGAAAAGTCCAATGAAACTCTGACCATTATATTGTACAAACTTAAAGATCTAGACCTGGATACCAAAATTAGTGAAGAGAGGATCATAAATTAAGTCGACTATGCATTTGAAGAAGATAAAAAGGATGAAACATGCCAGGACAATGGTGACCTTGCACGTTTTCTTAAAAAATATGAAGAATTCATGGTAAACTAACTGAATCCTTTGTTAGTGGTGATTTTAGGAACAAAACCAAACAAAACGGTGACATATATCAGTGCAAACCTGAGAAAAGAAGACCAGTAAATGTTTGTGTACCTTTTACGTCAGTATAAGGACTATTTCACTTGGGAATATGATGAGTTGATTGTTTTAGACAATAAATTAGTAGATCATAGACTACCAATCAAAGAAAGATATAAACCCATTAAACAATGGCCATGCTAGATGACTCTAGACATCATAAGAAAAATAATAGAGGAAATTAAAAGGTCATTAAAGGTTGGATTCATTAGAACCTCCATGTATATTGAATAACTCTCTATTGTAGTGCCAAATATTAAGAAAATGGTAATCTAAGAGTGTGCATTGACTTCAAAAACATAAATGCATCCACTCCAAAGGATTAATATCCAATGCTAGTGGTAGACATATTGGTTGATAGATTTTCTAGTTATTCTATCATATCTATAATGGATGTCCACTCAAGATACAACTAAATATGCATAGCTAAGGAAGTTGTGCCTAAGACTACTTTTAGGTGCCCTGGAACTTTAGGGACCTTTGAATGGGTTAAAATGCCATTTGGATTAGTGAATGCATGGGATACTTAGGGGAATGGATACCATTTACCATGACATTGTTGACATGTTTTTAGAGTATTATATTGATGGCATAATTGCCAAATAGAAAATAATGACTAATCATATAACGATTTGCAAATGTCGTCCGAAAGAATGAGGATTTATCAATTTAAAATGAATCATTTAAAATGTGTCTTTGGAGTTTCTTCATGGAATTTCCTGGGGTATTTGATACACAAAAAGGGAATTCAAGTTGATATGAATAAGGCCAAGGACATAATGGAAAGTGCAAGATAAAGAACAAAAAAGAATTATAAAGGATTTTTGGACAAGTTAATTTCCTCCGTAGATTAATATCTAATGTTGTAGGGAAAATCGAAGTATTTTCTCCCTTTTTGAAGCTTAAAGATCAAGAAGAGATGGATTGGAAGGAAGAAAAGCTATCTTTCCAGAGGCTCAAGAGATACTTGGCTAAGACACCAATTTTGGCACCTCCAAGGGAAGATAGGCCATTGAACCTATATGTTTATGCCTCTGATACCTCAATTGGAGTTATATTAGCACAAAACCATGAGAAGCACAAAGAGGAGGATGTGTATTATATAAGTAGATTTTTGAATGACTGTAAATGTAGATACATTGTTGATAGAGTTGCTTTTTATGTATTTGTCATTATTTAAAGCTCCTCTAATAAAAAATCTTTCATACCGACAACAATATATCAATTGTTGATGTAAAAAATTAGATCATATCTAATTATTTAATCACAGATAAAATAAATGAGACACAGAAGTTTTAAAGTGGTTCATCCTTATAAGAATCGCCTACGTCCACTGTTTCTGTTATTGATGATTGTTTGGGAATTCTCGATTACAAGTTCTATCAAGAAATTCTGGTCCTCTTACAATGAGGATTGTACAATGTATTTATAACCCTGAGGCTGTAATATGAAAGGGTAATACATTCAATGCTGTACATGTGAAAGGGTAATATATTAAATGCCCCTTAAGCGTATACATCTGAATGATAAGCATTTAATGAACAGTCAGACTTTTGATTTTCCTGCTATTAATGCTTTATTCGAGGTGCAGCTCGAACCGCCTAAAGTCCTCGGTACTCAAAAGTTCCTCGAAGAGTTCTTGTAGGTCGGCGCGTCTAAGTTCCTCGGGGAAGCAGTGTTCCTCGTTGTAGTATGGTTCCTCGGAGCGTCTGAGTTCCTCGGAAGTGCTTGTTGCTGCCACGTAGATTGCCACGTGTCTTCACTCGATTGAGCCATGTCAGCAGACTAAATTTGGTATCAACAGAAGCCCCCAATGTTTCATAGTTCGAAATTTGAGGAGTGTGGAATATTCTTTCTCGGAATATGGTAGTTTTAAATGGTCCTCCTGATTTTTAGGAGTGTTTCCTTTGTATTTATTTGTCCTTCCAAATTCGTAGAATCAAGCTTTTTTGAATTTTTATAACCGCCTCGATCTCCACGTACTTTTTATCCTTTTAGCCGCCGGTAGCGTAATCGTTTCTTTTTGTAATCATTAACTTTACCGTTTCTCAAGGCAGAGTATTTAAGTGTCACAGACAATCCCATCATCTTCTACTTTTTCAAATTTGTATCTTCGAATTATCCATTGTCTTACTCTCTTGTGCGTTCATCCTTTCCATCGTTCGTTGCCAATAGATCCACTCTTTTTCTGTAAGATCTTCTTCCTTCTTCTTCATTTCCTTCTTTCATCATGGTTTATCTTGTAGAATCGATTGATAAATTTCGCTCTGATTTCTCTATTCCCTCCTGGGTTATTTTGGAAGAGCTTTCTGAGCCTTCAGACTATTTTCGTTTGGCTGAGGGACATTGGTTCCCCAATCTCTTTGTTGCTGAGTGTGGATTTTCTTTTCCTCCCAACCCTCTATGTCTGGAATTCTGTCAATACTTTGACGTTGTTCCTGCAAGAATAGCCCCCAATACATGGAGGATAGTTAATGGGGTTCATAGACTAAATCAAATTCATGGAACTCGCATAGGAATTCTAGAAATCATGTTTTGTTATAGATGGGTTGTTGGTGATAACACTTTTTATTTAAAAACTAGATTTTTAAATAGGGCTTTAGTGGTTAATCTCCCGGATGCCAATAGGGACTATTTTGAGCACGGGATTGTTATAAAAAATTGGCAACATGCTCCTTTATCTGGAGATGAAGTTTATCAGGGTCCCAGATGCCCTCCCTATGGCAATGGGATAGGTTATTTTTATTTCATTTTAATTATTTTGAAATCATGCTTCTTCTGTGTTTGACAAAATGTGCCACTGATATTGCAATTTTGATTTATTTGCAGTTGACAGCAAAAGAAAGTGTCCAAAGGAGGCAGACGTTAATATAAGGCACTTAAAACTTATCTGGCGTCTGCATCAGACTGTTGTCGACGAGCAGATTAGATCAGCTTCATATTTGCTGCAGTACAAGAGCTACACCACTTCTTTTACTGCTCGTCCGATAATAAGTGAAGTAGAACCAGTACCAACTTCTACCAGTTCTTCACCTGAGTCACACGTTCCTTTAAGTGAAAGGATGAAGAAAAGAAGACCTCCCACCCTTTTTGAGAAACCTGCATCTGGTGCTGGAGAGGCAAAAAGAAGTAAGATTGACGTCCCAGGAGAGGGGACGAAGAAAATTGATGCACCTTCCTCGGCTGCTCCTGTGAAGGTTGCCGAGAAGTTCCCAATAGTCCCGAGCAAGTCTGCTGCTCCAGGAGAAGTGATTGTAATATCACCGACCAAGAGTTCTTCCTTGGTCGAAACTATTCCTATTCCCCCGAGGAAGCTGAAGAAGAGCTCCTCGGTCAATTTGGCTGACACCGTCTCTCAGCCCCCGACTAGTGGAGTTCCCATTTTCGTTCCCCCGAGCTCTGCCATGAGCTCGGTGAAGACTTGGATCATTCCCGAGATCCAAGGTATTGAAGAGAACCTTCCTCGGGACACTATTACTACACTAGCAGCTCGTCACATTGCTTCTGTAAGTCTTATTATTTTGAACTTTTCATCTTTCCCTTATTATATTTGTCTCTGACTTGCTTTCATTTTCTTTTCACAGTTGGTGAGCTGCTTTAACACAATTTTGAAGAAAGATGAAGCCATTAAAGCTTCAAGCTCCTCATCTGGTGTGGAGGAAGCTTTGATGGGCGTGAGGCAGTCTTTGGAAGATTCTCGTTAGAAGTACGATGCTGACAAGGCTACTTGGGAGAAGAAACTTACCTCCACTGAGAAGGAGAAGGCTCAAGTTGTTGAAATATCCAAGGGGTTGGAGAAGAAAATAAAGAACTTGGAGGAGAAGAATAAAGAGCTTGAAGGGAAGCTAAAAGATGCTGGAGAGCTTGAGAATAAGCTCAAGGTTGCTGAGGAAGAACTAATCCAACTTCGCGAAGTAAGTCGCCAAAAGGAAGAAGTTGAGAATAAACTGAAGACTGCTGAAAGTCTTCTGTCCGAGAAGTTTTCCTCGGAGAAGTTAAAGAGGAAAATGGCTGTGAAGAAGTCTTTTAGCGCCGGCTGGGATAAGGGGTGGAACAAAGGCTTGGCTGCCATGATGTCTCAAGTAGAATATGGCAGTCTTAAATACTTTAGAGATGGGTGGGTCGCTGCTCTACAGGAGATGAAGGTTGATGAAAACTCCGAACTCTTTCAGCGACACATCCCTGGTCCCCCTCCAACTCTAAAAGACGAAGAAGAGGACGAAGCTGACTCCGAAGAGTCTTCCATGGTGTTGGGAGATCATCCTCTAGCCATCCAGCCTGCTAACGAGGAACTTCAGCAGCTCGCTACTTCCTCCGAGCAACCTCCAGCACTTCCCCAGCTACTATCTACTCCATCCGAGCAACCTACCTCCTCGTCCCAGCCTCCCGAGAAAGTTTTGGGAGATAAGGAAAAGGTGTAGAGTTGTTAGGACTTCTATCTATTTTATTTTTATTTGACAAATGTAATCCTGAACCATGTAACTCTGAACCTTGTGATATAATAAAACTTGAACTTTTGTTTTTGCATACTGTTGTGTCCTCTTCATGCTCTGTTGGTACTCTTATTGATTATTACTTTTTCTTCCTCTACTAGTTTCTGTCCAGGATGGAATTACTGTCTGCTCATGATACCAAGCTATTACGACAATGCAATGACTATTTTAAGGCTCGGCCAAGATGCTTCGGAACAGGCAATTGAGGCCTACCAATATTTGAAGTGTCTGATTGATCGTGTGGTGACCAATAATGTAGCTTACTATGACATGATTGAGGATCTCCAAGGCACTCTTGAAGATCTTCAACAAAAATATAAGGAATCCATTGCCCTCTTGCACGAGGGGTACGAGAAGAAGTACCAGCAAATCGTTGTCGACAAGGGATACGAGAAGCGTTTTGCTGCTTACGACGTACGGGAGAGAACTCTGAGGGCTGAGGTCAAAGAGTGTAGACAAATAGCTGAATTATTAGAGCAAGAGAATAACAACCTGCAAAGAGAGTTGTCACAGTTGAAGTCTGCAACTTCCACTTCAAAAGCCTTGATCCCAGTGACTGATGAGGGATTCTCGTTCTTGGAGGTCGAGAATGCCAACTTGAGGGATGAGTTGGAAACCTTGAAAAAATCTGGCCCTTCTACATCTTCTTGTGGATGAGCAAGAGCTCCTCGGGGACGAGTAAGAGCTGCTCAGATTCCTGTCGAGGAACAGAGGACTCAATCTGCCTTAGAGAACTAGGCCTTCCAATTAATGGCGAAGAACCAGGCGTTGGCTGAAATGTCAAAGAAGATCAGGGACCTGGAAGAGCAGCATTCTACGCAAAAGTCTGTCTTGGAGAATAAATAACTCTTCATAAAAAATCTCCACGAACAGCTAGAAAGATTGACATATCAATTCCACAAACAGCCCAGGGAGTTCTGGATGGCTGGGTACAATGAGGCTCTCTACCACTTAGACGATCGTATCCAGAATGCCAATAATGAGGGATACAAACAGGGATGGTTGAATGCCTTAGGTGTGCTGCAACTGGAACATGGTCATTACCTGTGGGATTACCATAATCCTGGGCTGCTCGACCTTTCAGTGCCACCATTCAAGCTCGACATGAGTTGGATCCTTGCTCGGGCCATCCCTCAGTGCTTAATTTCCAAGTATCTCGGCAACTACAATCTCCATTCTAATGTCGAGATATCTCGTCCTGAGCACCTCCTAGATCGACTATCCGTGATGAATATCAGGATGTTAAAAGATCTTAACTTCATAAATTCTCCTCTTGCTTTAAATGATCCGCCCGCTGGCGAGGAACCTGTTTCAAAAGCAGGGGGAAGAAACCAAAAGAATAGGAATATTGATGTGATAAATTTGTATACATTTCATTCTCAATGTAATTTATTTTTGGATTTAATGAAAGACTTTCATTTTTGTTCGCAATCTTAATTGCCATTGTTTTGTAACACTTTACATCTGTGCATGTGTATCTGTTAAAAAGATAACAATATTGTATTATTTGTCGATCAACTTATTGTCGAATAGTTTGAATTTGTGGTAATCATTTGGAAAAAATGATGTTTTGTATCTCGACCAACTTAGTAAAAAGTTATGAGTATCAAAAATGTTGCTCGCTCACTTTCTCGTTTTCATATAATGTGTCCGACCAACCAAGGTCGGTAAATTTTCCTTTTTAACCAACTACAATTAGTGGGTTTTTCCTCTACGAACAACTATGGCACTTTTTGGAATAGTTGTAGCTCCCAAACAACCTTAGTTGGCATTTTCGAGAATATATTTACTTCCTAACCAACATAAGTTGGCATTTTTAGGAATACTTTTACTTCCCGAGGAACACATAGTTTTACTTCCCGTAGGAATACAAGTTTTACTTCCCGGAGGAATACAAGTAGCTTTACTTCCCGGAGGAATACAAGTTTTACTTCCCGTAGGAATACAAGTTTTACTTCCCCGAGGAATACAAGTAGCTTTACTTCCCAGAGGAATACAAGTTTTACTTCCCGGAGGAATACAAGTTTTATTTTCCGGAGGAATACATTTGTTTCTCGACCAACCTTAGTTGGCATTTTCGAGAATAATTTTGAGTGACAAGTTTCGCCGAGTAGTGTGTAGCACTAGTATTCCCCGAAAAACTTTCAATAAAAGGAGAGAATATACATCATTGATAATACTTGTGCAGGTGCTCTGCGTTCCATGCATTCTTAAACTCCTCCCCCTCTAAAGTTGCTATTCGGTAAGTTCCTGGTCGAACAACTTCTGTAACTCGGTATGGTCCATGCCATTTTGCCTCTAGTTTGTTGTGCTTTTGAATTACTTTCTTTAGCACATAGTCTCCTTCTTTCAGGTTGCACTTCTTCACCCTCTTGTTGTAGAACAAAGATGTTCGTTGTTGGTATGCAGCATTCCTAATGGCTGCTTCTTCTCTAACTTCCTCGAGCATGTCTAAATCCAATCTTCTCATTAAGTCGCTGACAGGGGAATTGAAATTCAGTACCCTGTGTGTTGGGAGGCCCAACTCAGCAGGTATAACAGCTTCACTTCTAAACACTAGCATATATGGAGATTCTCCAGTTGCTACTCGGGGAGTAGTTCGGTAAGCCTACAGTACTGACTGTAACTCGTTGATCCAATTTGCTTTCGCATCGTCCAGTATTTTCTTCAAGCCATTCAGCAACGATCTGTTTGTCACTTCAGTTTGTCCATTGCTTTGAGGATGGCCTGGTGCTGAGTGGATCTTCAAAACATTTGATTGATGACAATAGGCAGCGAACTCCTCGTTATCAAATTGTGTTCCATGGTCTGTGATGAAGGCATGAGGAAGACCATATCGACAAATGATGTTCTTCCAAATAAATTGGTACACCTTTTCGTACATCATATCAATGAGAGGCTCAGCTTCAACCCATTTAGTAAAATAATCCACTGCGACGACGAGGTACTTAAACCTTCCCCTGGTCGTCGGCAGTGGCCCAACCAAATCTATTCCCCACATGGCAAATGGCCAGAGGGAAGTGATAGGTGTCAACAATGCTTGTGGAGTTCTTCGGATGGAGGAGAAGCGTTGACACTTGTCACATTTCTTGGCATAGGCTATACAATCAGCTCTCATCGTCGGCCAGTAATATCCCTGCGTCATTACCCTTTGTAAAAGCGTTCGACCTTCTACATGGGCTCCACAGGACCCTTCATGGATCTCTTCAATCAAATCTTTCACCTCGGTGGGATGTACACATCTTTGCAAACCTGCCATAATTCCTCGTCTATATAGAATACCGTTAATTAATACATACCGAGCAACTTTAAACTTCAATTTCTTGGCTTCGAGCTTGTCAATTGGTAATTCTCCCTTCTCAATATATGTCCTGATGGGATCTATCCATGATGATCCTAAATCGAGGGTAATAAAGTTCGTCGTCAGATCTTCATCTATACTCCGACCAGTTAAAACTTCAATTGGGATCGTTCTTCGTATCTCGGTACGAGTAGCTGATGCTAATCGAGCTAGGGCGTCTGCTCTCGCATTCTCCATTCTTGGTATTCTGACCAACTGAATAGCAGCAAATTCTGATACCAACTCCATCACCTTCACCTGATACTTGATCATTAATTCTCCTTTGGCTGCATATATTCCCAACATTTGATTTACGATCAATTGAGAATGGCTGAAGACAATAAGCTGTTGCGCCTCCATAATTTTTGCCAAATTAAGACCTGCAATCATGGCCTCATACTCAGCCTCATTATTGGAAGCTTTGAATCGAAAACGTAGGGCGTATTCCATGGCTACCTCGTCCGGGCTATTCAAAACTATCCCTGCCCCACAGCCTGTTGTGCAAGATGAGCCATCTACATATAGCCTCCATATGGGTAACTCGTCTTCAAATTTCTGATCTGACAAAGTTCCTCGGTGAAATATTTATTGCTTCCTTTCATCCTCCTCTGATATTTCTTGCTCTTCGTCGATCATCTTTTCTTGCCCTTTTACCAACCTAAGTTGGTCTGGGCTTGAATTTGATGATCCTGTAACATCTACTTGCCCTTTTACCAAACTAAGTTGGTTTGGGCTTGTATTTGATGATCCTGTAACATCCACAGGTTGATCAGCGAGCAACTTTTGCTCCTCGGGGGTATCAGGATAGGTGAACTCTACTATAAAATCTGCTATAGCTTGCCCTTTCAGCGATGATCTGGGTTCATAAACTATTTCATATTCACCAAGTTCTATTGCCCAGCACATCAATCTTCCCGACTTTTCTGGTTTATGAAGGGCTTGCCTCAATGGCATATCAGTATATACTGCTATGGTATGAGATTGAAAGTATGGCTTCATTCTTCTACTTGCCTCGATCAATGCTAGTGCTAATTTTTCCAGCCTTGGATATCTGATCTCTGCTCCTCGGAAGGCCTTACTTGTATAGTAGATTAATTTTTTTACTCCATTCTCCACTCTTATCAATGCCGAACTGACTGCATTCTCGGACACTGCCAGATACAAGTATAATTTTTCTCCCATCACTGGCCTGGATAACAGTGGAGGTGCTCCCAAGTATTTCTTCAAGTCTTGAAAAGCCTTCTCACATTCATCATTCCACTCAAAAGTTTTTCGGAGTGTCTTGAAGAATGGGAGACATCGATCAGTTGCTCGCGATACAAATCTGTTGAGTGCTGCTACTCGTCCTGTAAGACTTTGCACATCTTTCTTCATCGTTGGAGATCGCAGCCCTAATAGAGCTTTGATCTTTTCAGGATTTTCCTCGATGCCTCGTTGATTGACAATATACCCAAGAAATATGCCTTCTCGTACTCCAAATATGCACTTCGTCGGGTTCAACTTCATTTGATATTTATCCAGTTGATCAAAAGTCTGACTTAAGTCAACTAGATGATCGACAACTTTCTTGCTCTTTGTCAGTATATCGTCAACATAGACTTCCATATTGCAACTGATTTATTCAGCAATGACCTTGTTCATCAGCCGCTGATATGTCGCACCTGCATTTTTCAAACCAAAAGGCATAACATTATAACAATAATTTCCCCTAGGGGTAATGAAAGAAGTACTCTCCCTATCTTCAGGTTTCATTTTAATCTGATTGTAGCCAGAATAAGCATCCATGAAGCTCAGCAGCTCGTGTCCCGAGGTAGCATCCACTAGTTGATCAACTCGGGGCAATGGAAAATGATCCTTTGGACATGCTTTATTGAGGTCGGTGAAGTCTACACACATCCTCCATTTGTTGTTCTTCTTTTTCACCATCACCACATTTGCTAACCAGTCTGGATATTTAACATCTTCAATGAAGCAAGATTTCTGGAGCTTCTCGACTTCCTCCTGTATAGCTTGATTCTTCTCGGGACTGAATACTCTTCTTCTCTACTTCACAGGCTTGATCTCCTTATTCACATTGAGTTCGTGACATAAGAAATTTGGGTCTATCCCAGGCATATCCTCATGACTCCACGCAAAAGTTTATTTTCTGCTTCTCAAGAAAGTTATCAATTCCTATTTTAGTGAGGCTTCCAACGATGAACCTACTTGAGTAGTTCGTTCAGGGTGCTCGTCGTACAGAATGATGTTTTCAGTAGCTTCCACCACTTGACCCTTTACGAGTTGTGACTCATCTCTAGGATCCAATGTTTCAATTTCGGTACCTTCATCCACTTGATAGGTAGTAGTCTTTTTCCTTGATTCCTCCAGTTTCTCTTGCTCGGCGGATGAATAATAGCATTCCCGAGCTACTTTCTGGTCACCTTTCATAACTCCTACTCCAAAATTTGTTGGAAATTTTAGGCACTGATGCACTGTAGATGGTACAACCTCGAATTTCTTCAATCCTACTCTTCCCATGATGATATTGTATGATGATTGAACATTATTATCCATCACGAAGAAGCGTATTCTTTCTGTCCGATAAATAGGCCATTACTAATGAATATATCCAACTTGATCGTCCCAAGTGGAAATACTTTCTCACCAGCAAGACTGAGGAGGGGTCTATGATAAGGCTCCAGTTGAGATAGCTTTAGATTTAAACTGTCGAAGCACGAGTAGAACATGATATCTGTCGAGATACCATTGTCTACTAGTACTCTTGAAATCATTACCTCTTTCATCCTCATTTTGATCACCAATGGGTCATCATGAGGATACAAAACTCCTGTGAGGTCGTTCTTTGAGAAACCGATGACCAATTTCTCTTTGTTCACCTTTCTCGGGTGATCCTCCTCAGCTAGATTTATTCGTTGAATGTACGAGCAAGCCTGAGCCTCACATAGGTAAGCTTTTCTCTCTGCAGTAAGGTCTCCTCCTCCTGCATCTCCACCTGTAATAATATTACAATCAAATGACCCAAAGCGTATTGAAAATACCTCTCGTTCTGGCTGCCTTGGTCTTCTGGGAAGATCGGGGTCGTCTTCTGGATGAACTTTATGGTTTCTTTTATTGTTCTCCTCTGCTCGACGAGGAGATCTAGACCTCTCTCTTGTTTGGTCATTGTTCCTTCTTTCTCTTCCACGATCAACATACTTTGCCAGTTTTCCTCGTCTGATGAGTGTTTCAATCTCATTCTGAAGAGCTATGCAATTTTTGGTCATATGGCCATGATCTTTATGAAACTCGTAATACTTTGCTTTATTCCTCCGATCAGGGTCTGCCTTCATTTTATCTGGCCAGTTTAATTCCTCATTGTTCTTGATTTCTTCTAGAACATGGTTGATATCCTTCTTCAAAGGAGTATAATTATCGAATTTCTTCATGACATCCCATACCGACCTAGTTTTTGAATGTTTGTCATTACCATTGTTCTTATGCTCTTTCTTCTTAGCTTTATCACCTTCCACCTTGGTTTCTTTGGCATCCATGTTCTTCTTCGCAGCCATAGCCTCCTCGGCATTCATAATCTTGGACGCTTTTCCCATCAGGTCTGACATGGTTCTAGGTGGATTTTTGTCCAAAGTGTAGTACAACTTGTTGGGCAGTAGTCCACTCATCAAGGCGGTAATCGCTGTCTTCTCCTCATAATCAATAACTTCGAGTTTCTCGTTATTAAAACGAGTTATATAATCTCTGTTTCACCAGCATTTTGTCTAACACTTAACAAATGCGCAACTCGTTTAACTGGCTTTGCCCCAAAATAGAAATTCCCAATGAATAACTCGGCCAGTTAAAGAAAAGTTAAGATCTTACCCCGAGGAAGATTATTATACCACATTTGAGCAGATCCAGTAAGAGTTCCCGAGAATGCTCTGCATCTCATCTCATCTGGAACAGCATAGATGTCGGCTGCAGCTTGGTATTGTTCTATATGAAGGACAGGGTCAGTATTTTCATCATATTTGGGGGTCACAACATGTGCTTTAAACTTTGATGGTGTTGGAAAATCTACAACGGCCTGGACAAAAGGTGTTCCTCGAACAAAAGTTCATTATAGAGGGTTCTTGGCTTTAACCATTTCCCCTAATCTATCCTCCAGCCTCTGAATAGAGCCTTTCTGTGCATCATTTCCTTCCTCGGGCCTGTTGGTTCGAGCAACTGATCGCGTTGATGTGGCTTCCTGGGATCTATCTTGACGAGCAGCTGGTCGCGACTGGGCAGATCCTTCCCTTAAATCTGATGGTCGTCAAAAACTTCTCGATGCGACTTGTGGAGGACTTCTACTCCTTCTAGGTCCTAATCGATCAAAAGGTGATACCCTGCTCAACCTCTCTAGCGCACTAGTCCTTTCTGGAGAGAGAGTGATACGTTGTTCAGTATCTGTGGCTCGCACTAACGAAGTTCGTCCAGGTTGATAAGAAAAATCTTCAGACTCCTCATTGTGATATGAATTGGTACGCCTAGTACGCGAAGAAGCTGCACGGGTATTTCTTTGAATAATTCGTGGTCCTGAATGGGTTGGTGCACCGCCATGGAGGGTTTGTATGAGTTTCGCATAGTTTCTTGCACGACGGTCTGGCCCTGAGCCAGATTTGTCGTTATTCCAGCCAGATCTGGAATATTTGGCGGAGCAGATGGATTTGGAGGGCTTCCATCATTTCGATTGCTAGATTCTGGAATATCAGCCATTTGTGATGGATTGTTTTTGATGAAAAATGATATTACCAGTTGTTTCCCACAGACGGCGCCAATCTATTGATGTAAAAAATTAGATCATATCTAATTATTTAATCACAGATAAACTAAATGAGACACAGAAGTATTAAAGTGGTTCAGCCTTATAAGAATGGCCTACGTCCACTGTTTCTGTTATTGATGATTGTTTGGGAATTCTCGATTACAATTTCTATCAAGAAATTTCGGTCCCCTTACAATGAGGATTGTACAATGTATTTATATCCCTGAGGCTGTAATGTGAAAGGGTAATACATTCAATGCTGTACATGTGAAAGGGTAATATATTAAATGCCCCTTAAGCGTATACATCTAAATGATAAGCATTTAATGAACAGTCAGACTGTTGATTTTCCTGCTATTAATGCTTTGTTCGAGGTGCAGCTCGGACCGCCTAAAGTCCTCGATACTCAAAAGTTCCTCGGTACTCAAAAGTTCCTCGGAGAGTTCTTATAGGTCGGAGTGTCTAAGTTCCTCGGGGAAGCAGTGTTCCTCGTTGTAGTATGGTTCCTCGGAGCGTCTAAGTTCCTCGGAAGTGCTTGTTGCTGCCACGTAGATTGCCACGTGTCTTCACTCGATTGAGCCATGTCAGCAGACTAAATTTGGTATCAACATCAATACTAGAGTGTAGCGGTAAGTAAGGGAATAAATCCAAATCTAAGGGTGAAACATTCAAGAGAGGAACGATGTAATTCATTTGTTTATTTTTTTTTGAACTTTTTGCTTTTTCTAATTTTTTTCAGCTTTGTCAATATTAAAACAATTTTTGAGATTAAGGTGAAATAAGACTACTAAATCAAAGATGTAAATAAAAGTAAGTGAATATACTAAGTAAATCTAACTAAATAAAAATCTAAAATATGAGATGAGTGAGAAAATAAAAGTGCGAGCTAACATGGGATAAGATTACACCAATTATTCTAGTTGATCTATTTAATTAATTCATTCAAGTTAAACGTCCCAAGTTAGTATCAAAATTATAAATCAACTCTCGTTGCAAATGTAATTTTAATAATAACATTTTAGAAAATTAATTTTAACACTCCTATAACTCTTAAAAAGTAGATCCAAACATCATTTAACAAATTACCCGCTAGGATCGATCGATTAAACTAGTGTAAATCATAGAAAATAAATTTAGAGTTGAAATTCAAGGAATAATACCACACTTGAGAAACCCCTATCTCTGTTCGATTCTAAAATGGGTATTATAGCTCGAATTTCGATTTTCTCTCGAAAATCATTTACCCTCTCTCAAGGCGTAAATAGAAAGTAAGAGTGTAAAGTTAATTATCAAAGGGAAATTTAATTTAAATAAACTAATTAAAATGGATTAACATCAACTAATGGGATCATCTCACCCCTAGAAAGGGGATTTAGCCTAACATTATATTAAACATAATGAACAAATAATCAAAGGCATATAGAATAAAAGAGTAGAGAAAGAGAACAAATCTTCAACAAGTCTCATTGAAATTGGCAATTTGAACTCTATCTTCTTCAATACAATTCAATCACTCACAATTAAATCTCATGAGATCTCTAAAAAAAATAAAAAATAAAAATAAAACTATTTACAAATATTTTTCTCCCTAATTTATTTTATACTCTAAACTATCTCTCTTCTTCTCCAAGTCTTTCTTCATTCTCAAATGGGTTTTTTCACGATTTTATAGTAGCACAAGGAGCTAATGGTAAATTGGGTAGGGATTAAATGGGCATGAGGGGTGTGAGGATAAGTTGGGGTTAAAATGGGGAAATGCACAAATGTGTATGGATTGTGAGTGAGGGTTAAGGGTATAACGGGAAGACATGAGGGAATAAAGTGGGTAAAGAGTTTAGGGGCAGGTTGGGGGTATTTTTGGAAATGGGGTTAAGGTGGTATTTTTAACACATGTGAGCTTCTTTTGGTTTGGTCTTTTGTTTTTGGCTTTAAATTTGGCAGCCACGATTTTGGCTTTGCATTTGGAGAAATGGGTATGGCTTTGTTGGTTTTGAAATGGGTGGTTGAGTAGGAAAATGGGTTTTAGGTTTTTCTTGGGTTTGAAAAGGGTTCAGAGTAGCAGGTTTTGATTTTGGGTTGGTGAGTCGCGGATCAACTTCGGGTTTGGGGGTTTGGGTTAATTACTGCCATGGGGATCAGGTTGGATGGGTTCATGGGTATAGGGGAGAACAGGGGCAACGGGTTTCGGGATTGGTGTTTGGCAGGTGGTATACTGTCGAGGTTTATGGTCGCCGACAATGGGTTAAGCGGGTTTTGGGATTACCGACGGATGGCTTAGAAGGGTATCACGTCGGAGTTGTCAGGTCCGACGAGAGTTAATAGTGGTGACGGGTTTGGGGTGCTGCTGGGGTCGCCTTGTAAGGTTCTCGATTTGCAGGGTTCCGGGTATGGGTTGTAAAGTGGGTGTTGATGGTGTGAGTTTGGTGTTGGAAGGTTGAGATTTGGTTATGGTAGGAGAGAGAGAATGGGTGTTGGTGTGGGGAAGATGACGGGGGTTGGATTGTGTGTGGGTAGGGTATATGGTAAATGGTGTGTGGGTTAGGATGTGTTAAATGGGGTGTGGGTGTGTTTATACCTTAATAAAAATAAAAATAAAAATTATCTAAACTAAAAAATAACTAAATAATAAGAAATAACATCCTAACTAAAAAAAAATCAAACTAGAAAGAAAATAAAAATAAAAATAAAAGTAAAAATAATAAATCTTATTAAACTAAAAAGATTCTAAAGAGAAGAAAAAGTAAAAATCTAATAAAACTAAAAATTAAAGTCCTAAAAAAAACACAAACTAATAAAACAAGAAAAATAAATTCCTAAAAACTAATCCCAATACAATAAAATAAATTAAAGATTAAAAATTAAAAACGAAAAACGAAAAAAATCTAAATAAAGAAATAGAAAAATAGAAAATAAATTCTAGAAAATTTTAAATAAATAAAAAATAAAACCTAAAAATGAAAAATAAAAGTCTAAAAAGTCTAAAAACACAAACTAAACACACATGGGGTTCGGGTGAAGGTTTGGGCTAGATTAGGCTTGGGTAAGGTACGGGACAGGGGAATTAGCTCCATAAATTGCACATTTTCCTTGAAATAAGCGTTCGAACTCTGTAAACGGCGATCAAGCCTTCACATTAAACATTTACGCATATAAGACCCATTTTTCCAAGAATTAGCAATTAAAATACGTCTATTTAGGGTATAAAATATACAATTTTGGGTGCTTATCAATTGTAATGAAAAAAATATGTTTAACTTTGTATTTCACAGTAATGAAATTAAGATATTACTTATTGCCTAGATAGGTGTATGTCATTTCGAAGTTTGATTTGATTAAATACATGTTGACAAGGACCATTTTGCGTAATATGATTGGTAAATAGGTGTTAGCTATATCTGAGTTTCGCTTACACTATGTACCTCAAAGGGATATAAAAGGCCAAGTGTGGCTGGATTTTTGTCAGATCATCCATATGAGGATGAGCGGGAAGTTGAACATGATATATGATACATATCCTTAAGCCCACAGAAGTTATGGTTCGATGGTTGGAAGACTGAAACAAGGTTAGGAATATGGGTAAATATTGAGTCCCCTAAACGTATTAAAACCAAACATAGATATAGATTGGAGGAAAACACATGTTCCAAATAGAACCATAGAGTCCGTAATGATTTTGTAATAGAAATATATGGGGATTCTCAATTGGTCATAAGATAGTTAACTGGTGAATATAGATGTATCAATGATGGTTTTACTTTATATAAGCAAGTGGCTTTGAACTTTCATCCAAATTTGATGAAGTCACATTAAACTATATTCCCAAATTTTTAAATGAAGACACCAATGGTCATAAGCCTGATGATAACTTCAAAGATAAAATTAAGTTCCATTATTAAACTCTTTCCACTGATTTATAATAGATGTCCTTTGGCTGAAATAAAAAACATCGATGTTTGTGAGGATTGGAGAAAACCATTAATTAAAAATGTAAATGGTCCAAATATCATGATTGACAGTGTTGTCAAATTAAGAGCAACCAATTATATTATATATGCTGGAAAGATATTCAAAAGAGGTGCTTATGGAATGAGTTTAGAGTACCTAGATAAAGATGAAGGTTTAACAACCATTGCTTAAGTCTATGAAGACGTATGTGGGGCTTATCAAGTTGGTCTAAGTATAAGATGGTTGCTAAGAAGGCATGGCTTTTATTGGCCTTTCATTCTAAAAGATTTCATAGACTTTTCTAAAGCATGTAGAATATGCCAACAACATTGCCCTCAAGGCATGTACCTGCTATTAATTTGCAATATATGGTGAAAGCTTGGCCATTTCTAGAATGTGCAATTGATGTCAATGATAAAATCTATCCTCCATATTCCAAGAAGCATAATTTTTTACTTACGACAACAGATTACTTTACTGAATGGGTAGAAGAAAAGGTTTTGAAATCAGTTACCTTAAATAAATTAGTAAACTTCTTGCAAGATATTGTCTATAGGTTTGGAATTATAGAAACCATAACATCAAACAATGCAAGTATCTTTGAGTAAAAAATGGTGTTGGAATTTACTTTAAGATTAGGGATAAGTATGACTCAAGCAGTAAACTATTATGCTCAATTATATGGTCAGGCAGAGTCTATAAATAAGATAATTAAAAATAACCAGAGCAAAGTGATTGAAAAGAATCCATGAGATTGGCACAACTTGCTACTAAAAGTACTATATGCTTATACTTACTTTAAAAGATCAAGTACCGGATTAACTCCATATGCTCTAACTTATGGGCATGATGTTGTTCTTCCATTTGAATTCAGTTTAAATTCACTAAGGGTGATAGCCCAGAATGAACTAACTATAGAAGCCAGCCTACATATGGAATTAGAAAACATATATGACGATTTAGTTAAAGCCCCGAATAACATATTAATCTAAAGTAATAAGATAGTTGATAATTATAGAAAAAGGTGAAAAAGAGAACCTTTAATGAAGGACCTTTGGTTTGGTAAACCATTTTACATTTAGGATCAAAAGATCAGGTGTATATATAATGGTTCCAAATTGGGAAGGGCTTTTCCAAATTTATAGAGCATTAAAAGGTTGATCGTACCATTTAAGGGATATGAATGGTCATGTACACATGAGGAGAATAAATGCTAGATTCTTAAAGGAATATTAACCAATTATATGGAAAGAAAGACACTAAAGGCATACAACCAAAATGAAATATATTGGCATCTATGTGCTGTTAAAATATATGAATACAAAAGAATTAAAATTTGTCTAGAAGCTTTCATATAATAGTTTTAAAGAGGCAACGACGACCTCCCAAGGATCTACACTATCTCTTATTGGATTTGAAGACGAGCTAAGTTCAAAATTGCTCTTAGAGTTGGCATTATTTTTTTTATTGGAAGCCACTGTTAATACATAGGAAAGAGAATCATCCCCCCCCCTTTTGTCATTGAATGGACAAATATAAGGATAATACAATAAATAGCTAGCACAATTAATAACATAATGAATAAGTCTTTAGATAAGTGAATTTAGAAAAGATAATATAAGGAGTAAAATTAATATATCTCATTATGTAATCGAGATGGTAGTTAATTTAGGTTATGATTATATGGTAATGACGTGACCACAAATGTGTCTAGTGTGCGTGTTATGTAGGCTCAAGTGCAAGCCTATCGCTCAACTAATAATCCGATGAGTTGGGTATCGATCCTCAGGGAAAAAGGACGAACTAAGTCGTGACGACGTTGGAAAGATAAGGGTAACCTAGTTTTGACTCTAAAAAGAATGAAAAGGTGATTTGGAGGATGAATTAACTATAACTAAATGTAAATTTGAGAATGATTATCTACCAAAACTAGATTGAATGAAATGACACTACTCTAATTAAATGAACAAAGGGTGACAATTAGACGGAAACTTTAACTATGAAATGAGAACAATAGGTCGGGTTACAATCCCCACACCCTAGTAATTCACTTCGTAGGATACTAGATTCGGAATTAGAACCATAAATGAACCCGATCTTTAGTACTCCCAAGTATTACACATATGAGGGATCGTAGCCTGCACAATATGAAACCAAAGGATAAGTAAAGCGGTGTCGCATTAACCAATACACACGTTGCACTCTTAAGCATCCCGGTTACTTAGGGCAAACGAGATCAAAAGTCCTACGACGATTGTACCGGTTATACAACACTATTCATCTAAGATTTTAATTCAAAAGTCTATTTCCACTATCGTGAATTACATCGGGTGGGGTTCATGCACCCCAACCCTTAGAAAATTAGCTAGACATAATTAACTTAGAGAAAGACATGGTTTTTAAGAAAGAGAACATCAAATCTAAAGAAACTAATTGAAAAGAGAATTTCAGAATCAAAATCAGCAGTTAAACTACCGAGGAATTGAAAATTAAAGGAAAGATGTTACTTGAATTGCAGAAACCAAAACTTAAATCCTTACGGCAATGCTTTTTTTTATTGAAAACTAGGGTTTTTGACTACAAAAACCCTCTACTCCTACTTAGAGAACCTAAAAATCGAACTCCCTATCTTAGGGAACTAATCTGAATAAATAGCCACGAAATTAACAAGAGTTTGACTCCATTAACCCTCTGAGAAAGAATAAGAAAAATTGTAAAAATCTAATGCGATTCGAACTGATTGGGGTAGG
Organism: Sambucus nigra; assembly: GCA_949130495.1. NCBI lineage: Eukaryota > Viridiplantae > Streptophyta > Magnoliopsida > Dipsacales > Adoxaceae > Sambucus > Sambucus nigra. The sequence continues at coordinate 187,766,900 of OX422207.1, forward strand.
CGGTCCGGATCGGCCCCTATTTTGAAGCAGCGTTCCTTAGCTTGAGGTGGTCCGGTTCCTTTTTGGGAAAAAGGTCCGGATCGCACCCCTTTTCCTCACAGAGATTCTTTTACCAGAGCCGTTCGGATTGGTCTCCCAGGGGCGATCCTGATCGCCTACTTTTTCCATACAGAGAATTGTTTAGAGACCGGTCCTGATCCTTTTCTGGAAAAAAGGTCCGGATTGCCTTATATTTCCATGCAGGGATCTTTTTCATGGTTCTTCTCAACTTCAAATCCTCGTAACTTGTTCATCGTAGATCGGTTTATCTTGTCGTTTCTTCCATTGCTCTTGAGATTGAATTCTCTTCAACTCTCTAGTTGGCTTCAACTCCGAACGAAGGCTAGAAATTTACAAAATCTCCCCTTTGGCTTTCCTCCTTTGACGTTATTCATTGCAGTTCCAATTTCTTTCTTCCTTAATACTTCAAATGCCTGCAAAACTCATGATAAATACACGAAACTAGATGTACTTATTAGAAGGGGCTAGTATCAAAGAATTGAGATAATTACGCTCATTTTAGTTACTCGAGATACAAAAAGCCTCTAAATTAAAGGGGTAAGTTCAGAAGAATTTAAGCCTAATCAAACCCCTCTAACTTAGAACTTTGCGGGTCCCGAGCAATGTAAACGAATGTAACTATGGGTCAACTCATAAAAAATTCATTTTATTTGGATAGATTACCACTTTCATGGGCAAGCGATTGCATTGAGCGTATGAAACAAGCCTTTAAACCCCTAGGTCACCCTAGTGGGACGAGTTGTGTCTCGTGAGGGTTTGCAGTGAATATACCCACAAAATTCGACTAAAAAAATTCAAAATATTTAAAAATTGTATAATTCAAACCTTTCCAGAAAATAATCATCACCAATTCATGTTCAAGAGTCTCAAATCATAGTGCGCGTGTGCGAAGCCAGAAATTTAACCACGAATTTTCACCGGTTGACCATTACGTTACTTATTCAAAATTTTGTTTTGATTCAAATTCTCACGGAGTTCTCTCACAAACTAATCTCTCAAAATGTGGCTATTTCTCTCCGTGCGCATGATATAAAGAGTAAATGCATTGGAACCAAGTTCGCGCTCACAAATAGAAAGGCGGAATTCTATGGTAAATGGATCTCATCATCAGATTACGGTTATTGGGAAACGGGAACATCACCTCTAATGGCTTTTGCTCAGTTTTTCTTATTTTTCACGCTTTTCTATTCTTGCTATTTTTGCTGAGCATTTTTATTCTTTTGCCCCTTTTTTGTTGCACTTTTTGGACTTAAATTTTTACTTTTTCAACTTTCTCAATTCCGGGCCAATTGGGTATTTTTGGATTGTCAAACGAAAAAGCAAAAGAATTTATTCGGCTCAATTGGGTTAGCAAAAGGGATAAATTTTTCATAACTTTTTCTGGCTCGTATTTTTGGGTAAACAAACGAGGGCCTACTTCATTGTCCAATTGCGAGTTGTTTTACCATATGCATCTCGAGATTAATTTAGTTTAGAGATATTTTAGGTCGCTTTTCGAGGAAATATTACACACTATTCCCTTACCCGGTCAAAAAAAGGGTATTGAGATCATGATGAATTTTTAGACGTTGAATTAGAACTTCGAGTTAACCATTAGCTCGGATTGATTTATAAACTCACGAAAAAAAGGATAGGCTCAAATCTCACCGTGTTGGTTAATCTCCACATTTATTCGTTAAGTCGTCTATGTTCGCTCAATTTCCATCTTTGGTCAATTTCGGCTTTGTGTACTATGTTTTTACAATTTAAGACTTTAAACCGAATTTTAATGATATTTTTGAAAAGTTTGAATTCCAAGTTTTTGTTTATTTTGAAGAAAAATCTTTTTGGTTTTTCTGAATTGTTCAAATTTTTTTGGAAATTTTGAAGTTTTCTAATTTTTTTTTTGATATTTTGAAAATTTGTGAAGTTTTAGAAATACGCACTCGTCACCCCCCTAACTTAGACTTTTGTATTGTCCCCAATCAAAAGGACTAAAATCTAAATAAGGCAAAATAAGAAGTGCGATAAATAAAACAAGAAAATATTTAAAATGCAGATTTGTTATTTATAAAGACTGTGGTACATCATAAGAAAATAAAGCATACAATCATAAAAACACACCAAACAAATTACAACCAACATAGACACCAAGCACATGATTAACTGGTGCGAGGGATTAGAGCTACCGGGCGCTCTTGGGTCGTATGGGTCAAAGAAGAAGCTTAGAGGGGGTCCACCAAAGTTGAGTTCGTACATGTGAACTTGAAGCCTACGCATCATGCTTGTGTTCCGTTGGTATCGCGAGATGAAACCATCAACTTTTCCCTCCAATGTTCTGAGGCACACTTCCATATCATTCTCGGGTAGCTCGAAATCATAGTCATCTTCGTCTTCATCGGACCCCACCTCTTGGTCCCCCATTTCCTCATCGGCCTCCTTGGCCTCTTCATCCGAATCCGCCGCATCAGATGCTCATGCGCGTAAGACAACATCCCTTTGACGCTCACTTTTGGTCCGGGTACCCTACCCAACAGGGGTTGGGAGGCGGAGAGATCGAGCAGATGGCGCAATGAGGAAATCGACTAGAATGGAAGTAATAAGCCGGGTATAAGGAAGGGGAGTGATGCCCTTTTCATCCATAGCCGCAAAAGAAACATCGCGGTAATGATATGGGCCAGATTAATGGAGGAGGCGCGATCAAAGAGGTGGTACGCAGGTGTGGCCTGCCGGAATCATTGGAATTTTGAAGAATATTCGCGCACACAATTTGAAACGTGAGACTCGCTTTTTCGCTCAACTGGCCGCCCCAAAACACACTTTTGCCCTAAACTTCCCCGGGTGCTAAACGTTCAATGAAGACGTCTTTTTCGAGTGGCTGGGACATGTTGGGATAGACGAAATTGGTGGGATTGGGGACATCTTTTTCAGCGAGCTTCTCGGCAAGAGTCTGGATAGAAAATGGGATGCGTTGGCCTCGCACACGCGCTTCGGCTACGAAGTCCCTAGTGCGGACAAGTGTACCGTAGAACTCGCGGACCTCGTTTTCCCACACTTTGTTGTAGGGATCATGAAGGTAGCGAAGCCAACCCTTAGGAGTAAAGATGGTGGTGACAAAATTGGGTAACTCGTCCCAATTAATGGTCCGCTCTATTTGGAGATTGCGCGCGGGCCCAAAGAATGCCTCGCACCACCGCCCTTCTTGGTCGGATCGATAATCGTAGGGGTTATTTTTGATGAAGTTGACAGAGTTGTATTTGGTGGGTCGGTCTTGGGCAGTCGTGGAGTGAGAGAGTTTGTGGGCAAAAGTGTTTGAGAGAGGAGGGAGGAGAAAATTCTTGAGAGAAATGGGTGTGGAAGTGATTGGGGGGGGGGGGGGGGCTAGGGCTAGGGCTAGGGCTTGTATTTATAGGTGAGTGTGGAGGTGGGAAGGAATGTATTTGGAGGGAAAGGAGAAGGAGGGAAAAGGGGGTGGATTTTGAGAGGGAAATGGTGTTGTGGGGGGGGGGGGGGGGGACGATTTGGAGGGAAGATAATGGATTGGGGAAAGAGGGTTGCACCTAGGGAATAGCCGAAGAAAAATCAGGGGTGGTCCGGATCGCTTGCCTTTTGGTGACAGAACTCCTATCTGCTTCAATTCTAACTCTCTCTTGTTCAATAAAGCCTCTCCCACTTACTTTCAACTAAATCGTAACCCAGATTTATGTTCAACCCTTATGTTCAAATCCCGAGATGGTCTCAAAGTGTATGCTTCCTACCTGCGAATGTACTCGATACCCCTAAAGGGAACCTACCTACCCTATCCTAACCTACACTTGACTACTATACACAAGAATCACCCCATATGCATCGGGGGTGCGACGACCTCTCAATTTCAACTCACTTTACTTCGTAAACGGGGTCCGACAACCAAATGGTGTCGACATCCTCTACGTACGCCTCTAGATATGGTTTTAGGCGTTGTCCATTGACTTTGAACATATTTACCCCTTTTGGATCTTCCAATTCCATAGCTCTGTGGGGAAACATGGTCTTAACAACGAATGGGCCAGTCTAACGAGATTGCAATTTACCCGAAAAAAGATGAAGCTAGGAGTTATAGAGGGGTACCTTTTGTCTGGGTTGAAACTCTTTCCGTCGAATAATTTTATCATGCGCGAGTTTCATCCTTTCTTTCAAAATTTTGGCATTCTCATACGCATCATTGCGTATCTCCTCCTAATCATTCTGTTGAAGCTTGCGAGCTTCACCGGCTTAAACCATGTCATAATTTAACCTCTTGATGGCCCAATACGCTTTGTGCTCCAACTCAACAGGAATATGGCAAGGTTTTCCAGACACAAAATGGAATGGCGACATTCCGAGTGGGTTCTTGTATGCGATGCGATAGGCCCATAGCGAATCGTTTAATCTAAGAGACCAATCTTTTTGGATGGGATTGACGATTTTCTTGAGGATGTTTTTGATTTCACGATTCGCCAACTCGACCTTCCCATTCCTTTATGGGTGATATGTCGTTCCAACCTTGTGAATGAATCAATACTTTTTCATAAGTTTCTCAAATGGCTTGTTGCATAAGTGCATGCCATTATCACTGATTATCGCTTTATGCGCACCGAAGAGAGAAAGTATGTGTTCGTGTAGGAACTTCATCACCACTTTATTGTCATTAGTCTTGGTAGCTATAACTTCCACCCATTTGGAAACGTAGTCTACCATGATTAGGATGTATAGCTATCCAAAGGACGGGGGAAAAGGGCCCATGAAGTCAATACCCCAGCAATCGAAAACCTCAATGATGATAATCGGGGTTAATGGCATCATGTCTCATCGGGTAATCGCCCCCATCCGTTGACACCTGTCGCAAGATTTTTAATAATTGTTTACATCCCGAAACTTCATGGGCCAATACAAACCACTTTGGAGAATTTTAGCGGCTGTCTTTTTCATGAAAAAGTGGCCTCCACAGGCTTCCGAATGATATAATTGGATGACTTTAGGAGTTTCATCATCTGGTACGCATCGTTGGGTGATTTGGTCGGCGCAATATTTAAAAAGGAATGGATCATCATAAAAAAATGTGTGCGACCAAGTGATGAACATCTTCTTATCTTGCGATGTCCAATCGGGTGGGATGGCTCGCGTGACAAGATAGTTCACTATATTCGCAAACCAGGGCAAATAAGAGGTGGCAAAGAGTTGCTCATCCGGAAAATACTCGTCAATGGGTGTAGGATCACTAGATACATCGGATGAAAGCCATGATAAGTGATCGGCGACGATGTTTTCTACTCCTTTTTTGTCTTTAATGGAGAGATTAAAATCTTGTAGGAGTAGGATCCACCTTATGAGGCACGGATTTGCGTATTTCTTTACAAGGAGATATTTTAAATCCGCCTAGTCGGTGAAACAAGTGATGGGGGAACCGAAAATATAGGACCAAAACTTGTCAAGAGCGAAGACTTTTTCTAGAAACTCCTTCTCCGTGGTGGAGTAATTGAGTTGTGGTCTGGTAAGAGTCCGACTAGCATAGTAGATGACATGAGCTTGTTTGTCTTTTCTTTGGCCCAAAACATCCCCTATCACATAGTATCTAGCATCACACATTAGCTCGAATGGTAAGGACCAATCCGGAGCTTGCATAATGGGAGCGAAAACAAGCATGCTCTTCAATTTTTCAAAAGCACCGTGGCATGATTCATTCCACTCAAATGGGGTGTCCTTCATAAGAAGGTTGCTTAAGTCTCTAGCGATGGTGCTAAAGTTCTTAATGAATCTTCTATAAAACCTTGCGTGGCCTAAGAAAGAATGCACATCCTTAAGCGACTTTGGTGGGGGTAGGTCAGCTATGACATCTATTTTTGCTCGATTAACCTCAATCCCTTTGGATGACACGATGTGTCCAAGAACTATACCCTCGGTTACCATGAAATGACATTTCTCCTAATTTAGCACTAAGTTCTTTTCCACACATTGGGCTAGTACTTTTTATAGATTGGCTAGATATAGATCAAAAGAGGTGCCAAAAACACTAAAGTCATTCATAAACACCTCTAGCCCTCTCTCAACCATGTCACTGAATAAGCCCAACATGCACCTTTGAAAAGTCGCCGATGCATTACACAAGACGAATGGCTACCGTTTGTAGGCAAACGTTCCAAGGGGGCAAGTGAAGGTAGTCTTGTCTTGATCAAGTGCATCTACCTCAATTTGGTTATATCCGGAATAACCATCTAGGAATAAATAGTAAGGGTGGCCCGCTACTCTTTTAAGCATTTGATCAATAAATGGAAAGGGGAAATGGTCTTTCCTAGTTCCTTCATTGAGTTTACGGTAATCAATGCAAACGTGCCACCCAGTAGTGGTACGTTGGGGAACTAGATCTCCCTTGGAATTTTCAATCACAATCATGCCCGACTTCTTCGGGATGACTTGAATGGGGCTTATCCACTTGCTATCCGAGATTGGGTAGATAATAGCTCTCACCACATCTTTCATTGTGGGGTTTAGCCTTCTTTGCATTTCTCTTGAGGGCTTAACATCCTCTTTGAGGTGAGTCTTATGGGTGCAAATCAGTGGGCTTATCCCATTTAGATCATCTATACACCAACCAAAAGCACTTTGGTGCTTCCTCAAAATCTTTAAAAGCTTACCCTCCTGCTCTTCATCTAAGCTAGAGGAGATAATAATAAGAAATGTCTCACTTTCACTTAGGAAAGCATATTTAACGTTGGAGGGTAGTTTCTTCAACTCGAGAGTCGATAATGAATCGCTAGAGGGCACCATGTGTGCCTCCCTTGACGGTAACTCTTTGAATCGAGAAACCCAACTAACATCTCTCGCGTCCTCATCCGATGCTCTCTCATCGAGTAAGCCTCTCAACTCCTCAATCTCTCTCGAACTTGGTGTAAGTGCCCTCGCTCTCGTGGCTAGACACTAGGCAAGCTTCTAAGGCGTCTCCACAATAATTTTCCTCAAAGTGCTCTTCTACAATCTCATCAATTAGGCTCACCGCATGAAGATCATCTTCTTCCCCTACTTGTTGGGCTATGTTGAAGATGTTTATTTCTAAAGTCATATTCCTAAAAGTGAGTTGCATCTGCCCATTTCAAGTATTGATTAGTGCGTTAGCCGTAGCTAAGAATGGGCGCCCAGGAATAATGGGAACATGATTTTTTGAGGCGAAGGAGGGTTCCGTATCCCAAATGATAAAATCTACCAAAAAGTAAAAAGTGTCCACTTGGACTATCACGTTCTCAACTATACCCCTCGATATCTTCACAGTTCGATCTGCTAATTGGAGAGTGATTCTTATGGGTTTAAGATCACCCAGATCAAGGTGCCTATAAATTGAATAGGTAAGGATATTGACACTCGCCCCCAAATTGAGTAAGGCCCTTTTGAATTTATTCTCTCTAATGGTGAAGGAAATGGTGGGTGCACCGGGATCTTTATATTTAGGTGAGAGATCGTTAAGAAGAACAGAGCTCACGTTCTGTGCTAGGAACACATTTTTCTTTACCTTCATCCTCCTCTTGACTGTTAATAAGTCTTTTATGACTTTTGCATAGGCTGGAATTTACCTTCTTGCATCTAGGAAAGGTAAGTTCAATTATACGTTCTTAAGGACTTCTAGCACTTCATCACTTATGGTCCCTTTGTGGGAAGGAACCAATATTTAAGGAAATGGCACAGCGGAGGGTGGCTTTACATCTACCTCAGGCTCACTAGTGTCTTCCTTTTCACTCTCGTTCAAGGGGATATCTTCGGCCTCTTTCGTGCCGAGCGAATTCTCCTTGACTTTTGTAATGTCGTGTGGGGGAGGTGATAAATCAATAACTCTCCCACTACGAAGATTGGTTACATCTTGGCAATGCTCCTGTTGTTCTGTAGAGGTGGAGATAACACTAGGTTGACTTTGGGGAGGTCTTTGGCCCTGGCAGGAAATTTTCCTTTCTCTTGGATACTCAAAGATGATTGCAACTTGGATATGTGCGCATTAATGTCAGCGAACATGCGTTCATTTCTAGCATTGGTTGCACTTTGAGAATTTATGAACTGGTGTATGGTATCCTCAAAATTCCTCTGCAGTGGAGCTACATATGGCGCTGAAGGTGGTGGTGCTTGTTGGTATTGAGGAGGTGGTGGAGGTTGGACAACTTGTGAATGTGGATTCATCGCAACTTGTGGTTGCCCATAGTTAAAACTAGGATGGTTTCTCCATGAAGGGTTGTATGAGTTCCCATGCGGGGCGTTAAAATTTCCCTTGAATCCTCCTATAGCATCCACCTGCTCGGTGTGCATGGCCTTGTAAGCAGAAATCGTCGGATATGACTTTGTAGAATGGCCCGCCTCACAGATAGCACACACCTTTTCTTTCGAACCATGGCTGGATCCAAAGATATCTCTCAATCGACCATCAAACCATTCTTTCATATCTCTCTGAAACTAATCGAATCGGCAGTCTATTACGGCATTACTATCCAAATGATATAGATCGGATGCAGTCGGACTGATAGATGTTTGTCTAGGACGGGCTTGGATTTAGGATCAAATGTGTCCCATGCTTGAGTAGTCTCTGCGACATACTTAAGATGGGCCTCAGCATCGCAGGAGTTTAAATCCCAAAACGGTCTTTCACACATTGTTTGCACAAGTTGTTTGGAAGATACTGTCAACCCATTATGGAAGAAAGAGATCACAAGGTGTTTGTCAAAACCATGATGGGGGCATGCACTTACTAACTCTTAGAAATGTTCCCAACACCTGACAAAAGACATTATCGTGTTGTCAGAAACTTTGGATTTGATTTTTTGCAGAGTTGGTCTTGTGCAGTGGATAAATTTCGAGATAAACTTGGATTGCATATCTCTCCAGGAAGTTATGGAGTACGGGGGTAGAAACCATAGCCGGGTCTTGGCTTTATCCTTTAAGGAAAAAGGAAAAAGTTTTGGGCGAATGGTATCATGTGTGCAAGCTTGGTCACTAAATGTGTCGCACGCCTCTTCTAACTCAAGGATATGCAAGTATGGTTTCTTCGAATCCATGTCGTGAAATGTAGGGAGAATATGTATCATCCCATTACAAAAGTGGAACTGACCGGAATTATATGGAAGTAAAATGCAACCAGGGGCGACAGCCCACTCAGGAAAGAGTAAATATTTCATGGGACGATAGGGTAAATCTCCCTCTCTAGTAACAAAACTAGCTGCATCAGACATCGCTCTCATGCTCTCTTCAAATGACTCGGTATACTCACTCGGTGTCCTAAATGTTTGACTCGAGGGTTTACTCAGGGTGTAACTACCGATAGAGTGCTCAGGAGTGGGAAGTGGAACCCAAAATTATGGAACGCGAGGTGTGTGGGGTCTTTCAGAGTTATACTCAACAATCGAGTTTTCGTGGATTGTGGTGGAGTATTGTGAGGAGTCTGAGTATGTTCAGGATTGTGCATTAAAGGCTTTTGAGAGATGTAGATTTTTATTTTTCTATTTTATTATATATATATATATATATATATATATACATATATATATTTTTTTGATTTTTGGTCAAAGTGCTAGATTGACTCGATCTAACCTAAGTCTACCTAGTTCCTCGGCAACAGTGTCAAAAACTTGACGTGACTACAAATGTGTCTAGTATGCGTGCGGTGTAGGCTCAAGTGCAAACCTGTCGGTTAAGTAATAATTCGATAAGTCGGGTATCGATCCTCAACGAAAAAGGACAAACGAAGTCATGACGACATTGGAAAGATAAGGGTAACCTAGCTTTGACTCTAAAAAGAATTAAAAGGTGATTTGGAGGACGAATTAACTACAACTAAATGAAAATTTGAGAATGATTAACTACCAAAACTAGATTGAATGAAATGCCACTACTCTAATTAAATGAGTAGAGGGTGACAATTAGACGAAAACTTTAATTATGAAATGAGAACAATAGGCCGGGTTATAATCCCCACGCCCTAGTAATTCACTTCGTAGGATACTAGATTCAGAATTAGAACCTTAAATGAACCCGATCTTTAGTACTCCCAAGTATTACACTTATGAGGGATTGTAGCCCACATAGTATGTAAGCAAAGGACAAGTAAAGAGGTGTCTCATTAACCAATATGCGCGTCGCACTCTTAAGAATCCCAGTGACTTAGGGCAAACGAGATCAAAAGTCTTACGATGATTGTACCGATTATACAACACGATTCATCTAAGATTTTAATTCAAAAGTCTATTTCCACTATCGTGAATTACATCGGTTGGGGTTCATGCACCCCAACCCTTAGAAAATTAGTTAGACATAATTAACTTAGAGAAAGACATGGTTATTAAGAAAGAGAACATCAAATCAAAAGAAACTAATTGAAAAGATAATTTCAGAATCAAAATCAGCAATTAAACTACTGAGCAATTGAAAATTAAAAAAAAGATCTTACTTAAATTGTAGAAACCAAAACTTGAATCCTTACAACAATGCTTTTTATTGAAAACTAGGGGTTTTGACTACAAAAACCCTCTACTCCTACTTAGAGAACCTAAAAATCGGACACCCTATCTTAGGGAACTATTCTGAATAAATAGCCACGAGATTTACAAGAGTTTAACTCCATTACAACTCTGAGAAAGAGCAGGAAAAATCATAAGAATCTAATGCGGTCCGGACCGATCGGGGTTGGCGGTCCAGATCGGCCCCTATTTTGAACCAGCGTTCATTAGCTTGAGGCTGTCCAGATCCTTTTTGGCAAAAAGGTCCGGATTGCACCCCTTTTCCTTACAGGGATTCTTTTACCAGAGCAGTCCGAATCGGTCATCCAGGGGCGGTCCGGATCGCCTGGTTTTTCCATCAAAAGAATCCTTTAGAGAACGGTCCGGATCCTTTTCGGGAAAAAAGGTCCGAATCGCCTTGTATTTCTATGCAGGGATCTTTTTCATGATTCTTCTCAACTTCAATTCCTCGTAACTTGTTCATCATAGTACGGTTTATCTTGCCATTTCGTCCAATGTTCTTGATATTGAATTCTCTTCAACTCTTTAGTTGGCTTCAACTCCGGACGAAGGCTGCAAATTTACTAAATCGACCCTTTGACTTTCCTCCTTTGACGTTGTTCATTACTTTTCCAGTTTCTTTCTTCCTTACTACTTCAAATGCCTGCAAAGCTCATGAGAAATACACGAAACTAGATGTACTTGTGAGAAGGAGGTAGTATCAATGAAATGCGATAATTACACTCATTTCAGTTACTTGAGATACTAAAAGCCTCTAAATTAAAGGGGTAAGTTCGGAAGAATTTGAGCCTAATCAGGTAAAAATATATATAAGGTATCAAAGATAACACAATCAAAAGCGTGTCCAAATATATATGTCACCAACATCCCAATAATCTATTTATCACATAAAAACTCTTCCTAATATAGCTCTAGCAATTATCTAATGCAAAAAAAATTTCCATCTTCCTTCCTCATAACTAGCTTTTCTTTTGTCCTTGATATTTTTTTCCTTGGCCAAGCTTTCCCTCACTTGATGCAACTTTATTGCAAGGATAGATGAAGTGGTCAAGAAGTATAAAAAATAGACATAAGAAATATAACTATAAGGAGTGACCAGAGAACATAAGTTCTAAGATATGATGGACATGCTAAGTGAGCATAATAAGTGCATTGAGTAATATGAGATACGAATCATATAATATAATATATAAAGGCATATAAGATAAAAAATAACATAGCAAACCAATTATATAAAAACAATCATCAAGATTTTAAATGGGAACACTCATTATATACTAAACATATGTAAATCACATTTGCCTTATGAGCATAGGAAGTACAAGAAGTTGGTAGCGACGTATTCTCATGGAAATCCTAATAATCATGAAATGTAAACACAATTTCTAGACATCTTAAGATGTTACAAGGTAAGTATTTAAGAAATATGTTCACAAAATCCAATGGTGAAGCAAGCGTAACATGAATAACAACCTCCAAAGATATAGGATAAATTAAGAGATATGGCATTCAAATCTAGCATCCTATCAAATAAGATCAACATATTGAAGATAAAAAAATATTTGGATAATGTAGCATATTTATTTTAACTAAAGAACTAAGATATCAACATATATGATTTTTTTGTTTCAATATCAAAGTCAAAGTGAACACATTCTACACTAGAATATGAATAACCAACATCAAATCTAAAGCCAACCAATGACTATAAACGTGAAAATATGTATCATTAAAATTTTTATTACTCAACAAAGGTGATATCCTTAATCATGAATTTTTGAATAAATATTTTTAAGAAACTTTCAAGATATACTACATGGGGAAGTAGAATAAGATGCTGTGACACCCCCACTAATTAAATATCAGGTAGCTACTCCTTTATTAAATTAATACAAAATGCCAAGTTGGTTCAGTTCATAGCATCACTGTCGAAAAACGTTTTAACAATTTCTAGCCACCTAATATTTAAAAAGTGAGTTGTCAATTTTAATTAAATCCGATTAACATGTAATAAGTAAATTACGAAATGCTAACATAACCACCACAACATAATGATAATGGAATAACCATAAAATAGTAATGAGTCTGGAGGAATACTCCTCACAACAATCCAAATACAGGAATAAACAAATACTAAGTCTACATCACTAAATTAATTACAACCCAAAATCTGATATAACTGGATAAATAAAGTGTCTAAAACAAATGGGGTGACATGCCCAACAGAGGAGAAAAATCTGATAACATAGAGTGAAGATCGAAAGTGGAGGCATCTACTATCAAGGTCCTGTAACTCCCACAACAGCTACAGCACGTCACCTGAACGAAATTCCTATGCTTGGTGTCCTTGTGGCTGGGCACCTAAAAGGTTTTTACAAGATAATATATTTGGAAGCAAACGGGTCAGAGCCCGAGTGTGAAAATAGTGTAAAATATAGCAAGTGTTTTAACGACATTAAACAATGAATGCAAAATACATGTTAGGACGTGCTCTCACATGAAATACTCACCTCTCGACAATTTGTGCACTCCTACCGTATCCGTAACCGAATCTAGTTATTCTACTATCAAACTAGTCCACTTCAATATTTGGTGTTTACTAAACTAATCATGGTTTAATTCCCGACGCCTTTATATAAACTGGGAGTTTTACTTTCATTTGATTCTCGGAATTAATCATAACAATTTCTAAGCGTTTTCCCATTTTTAATTCTACAAAGATTAATTCACAGTTGCACTTATATAAACAGTTCGCATCGATATTTCATTGCATCAATCTTCTCTGAATTATACAATACTGGCACCCCTAGACTAAGTTTCGGTGCGCACATACTCTGGTATCCAATCCCGGTACATCATGTACATAAGGATCATGTGTTCCGAATCTCTCATGAACCGTTTTGACAAGTAACAAACACACATAGTGGAGGCGAACATAGTTCACATCACATGGGTCACGCACATACCTACGCTCCCATGATCAGCAGACTAATTAACTTCTCAATAAGTCCTTGTCTAACCTATGTCCTCGAGGTACCAATCTCAATCCCCCCCGTAAGCACACAAAGATTAGATGGTCCTGAATCGAACGCCGACCTCCCGTGATAGCAAGCATGGTAGGTATGTTATACACATATAACCACATATACTAAGCATCCACACTTCTTAAATATTTCAGTATATTAATAGAGGTATAATTCTCATTCTTATCCCATCATTTACTGTTATACTTTTATAAGTTCCCGTTTTAAATGCATTAGAGTTGTCAACTCTTCTCACGTCGTAATTAGGTAGTCGTTTCCAAATCCATAATTGTCATCCGATTTACTTTAAGATTATAAGTTCTACTCCTCAACGTACCCCAAATCCTAACAATTATACCCACTAGTCAATAAGGGAAGGTTAATTCATCGTTAATTAAGTCTACGGAACATTTGAAATAAAATCAGGCCTAAAAAGCCATTCTGTCAACTCGTTAGAAGTCTCATTCAAACGAGGTCGTTTGAACGAGTGTCGTTCGAATGAAAGGCTTCGAACGAACTACCAACTCGTTAGAAGGGATACTGTCATCTCATTAGAAACTCGTTCGAATGAGGTCGTTCGAACGACCTGGGCAGGTCTTCTAACGAAATGGCAGAACACGCCCAGAAATCTGCAAAATCCGATTTTCTTCCTTTTTCTCCTTTCTAAATCCATCCTATGATTATCCAAACTAAGTTTTAATGTGTTTAAGCTACACTAAGTCCTCCTAGGTCACTCTTTAACATACATATGAGGTCAATACCTCCTAGATCATCATGTAATCATCATAATTCCCAAATCTTGTCCCAAACCCTATAAACATGAACATATAATTTAATGTCTACAAATATTTCTTATAAATCCATTTTTTTAAGTCATCAATAGATATATTTTGGATATGAAAATCGTCCATAACTTATTCTACATGCGGTCCTCATATAGGATTACGATTTCTATCTCCAATTTATGGGTTTTCATCAAACTTTCAATACAAGATATATTCAATTCTAAGCATGGAGGAAACATTCACTTGAATTTATGTAATTAAACCACTTGCCTTAGATGTTCTGATTTGATGTTGAAGAATGAAGGTTGATTCTCCTCTTTCCCTCTACAGATTTTTCTCCCAAGGATGGTGATGGTGGCTAGGGTTTCTTTTGGAACCTCTTAGGACTCTCCCTTTAACTCCCGTAGCCCACTACTTGATAAATACTGAATAATGGACTTAGTGGGTTCATTACTTATATAAAATTAACCTATAAAATTCGTGGGTTTTAATTCCCATATTTTTAAAATTACCAAACTACCCTTTTGGGTTGCTGGTATGGCCTAAAAATGCCCCGGGACCCAAACTAAATCCCCGGCTAGTGTTTTCTGACTATTTCGACCCTTCCGAACACGTTGGCGCACTAAAAATGACCATTCGGTTGATAAAAATGTAATTCACTTTTTAATTTACATAATTTCGTTCCTGACGCGACTAACACGCGCGTCCCAACTTAAGTTTCCAAATTATCGTATTTCAGTCTCGCGATAACTTTAATATTTTTAATGATCATGTATTACCATACATACTCAGAGATATTAAATTTTAATATCATAATCAGATACCAACTCATATCTCGCTATTATTTATACCCGGATTAATTCCCAATTAATTCTCATTTAATTTAATTAATCCCTTAAATAAAAATCTATAAAATTACTCATAATCAAATACCAACTCACATCTCGCTAGTATTTATACCCGGATATATTCCCAATTAATTCTCATTTAATTTAATTAATCCCTTAAATAAAAATCAGTAAAATTACGGGGTATTACATACTTCCCCCCTAATAACAGAATTTCGTCCCGAAATTCTGAACTAAAGAGTACCCGGTAAGAATAACTCCGGATAGCGCTTGCATTTCATCCTCGCGCTCCCATGTGGACTCCTCGGCATTATGATGCCGCCACTGCACACGTACTAATGGTACTATCTTCGACCTTAGTTTCTGCTCGCTTCGGTCCAAAATAGCAATAGTCCCCTCCTCATAGGAACTATCGGGCTGAAGAGCGATATCCTCCAAAGCAATGTGAGTATGGGCCAAATCATCCCTAAGATATTTTCTTAGAGAGGAAATATGGAACACATCGTGAATCCTATGCAAGTTCTCCGGTAACCCAAGTCTGTATGCGACTGGCCCAATCCTCTCGATGATAGGAAATGGCCCCACGTATCTTGGTGCCAGTTTCCCCTTCTTCCCAAAACGCATGATCCCCTTCATCGGAGATACTCTGAGTAACACCTGGTCCCCCACCTTGAATTCTCTGAAGAACCTTTTGGCATCAGCATAGCTCTTCTACCGGTCCTGAGCTACCCGAATACGACTCCGTATCATCTCTATCCTTGCCGAAGTATCCTGAATCACTTTCGACCCAAGGAGTTTGTTATCCACCACCTCTAACCAACATGCTGGGGAACGACAAGGTCTACCATACAACGCCTCAAATGGAGCCATGCCAATGGTGAACTGGTAGGAGTTATTATAGGCAAACTCCACCAGTGGAAGGTACTGCTCCCAACCACCTCCAAAGTCTAAGATGCACATACGTAACATATCCTACAACATCTGATTTGTTCGCTCTGTTTGCCCATCAGTCTGCGGGTGATAAGCCGTACTCAACCGCAACTCCGTACCCATGGCCTCCTGGAAACTCTCCCAGAATCATGAAATAAATATCTTATCTCGGTCAGACACGATATTTAGAGGCCCCTCGTGAAGTCTCACTATTTCTACAATGAAAATCTGGGCATACTGTCCCGTAGTGTAATCTGTCCTTACCGGTAGAAAATGAGCAACTTTGGTCAACCAATCCACAATTACCCATATGGAGTCGTGACCCCTCTGTGACATAGGTAACCCCATGATAAAATTCATGGATATGCTCTCCCATAACCACATCGGAACCTATAACGGTTGTAGAAGTCCTGCCGGTTTCTGATGGTCCACCTCTACTAGCTGACAAGTGGCACATTTAGAAACAAACACGGCAATATCTCTCTTCATCCCGCTCCACCAGTACTGTCGTCTTATATCTTGGTACATTTTATTCCCACCAGGGTGTACCGCGAACCGTGAGCCGTGCGACTTTGCCATTAGCTCATGTCTCAAGTCTTCCCCTTCCGGAACGACTAGTCTCCCATTGAATCGTAATCCCCCGTCTGAGCTAACGGTATAGGACTCGGCTCCCTCTGCTAGTAATCGAACTATCTGCTCCTGACAGAACGAGTCATTTGCCTGGGCCTTTACCACTTTCGTAACAATCTGAGGTGTAATAGTCATCACAGACATGAACGATCGGGCCACTGCATCCTGGTGTCCCAACTCCTTCCACTTAGCTTTCCACACCTCGACCACCTCATCTACTGGCCTACGGCACAACGCGTATGCTACCACGTTAGCCTTCCCTGGGTGATACTGGATATCGAACTGATAATCCTTCATAAACTCAAGCCACCGATGTTGACGCATATTCAGCTCCTTCTACGTGAAGAGGTATTGTAGGGACTTGTGATCGGTGAACAATCAAAATTTCTCCCCCAGGAGATAGTGTCTCCAAATCCTAAGAGCAAATACGACTGCCGCTAACTCCAAGTCGTGCGTGGGGTAATTCTTCTCGTGAGGCTTAAGCTTACGGGAAACATAAGCTATGGCCTGACTCTCCTGTTGCAGCACACCTCCAAGTCCTTGTAAGTACGCATCGGTGTAAACTAAATACTCAACTCCTGGTCTGGGCAATGCTAACACAAGCGCTGAGGTCAACTTGTCCTTTAGCTCATCGAATGCCAACTGACAGGCATCGCTCCAGATGAATGGCACACCCTTGCGAGTCAGATGTGTTAAAGGACCCGCTATCTTTGAGAAATCCCGAATAAACCTCCTGTAGTATCCTGCTAGGCCCCAAGAAACTATGGATCTCAGTCGGTGTCATGGACTGTCCCCACTCCCTCACCCCCGATACCTTCCCCGGATCAACAGATATCTCCCGGTCTGAAATGATATGCCCCAAAAACTGAACCTCCTTCATCCAAAACCCACACTTCTCATACTTTGCATAAAGCTCGTTCTGAGGCAACGTCTGTAAAACCTATCTCAAATGTTCGACGTGCTACTCTTCTGTCTGGGATTAAACCAGGATGTTATCAATAAAGACGATGACGAACTGGTCTAGGAACTCTCTAAACACCCTATTCATCAAGTCCATAAACATGGCTAGAGCGTTGGTCAAGCCAAAAGGCATAACCCAAAACTTATAGGAACCATATCTCGTCAAGAAAGCAGTCTTCGAGACGTCCTGTTCCCTGATACGCAACTGATGGTATCCCGATCGCAAGTCAATCTTTGAGAAGAAGGAAGCTCCTCTCAGCTGGTCGAATAAGTCATCGATTCGGGGCAACGGATACTTATTCCGTATCGTGACCTTATTCAACTCCCGGTAATCTACACACAACCTCAATGATCCATCCCTCTTATTTACGAACAACACAGGGTCACCCCACGACGAAGTACTCCTCCGGATAAACCCCTGACCCAATAACTGCTCTATCTGATCCCTTAGCTCTCTCATCTCCGATGGAGCCATACGATAAGGTGCGCGGGCATTGGGTCAAGTGCCCGACATCAAATCAATAACAAAATCTATCTCTCTACTAGGGGGTAATCCAGGTATATCCTGAAATACATCAGCGAACTCTCTAACGACTGTAATCGAATCAAGTGGTATCACCACTTCCTTAGAGGTTTCCTCCTCTATATAGTATAAATGAGTGGACGATCCTCCCTCAGGGAGAGGCATCGCCACTAAAAACATCTCCTGACCGGGAATGACAAATATAATACTCCTACTGAAACAATCAATCATGGCTCAGTACGTAACTAGCCACTCCATACCAACAATCGCATCATACTCAGTCATCTCTAATACTAACATAACAACAGGTAAAGTAAATCTCCCGATCTCTACACCCACACCTCTACAAATAAGGGAAATCACAGAACCCCTACTCAATGGTGAATCTACACAAGTAATCGTGCTCTCTGCAGTGTCTAACAACTCCAAAGTGCATGAAAATCTCGTGGTAATAAAACAATATATGGCCCCCGTATCAAATAAAATACGTCCCATAGTCCCCTAAATAGAGAACATACCCTCAATAGCAGGTGGATCCTGTGGGACGATGGCCTGTTGGAGCTGATACACTCTCCCATACTGAAGCTGTCCCTGCTGAACTGGGACTGCTAGAATGGATGGTAATGCTGCCATCTGTGGTGGTGCTGGGAGGGCGGCGGGAAACATAGGCCTCTATGGCTCGTGTTGAGCACCCTGCTGCTGTTGTGGGACACTGCCCCTATCAGGACAATCCTGGCATTTGTAGACAATCTTGGCACAAACGAAGCACTTCCCCGGGAAGTTTCACCCTCATTGTCCCTGCTGCCCACGACCCTGATGGCCATTACCATTTCTACCCTGACCATGCTGTCCCTGCTGAAACTGCTGCTGCTGACCATTCTGGCCTTGCTGGCACCGATGGCCGTTCTGACCCAGATGGTCATGTATGAAACCTCCCTGACCATTCCTGAAACCCCCAGATCTGAATCTCTTAGGATCCCCCTGTTGGGAACCCTGATCACCCTGCCTGTGCTGACCCTGAGCAGATTGTGCCCCACTGGCACCATTTCCCCCGGTCCTGCCCTGATGGATGGACAATCCTGATCTCTTACTCTCAGACATGTGAAAGCGGTGATCCTGGCAGTGAAACAGTGCCGCGTTAACCACATTAGAATAAGTGGCCAACGAAAGATTTCCCAACAAGTGCACTCAGATCCTCCAAGTCAATTCGTCCATGAACTTCTGAATCTTCTTCTCCTCAGTTGGAATCTCATCGGGAATGATGTTCAAGAGATTTATGAATTCGGCCTCATACTCAGCCACGGTTCTCCCCTCCTGCTTGAGGTTTATTAACTTCCTCCTCATTTCAGTGTGAACGGCTGACGAAAAATATTTGTGGTCGAACCGCATCCAGAACTCCTGTATGGAAAGGGCATCTCTCTCCTCCGGGGTGGTAATGGACTCCCACCACTGCAACGCTGATCCTACTAGCTTAAAAGTAGCCAGTATCTTCTTCTGAACATCCGTGCACTCGTACATCCTTAAGTGCCTTTGAATGTCCTTCCTCCGCTGACTGGACACAACAACGTTGGAGCTACCTGCAAACTCCGAAGGGTGTGCTTTCTGAAAATCATCATGAACGCGTTCCCAAGTAGATGGGAATGCATGAGCCTGAACTGGCGCGGCTACCGGCGCCTGAGGTGGTGCCTGCTTCACAACTGCGAGGGCAGCATTTACCACTTGGGCTACTATAGGAGCAACCTCTGCGGCATTCATGGTGCCCTGAACTGGTGCAGGCTGTGGCTCGGGCTGAGCATCCCTAGGAACTCGCTGTTCACGTCGTGGAGGCATCTGAAATGAGAGTAAAATCTTATAAGTTTGCAGTTATTATCTCAAAATAGCTGAAGCGTGAAACATACATAAAAGAATACAACAGTCCTAAAATATAGGGCTCTACATCAAAGAAAGCTCAGCGGAAACATAATAAGCCGTACAAATCCTAAGGACACTAGAACCTGATGCTCTGATACCACCTGTGACACCCCGACTAATTAAATACCGGGTAGCTACTCCTTTATTAAATTAATACAAAATGCCAAGTTGGTTCAGTTCATAGCATCACTGTCGAAAAACGTTTTAACAATTTCTAACCACCTAATATTTAAAAAGTGAGTTGTCAATTTTAATTAAATCCGATAAACATGCAATAAGTAAATTACGAAATGCTAACATAACCACCACAACATAATGACAATGGAATAACCATAAAATAGTAATGAGTCTGGAGGAATACTCGTCACAACAATCCAAATACAGGAATAAACAAATACTAAGTCTACATCACTAAATTAATTACAACCGAAAATTTGATATAACTGGATAAATAAAGTGTCTAAAAGAAATGGGGCGACATGCCCAACAGATGAGAAAAATTTGATAACATAGAGTCAAGATCGAAAGTGGAGGCGTCTATTGTCAAGGTCCTGTAACTCCCACAGCAGCTACAACACGTCACCTGAACGGAATTCCTATGCTTGGTGTCCTTGTGGATGGGCACCTAAAAGGTTTTTACAAGAAAATATATTTGGAAGCAAACGGGTCAGAGCCCGAGTGTGAAAGTAGTGTAAAATATAGCAAGTGTTTTAACGACATTAAACAATGAATGCAAAACACATGTTAGGACGTGCTCTCACATGAAATACTCACCTCTCGACTATCTGTGCACTCCTAGCGTATCCGTAACCGAATCTAGTTATTTTACTATCAAACTAGTCCACTTCAATATTTGGTGTTTACTAAACTAATCATGGTTTAATTCCCGACGCCTTTATATAAACTGGGAGTTTTACTTTCATTTGATTCTCGGAATTAATCATAACAATTTCTAAGCGTTTTCCCATTTTTAATTCTACAAAGATTAATTCACACTTGCACTTATATAAACAGTTCGCATCGATATTTCATTGCATCAATCTTCTATGAATTATACAATACTGGCACCCCTAGACTAAGCTGCGGTGTGCACATACTCTGCTATCCAATCCTGGTACATAACATACATAAGGATCACATGTTTCGAATCTCTCAGGAACCGTTTTGACAAGTAACAAACACACATAGTGGAGGCGAACATAGTTCACATCACATGGGTCACGCACATACCTACGCTCCCATGATCAGCAGACTTATTAACTTCTCAATAAGTCCTTCTCTAACCCATGTCCTCGAGGTACCAATCTAAATCCCCCCCGTAGGCACACAAAGATTAGATGGTCCTGAATCGAACGTCGACCTCCCGTGATAGCAAGCATGGTAGGTATGTTATACACAGATAACCACATATACTAAGCATTCACACTTCTTAGATATTTTAGTATATTAATAGAGGTATACTTCTCGTTCTTATCCCATCATTTACTGTTATACATTTATAAGTTCCCGTTTTAAATGCATTAGAGTTGTCAACTCTTCTCACGTCGTAATTAGGTATTCGTTTCCAAATCCATAATTGTCATCCGGTTTACTATAAGATTATAAGTTCTACTCCTCAACGTACCCCAAATCCTCACAATTATACCCACTAGTCAATAAGGGAAGGTTAATTCTTCGTTAATTAAGTCTACGGAACATTTGAAATAAAATCAGGCCTAAAAGGCCATTCTGTCAACTCGTTAGAAGTCTTGTTCAAACGAGGTCGTTTGAACGAGTGTCGTTCGAACGAAAGGCTTCAAATGAACTACCAACTTGTTAGAAGGGATACTTTCATCTCGTTAGAAACTCGTTCGAATGAGGTCGTTCGAACGACCTGGGCAGGTCTTCTAACGAAATGGCAAAACACGCCCAAAAATCTGCAAAATCCGATTTTCTTCCTTTTTCTCCTTGCTAAATCCATCCTATGATCATCCAAACTAAGTTTTAATGTGTTTAAGCTACACTAAGTCCTCCTAGGTCACTCTTTAACATACATATGGGGTCAATACCTCCTAGATCAACATGTAATCATCATAATATTCAAATCTTGTCCCAAACCCTATAAACATGAACACAGAATTTAATGTCTACAACTATTTCTTATAAATCCATTTTTTTAAGTCATCAATAGATATATTTTGGATATGAAATTCGTCCATAACTTATTCTACATGCGGTCCTAATATAGGATTACGATTTCTATCTCCAATTTTATGGGTTTTCATCAAACTTTCAATACAAGATATATTCAATTCTAATCATGGAGGAAACATTCACTTGAATTTATGTAATTAAACCACTTTCCTTAGATGTTCTGATTTGATGTTGAAGAATGAAGGTTGATTCTCCTCTTTCCCTCTACAGATTTTTCTCCCAAGGATGGTGATGGTGGCTAGGGTTTCTTTTGGAACCTCTTAGGACTCTCCCTTTAACTCCCGTAGCCCACTACTTGATAAATGCTGAATAATGGACTTAGTGGGTTCATTACTAATATAAAATTAACCTATAAAATTCGTGGGTTTTAATTCCCATATTTTTAAAATTACCAAACTACCCTTTTGGGTTGCTGGTATGGCCTAAAAATGCCCCGGGACCCAAACTAAACCCCCGGCTAGTGTTTTCTGACTATTTAGACCCTTACGAACACGTTGGAGCACTCAAAATGACCATTCGGTTGATAAAAATATAATTCACTTTTTAATTTACATAATTTCGTTCCTGACGCGACTAACACGCGCGTCCCAACTTAAGTTTCCAAATTGTCGTATTTCAGTCTCGCGACAACTTTAATATTTTCAATGTTCATGTATTACCATACATACTCAGATATATTAAATTTTAATATCATAATCAAATACCAACTCACATCTCGCTAGTATTTATACCCGGATTAATTCCCAATTAATTCTCATATAATTTAATTAATCCCTTAAATAAAAATCAATAAAATTATTCATAATTAAATACCAACTCACATCTCGCTAGTATTTATACCTGGATTAATTCCCAATTGATTCTCATTTAATTTAATTAATCCCTTAAATAAAAATCAATAAAATTATGGGGTATTACAGATGCGAAGTAACTCAACTAAACTCAGCATAGCCTTTTCCCAATTATTGGGGTCCGCTACATGAATCTTATTTTTCCATTCCAATTGGTTTAGTGCAATATTTTGGTTAAACTACTTGATATTATGTCATTTTTTACAATGTCCCACCAAGTTAATTTAGGCCTATCTCTACCCTTTGCGTCACCATCATTACTAACTAAATCAATCTTCCTTATAAGTCATCCATTAGTCTACGCTTGATGTGTCTAAACCATCTAAGTCGATTTTCTCTCAATTTATCTTCTATAAGATCTACTTTCACCATTTCATGAATTCTTTCATATATAATTTTATCCTTTTGAGTACTATCAAAAATCCACCTTAGCATTCACATTTCCACCACAATCATTTATTGCACATTTTTTTGGTTGCCCAACACTCTATCCCATATAACATAATGGATCTAATGGCTGTCCTATAAATTTTTCTTTTAACTTCAAATGTATATGCCTATCACATAATACGTCGGTAGCACTTCTCCACTTAACCCACTCTACTTTAATCCTCTGAGTAACATCATTACTAATATCTCCATCGTTTTGGATAATCGATCCAAAATAATAAAAAATTTCATTTCTAGGTATCTCTTGACATGTCAGTTTCGCCACATCCCCTTTGTCTTCTTATTACTACTAAAATTTCACTTCACATATTCTAGTTTATACCTACTTATTTTTAATCCTCTTGTTTCTAGAGTTTCTCTTCACAGTTCTAATCTTGCATTAACCCCGCCTTAGCCTCATCCACTAAAATAATATCATCTGCAAATAGCATACACCATGACACCTCATCTTATATTTTCCCAGTCAACTCATCCATAACAAGAGCAAAGAGATAAGGACTTAGTGCTGAAACTTGGGGGAGACCTATAATAATTGGAAGTTCACTACTTTCTCCGATTGATGTTCTTACTATAATCATGTCTCCATCATACATATCCTTGATCACATTAAGTCACTCATTTTTATGTAGAACCCACCAGATTATATTTCTTGGTATCCTACCATACTCCTTTAATTTTATAAAAACTATATAAAGGTTCTTCTTTTTCTCCCTATACTTCTCCATTAATCTCCTCAATAAATACGTTGTTTCCATTGTTGAGCTTCCAGGCATAAACCCAAATTGATTCTTGGATACTATTATTTTCTATATCAATTTATATTCAATCACTCTTTCCCACAGTTTCATTGTATGACTCATTAACTTAATACCGCGATAATTTGAATAACTTTGTTTGTCCCTTTTATTTTTATAAATAGGTACTAAAATACTCTTTTTCCTTTCATCGGGCATCCTATTAGTCATTGTAATGCTATCAAATAATTTGTAAGATAGGACACTCCTTCCTCTCCTAAAAACTTTCAAACCTCAATAGGGATACCATTTGATCCTAAATCCCTCCCTATTTTCATCTTTTTTAGAGCAATCCTAATCTTTGTTGTTCTAATTCTGCGTAAAAATATATTTTCTCAAGTCTCCTAAGTTCCTTTATATCTAGTCTACTCCCATTATCTCCATTAAATAACCTTTTAAAACAATATTTTCATCTTCCATAATCTCATCATCCTTGACTAGGACTCTCGAATCATTACTTTTAATACACTTATCGTTATTAAAATCTTATATTTTTTTGCCCCTCAGTTTATCAAGCTTGTAAATACTTTTTTCCCTTCTTGTGTTCCTAATTTTGTATAAAGATCACCATACACCTTTAACGTAGCATCTCTTACCATTTTCTTAACTTCCTTTTTAGCCCAATTATATTTCTCAAAATGTTCTTTATTTCTAGTTATTTCCATGTTTTAAAGCACAACCTTTTGATTTTTATTATATTTTTTACTTCTTCATTCCACCACTAAGTTTTTTAGATTATGGCCCCCTGCCTTTTGATTCTCCAAGAATTTCTAACCATATCCTATATGAAATATCTCATATCCTACATGGCCATTAAAATCTCCCCCTATATAGATGATCTCACCTACATGTATTTATTGAATTAATTCATCCATTTGTTTTTAAAATTGTCCTTAAGTGCGCTCATATAATCCTACTTGTGGTGCATTATCACGAACACTATTAATTATATTTTTATCTAATACTAGTTTTACAAGTATAAGTCTATCACCTTTCCTAATAACAATTACGATACCGCCCTTAAGATTCTTATCTACTATTATTTTGACTTTGTTCCTATTTCAATGTTTTCTTGTATAATATAATTTAAACCCTGTATTTTCTATTTCTTAGCTTTCTCATCGACCCATTTAGTTTCTTGTAAATAAGCTATGTTAACTTTTCTTCTTATCATCATATCCACTAACTCTATCCCTTTTCCTGTTATAGTCCCTATGTTCTACGTCGTTAACATAAGTCTACTATCCTGGACTATCTTCTTTATTCACACACGTTCATATTGTTGTAGGAAGACTTACCTATATCTCATCGCACCGAGCGTCGATGCGATGCCCCTTGCCTATTTTTTGATACACCCGGTGGTAGGCGCAATGTCCCTTACCAAAGTTCAAGTACTATATCCAATGTTCTTAATCAAGAAAATATTATCCATAAAAGTCTAATAACATCATGAGAGTTTTAACCAAGAATATAAGATCATATCTCAATTGTGAAAAAAATTGAACACCATTGAGAGAAAGGTCCAAGGTCAGGTTCAATTAAGATAATGAATCAAAAAACAAAGAAAGCAAAGCTTCAACTCAAGTGAAATCTCCAACATCTTATTTAGGATCATTTTCAACTATCATTTTCCCCTTAATTAGAAATTTTGGTTAAAACCTTTTTTTCTCATATATTTGGTGTTACCCAATGTTAGATAGATAAAAATCTTTGAGGCATTGCTATGTTAAAATTATTTTGCATGTGGCAGGTTTCACTCATTCATTACTAAGATGGGACACTATTTTTAGTTTTCAAAGGTATCATCATCCAATCAAAGTTGTAGATCTTACCACATATTCACTCATGATTTTTTTATATATAACATTAGATTTTTCAACTTTCTATAAATCACGAATAAACAAAAATACTCACATGCACATATAGGAGTGAGACACACTTTCACAAGTCTTTTGAAGCTTTGAACGCTTTGTAGAAGATTTAAAATCTATATAATTCTCATAAAATGTCATCAACTTAATGTGTAGTACGATGTAAATTTTCTCAAAGTTTGTCATCAACTCATAAGTGTAATGTATTCTTAAAGTATAAATTTTATCAAAGTTTATAAGACTTAAAAATAAAATTGAATTCATCTCATGAAGCATATGTCGTATTACTAATTAAACTAATAGAAAATTAATCAGACAATCCATTTTGAGTTATGAAAATATTTCAAGGAGTATATCATCTAAAAGAAAAAACGTGATTGATCAAAAATTTGTTTTGAATTGTTTGTTGAAATATATGTACAACCGCAAAGAAGCATGATATATTATCAAATGACATACATGAATCAAATAATCCTAAACATGTTCCAACAAGCTTAATTCTCTTTAAAATAACCAAAGTAATTATAAGATAATAAATCTAGATAAAGACAGGGTTAAGGTTAATAAAGCATGTAAAACCTAGGTACAAGACTAGGTAAAATCCAAGGATAATAAAATGCTAAAAATATATATCCAATGTAAAATCAAGAACAATTTTAATATGCATAAGAACGTAACATACAATGATTAAATAAATAATCAACTTGATGTGACAATCCTAGGATTATTTTTGAAAATCCAAAACAAAGTATTGTCTAAACAAAATTTTTCAATTTATTCAAGAAATAAATTGAGAGCAAATCAATATGAGTTATCAAGAATGATATATATGAAATATAAAGTCACATATGAAATAAATGTACATAGCCCATCATAATATATATGAAGGTGAAATTCCAATAAGGCAATGACCATAAAATAAATATCATCAAGCATTTAGAGGTGGAAGAAATCAATTTCATAATCTTTTAAGTTTGAACTTTAATTAATCTGAAATATTTTTCCTAACCCATACATGACTCACATGAG
This sequence comes from Sambucus nigra, assembly GCA_949130495.1. Taxonomy (NCBI): domain Eukaryota; kingdom Viridiplantae; phylum Streptophyta; class Magnoliopsida; order Dipsacales; family Adoxaceae; genus Sambucus; species Sambucus nigra. Next base: position 187,794,242 of record OX422207.1, read on the forward strand.
GAGCCTTAGGTTCAAATGGGGCATGAGGCACACTTTTCTTTCTTTTCCTCTTTTTTCTTTACCCACATGATAAAAAATATTTTGACTTTTTTCAACCCAAATTTGTCTTTCAACGGGTTGAGGTGCAGATTTTCTAGAATTACAAACTTTTTTACCCTTGTTGTTCTTTACGAAATTCTTACCATGGTTTATTTGAGGAAAAATTCCTCAAATAACCAACTTGTGATAGTGATCACATTTAACTGACTTTGGTTTAGTCATTTGGGTTTAAGACTTGAGACAACCTTTTGAATATGTTGAGCTTTCATCAGCTTCTAATAAAGATCTTTTGTGTGACCTTTCTTATGGATGAGATAAAACAAAGTTCTTTTTAGGTATTTTATGGTGAGGTGCATGATTTTTGATATCAAGCTCGGATGTAAAAATTTATCTTTATTTCAAAATTATTTATAATATTTTCCTTTTTATCTCGAGTTTTCAAAGGAAGTTTTTCAATGCTTGTTTTTTCATTTTGGGAAGATGAATTTATAAAAATTATTTCGCTAGTGTAAGCCAAAATATTAAACTTGTCAAAACCTAACCCTCTTTTATCATAACCTTTTTGGGTTTGCACCAAAATAATTTTCCCAAGTTTATCTGCACTTATCACTAGGTTAATTTTCACCTTTTTGACAAAGTTCAAATAGTTTTGAAGACTTTCAACATTCTTTTTCAAAACGATTTTTTACTTTTCATACGAAAAAAGATCCATTTTTAAAATTTCAAGAGATGTGGAAAAACGTTTTCTCTTGTCTTTAAAACTGATCAAATCTTCATCCTTTTACTTTGAAGTAATATTCTTACTTTTTAACTCATCCAAAAAGTCTAAAAAATACAAAAATGTATACTCAAAACTTTTAAGTTTTTTTAAAGAAGGTAGGACTTTGATCTTCCAAAATGAACAAAAATTTATTTTTATCTTTTAAAAGTGAAAGCTCATTACAAAACTCTATATTTTCTTTTTTTGAGAGTTTTGACATTTTTTTCGAAGTGCTCCACTTACAATCAATAATTGGAGGCTCTTCCCTTAATAACTTAATCTTCTTACTCATGTGAGCATGGTCAACTTGAATATGATCAACTATAAATGCTTTAAGTTGTAAAACATTTTTCTCCTTTTTATATTCTTTGAGTTTAAAGGACAATAAAGTATTCTCTTTAAAACATTTCAAAGGTACATTTTCTTTAAGAATCAATAATACAAAACCTCCATAAGATACATTTTCCCCTTTCTAGTTAGAAGAGCAAGCACAGATCGCAATCCAACCACTCGCCACATCGCAGGTGTCAACTTTGTTGATAATATCACGTTTTCACCAAATCTTCAAATCTTCTTTATAGTAGGAGAAAATTTTTGGTGTCCCAAAGGAATAAGTGAAAAGCCACTATTTGTAGAACAAACTTCCTAGGATGTGAGGTCCTAAAGGCCGGAGGAAGTTTTAAAAAGTGTTTGGCTAATCAAAATAACCTCATAAAGTATTTTTAAGATATAAAAATTATTTAAAGTTTCTCAAGAACAAATTATACAAAATATTTTGTTCCAGTCTTGAGATAAGTAATCAAACATCAGAAAGTTTGAACTTAGAATGATAATAATGGTATTTAAAAAAAATATAAAGAAGGTTTTTATCTTAGTCAAATTTGAGTTCTTTAGCTTGATAAACAATGAAAACCTTTCTAAAAAATTCTAAACCTTATTTTCAAAGGAAAAATAAGATGAATTAAATAGGTGTTTTCAAACTTGTGGGGATAAGATCTCAAACCCTCAAACTCATTTTCAATCATAGAGAATAGGTTGCTAAGACACCCGGCCAATAAAATAACAGGTAATCAGTCCTATGTCAAATTTAATAGGAATCTCATATGGATCATTCTTAGCATCACTGTCGAAAACTTTCTAAACTTACTAACCACCTAGTATTAAAAAAAAAGCTGATGCCAAAATTTTAATCTTTTTATTAACAAGGAAATAATATAATGCGAAAAAAAATAAACATGACATACTAATAGAGTCAAATCACCTCATCAAATAACTTAAAGAAAGTCTTGCCGAATAAACCATCGGCTAAATCCAAACCAAAATAAATTAACAGAGTGTAATAAATCCCATACAATCTAAAATGAAATAACTGAATAAAATCGTGAGCGACATGATCGATATAAACTGAGATAATATTCCTAAACTAGGAATAAAATAAGAGAAGTGCCCATCCAAATCCTGCAACATCCACACATGCTGCAACTGCGAGTCCCTGGAGTGAATTCAAGCCCGGCGTCCCTGTGGCTAGAAACCTAAACGTTTTGAAAATATTTAGCAAGTGATTAAATTGTAATAATTTAAAATGCATGAATGCTCTTCATATTTAAGCTAGTGTCGCACTTCCTTGAGGACAGACTCACCCCTCAACTAATGTGCACACCTAACGCTTTCTTTATATCCCACCTTAATTATCTACCTCGTAACTAGATAATTGATATAACTTCTTTCAACCACCATAATCAATGAGTTTCCTCCATAATAGATATGAATTAATATTCATTCCGAAACCAAAAGTTATTCATATGTTCCACAAATAAAACCCAATTTGTATGTCAACCCAACCCAAAAATCATTTGTTTACACACATACTAAGATATGAATTGAAGACAACAATTAATTTAAAATCAAGTTTAACCACTTGCCTTAAGATTCGTAGTGTCTGATTAATCCTTTGGTGTAGAGATTGTTGTGCTATGAAGAACACCTCTCTTGTTCTTCCTTTTTGGCTCCCAAGAGTCCTCCAAAGATCTCCCTTCTTTTCTCATCTACGTTCTCAAATTTCAAATGTGAGTTATGGCTGCCCACAACTCCCAAACTTAGGTTTTTATCTCCTAATCCCGTTTTTAGTCACATGGTCCTAATTAAAATGGCCCAAATACCCCCCCCCCCGTGTGGGTCCGGTTATGCCTAAAAATGCTCCGAGACCCATTTACCACCCGAGTACACTTTTTTGACTATCTCGACCCATTTGGACTCAATCGTGCACTCAGAATTGACATCCGAATTAATCTATTAAAAGTCTTATCTCACACCCAACTTTGTCTATATCCAACTCCCGGGTGAGATAAATAAATGTCACGTCACTAATACACGTTATGACGTAAATAAATTATTAATATTCACCTAGTAATTTAATTTCATAAATATTAACCATTTACTCTCCGATTAATATTTAAATAAATATTACCATAATTAATTCAATTAAATTACGACACACAAGTAATTTAAATTTATCCGAATTAATTAAATATTAAATGCACATAAATACGGGATGTTACATACTTTCCCCCTTACAAAGGTATTTCGTCCCCGAAATTAGATCATAACTGCGGCGAATAACTCTGGATACTGCTCTCGCATATCCTCTTCCCGCTTCCATGTAGACCCTTCAATACTGTTATGTCCCTATTAAACTCTAACTAGTGGCACCACCTTAGATCGTTTCTTTCGCTCACAGTGACCCGAAATAACCTTGGATTTCTCCTCATATGAGATGTTTGGACACAAATCAATCTCCTTGAGTGGGCCGTGATAGGAAGCCCTCTCAATGGTCACCAATATATAACTCGATGGTCCCCGACCAGGAAGTGCCTCAAACGACGAGCCTATACTCCACCGGCTCTACTATCTTTATGTTAGGAAAATCCTCTCATGCATGGGTGCCAATTTTCTCGTTGCCAAACACGTGACTTTCTTTCGAGAAATTTCCCGCAATAATTCTTGACTACACATGTAAGACTTCCACCTTCAATGCACGATAACGTACTCCTCATTAAGTTCCTGAATTATATCGAAAGACATAACTTATTCAATCTCGCTGATGGACCACAACTCATTTTGGTGTGACAACCCTCCATCCGAAATAGGGGGTGGCCAACCCGATACTCCCAAAATAACGGAATCATGGATGGAATCATTCTCAACATCACAACGAAATAAGAAGTATACGGGATAGCCACTCCTTATTTCAGAAAAACGGGTTGCCAAAAATTTTGATTTTTAAAGTTAATAAAAGAAAACAACTTAACAACCCAATAAAAGAAAGTGGAAATCCAGACGAAATTATATAACATACCCACAAATGTACAATAAGGGACCGAATATGCTGTCTGTCAAATACTTATACAATAAAATTAAACAAATTCATTAAATTAATTAGTACATTACATCAATCAAGTACAAAAGCTTGGGCCTCTCGCCCGAGTAAAAAGACCCGACCTTAACTAGAGTGCAAGGATGACGACGTCTATTTCAAAATGTCCCGTAATACCCGCAAAGCATCATGGCTCGCCAAAGACACCGGGATAGGAAGTCAGATCAGGCATCCTTGCGGGAGAGTACCTGAGCGGATACAAGATGCATGCACAACAAGAAATATGAAGGGTCAGGGCTCGGTTCTATATGATTACCAGATGAATAAAAAGTATGAAAGTTATGAATGATAAATCATGATGAAAAGAAATAAGAATCTACCTACACAATTTAAAACAAAAGCTAAGCAGGAAAATAAAATGAGTAACATTAATCTAAAACTTCATCATGTGCACCAATTATCTCATATGTCTTTTCCTTAACAGGAAGTATATATATAATCAAAATCTTATTCTCTATATGGCATTTTTATCTCAATTTTACCTTTTGTAAAAATCCTTTCCTTATCAGGAAAATAGTCATTTTCAAATGCTCTTTGTGGCACTTCATTATGCTCTTTATGGAATATGTCAATACATCAAGTCCCACTTGATTATGAATAGTTATATTTATATACATATAACGATTCTAAGACCGCTCGTCCGGGTTTCCCCACTATGCGTGCCCGTAAATGACCATCATCTTTCAGGGCCTATCATCAAGACAACCTGGGCACCTATAACGCAAAACGTCAGGAAGCGGCCATGTGCCTGCGGGATAGTAAAGACCACACCCGGAATCTCCTACCCATCGCATAAAATATACAACACAAACACTCACATGGCCTAGGACTATATCCACCCTTCATTCATTAGCCAAAGGGATTCACCTCATGCGCGAACTTCCCTTATGATGTCATTTAGATAGGTGTGTTTAAACCATTTTATTTACCATATTTATGATTAAGTAAATTATCATTTACCATCATCATTATCATTTCCATATGTATGTTTCATTCTATTCGAAACCAGTATCATTTACATTTGTAAATAATTTAACTTATTTAAACCGGAGCCATACGATAAATTATATCGTCATTATAACCTCAAAAGAGTGAATAAACTCTTAATTATCTCCAAATATTTTGGGGTATTACTTTAAAATCCCAATACTATCATACCTCAATGGAATGAATGAACTTTCAATTTATTCTCCCTACATTCTTTTATGGTGTTATTATAAACCATCAAGATTAACATAGCTCAATTGAGCTTCTAAAGACTCCCAAGCATAACACTACATCTCCTAGTTTCATAATAATCAACTAGAAGAAAAGAATGCCCTAACATCAATAGGCATAACCCCAGAAAAGTCCCCACATAACCCATTCCTAGTGTAGGGAAAGTAACTAACTCAATTAAAACTCTAGGACACATAGTTTACTTCATTAAAGAAGGTTCCTAGGCCCTAGACTTAAAAAAAATGAATTGGAACTAAATTAAGAAAATCACTAAAAAATGCAGGGTTTCCGAATCGATTCGGCTTAACCGAATCGATTCGGTCAGCAAGCGAATCGATTCGGACTATCCGAATTGATTCGGTCAGGAAAACCTGACTTCTGCATAGCTGCCGAATCGATTGGACAATACTGAATCGATTCGGTCCACTCAGACCTGGACACTGCCCCTCTAGCGAATCGATTCGCCCCCTGCGAATTTGCCACGTTTATTTTAAGGGTTATGAACCCTAATTCCTCCCAAACTCAAATCTCTTCCAAATTTACACATATCCAACATTATTTAACTACCCCAAATCATCCTACATGATATATAACCAATATAATCCACAATTTTATCATCAAAAACCAAGATTAGGGTTTAAATCCCATAAATTCCATTTTTGATCCATAAATGCAAATACACAACTATCACACAATTTTACTCATCTTAAATCATATATTAGCAAGTAGAAAACTTGCCTTAGATTTGAAATCTCATATTTCTTTGTGGTAAAGGCAACAATCCATCTTCAATCTCCAAATCTCTCTCATTTCTCCATTTTTCTCTTCCTCTCTATGTTTTAAGACATGAAATGAGGAAATGAAATAAGGGGCAAGACTTAAAATCATGGCTTAAGTCTAAAGTCTCCAACTTGAGTGGTTAATACTAGTCTCCAACCGTGTAAAAGAATCCGTAGCACTAGCCTATATTTTCCCGAGTCTATGGTCCGACTCTAATTTAATTAATTTGCCCATTAATTAATTTATTACCTTTCCGAGTCAATGGTACGACTCTAATTTAATTAATTTATCCATTAATTAATTTATTACCTTGGTGTCACTCAACCAATATACCCGGACTCCCTCACTTGGTCCGTATCTTAATATTACTCGAGTCTATATTCCGACTCCAAATTAATTTATTTCTCTCAATAATTAATTTAATACATTGGCATCATTCAACCAGTATATCCGGACTCACTCACTTAGTCTGCAATTAAATATTTAGAATTTAATGCCCCAAACTCCCTTAATAAGTTTGACACAACTTATTAATTTAATTTAACCTTAATGTTTCTTTCTCACATTAAATATTAAAAGCAACCTTATAGTGTTTCTCCCTTACAGTCCCAAATAATCCCAGATTTAATATATCTCCTTACTGTATAGAATTTCCTTCCTCGAATTCAGTCCCAATCCACTCAGTAAGATAAAAGAAAATCAGCTAAATTCGCTATGCCGCTCGAACCAGATGGCGCATCGTTCGAACGACGTGTCATGTCGGTTGAACGACTTCTGACATCGTTCGAACCATAACCAAGGTCGTTCAAATGACCTTAAGAATTTCTCTCTCTTCTCTTCGTTCAAATCAGTGTTCTTGGAAGGAAAACCCTAATCCTTTTTTGCCCAGATATCCTTCACTGTAATTCCTTTTAAGTCTAAACCGAAGGTCTTTATTCCCAAATTCATCCAATCACCACCAAAGTTATGAAATTATAAGAGTTCTTCCCTAAATCCCTTCTAGTTAATAAATCGAATTTAATTTATCAATGAGTTTCCTCTACAACAGATATGAATTAATATTCATTCCAAAACAAAAAGTTATTCGTATGTTCCACAAATAAAAACCAATTTGTGTGTCAACCCAACCCAAAAATCATTTATTTACACACTTACTATGATATGTATTGAAGACAATAATTAATTTCAAAGCAAGTTTAACCACTTGACTTACGATTCGTAGTGTCTGATTAATCCTTTGGTGTAAAGATTGTTGTGCGATGAAGAACACCTCTCTTGTTCTCCCTTTTTGGCTCCCAAGAGTCCGCCAAAGATCTCCCTTCTTTTCTCCTCTACGTTCTCAGATTTCAAATGTGAGTTATGGCTGCCCATAACTCCCAAACTTAGGTTTTTATCTCCTTATCCCATTATTAGTTACATGGGCCTAATTAAAATGGCCCAAATACCCCCCGTGTGGGCCCGATTATGCATAAAAATGCCCTGAGACTCATTTACCACCCTCGAGTACAATTTTTGGACTATCTTGGTCCTTCCGGACTCAGTCGTGCACTCAGAATTGACATCCGAATTAATCTATTAAAAGTTTCTATATCACACCCAACCTAGTCTATATCCCACTCCCGACTGAGATAAATAAATGCCACGTCACTAATACACGTTATGACGTAAATAAATTATTACTATTCACGTAGTAATTTAATTTTATAAATATTAACCATCTACTCTCCGATTAATATTTAAATAAATATTACAATATTTAGTTCAATTAAATTACGACACACAAGTTATTTAAATTATCCGAATTAATTAAATATTAAATGCACATAAATACGGTGTGTTACAGTTGCTTCCCACACATAATAAAAATATGGTTGTAAAATAGAATCTTCACGTTTTTTCATGCAATCTTTTTTGATAGATTCACTTTTGGCACTAGATCTGGTGTTGTAGATGTAGTGTTATTATAGAGAGGAAATCCTTCGGTGCTGCGAACTAGCGGTGAAGCCAGGTTGCGGGAAGTTACAGAGATTTTTGGATTTGGACAAAAGTACTTGTGATAGACCTTCACTGCAACGAGGTAAATCTCCGATGCGCCGAGGCTTTTTCTAGAAATTATGAACAAGTATTTTCCATCCAAGAGTTTGAATATACTTTGAAAAAACACTTTCAGTATGTTTGTCGTCAACCAAGAATACTCATACTTAAAATAAACATATAAGAATATATGTGTTATAAACATAGTATTTCTATAAGAAAAGTATATTTATTCAAATTGTCCAAAACAACTCACAAACAAGTTTTAACACAATTTCTAATTTAAGAAAATTGAATTTAAGTTATGTCAAAACAAAGTTAGTAAATCTAGGTCATTCTAACTCCTTTACATTTACCCTAAGGAGTAAATCTCACTGGTCATGGCATGGGGTAGATTTTCGAATGAAGACGAAGAAGTCTGATCTTGTAGTCTTGGACACGAAACTTTTCGGGACAACTTAGACTATGACTCAAATATGTTTTGGAACGGGATAAGACGATCTAATCTTATGGAGATTTTGAGCATACTTGTGCTCTTACAAGTTTCAAAATTTTCAAAGAAACAACAACAATACATTATGTTCATTAACGATCTGTTAAAATAAAGGAAATTTGGGAAATAATTCAATAAAATTCAAAGAATCTGTTGTTTAATTGCGAGAGAAGAAAAATAATTTTTATTTTTATTTTTGGTGAATGAGTAACAATTTGAAGCACGTGAGAATGTATCCAATTAGTGGCATTGTAAAAAGATACCCCTTTTGAATCACTTATAAGCAATTCATCATGTTCTTGACACTTATGTGATTTCTCGTACCCTTATATGCACAAATAATATTGGGAACAACATTTTTATTTTTCAATTTTCTCATGTAATATCAAAAAGTTGAAACAAGTAAGGCTCTTGACGATTGGTGATCGTACACCCATCACTTTACATTGATTTTTTTAGTATCTAATCTCGTTCGCAAAAGGAATTTTTTTTAACAAAAAATTCAAGTACTATAATAATTTATCACTTAGGGTAAATGAACTAATTATCTTTGAATTAATGATAACGATCAAGTAAGCAAAGGAAAGGGAAAAAACAATTAATAGATTCCAAAATTTACTATATATTAAGTAACTATACCTTTAATTCACTTATAATATTATTTATATTGAGTAAATACACCATTAATGGAGATTTAAAAAAAATACATCCTTAATGATATTGTAAATGTATTATTTGGTTGACGAACATTCAGGTAGTTATAACCTCCTAACCTGAAAAACATATTTTCTCTCTTCATGTTGGGTTGTGCATGTAATTTATTTTTTTGCGGAATTTTCCTAAAATGGATACTTTTTACAGTTGGACTCGGGTTTGAGACATTGGAGTAACATCTCCATATAAAACATGTGGGTAAGTCCAGACAAGATCAACCTCTCCCAGGCCTCACATTAGAGTGGGAGACTTATGAACTAGGCGCAACCTTTTTTTAATAATGATAAAAATAAACCAAGTTAAATACCAGTCTTGAGTTGCTAGTATATCACGTAAAACTAATACTCACTCTATGCAATAACTGAAGTAGGATCAAATTAATGAAGCTTTACGATAGGATTATGAAGGATTTTTTTAATCTTAACATATCCAATAAAGTGGAATTCTCATATGTCTCAAAATGAGAACGGGGGTCGCTTCTCATCGGATACAACAAAGAACCAAGCCATCCTGTGGGAAAGGTTGTCATTGTTGACAGTTCGCTCTGGCTTCCCTTTTTAGGAGATGTTATCTTTAATTTATTTAGAGACATGAGGACGTGACCTCATGCTTAAATAATATATTATTAACCTTGATATGATCATTTTATTTAAAATTCTTCGTTTGGTTAAAACAGAAATACATTTAAACTTTTTCGAGTTAAAACATACTTCACCTTCGACTAGGTATATTATATCTCCCCATGGACCAAACGGGGTCGAATAGTATCTAGTAATTATTCAAAATCATGGGGCTCATTATTAATATTTTTTCCTTTTGTTTAATAGTGGGATGCGTCATCGGGTGAAAATCCAACAAATGAGACTGCGTGCAAATTTTATGGATATCCAATTCTTAGTGTTTACCCCTCTCTATTACTATGTTCGAGTAGTAACTGTATACTATTATATGAGTGCATATAATTCGAACATAACCCCAGAACTAGGGGTCCTCTCTTTCTCTAGGGATCAATTCAATTTCGTCCTCAATTAGATGATCAACGAGTGAGGGAGATGTAAGGACTAAATTTCCAATTGAGTCTTAATGTAGTTTTGACTTATTCTATGAACAAAACATGTTTGAGTCATATACATTCTTTTATTGTCTGATCCCACAAGTCTATGACGTATCTAAGATTAATTGAAGACATTGCGGCAAAGCTACGTGGAATTAATCATGCTGAAGTTTAATTAGTGCAATTTATCGTCTTCAAAGGTTTTATTGCATTCCGAGATCACACAGGGATGAATGCATAATGTTAATGAATCTCGGAATTCATTTTATAAAGTAAGAATGTTATTTTTAAAGGAAAATGTTTTAAAAGAGGTTTAATTGTTTACACTTCGTTAATGTCAGATAAGGACGGATGAAAAATTGGATAAGAGTTGGTTTTAATCAAAACTCTATTTAAATTAAGAACTCTATCTGACGACGTCGTTCAAACGATATTTGATGTCGTTCGAATGAGATTCTAACACTAACTCAATTTTATTATAAATAGAGGTGTCTAGTTTCCTCGAAGTGTGTGCATTCTGAAAAAATAGTTTACGATCCAGAAATCTATTTGCACATATTTTCTAAGGCTTCAAAGGCTTAAACACATCCTAAGAGTTTGTAAAGATATGAGCTTTTATTATCATAATGTTTATGTGATCCTTGTTGCACCAAGTTGAGTTTGTTCATCATTGAACACTTGTGATTGCTAGTTTTACGGTGGAGAAGCGACGAACATCGTGTTCAACATCGTAGACGGCTCAAGCCTTATCAGTGGACACCGAGACATTCGTGGAGTCGAGTGTTGTGAATGAGCATCGTGGAAGATGAAATTTCTTAATGGGCACTATTGAAGAATGGTAGAAGATCAGAAGGAGCGTCAAGACCCGTGGGGATCGAGTCTGTGTGTAAGGCTAATCTGTCTTTGTAAAACCATTGTTCACAGTGTTTGTGTGGCTTGGGCCATCCGAGTTTTTTTTTTTTCCGATTTGGGTTTTTCCTCGTACATCCGGCGTTGTGAGTATCTTTACTTAACTTTACTTTCTTTAATCACTAGATGCATGTTTAGGATTAATCAAGATAAAATCTGGTGGACCTACAGGAGAAATTAAAAAGAAAGTGGTGGTTCTTTTTCTGATTTTTATTGTTTGACACAATAAGAATTTCATCTTTATAGTCCTGTTTCCGGGATTCCTCCTCCATTCTCAATTTAGTAATGAGTGACTCTAGTGAAAATTCTTTAGACTTATGCCTCAAAACATTTTTAAACTCTTTGAACAGTGGAGGCAATTTATCAATAATCACAGTCACCTCAAATTTCTCATCTAAAGACATGCCCTCGAAAATCATTTCACGGATAATCATTTGCAAATCATGGGTTTGAGCAACAACAGATTTGTCATCCGTTATTTGAAATTTTAAATAACGGCTGACGGCATATTTTTTAGCACTCGCCTCCTACATGTCATATTTTTTAAATAGTGCATCCCAAACATCTTTTGCAGTTTTATAATTGGCATAGTAGTCATAAAGTTCATCACTTAGAGCATTCAAAATATAATTCTTGCACAGAAAATCATTTTCCTCCCAAGTTCTAATTGTTTTGCTTTCCTCAACAGTAGGTGGATTATTTACTATGGGTTTATCAAATTGAACACACGATGTGACTTTTTCGTAGTTAAATAAAATAGCAGTTTTTTGCCCAACGTTTAAAATGGGTGCCTTCATATTTGAAAGGCTTATTAAGGTTGCTTGAGTTAATTTCGTCCATGGTAGAATTTCAGAACACCTTAAAATTGTTGTAGCAGCAATTTAAATGCAGAAATAAATAAGGAACGAAATTACCCAATTAGGAGCTGATAAACCGAAACCGAAAAATATAAGAAAGTCGAAACTGGACAGTCTAAAAATGTGGCTGAGTCGCGGACAATGTCTCTCTCTTTAAGGTGTTTCGCGGCTCTGTCTCCAATTTGTGCCGACAGCGTATAGCCCCGTCACCCCCAGGATAAAATAGCCTCAGAAAATCTAACTACGAACTCGTAGCACAAACCAGATTCGTTCAATCAACACCCATTCAAAATTTTGCTCGATTCGGTGTTATAATTAATCTGGGCAAGAGGATTAATTATTTCTGTCTTGTAATAATTATTCAGGGGACGAATATTTATTTCTGTGTATGAAATAAATTTTTTTTTGCTGAGAGTTGATATGAGACTATGTGAAAATGGAGGTCTCAACCTCCTTTTATGTAAAAAAAAAATTACCGTTAGTGGCAAAAACATGGAGAGAAAACTGGAAACATGGGTGGAAAAATTCAACAGTAAAAGGCCCACGTTTTTTTCGGAATTAATTACCGTTCAAAATGCCGGCCGGACGACGACGCACGCGCGTGTGACTTGGTCCAATAAATCCCCCACCCATACACATAAAACATTGAATGCCCAAAGGACTGAATATTTAGTCTAAAAAAAGAGTATATTAACTCTAATCAAATTTTATAACTTGTGCTAAAGGCACTTTCAAGTTTTGCACCTTACAGCTATGAGCTGTTCTAACAAAACCGCCCAAGCTCGTTTACATCGATTCACCATATGGGTGACCCGCCTCAGTTTAACTGGGTACAAAACCAACCCGCATTGAGAAAACCAATCGATCCCTCACGGCCAATAAAAAGAACCCTCTTCTGTCAACATGCCTGGGTCTCAATTGAACCATAATGAGAAATAAAAACCAACTCAGCGTAGATAGGCCTAAAATCAAACCGACCTACCGTGAGTATAAACCAACCGTGATAATTTGTGAAACAGATATAGCTGAGAGTGAAGTTATGATCGACCTTGATTTTTTTTTTAATTGTTGAATCACCCCAACCTCTAGTATAGTTTGTTGCAGAGGTATTTCCATCAGGTATTGCTCGAATCATCTCTGGAAGTGTAAGAAACGGATATGGGGATATAAAGGGATAGGTTTAATTTATGATGATAGAAGAAGAGGAAAAGGTTCATCCTTTCTAAAAAGAAAATCTATAAATTAAAGTTGAGACGGAGCTTACCGTTCCATGAGCTGGAGAGGGCGAAGTGGCCGTCGGAGGAGAGGACGTCGCCTTGGACAAAGTTGGAGTGGCGACGGGGGACGCAATAAGGTTTTTTCTACCTTTATGAGTTGCTAGAGGATTATGGATTCATAAAGAAATGACACACGACAAACGAAATGAGGTCAGATACTCGGTTATCAAGAAATGCCCTGTTCTAGACAAAATGACATACCGGCCACTCTCACTTTTTAACAAATTTTATAATAAGGTGAACCAATGATGTGTTTGGAAACTGAAGGGGTAAGGGTTAGGAGGCGACTTATCGAGGGTTTTTATCTAGAAGAGGGCATGCGAAATGACACATAAAGGTTAGATGCTCGCTTATTAAGAAAAAAAAAGGGCGTTGGAGAAAATATTTAGGAGGTGTCACGTGGACACCTTTAGTGAGAAGAAGCTTTAATTCTTTTGTATGGGTGATTTTTTTTAGCGCCATGTTTTCTGTCAACAGCCACCGTGTCATATCATTTATTTAAAAAATAATCTCATCGGAGCAGTTTGATAGAAAAAACTAACGTTTTCTTTCAACCTTGGAGTTTACAAACATTTATCAAGATATTTGTTCATCATAAGCCTACAAACAGTGGACTCTGCAAACATGTAATGGCAACATGATCAGGGGCGTAACCAGGAATTTATATTCGGGTGGGTTGACTTAACACTGATTTCCGGAGGTTCAGGGGCGGGAGCCCCTGAGTTGAATTTTTTTGAGGTTATTTTTGAGTATTTACTTAAAAATAATGAAAAAGAATGTTAATTAAAAAATATAGGCGCAAAATAATGCCCAAAATAATGGTTCGTATAGTTTTTTTTTTTTTTGAAGTGGATCATTGAGGTTTGATTGTTTGGGTGGGCTAACTTTTTTATTTATTGGGTGGGCTGTGATGTATTGGACCTTAAAATTTACACTAATTTTTTTTTTTAAAGTGACCTGGGCTTAAACCCGGCCTAGCCCTCCATATGATTACGCCCCTGAACATGATCTGTCTTTTTAATCGGTGTGTGTGTGTGTGTGTGAGAGAGAGAGAGAGAGAGAGAGAGAGAGAGAGTGTGGAGGTCTTCTAGGCTACTTGTAATAGCAACATGATCTGCATTTCCGATCGGACGAAGAAAATGAGCAAGGATGGTGGTCTGGTGAGAGAGAATGGAGAGGTGTTGTCGAAGTGGTATGGAAACCCATTTTGAGATGTTTTTTTTTGTCAAACTGCTACATGTGGAGATGTTAAAGGATTTCAACCCAAATAAAAGGTTTAAGTAGAGTGGGGTCTCCATATAGGAAATTACGGTTTATACAAAATCACCCTTTTGTATAGTATTTTAGAGTATATATAAGATAATGGAAACTAATTATTGATATGATTTTCCTTTTGTTTAATTACGGGATGCGCTATAAGGTTGAAATCCAACAAATGCGATTACGTACACCTTTTGTGGAGCTCATCTAGGAAATTATATATTTATTATCCAAATAACTCATGTACTAGCTTCATTATCGCATATATGTTTTTCATGGTGTAAATTAATTTATGATACACATTCTCAAGTTATATTTCTATAACATCTAATAACTTTTCTAAAGAAAGATGAGTGTTACTTGAATATTTGAGTTCATAGATTTACAATTCATCTCTTGTTGTCAATTATTACAGCACCAATATAATTACCTAATTTACCCTTATAAATTTATTTCATAAGGAAAATAATAAGGATTAACGCTTAAGATTTTTTTTAACAGACACGTATTTTATTTTCTTCACAATTTTCCCTTTATTTTTAAGAACTCTTAGAAGGGATAAAAGTAACTCTCACGATATAATCCCTTAAAAACATGAAGAAACACATTTAAAACGATTAATGTTTCATATTAAAAATGTACTTTAAAGTAAGTATTAAACTGAATAAAATATTTTTATAGATGATGTCGTATCATATAGTCATATTTTTTTATTTAAATTTTATCCTTTTCTCTCTTCCAACTCATATTTTCATATTTTCTCAATAATTTATAAATATTCTATTGGTTTATTTTCACGTATCATAAAACCTTTCAAACTTTATGCAATATTTTATAATAAATATTTCATAAAAAAATCTTATAATGGGTTTTTCCAAGCAAACAACCTTTCGTACCTAGCGAAAATAACAGCGCAATGCTGCTTCAAGATAGCTACATTGAGAATTCGAGGGAACATTTTGTCTATTTCCTAATAGAACTACATGTCGTCGTGGTGACTAAAAATGATGGAGACACTAGACATTTACCCATATTTTTATTGTTTTTCGTAATCTCCACTAATGAGTCTTTAGATACTATCAATGCTCTCATAAACTCCAAAATTCAAAAAATAAATCCATCTCTAAATTCGTCTCGAGATATAGAATGAGTTGAGAAGTTGGTGTTACTATTATGCGTTACAATAACTTTGATTTTAAAATTTTAATAGTATTAAAATACACATAAAGCATCTTGAATATGTTCTACACATGAATAAGTTTATTCATTGCACATTTTGATCTCTTTAAATTTCTTCATTTCCTTATTTGTTCATTGTTCCCTATTTATAGGTATATATATATAATTTCATCTATATATTTTATCTACTTCAAGGGTAGTCATAATATATGGAAGTAGGCCATTTATATACATATACAAGAAAATTATGACACCCCGCCTAATTAAATACCGGGTGATCAGTCCTTCATCCAATTAAAATAGGAATCGCATCTGAATCATTCTTAGCATCACTGTCGAAAACCATATTAATTACTAACCACCTAATTAATCAAGTACATAGGTGCCAAATTTTATCTTTCATTAAACAGATAAATATACATCCAGAACAAAACTAACAAATCCATACACACCATCACTGAGTCAGAACATGATGATGAATAAATAACAAAATGATTGGCCGAATAAACCATCGGCTATAAATTCAAATCCCACACAATAATCCAATGAATAAATAAATACTCCAAAAATTAATTTGAAAATTAATGGGCAACACGTCCTAAATGGAACTATAACCGTAATAAAATATCTAATCTAGGAATGCAGGAAATATGCGTCTAATCCAATCTCCAGCATGCATCCACATATACCGTAACTGCGTATCCCTAGAATAAAATTTCAAGTCTGACGTCCCTGTGGATGGACACCGAAAAAGATTTTTAAGAAAAAAATTATTTTGCAAACGGGTTATAAAAAATGTTTAGCAAGCATTTGATTGCAATGAATGAAATTCATAGAATATATTGTTCATATTTAATTTCGCAGTCGCACTCTCTTGAAGACAGCCTCACCCCTCTTTTACAGTGCGCACCTATCGCATTTATTTTATCCTATCTGGTCATTACTCGGTTCAGCTAGACACAATAGCTACCTACACTCCCCTTATAAGTTAACCACACTATCATAATTAGTATAATACATATAACCCTCGTCTATATGAATATACTAAATGTCACATCAATACTATTAATAAATAGTCACACATCATCTAAATATATACACATATCTCTCACTACGCATATATATAAATACACTGCATCTTCATAGGTTGGTCCTATTAGATGCATCCCTCGTACATGCTATCGGGTGCCAAGCATATCTCGTGTCACCTCTAGTCACTGGGTCAGAATCTCACCACCGATTCCAAATCGTAAATAAATAATGAAGGTGGTTATAAATACATAAGCCTTAGGATTTCGATGCACATTCCTTAAAGACCTGTGCGGCGTCCTGCTCTCATCACAGTAGTAGCCACTCGAGCATTATAACCTGGAGCACAATCCAAACCTTGCTGAAATCGCCAGGGTGGGATCGCGCACTACGCTTAACCTCCTGGATAGCATTTTAGAGCAACAATATAAATAAACACAATGTGTATTCAACTCTCACATGAATATATATATATAAAAAGACTAAAATGTCCCCGTATAGGCTCGGTTATATGTAAAAAGGTCCCGAGACCCAATCACTACCCCCAGACACACTATTTTGACTATTTCAACCTCTCCGGACTCAACCGTGACCTCAAAATTGCCATTTGAGTCATTCTATAAAATTTTCCAATTTCGACCTCAAAATACGACACACGTAAAATTTAAAAATAATCCGAGTTAATTAAAAATCTACATTCTCCAAATTAAATAAATTCCTCCAAATTTATAAAATTCTGTTTCACCAAACTAATTAAATTCCATGTCCTTAGAATTACGGGGTGTTACAAAAATGGTTCCTAAAAGTCGTAGTGATTAATTTATTTTTATAAACAACATGATTTATTTCACACCAAGAATATTTTTTTTATAAAATATTACATTATAATACTTACATAAATCAATCTTGCATATTATGTTGCAAAATTTGGTGAAGAGAAAATTTAGAAAAAAAATCATTTACACCTCATGCAAACAAGAAGTATCACTCTTTAACTATAAACTTTTTTTTTTCAATAAAAAACTCTAGAGAGAAAATTAGCCAAAGAAAATTAAAGCCTCAAAACTCTTAGTTCAATGAAGTACCTAAATCTGGAACAATAGACTGAACACATGCAACCTAAGTTAGAGGTGGAAATTTTGGAAATACCACGACACAGAATTCACACAAAATTGACTTGTCTTGGGGTGTTTGTGTCCTTTTTGTGCCTATTTTTATGAATCACTATCCGAATGTTTCAAGTTCATGGATAATTTTGGGCACACAATTGACCCAAAATTGACACGAGTAAACACGATTTAGAACCAATAAACACCCTATTTAGGCCCTATTAAAAACTAATTACTTACCCTATTTATATCCGATTTATTATACGATCTCAATTGTCACTTGAACAATAATAATTTCATATCATGGACCATTGATGTCATAAATTAATATTGATATATAATATGGGATAGCGTTTATTTACAATAATGACAAATGATACCTTCTATACGATAATAAGTTTGAGGGATCAAATTCACATTTCATTATTTGGTAGGTCAATTGGATGATACATGCTGAAGTGGATGATAGATATTAGACACATCATCTTTATATGGATGTAGTATGTAGTTGTCAATAATATGAAGCCAACCAACTAATCGCCACTCAACAAAGGATGCATAACAAAGTTTCATACTCGGTGCTCACAAGAGTTACACAACCTGCGATTAACTGTAGTATTTGAAACAAAATGAAGCTTTTCGTGAGAATGATGAGGGATTTTTGTGCAATCTTAAACACGTCCAAAAAAGTGAAATTCCCACATGTCTCAAAATGAGAGTGGGTCTCACTTCTCTATTCGATACAACAATGAACTAGAACACCCTGTGGGAAAGGTTTCCCCTATTGCAATTTCACTTAGGCATCCCATTTCACGAGAATTTCTCTTTAATTTTTTTAGAGACATGAGCATGCTGTGACAACCTGCTCACCAAAATAAGGGGTGGCCAGCCCAATACTCCAATATAACAGGAATCATAGATGGAATCATTCTCAGCATCACAATAAAAATATAGAGTATCCAGGATAACAACCCAATATTTTAGAAAACGGGTTACCAAAAATTTCGTTTTTAAAGTTAAAGAAGGAATTTAAACAACCCAAATCCTGAAAAGATAGGGGAAACCCCAAGACATATATAAATAATACAACAAGAATATAATAAAGGGATCGAATGTGCAGCCGGTCAACAAACTATATAACATCATTTAGACAATTTCATTAATTTATACAATAAATTTCATAAGACATTTATAAAAGCTTGGGCCTCTCACCCGAGTAAAGAGACCCGATCATAGCTAGAATAAAAATCATAACGTCTATACCAAATGTCCCGTAATACCCGCAATGCATCACGGCTCGTCGAGGATCTCGGAATAGGGATTCAAATCAGGCATCCTTGCGACGAAGTACCTGAGCGGAGACAAGATGCATGTGTAACAAGAAATATAGACGGGTCAGGGCCCGGTTCTATATGATTACCAGATGAATAAAAAGTATGACAGTTATGAATAAGATCATGCTAGAAAAGAATAAAACTTATCTACACAGTTCTAAAACATAACTAAGACAAAAAAGAAAAGCATGAGTAACATAAATTTAAAAGCTTCTGTTTCATTATTATATTCCTTATCAGGAACTCATAAGTTCAACATTTATGCTCTTTACTAGCATTTCGTTTCCTTATCAGGAAAATATAATTATAATTTTAAGCTCTTTATGGCTTTTATTTCAATTACATGCCCATCGTGACATTACCATTCCTTAACAGGATTATAATCAACATTCAATGCTCTTTGTGGCATTATATTGTTCTCTTTGTGGCACTTCTTTATGCTCTTTATGGCATGTAACCCATCAAGTCCCACTTGATGATGAATAGTTATATTTATATACATATAACGATTCTAAGACCTCCCCTCCGAGTTTCCCCACTGGGCGCGCCCCTAAATTACCATCATCTTCCAGGGACTATCTATACAAGACAACCTGGGCACCTACAACGAAACACGTCGGGAAGCGGCCATATGCCTGCGGGAGAGTCAAGACCACACCCGAAATATCCTCACCAGCGCATAAAATATAACATAATCGCTCATATGGCCTATGGACTATATCCACCCTGCATTCACTAGCCAGGGGGCATCACCAAGCACAGTAACTTCCCTTATGATGTCATTTAGAGAGGTATGTTTAACCAAATCATCATTTATCATATTAATGATTAAGTATATTATCATTTACCATCATTATCATTTCCATTTCATTTCCATTTACCATTTTCAACTTCTGTTTACATTTTTTGCAAATGCATGTTTCATATTATCCAAAAATCATAATCAGTTACAATTTGTAAATACATTACCTTTGTAATCCAGAGCCCTACTTAAAACATCTTATCATAGTAACCTCGATAAATAAATAACCTTAAAATTTTCTCCCAAGGTTCGTTGTGAAGTTATGATAAACCATCAAGACGAATCATAGCTCTATTGACCTTCTAAGGTCTCCCAAGCGTAAGACTACATCTCCTAGTTTTTATATAAATCAACTAGAAGAAAAGAATGCCCTAACATTAATTTTAATAACCCCGGAAAACCCATTCTAAACCACCTCTATTCTAAGGTAGCTTTCCCACTCATCTAGAACTCTAGGACTCTAAGTTTACTTCATTCAAGAAGGTTCCTAAGTTCCTATCCTAAAATAGAAACAATATAAAGAAATTTAGGATTTATAGTGAAAAACAGGGGACCGGTAGACCGGTCCCAATACCGCGGTCGATCGCGTCTCCAGATTTTGCCTACAAAGAAAAATAGAAAGCTCAGAATGGAGGGGCCGGTCGACCGGTCAGGGAATCGCAGTCGACCGCGCCCAGGATTTAAGCCTTTGTAGGAAAGCAGTAAGCCCTCCCGTGAAGGCCCGGTCGACCAGTCCTGAGATCGCGGTCGACCGGTCATAGCAGACCTAGGGTTCTTCCTTCTTCCAAAATTAAACCCAAGTGAAAATTTCACTTTTACCAAATCCCAAATCTCTTTTATTTTGAACCCAACCAACAACCTTTATCTACCCAAAGATTATTCTACATGATTTATAACCATTACAATTCACAATTTTATCATCAAAACCAAATCTTGGTTTAAATACCAAAATTTCCATTTTTTGATCTCCAAATATATATATATATATATAAATATCACACAATTTAATCATCTTAAAACATATATTAGAAAGTAAAAAACTTGCCTTAGGGTTGATATCTCAGATTTATTTGGAGAAGAAGAAATCCCAAATCCTCTATCTTCCAATCTCTCTCTTTTCTTCTTTTTCTCCATTTCTCTCTCTTTCTCTCTAACTCTCTTGTTTGGTAAGACACAAATGAGAAAAAGAAATAAGGGGCAAGACTAAAATCGGGTCTTAAGTCTAAAGTCTCCAACTTAAGTGGTTAATACCACATTAAAATGACTCGCGAATACGCGTTTAAGCTAGAACTAGGTAAAAGTGTCCGAAACCCAAAAATACAATATGGCACTTATTTTGACTGTCTCGGACATTCCGAGACTAACTACACTCTCTAAACTGGCATCCAAATTTTTTATAAATTACTTCGAGTTCCAATATCATTTAAACTATCGTGCCATTTAATATATATGACACTATAAATCACACCACATTAGGATATTTACCTACATATTCGGTAAATATACCACATTCCAGTAAATATTAACTCTATCTCATTCAATTAATATTTACTCCGGTTCCAACATTTTATACAATTACCTTATGTGGTAAAATTTATATAAAATAGGCCTCCCAAAATCGAGGGTTGTTACATACTCCCCGCTTTATGAGGGAATTTTGCCCCCAAAATTCGGGCATACCCAAATCTCATAAAGGGTATACTACTCTAAACTAGGATTATGCCATCCTAAACAAACCCCTAGTTATCGCAATCGTCCTAAATGGACCCAAACTAAGGTCGACTTTATCGATCTCAACCTACATCATTTGTGCACTAGCATAGCACGAAGCGTTCCTCACTAACTATTGATTATACCTTCTTAAAATGGAAGGAAATACCCAACACAACTCAGTATAAACCGCCTTAATCCCCCCCTCGGGGATATATGTACCAACGCTAATTGGTTTAACCCCAACACAAATCAACTTTTCTTCGCATTGACTTATCTCATCGTGGCTTATGTCTCGAAAGCCAAATCTTTAGAGAAATGTCACGAGACCACTCCATGTCTAAGGAATATATTACCCGTTGGTTCCATCCAACGAGTATGCGAATTACTCAACCGACCACGCTAGGCCACTCACAATGCCATGCCTTAGGAAATGATCCATAAGGCCATTCAATAGCCTAATGGTTGTACAGGAATTTCTATCCATATACTTACTGCACCCATCTGCTATGTATTCGAAGGCGCCCGCTCGAGATAAGCCTTTCGATCCTAAGTCAGTTTCCTCCCATACATCCATCCACCTTAGGGTGGTAGGATATACGCCATTTCCATACGGTTCCCATTTCATCATGGAAACTTTTTACCAAACCTCCGACACGAATATCTAGTCTTGGTCCACCCTATTTTTAATAGGCACCTCCCACGGTTCTACCATTCCTTCTTCAAGAATGGGGTGTACTCTTCTACATGTAGTCCATCCATAATGGTCGGAATTGCACCAGTCTGGTCAAACGATTAACAATTTTCCCAAATAGGACCATGACCAGAACGGTCCTTGCACTTTAATGCAAACGCCTATGAATATACCCCTCTTCATTCCACCGATACTCTTCTTCGCACGAGTAGGTGAAATGGACAATCACAGACCAAAATTGCTCTCGCTACAAAGTCTTTCGAGTCGTACTCGCTTTATTTGGCTTTCCATGCCAAAACCAATATTTCCGACGGGTTTCTTACTCGACACATCCATTACCCCAGTCGCATTTCTTTATAGAATGAGAAAATCTAAATGATAGTTCTTCAAGAACTCCAAACACTAACTAAATTTTCTCCCCCGACATACTGCAACCACTTGTTGCTTGCAAGAAAGACTAAATTTCTGCCCAGGAAGTAGTGCCTCCATTTCTTTAAGGCAATTTCCACCGCAAAGAATTCTAATTCAAGTGTGGGATAATACTTCCCTCAAGTTTAGGCTTGTGAGACGCATAGACCACGGGTCCATGCTCCAATATTATTACTTCCCAACCTGGCAGAGACTTATTTATTAAATCCACCCCCAAACTTAACCACATGGAATCGGGAGTAGAAGTCAATTCATCCATTCAACTCCCGAAAGTTAATTTATCAACATAACATTCTAATGAAGGAATGCCTTATCTTCTTCGACCTCACCTACCCAACCTCTCGAGACCCCATAAATCTCGTTCCTAGTGACTTAATCCCTCCTAGAGTTAACCCACAACCTATTTGTGGTCAACTCCTTACAGCCTTCCTAAACTAACGTCTCATACCCTAAATACCTAATCATCATAATAATACTAAGGTTGATCTATATATACCCTATCTAAGTCATAGATATATATAATACTAAACATATCCCTAGTGTCCAAGACCTATCTCAACTTCCGACATTCGCTCGGTTTCATGCGTGGGACGTCTCGCCGAAGCAAAATCCAAACAAGGAACCCTCCCATTACACTACTACCTTGCATCGTCGGTCATTGAGATGTGACGGTCTAAAACACATAATCGGGATCGATAAATTTTAATTTGCAATAATTTTAACAAAATTCTACTTCTACGTCTTACCATAGCATTATTAAAGATTTTAACTCATCAAACATTCACTTTCTGTGAAGTCTTTCAAATGCATATCCCCTTATATAACATGGCCTTCTTATCAAGGAACAATCCTGAAGTCTCAATTCAACTTCGTATCTCAGTCTCCCTCACATCGATCAGAGGAGAGAACTATATATAGTGCTTCTATCTCGCACTTTAATAGCCCTTAATCACTCTTCTATGTGATTCTCGGCTAATCCTTCCAATACCACTTCTAACAACAAAATAAGTAAAGTAAAATAGAAAGAAAAGGATAGCATCTCTCCAATCACAACATCGTTAAGTGTTCATGCGGCGGAGTGTCTCGCCGAAGCGAAATCCAAACAAGGAACCCCTCAGACACATGCCTACTTAACTAGTTGATCATGGAGATAAGCATAACATTCATAAACAAAACAAACAAATAATCAAACACTCACATAAGGTAACTAAATGATTAATAAAATCTCCTACCTACTCGATCCACCTCTATAAAGTCTCAACATGTATTCAGGAGAGAAATCATAGAATAACTAGTTCCATTTTGAACTAGAAGTAAGATAGTCTTACAATTTTATTTGCATGCTATCATTCCAAATCAACCAAAATATCTTTACTTGCGTACTATACATAAGATAAGAGAAAGGAAAAGTAACATCTCTCCACTCCCAACGTCGTTAAGGTTCACACGTGGAGCGTCCCGCAAAAGCGGAATCCAAACAAGGAACCCCTCCTATGCATTACTACTTAACCTTGTTGGTCGTGGAGATAAGTCATAACATCCATATATAATGCAAACAAGCAATAAAAACATTCATACTAGTTTTCACATATAGCACATATGCCTTTAAAATATCATCACTCATTTTATAACGAGCGAAGAGATCATAAAACTTCCCTACCACGGAAGTCATATAGTTACCTTTCTATAATAATGTCGATACTATTACAAACTCGATATGCACACCCGAATCTAGAGTAAACACAATACTACTCTATCTTATCCTAAGGTATACACCACCCACTAATAAGTTGGAATTCCCACCAACAGTTTATGCCAATCACTCCGGGTCAATACCAATGGATCTCAGACTCCATATTCGAGCCTTATACGAACCAATATTACTTCCATCAACTCCCCAACTAGGCACTTTATTTTTTCTCTTGTTCTCCAATCAACGTAATGAAAACGTGTGGTTCTTCCACGTTACTATAGCCCACGCAGTTCCTTTTACTTTCGCAATAAAAAAGAACACGCTCTCGGCCTCCTCTTCCTCAGTTCAATGAAACCTTCCCAGGCGGATGTCCACCAGTGCGGTTTCATGATCACTGCCCCATCAGAAGTGTTAGCGACACTTATTATGGAGCCTATCATTCCAATGGAGGGTTCTTTCTTCCTTATCCCTACCTTTCTTTAGTGCACTATCTCCCTAATCGCACAACTTTCTTCACATGTCGGCCTCTAATTGAGCCTCGCGTGAACACTTGAGGATCTTACCTTCTCCTCCTTCCAGTTATCCCAGAGAAACTTACAATAGGAAGTATCTACCGGGTTCCTCCATGGGCAAAACTTCCAGCACCCAAAATAAGGTGACTACATTCCCACCATTTCCATACTACTCCTACGGGTGAAGAATTCTCCTCCATCCTAATTCTGGGAACTTCTCTACTTCAATTTAACATCACTTGAAATCTCAAGCTTAGTACCACTTTCTACTTCTAGCGGTACTTGGGAAACTACATCAACTATAATTAGTAGTCGTAGTAGAAAGATAAGAAAATGCCACAAAAAGAAAGCGACCACCAAGGCAGTCCTCATCTCTGACCACAACTTACAGTTCCAAGCAGTCCCATCTCATAACTCCTTCCCAACAACCTTCTTTGGTATCCTTCAATCGACCTACGAATCTCACACGAATGCGCAAAAGATGTTATAGATTCTACCCCATGGCAGAAGAACGAAATCTCACAAGAGAATTCAACGATCTTAATCCTAAGGCTCTATGTTAATCAAAAGCAACGCTAAAGACTTAAGGCGTCCACACATATTCCTAAGGACTCTAGAACCTGATGCTCTGATACCATCTGTGATAACCCGCTCACCAAAATAAGGGGTGGCCAGCCCAATACTCCAATATAACAGGAATCATAGATGGAATCATTCTCAGCATCACAATAAAAATATAGAGTATCCAGGATAACCACCCAATATTTCAGAAAACGGGTTGCCAAAATTTTTGTTTTTAAAGTTAAAGAAGGAATTTAAACAACCCAAATCCTAAAAAGATAAGGGAAACCCCAAGACATATATAAATAATACAACAAGAATACAATAAAGGACCGAATGTGCAGCCGGTCCACAAACTATATAACAACATTTAAACAATTTCATTAATTTATACAATACATTTCATTAGACATTTATAAAATCTTGGGCCTCTCGCCCAAGTAAAGAGACCCGATCATAGCTAGAATAAAAATCAGAACGTCTATACCAAATGTCCCATAATACCCGCAATGCATCATGGCTCGCCGAGGATCTCGAAATAGGGATTAAAATTAGGCATCCTTGCGGCGGAGTACCTGAGCGGAGATAAGATGCATGTGCAATAAGAAATATAGACGGGTCAGGGCCCGGTTCTATATGATTACCAGATGAATAAAAAGTATGACAGTTATGAATAAGATCATGCTAGAAAAGAATAAAACTTATCTACACAGTTCTAAAACATAACTAAGACAGAAAAGAAAAGCATGAGTAACATAAATTTAAAATCTTTCGTTTTATTATTATGTTCCTTATCAGGAACTCATAAATTCAACATTTATGCTCTTTACTATCATTTCGTTTCCTTATCAGGAAAATATAATTATAATTTTAAGCTCTTTATGACTTTTATTTCAATTACATGCCCATCCTGGCATTACTATTCCTTAACAGGATTATAATCAACATTCAATGCTCTTTGTGACATTATATTGTGCTCTTTGTGGCACTTCTTTATGCTCTTTATGGCATGTAACCCATCAAGTCCCACTTGATGATGAATAGTTATATTTATATACATATAATGATTCTAAGACCTCCCCTTCGAGTTTCCCCACTGGGCGCGCCCCTAAATGACCATCATCTTCCAGGGACTATCTATACAAGACAACCTGGGCACCTACAACGAAACACGTCGGGAAGCGGCCATATGCTTGTGGGAGAGTCAAGACCACACCCGAAATCTCCTCACCAGCGCAAAAAATATAACATAATCGCTCATATGGCCCATGGACTATATCCACCCTGCATTCACTAGCCAGGGGGCATCACCAAGCGCATGAACTTCCCTTATGATGTCATTTAGAGAGGTGTGTTTAACCAAATCATCATTTATCATATTAATGATTAAGTAAATTATCATTTACCATCATTATCATTTCCATTTCATTTCCATTTACCATTTTCAACTTCCGTTTACATTTTTTTTGCAAATGCATGTTTCATATTATCCAAAAATCATAATCAGTTACAATTTATAAATAAATTACCTTTGTAATCTGGAGCCCTACTTAAAACATCTTATCATAGTAACCTCGATAAATAAATAATCTTAAAATTTTCTCCCAAGGTTCGTTGCGAAGTTATGATAAACCATCAAGATTAATCATAGCTCTATTGAGCTTCTAAGGTCTCCCAAGCGTAAGGCTACATCTCCTAGTTTTATATAAATCAACTAGAAGAAAAGCATGCCCTAACATTAATTTGCATAATCCCGGAAAACCCCTTATAAACCACCTCTATTCTAAGGTAGCTTTCCCACTCATCTAGAACTCTAGGACTCTAAGTTTACTTCATTCAAGATGGTTCCTAAGTTCCTATCCTAAAATAGAAACAATAGAAAGAAATTTAGGATTTATAGTGAAAAACAGGAGACCGGTCGACCGGTCCCAATACCGCGGTCGATCGCGTCTCCAGATTTTGCCTACAAAGAAAAATAGAAATCTCAGAATGGAGGGGATGGTCGACCGGTCAGGGAACCACGGTCGACCGCGCCCAGGATTTATGCCTTTGTAGGAAAGCAGTAAGCCTTCCCGCGAAGGACCGATCGACCGGTCCTGAGACCGCGGTCGACCGGTCATAGCAGACCTAGGGTTATTCCTTCTTCCAAAATTAAACCCAAGTGAAAATTTCACTTTTCCCAAATCCCAAATCTCTTTTATTTTGAACCCAACCAACAACCTTTATCTACCCAAAGATTATTCTACATGATTTATAACCATTGCAATTCACAATTTTATCATCAAAACCAAATCTAGGTTTAAATACCAAAATTCCATTTTTTGATCTCCAAATATATATATACATAAATATCACACAATTTATTCATCTTAAAACATATATTAGCAAGTAGAAAACTTGCCTTAGGGTTGATATCTCAGATTTATTTGGAGAAGAAGCAATCCCAAATCCTCCATCTTCCAATCTCTCTCTTTTCTTCTTTTTCTCCATTGCTCTCTCTTTCTCTCCAACTCTCATATTTGGTAAGACACAAATGAGAAAAAGAAATAAGGGGCAAGACTAAAATCGAGTCTTAAGTCTAAAGTCTCTAACATAAGTGGTTAATACCACATTAAAATGACTCGCAAATACGCGTTTAAGCTAGAACCAGGTAAAAGTGCCCGAAACCCAAAAATACAATATGACACTTATTTTGACTGTCTCGGACATTCCGAGACTAACTACACCCTCTAAACTGGCATCCAAAAATTTTATAAATTATTTCGAGTTCCAATATCATTTAAACTATCGTGCCATTTAATATATATGACACTATAAATCACACCACATTAGGATATTTACCTACATACTCGGTAAATATACCACATTCCAGTAAATATTAACTCTATCTCATTTAATTAATATTTACTCCGGTTCCAACATTTTATACAATTACCTTATGCGGTAAAATTTATATAAAAATAGGCCTCCCAAAATCGAGGGTTGTTACACATGTGACCTCAGGTTTAAGTAATATTTAATTAACATTCATATGATCATCATATTTAAAAGGCTCTATTTGGTTGAAACAATTTTCTCGTGGATGAAGCTAAAATACATTTAAACATTTCCTAGTTAAAACATATTTCACCTCCTCTTTGGTGAAGTATATGTCCCCATGAACCAAATAGGGCTGAATTGTAGATAGTAAATATTCAAAATAATTGGAACTAATTATTGAGATATTTTGCTTTTGTTTAGTAGTGGGACGAGCTATCTGTTGGAAATCAAAGGAATGAGATTACGTCCATCTTTTGTGGAGCTCATCTAGGAAATTGCATATCTATTATCCATGTAACTCTTGCATCAGTTTCATTATTCCAAATATGTTTTTTCATTGTGTAAAAAAACTGAGACATTATTTCATGTGACATGAAGGTAATTTTTTGTGATACACATTTGCAAAAAATAATTCTATAACATACAATAATTTTTCAAGACAAGATTAGTGTTACTTAAATATTTGAGTCCATGGATTTACAATTCATTTCTTTTTTCTACTATTATAGAACAAACATGAATATAGAATTTACCCATATACCATTAAATCATAAGAAAAAATAATAAGGATTACATCCCTATCTTTTTTTTTTTGAATAACTAATCTTTTCTTTTCTTTTCTTTTCCTTTATTTTTAAGAGCTCGTGAAAGGGGGAGTAGTAACTCTCATGATATCACCCTTAGTAGAAGAATCAGATTTGAAGTTATTCAGTAAAACTTTAATCACTTCATATTAAAAATGTTTTTTAAGTTAATATTATATTGACTAGAATATTTTTATATATGGCGTCATATCGTCTAGTCACATTTTCTTAGTAAAATTTTATCTTTTTATCTCTTCAAACTCATCATTTCTCATTTTCTCAATAATTTATTAACATTTTATTGGTTTATTTTCATATATCACAATGCTCTTTAAACTTTATGAAATTTTGTATCAAAATTATTGTATAATAAGTAATTTATAATATTTGATCCGAAAAAGCATCCCTTCATACCCGATTGAAACAACAATGCAATGGTGCTTCAAGATAGCTGCATTGATCATTCAAGGGAACTTGTTGTCTATGTCATATTAGAACAACATGTCATCGCGACGAGTACAAATTGTGGAGACATTACACTAATACCCATACTTTCATTAGTATTCACAATCTCCGCTAATGGCCACATAACTTCAAAGACAACAATTACCAGTACTAGTAGCATGCATTGTGGTTCAATACTCACCATGGCATTTCAAGTGGCATGGCGAACTAAATTAGAGAACATGGAGTCTTTAAAGACCGTTAATACTGTCATCAACTCCAAGGTTAAAAAAATAAATGTATTTTTCAACTCCTCTGAAGATAAAGAGTGAAGTGAGAAGTCGGTGGTACTTTTATGTGTTACTGTTAGTTTGATGTTAAAATTTTGATAGAATCAAAATACACACATAGAGGATTGAAAATGTTCTACATATGAATAAGTTTATTCATTTATTTTATATTTCTTTAAATTACATTATTTCCTTATTTGTTCATTGTTCCGTGTTTGTGTGTGTGTGTATATATATATATATATATATATATATATATATTCTCATCTATGTTTTAGTTACTTCAAGGGTAGTCATAATCATGGAAGTATGGAATTTATATATATTTACAAGAAACCGGTTCCTAAAAATAATTGTATTGGAAGTTTTTTTTATAAACAACATGGTTTAGTTTACACCAAGAATATTGTTTATAAAAATATTACATTATACATACATGCATTAGTCTTGCATATTAAGTTGCAAAAGTTTGTAAAAAGAAAATTTGGCAAAATTTGGAAAATCCAATTTCACCTCACGCAAACAAGAAGTATCAATCTTTAACAGTAAAACTTTTCAATAAAAAATGCCCGAGAGAAAATTAGTCAAAGATAATTGAAGTCTCAAAATCCTTAGTTCAATTTAGTACCTAAATCTTGAATGATACAGTGAATACATGCAACTCAAGTTAGAGATATTAATTTTGGAAATGACACGACATGAAATATACACGAAACTGACAAGGCTTGTGGTGTTCATGTCATTTTCGTAGGTACTTTTTGGAATTACTATTCGAATGTTTCATGTTGATATATAATTTTGGTCCCAAAATTAACCAAAAATTGACACAAGTAGATACAATTTGGAACCGATAAAGACCATATTTAGGCCTATTAAAATCCATTACATACCCTATTTAGATCCTGTCACATGAACATTAATAATTTCATATCAAGGACCGTTGATGTCATATATTAAATTAATAAATAATATGAGATAACATGTATTCTCTCACACAATTTTATTTATAATAATTACAAATGATACCTTCTATATGAAAATAAGTTTGAGATCACAAATTCACATTTCATTATTTGATACGTTACTTGGTTGGAACACGTTGAAGTAGATGATACATATCGAGAGCATCATCTCTATAAAGATGTTGTATGTAGTTGTCAATCATATGGAGGCAAACGATAAATCTTCACTCAACAAAGGATGTGTAGGAATGTTTCATATCTAGTATTGACAAGAGTTACATAGCTATCGATTAAATGAAGTCAGATAAACATAATGAATCTTTCTGAGAGAATGATGAAGTATTTTTTTATCAATCTTAAATATCTGCGATAAAGTGTAATTCCCACATGTCTCAAAATGAAAGTGGGGCCCGCTTCTCTATTCGATACAATAATGAATCAGGCCAGTCCGTGGGGAAGGTTTTTGATATCGCCACTTTGCTCAAGCTTCCTTTTTTTTGAGAAGTTATCTTTAATTTATTTAGAGACATGAGGATGTGACCTCAGGTTTAAGTAATATTTAATCAACCTTCATATGATCAGTTTATTTAAAAGACTCTGTTTAGTTGAAAAACTTTTCTCGTGGATGAAATTGAAATACATTTCAACTTTTCCGTGTTAAAACGTATTTCATCTTTGCCTAGGTGAAGTATATGTCCCCATCAACCAAATAGGGCGTATCACCATCTAGTAAATATTCAAAATAATGGGAGCAAATTATTGATAATTTTTTTCTCCTTTTGTTTAGTAAGGGGATGCACTATTTGGTGGAAATGAAACAAATGAGATTACATGCATCTTTTGCGGAGCTCATCTAGGAAATTGCATATCTATTATCCAAGTAACTCTTGTACTAGTTTATCTATTGCATATATGTTGTTTCAATGTGTAAATCAAAATTGAGACATTATTTCGGATGTGAAGGTAATTATTTGTGATACACATTTGCAAAAAATAAATCTATAACATATAATAATTTTTCCAGACAAGATATTACTTGAATATTTGAGTTCATGGAGTTACAATTCATTTCTTGTTTACCACTATTATAGAAAAAATATAATTACCTAATTTACCCATATACCATTAAATTATAAGAAAAATAATAAGGATTACACCACTAATATTTTTTCAACCAACTACTTATTTTTTTTCTTTACTTTTTCCATTTATTTTAAATAACTAGTGAAAAGAGGAGTAACTCTCACGATGTCACCCTTATTTTAAGAAGCAAATTTGAAGTGCTTCAATAAAACATTAATGGCTTCATATTAAAAATGTATTTTATTGACTAATTTTTTTTATATATATGAAGTCGTATAATCTAGTCACATTTTTAATTAAATTTTTTATCTATTTATCTATTCAAACTCATCATTTCTCATTTTCCCAAATAATTATTTATATTCTATTGGTTTATTTTCACGTACCACAATGTTTTTTAAACTTTATGAAATTTTGTATCCAAATTATTGTATAAAAAATAACTTATAATATTTTATTCCAAAAAAGCAACATTTCGTACTCGATGAAGACAACAACGCAATGGTGCTCCAAGATAGATGCATTGATCATTCATGGGCACTTGTTGTCTATGTCCTTTTAGAATAACATGCCATCTTGGCGACTAAAAATTGTGGAGACACTACACAAATACCCAGACTTCCATTAGTATTCACAATCTCCGCTAACGGTCACATAACTTCCAAGACAACAATTACCAGTACCAGTACTAGTAGCAAGCTATGCGGTTCACTACTCACCATGGCATTTCAACTGACATGGCCAAATGAATTAAAGAACATGGAGTCTTTAGAAACTGTTAATACCCTCATAAACTCCAAGGTTAAAAAAATCAATGACTCTATCAATTCCTCTAAAGATAAAGACTGATGTGAGAAGTTGGTGGTATTATTATGTGTTACCACTAGTTTGATATTAAAATTTCGATAGAATCAAAATACACATACAGCGGCTTGAAAATGTTCTACACATGAATTTGTTCATACATTTTTTGATCCGTTTAAATTACATTATTTACTTATTTGTTCATTGTCCAATGTTTATAGGTATATATTTAATTTCATCTATAATTTAGCTACTTCAAAGGTAGTCAGAAGACATGGAAGTAGTCTATTTATATACATTTACAAGAAAACGGTTCCTAAAAATCATAGTATTGTATGTTTTTATAAACAACATGGTTTAGTTCACTCCAAGAATATTTTTTTATAAAAATACTACATTATACTTACATATATAGGCCTTGCATGTTAGGTTTCAAAATTTGGTAAAGAGAATTTGGAAAAATTTGGAAAAAATCCATTTAGACCTTAAGCAAACAAAAAGGTAAAATTATTTTTAATAAAAAAAGCTAGAGAGAAAATTTGTCAAAGATAATTGAAGTCCCTTAGTTAAATTTAGTACCTCAATATTGAACAATAAACTGAATACACAAAACCCCAGTTAGAGGTGTCAATTTTGGAAATGACACGACACGAAATTGACACAAAGCGGACACGTCTTATGGTGTTCATTTCATTTTCGTTCCCATTTTTTGGAATCACTATCCAAATGTTTCATGTTGATATATAATTTTGGGCACTAAATTGACCCAAAATTGATACGAGTAGACGCAATTTAGAACCTATAAAGACCATATTTAGGCCCTATTAAAATCCATTTCTTGACCTATTTAGATCCTATTTATTTATACGATCCCATTTGCCATGTGAACATAATTAAATTCATATCATGGGACTTCGATGTTATAAATCAAAATTGATAAATAATATGAGATAACATTTATTCTCTCCCCTAATTCTATTTACAATAATGACAAATGATACGTTCCATACGATAGTACATTTGATATCTCAAATTCATATTTCATTATTTAATAGGTTATTTGGAGGGAACATGTTGAAGTGGATGATAAATATCAAAAGCATCACATCTATAAATATGTAGTACGTATTTGTCAATAATATGGAGATAACCGATGTAAGGACATATTTTCATAGGTCTGTTATCAATTTATTATGTCATATACCGCTACCCCGTCGAAAAGCATTCAAGAGATATCTACATCAAAGACGGATCCGAATTACTCAAGTTCTTCATCATTCAAGACTTCGCGAAGTTTACTTTGGTAAGGTTATATTTTAAATACCTTAACTTTTCACTTAGAGCTTTTGGGATATTTTTACAAAATATTTTCTAAGTGTTGGAGCGGACTTTTTCGTCAAAATTTGAGAATGAGTATTTTTTCTAAGTGTTGAAGCAGACATTAAAATAATATTTTTTTCGCAACAGTCGTTCGAGCGACATAGCATGTCGTTCGCGCGAGATAGCATGTCGTTCGCGCGAGATAGCATGTCGCTCGATCTCATTTGAACGATAACTGTCATTCGTTCGAGCGACTTGCTGATCTCGTTCGAACGAGCTCTGTTTTTGAGGCGGCGCATTTTTCTATAAATACTCATTATTTGGTAACGTTTTCATTAAGAAGTCACAGCGTTTTGACGAACAGAAATACTGCGAAAGCAGAATACTTTTTGTCTTCTTCCTTTAGGGTTTTAATCCCTTTTTGTTTTCAATTCACAAAACTCCCATATGCTTTAGTGAATTATTTTGGTTTTCAAGAACATGCTTTGCTCTTGTTTATTCTTTGTGGGGAGAGCTCTACAACTGACACCTGCGTGCTATTGTGGAGGGAGTCCTTATAAAGTTCACATCTTGTGGAGAAGCCGTTTATCTTCTTCAGTGCCGCCCTCCTGAAAAGGGAAAGTTCCAGCCGAGACATCGAAACCGACACCTGCGGGTATTTTGTATGTAACCCTATTTCATTGTAATCCGTGTAAGCCGTTTTCTTACAAATTATAGTGAAATAAAAGGTTTTGCTCCTTTGGGGGATTTTTCCTGAATATTTGTGTCACATGCTGTGTTTATTTATGGGTTGACACACGCACTTTTAGATGCATGTTTAGGGGCTGGATTAATTTGGTTTTAAAAATAGACTCTAATTAAATAAGTGTGCCAAATTAGATATTTGCGAATTAATTTAATCAATTAACACACAGTCGCATTTCTCAAATTGGTATCAAAGCAGGTTACGCTAATTTATCGCGTATTCCTATTTTCCGCAAAATCGTGTGATATTGATTTTTTTTTAAATCAGTTTTGTGAAAAATCGTAATTTTTCCAATGGAACGCCTATTGAATGAGGAGCCTTTTGAAAAAGTTCGCGACCATACTGAAAATTTGAAAATTTTGAATTTGAAACTTTGCAAAAGAATTAAAGTTTTGGAAATAGAAAATTCTCTCTTTAAAAGTAAGATTGAATATTTGCAAGCATTTCAAACTCAAAGTGATATTTGTCACGAGCACTTTGGTAATTTGTGTATTGATTTGATTCTTTAAAAATCGCCAAAAAGAAGAGTGATGAGAAAGTCCTAGTTTTAGAGAAGGAATTAAAGGACTTAAAAAATTATAGGGTTTCCATTTGTGCAGTTGAGGATAAAAAATTAATCGATGATTTTACGGCACGTGAAAAGACTCTTAGGGATAAGTTTGTTTTAATTGAGGGGGAGCGTGATAAACAGTTAATTTTAATTGAAAATTTGAAAAAGAAATCCCTATCTTTGAAAAAGTCTAATTCTTTGCTTGAGTAAAAAATTTTGAAGTTAAAAAATGATTTGACAGATTCAAGTAGGTTTGATAGTGATGGTAATGGCTCATCGTGTTCTCATGCTTCTAATGCTAATGCCAAAACTATTATTTATTTTAAAGGGTCAACTAATTCCAAGGATGATAAAAAAGATCACACTTAAGGTGTCGTTCCACCCGTTTATACATGGTCATATTGTGGCAGGAAAGGTCACCTTAGGATATTTTGTTTTGATCTTGAAAAAGGTCCTAGAATTCGAAGTCTAGTATTTTGTTGGTTCCCAAAACCCCGTGTCGACGTGTTACATCCGTTTGGGTTAGGAAATCACTTTTGGATACATTAGATTTTAGAATAGTTGATTCCCATTTGCTTTCACATGATTCTTCTCTTGCCATATCATATAGATGATTGTGTTTACATGTTTGTCATATGCTAGTTATGCTTTTTGATATATTTTTGCTAGCGTTGTGACATGTACCTTTTGTATAGATTTTTTATTTTTGGAAATTTTTTGAAAAAAATCAAAAAGATTTTTATATTTTGTTTGCACCTTTTATGGATAAACACTTAGGATGACCAAGTCACAACATCATTCCATTCTTCATGTGACTATTTGATAGTATTTTGTGACAATAGGTCAATTCATCCATGTGCTTTACAATGTTTGGAATCATTGGGATGTAATTTAGTGTTACTTCCTATATGTTTGACGCATGATTTCCTTTATTGCACACATGCACGGGTTTATTTGATTATTGTGCTTATCTTATCACATGTTGGTTGGGTGTTTTCACTTCAATCATATCCTTAAAATGAACCAAGCGCGATAAATTTTGATAAGGAAATTGTGCACATAAGAACCATTTGTGAGTTTATGTGCTTTATTTGAAAATGGGTAAGGGCTGCGAAAGGTTCATTTTGCCTTTGCGAACACTAAGCCACCGTTAAATTGGACCTAAAAAATGGAGGAATTTTATTTTCCGAGGTCCAAAGAGGTATAAAAGAGCCCGAAATATTTTAAAGGCAATAAAAAGAAATTCATGCCAATTATGGGCCATTTAGATTTTGCACCAATTCTCCAAAGTTTGAGAATTTAGTTTATTCACCTCTAAAAGAAAATATATATGAGGGAGTTTGGTTGGAGATTTTATAACGGATTTTCACGTCCTTGAAAATCTTAAAAAGCGCTAAATAGTTTTGGACGTTATTGGTGTGGAAATTATTTTGACTTTAATTTGTTGATTTGCATAAGACGATGTCATTTAAATTCAACAAATTTTTACACCTAAGGATTATTTTGATGATCATTCGTTAGGGGTACATATATGCATCGTGCACAAATGATTGATTGAGTTTATTTACCTATCGAATGTGTTCACACCCATTCATTCCATTTCCACGACTTGGTTGTTTTAGTTTAAATCCATGGTGTGATTTTTTGTATCAAATTTTTCAAAGTGGTATCTTATTTTTGTATGAAAATTTTGAAAAATCAAAAATAGTTTGTGGATGTTTTTGGGACATACCTTTGCATGCGCGTAGTTTGATCCTTGTTTGCTATGCATTTTTATCGTGACACTCCATGTTTTGATTGTTTCTTCTTATCTGTCTATTTGGGGACATCTTTAAAAGGGGGAGAAAGAATTACGAGTTATGGGGGAGTTTTTGCATTATGGGGGAGATTTGATTTATTAATGTTTTATTCTTATATCATTTCAAACTCGATGCGTCACGAAATTTTTTGCTTTATCTCATGTGTGTAGGTACAAAAATTGAAGATCACGATGTTGCATAACCTGATGAGAAAAGCTTTGAGATTTGATGAAGGTGATTGAAGAACAATTTTGAGGTCTTGCAAATTTATTCATGGGAGGGTAGATTTGTATAGGCAATTTGGTTTTTGATAATTCGGATTTTTTATGTATGTACCGGCATAGACATAGGGGGAGATTTATAAGGACATATTTTCATAGGTCCGTTATCAATTTATTATGTCATATACCGCTACACAGTCGAAAAAAATTCAAGAGACGTCTACATCAAATACGGATCCGAATTACTCAAGTTCTTCATCATTCAAGACTCCGCGAAGTTTACTTTGGTAAGGTTATGTTTTAAATATCTTAACTTAGAGCTTTTGGGATATTTAAAAAAAATATTTTCTAAGTGTTGGAGCGGACTTTTTCTTCAAAATTTGAGAATGGGTATTTTTTCTAAGTGTTGAAGCAGACATTAAAATAATAATTTTTTTGCAACAGTCGTTCGAGCGACATAGCATGTCGTTCGCACGAGATAGCATGTCGTTCGCACAAGATAGCATGTCGCTCGATCTCATTTGAACGATAACTGTCATTCGTTCGAGCGACTTGCTGATCTCGTTCGAACGAGCTCTGTTTTTGAGGCGGCGCATTTTTCTATAAATACTCATTATTTGGTAATGTTTTCATTAAGAAGTCACAGCGTTTTGACGAACAGAAATACTGTGAAAGCAGAATACTTTTTGTCTTCTTCCTTTAGGGTTTTAATCCCTTTTTGTTTTCAATTCACAAAACTCCCATATGCTTTAGTGAATTATTTTGGTTTTCAAGAACATACTTTGCTCTTGTTTATTCTTTGTGGGGAGAGCTCTACAACCGACACCTGCGTGCTATTGTGGAGGGAGTCCTTATAAAGTTCACATCTTGTGGAGAAGCCGTTTATCTTCTTCACTGCCTCCCTCCTGAAAAGGGAAAGTTCCAGCCGAGACATCGAAACCGACACCTGCGGGTATTTTGTATGTAACCCTATTTCATTGTAATCCGTGTAAGCCGTTTTCTTACAAATTATAGTGAAATAAAAGGTTTTGCCCCTTTGGGGGATTTTTCCTGAATATTTGTGTCACATGCTTTATTTATTTATGGGTTGACACATGCACTTTTAGATGCATGTTTAGGGGCTGGATTAATTTGGTTTAAAAATAGACTCTAATTAAATAAGTGTGCCGAATTAGATATTTGCGAATTTGTAAGGACATTTTTCTCATGTCCGAAATATTTCATTTATTTATGTCGAACGCCGCTACATTTGGCACGTCACCTCACGATCTCACATGACGGCCTCTATCCGAATTTCGGGAATCAAGCATGCATTATCTCCACTAATATGTCCCTCATCTGCATCAACGACTTTACGTTCCTTGATTCTAGGCTCGTAATGCAAGTGGAACGCAAGAGAAGTCAAATCAG
This sequence comes from Sambucus nigra, assembly GCA_949130495.1. Lineage (NCBI taxonomy): Eukaryota > Viridiplantae > Streptophyta > Magnoliopsida > Dipsacales > Adoxaceae > Sambucus > Sambucus nigra. The sequence goes on from OX422207.1 coordinate 187,833,373, forward strand.
TGAAACAAGGCATGATAGGTAGACTGGAAAGTTGGTAATTTTACAGCCAAATCAAGGGCAAATTGGTAATTTTACAGTCAAATCAAGGGCAAATTGGTAATTTTACAGTCACCTTCCGGAGGACCGGTCAACTGGAAAGTTGAAGATCTTGCCGCAACAAATATACTGGAAGAAACGGCACCTCAATCCGAGCTACGGTGAACAAGTTATGGCCCGTTGAAAATGGAGATATGTTCATTGAAAAGTCTGGAAATTTTTCTAAGTGTTTAAAGCCTTTTTCCAGCACACTTTCCCGAACCTAGACCCAAACCGGTTCGGGGGGCGAACCGGTTCGCAGGGGTACCCGAACCGGTTCGGGGTACCTGTACGCTGGATAGAATTTCAGCAGTTTAAAATCGTGGGTCTCTTCATGTATTTCCCTATAAATACCAACTTCGGGAGAGTTGTTTTGCAAGACTTTAGGAGACGAATTTGAGAGTCCAAATACATCTAGTCTTCATATTTTTGAGTCCCAAGACTCATGTTTTGATTCACACATCCTTGCCAAATATTTGTGAATCCTTTTGCAACCCAAGAACACAACTTTGGTTGGTTCAACCCTTGTGGAGGAGACCGTTCTTCTTCTTCATTGCAGCCCTACTGGAAAGGGATAATTCTAGCCGCGACTACAGAATCTGATACCCGAGGGTAATTCTTGGTCAACTTGTATTTTCATTGTAATCCGATTGTAAGCCATTTTCTTACAAATTATAGTGAAAATAAATGGTTTTTCCCCTGAGGGGGATTTTTCCTTAATTGCATGTGTTTGAATGTTCTTGCGTAGAGTTTTAATTTATTCAATCACATATTGTTGCATGTTTAGGGTTAGTTTGTGTTAAAAGGGTTTTATATATAACTTGATCATTTGAACGCGAGCGCACACACTCTTCAAATTGGTATCAGAGCAGGTTACGCTAATCTATCGCGTATTCCTTTTTCCGCAAATTTTTTCTAAGATATCAATTTTCTGAAAAAATTGATTTTTGAAAAAGTGCGTGTTCAAATGGAGAAGTCATATTATAAAATGCCTGTTTTTGACGGGACAAATTATGCTTATTGGAAATCCCGTATGAGGTCGGCTTTAAAAGACATTGATGAACGTGTCTGGATTTTGGTTGAACGAGGGTGGACTCCTCCCACTGTGACTGTTGATAATGTGACCAACTTGAAACCTGACATTTCTTGGTCTGATGAAGAAATTAAATGGTCATCTTTTAATTCTAAGGGTCTAAGTGCTATTTCTGGGTCTGTCACACCTGATGAGTTCAAACGCATAATGACGTGTACCACGTCAAAAGAGGCATGGGATGTTTTACAACTCACCCATGAAGGAACTAATGCTGTGAAAGAGTCTAAGTTGCAAAACTTGACAACTCAATTTGAAACAATCACCATGCATGATTCTGAATTCTTTGATGAATTTTATGCTAGACTTTCTGACATTGTGAATACTAGTTTTAATCTTGGTGAACATATTCCGAATGCTAGAGTTGTTAAAAAGATTCTTCATTCTTTGCCTAAGCGTTTTATCCCTAAAGTCACTGTGCTAAATTCTATGGGTAATTTAAATACGCTAAAATTGGAAGAACTTGTAGGAGATTTGCAAACTTATGAAATTGATATGTTCCCTAAAAATGCTAAATCTAAAGATAAGGGAATTGCACTTAAAGCCCAAGAGAGAAGGAGTGAGGGGTCAGCTAGAAAGAGGATAGAGTCATCTAGAAAGAGAGAGACTGACACGTCAGATTCTGAGTGCGATTTTGACTTAGATGATTTGGCTCTTTTCGCAAAAAATTTCAAGAGGATTCTCAAATTTAAGAAAAATGGCAATTTTAAAGATAAAAAGAAATTTGAGAAAAATAAGTTTGAAAAGAAAAATGAAAAAGTTTCCAAAAATCCTCCTCTGAAAGAAAGTGAGAGATGTTTTGAGTGTGATGGTAGGGGTCATAGAGCTTTTGAGTGTGCCAATCGTCTGAATAGAGAGAAAGGGAAAGCTGTCCTTAATGCAACCCTTAGTGACGACAGTGAGGTCGAGACGGTGGATTCTGGAGATGAGTCACCGCATGTGTGTAACTTCACCGCATTCATGGCCATCCAAGTGAGCACTCCTAGTTCTCCTCACGACGTTGAGGATGATGCTTCACAGGGACACCTCGACAGTGAGAGCGATGTGAGTGAGGGGGAGGATGACACAAGTGAGAGCGAGAGCGATATATAACGCGCCTACGCTGAGTTATATTCTGAGTCTTTTAAAACTAAAAAGCGTAACAAAGCGTTAGTTCTTAAGATCACCTGCTTAGAGGAAGATTTAAAGAAAGCGAGAGAAAAAGAGTTCTCCACCTGCACCGCCCTGAGAGAGAGAATCTACATGTGTCGAGAATGAGAATTTGTTTAGAGAGAGAGAGAGTATTCTAGAGAAAGAAAGAGGGGACTTGATCAAGCAAGTGGCTAGTCTTACGAGTCAGCTCCATTCCTCCGTGGAGACTCGGAAGAAACTTGAAGCCCTTGTTGCCCAGCTGACTCATGATCTTGAGAAAGCACGGGAAGTCAAGGTACAAATCGAGGACAGATCTGGGAAGATGGGAAAGATGCTCCTCGGCCCCACTTTAGGTTTTGATGATCGTCAAGGAATTGGATATGATGGTGCCTCCACGTCCCAAATTGCACCTGGACCAGTTCCTGAGTTTACTACAACTCCTTATGGTCACCGTAAAAAACCTCGAAGGAGAGTTCGACCAAGAAAAGCAAACCAAGGTCCGCCTTTGACTGTGCTCTTTTGTACTTATTGCAAAAGAAAAGGCCACCTTAGGGAAACTTGCTATAGCACGGGTCGGACACGACGTACTTCTGCTCCACCAAGTCATACTGATGAGTTTTCTAGTCTGAAAGAGCGAGTTGAGTTCTTAGCTGCCACGACTCAAAATTTAATGGAAGAATTTCGACGGATCTCTTTTCCGTTAGTGAATGCTTCTCACATTCCAGCTAAAATCAACAACAACAAAGGCAAACAAAAGGTCATCTCGACTTGGGTTCCTAAGAAAGATAAAAAGGCTTTTGTTGTTCATGTTGCTCTCAAAGAACATAATACCTCTCAGTGGTATTTTGATAGTGGGTGCTCCAGACACATGACAGGTGATTCCTCATTTTTTACTACTCTTGAGGATTATCAAGATGGCAGAGTCACCTTTGGATATGGGAGTAAGTCTAGCATTATAGGATGAGGTACTATCGAGTTACCTGGTTTTCCTAAGCTAGAAAATGTTTTGTACGTCAAAGGTTTGAAAGCAAACCTTCTCAGCATTAGCCAGCTGTGCGACACTGACTTTGCAGTAAAGTTTGACAGGGACACGTGTAAAGTCTACAATCAAGCCGGTAAACTTTTGATGCAAGGGGTGAGGACCGAGGATAATTGCTATGGGACTGAGCCCACATCCTCACTTGTCTGCAACAGCGCCACGATCACTCCTATGGATCTGTGGCACCAACGTCTAGGTCACGTGAACGTTAGAGATCTTAATCGTTTATCTAAAAAGGACCTAGTACGTGGCTTACCATCTCTTGGAAAGTCAACTTCAACCGTTTGTGGACCCTGTCAGTTGGGAAAACAAATTTATAGTCCTCATAGGAAGTTGCATTCCATTACCACCTCTCGTGTTCTAGAGTTGATTCACATGGATCTTATGGGTCCCACTCGTACTGAGAGTCTAGGTGGTAAGAGGTACATCCTCGTGATGGTAGATGATTTCTCCAGGTACTCCATTGTAGGTTTTCTGAGAGAGAAATCCGATGCTGTAGATTTCTTAACGACTAAGTGCCGTGTCCTGCAAAATCAACACGGTGTCACTATTAACAGAATACGTAGTGACAACGGCACTGAATTTAAGGAAGCAAAGGTGGATTTGTACTGTGATAGCCTTAGGATCAAACATGAGTTTTCTGCTGTGAGAACTCCTCAGCAAAATGGGATTGTTGAGAGAAAGAATAGAACGATCCAAGAGATGGCTAGATCTATGCTTCTAGGTCGTAAAGTTTCTAGGAGATTTTGGGCAGAGGCAGTGTCTACTGCATGCCACACGGTGAATAGGGTTTATTTGCGTCCACACACACTACAGACACCTTATGAGTTGTGGACAGGCAAGAAGCCCAACCTGGCGTATTTCCGTGTTTTTGGGAGTAAATGCTACATCCTATGGGATAGAGAGCAATTAGGAAAGTTTGACTCCCGGAGCGACGAGGGAATATTTCTAGGATATTCATCGAATAGTAGAGCATACCGGGTATTTAACCTGAAGAGCTCTAGGGTTATGGAATCAATAAACGTTACCGTGCAAGATGACGAACCATCGATGGTTATTGATCCTAACCTTAAGTGTGAGGATGAGGTTTGTTCTGACAGTGATTTACCTGTTCCTCTCTCACACTCTATGGATCCTACTCCTGTGTTAGGGCACACACCTGCTTGGGTTCACAAGAGCCATGACCCATCTGCCATTGTTGGCGATCCCACTCTAGGGGTCAAGACTCGTGCTCAGCTAGAGAACGTTGTTAGCCATCTTTGCTACACGTCCAAAGTCGAGCCCAAGAACCATAAAGAAGCACTCAAGGATGAACACTGGATATCTGCTATGCAGGATGAGTTGCTTCAGTTTAAAAAGAATAATGTCTGGGAATTGGTCCCCCGACCTAGTGAGACTAATGTGATAGGTACCCGGTGGATTTTTAAGAACAAAATGGATGAATATGGTACCATAATCAGAAATAAGGCTAGGTTGGTCGCTCAAGGCTACACACAGATAGAGGGTGTAGACTTTGGGGAGATATTTGCTCCTGTTGCGAGGCTTGAGTCCGTCCATCTTCTGCTCGCCATCGCATGTCATCTGCGCTTCAAGGTGTATCAGATGGATGTCAAGAGTGCCTTTTTGAATGGCATTCTACAGGAGGAGGTTTATGTGGAACAACCAAAAGGGTTTGAAGACCCTCAGCACCCTGAGCACGTCTACTATCTGAGGAAAGCCTTGTATGGTTTGAAGCAAGCACCCCGTTCTTGGTACGAGAGGCTTACTTCCTATCTCTTAGCTCGTGGCTTCAAGAGAGGGGGAGTAGATATGACGTTGTTCGTCAGGAGAGATGACAGTGCTATTTTGGTTACCTAGGTCTATGTGGACGACATCCACATGCTCCCAGCATGCTCATCACTTTGAGGAGGAGATGAAAAGTGAGTTTGAAATGAGCATGGTTGGTGAGCTTACATTCTTCCTTGGTCTCCAGGTTCGTCAGCTAGAGGATGGGATGTTCATCTCCCAATCCAAGTATGCTAGAGACCTAGTGAATAAATTTGGTTTAGACTCCGCTAAGCATGCCCGTACACCTATGAGTACCACTACCAAGCTTAGTAAGGACACTTCAGGCAAGGACGTAGAGCAAACCTTATATCGGAGTATGATAGGTAGTCTTCTCTACTTGACTGCCAGTCGTCCCGACATCGCCTTTAGTGTTGGAGTCTGTGCGCGATATCAGGCATCCCCAAAAGAGTCACATTTACTTGCTCTAAAACATATTATTAAATACGTAAGTGGGACTCTCTCATACGGGATTTGGTATTCCTTTGATACCGATGACCGTCTGTCCACCTATTCGGATGCCGATTGGGGTGGGGATGTAGATGGATGTAGGAGCACTTCTGGTGGGTGTTTCTATTTTGGTTCTGCTCTTGTCTCCTGGCTGAGCAAGAAGCAAAATTCCATCTCTTTGTCCACTGCGGAGGCTGAGTACATAGCCGCCGGGAGCTGTTGCACACAACTCTTGTGGATGAAGCAAATGCTGGAGGATTATGGGATATCACAGGACACCATGACCATTTCCTGTGATAACACGAGCGCGATACACATATCCCGCAATCCAGTTCAGCATTCGCACACAAAACACATCAGGATACATGAGCACTTTATACGTCAGTTAGTTGAAGAGAAAGTCGTATCCCTGAGTTTTGTTCCTACCGACCGTCAGTTAGCCGATATTTTCACGAAACCTTTAGATGCCCTTAGATTTGAGAGTCTTAGGAAATCTTTAGGGATTTGCACAGTTGACTGAGGGGTTGGTCTATGTCTAGAATAGGATGCTTCTTCATGTTCATATCATATGCTTCCTATTGCTAGTCTGTTTTATATGTACCATTTCTTTGTTTTACAACTTTGTTTTATTCTTTTTGCTTTTTATATTTCTTTTGAAAAATACAAAAAGATTTTCCTTTAAGAAAAATTTTAAGAAAAGCACAAAAAGATTTTATTTTGACAAAATTTTTGAAAAATCCGAAAATATTTTTGTATTTTGCTTCTTTTATGGATGAGCATTTAAGTTAGCCAAGTCACAACTCCATTCCATATATCCATGTGACTGTTTGATAGAGATTTGAGAGGCTACATCATTTCATTCATGTGCTTTACATTGATTGGAGTCTTTGAGATGTAATTAGTGATATCTTCCTACATGTTTGACTCCTATATCCTTTATTGCACACATTCACAGCTATATTTGATTATTGCACTTGTCTATCTCATGTTGGCTTGCATGTTTTCATCTCAATCCTGTCTATAGAATGTAAAATATGCAATAAAACTTGACAAGATTGGAATGCATGTAAAAACCATTTTGGTGAGACTGTGTGTTTTTGTATAACGGGGAGGGGCTGCGAAAGGTAATCATCTATCCTTTGCGCAAAAGCCACCGTTAAAAAGGACCTAAAAAATGGAGGAATTTTAATATCCGAGGTCCAAAGAGGATAAAAGAGCCCGAATTTTTTTTTTACAGGCAATAAAAAGCAATTCATGCCAAATATGGGCCACTTAGGTTTCACCATCAATTCTCCAAAGTTTGAGAATTTAGAATGCCTCTATTCAAAATTATATCTGAGGGAGTTTGGTTGGAGAATCTTTAAACGGGTTTGCACTTCCTTGAAAGTCCTGAAAAAGCATAAAATCATTTTGGACGTTATTGGTGTGAAAATCATTTTGAGCTTTGATTTGTTGATTTGATTGAGTCAATATCTTATATTGTCATTATTTTACACCAAAGGAAGCATTTGAGTTCATTCGCTAGGAATATCCAATATTCATCGTGCACATATGTCATGTTTGTATGCATTGATTTTCCTATCGAATTTGATCACACCACTTCATTTATGCTATCATCGACTTGGTTGCTTTCTGTTTATTCATGGTGTGTTTTGTATACCGTGACACCCCAATTTTTCTTGTTTGATTCATTCATCTCATCTGTCTATTTGGGGTCATCATAAAAAGGGGGAGAAAGAATTATCATATTATGGGGGAGTTTGAATTTTGGGGGAGTTTTTGAGATGTTGCTTATGTTTTTATCATATATTGATATCCATGTTATCTCATTTCAAACTCGATATGTCACGTGGTATTTGCTTTGTCTTACGTGTGTAGGTATGAAGATTGAAGATCTATATGTTTCACACCCTCATGAGAAAAGTTTTGAGATTCCTGAAGAATTGAAGAACAAACGATGAAGACTATTCATTTGTACCTTTTCCAGTTTTGGGTTCATGGGAGGGTAGATTTGTATAGGCAATTTCATATTTGATAATTCGGATTTTTATGTATGTACCGGCATAGACATAGGGGGAGATTTGTAAGGACATTTTTCTCATGTCTGAAATATTTCATTTATTTATGTCGTACGCCGCTACATTTGGCACGTCACCTCACGATCTCACATGACGGCCTCTATCCGAATTTCGAGAATCAAGCATGCATTATCTCCACTAATATGTCCCTCATCTGCATCAACGACTTCACGTTCCTTGATTCTAGGCTCGTAATGCAAGTGGAACGCAAGAGAAGTCGAATCAGTGAAACAGGGCATGATAGGGATGTTCAAGGGAAAATTGGTAATTTTACAGCCATCGTCCGGAGGACCGGTCAACTAGAAAGTTGAAGATCTTGCCGCAACAAAGATACTGGAAGAAATGGCACCTCAATCCGAGCTACGGTGAACAAGTTATGGCCCGTTGAAAATGGAGATATTTTCATTGAAAAGTCTGGAAATTTTTCTAAGTGTTTAAAGCCTTTTTCCAGCACACTTTCCCGAACCTAGACCCAAACCGGTTCGGGGGGGCGAACCGGTTCGCAGGGGTACCCGAACCGGTTTGGGGTACCTGTACGCTGGATAGAATTTCAGCAGTTTAAAATCGTGGGTCTCTTCATGTATTTCCCTATAAATACCAACTTCGGGAGAGTTGTTTTGCAAGACTTTAGGAGACGAATTTGAGAGTCCAAATACATCTAGTCTTCATATTTTTGAGTCTCAAGACTCATGTTTTGATTCACACATCCTTGCCAAATATTTGTGAATCCTTTTGCAACCCAAGAACACAACTTTGGTTGGTTCAACCCTTGTGGAGGAGACCGCTCTTCTTCTTCATTGCAGCCCTACTGGAAAGGGATAATTCCAGCCGCGACTACAGAATCTGATACCCGAGGGTAGTTCTTAGTCAACTTGTATTTTCATTGTAATCCGATTGTAAGCCGTTTTCTTACAAATTATAGTGAAAATAAATGGTTTTGCCCCTGAGGGGGATTTTTCCTTAATTGCATGTGTTTGAATGTTCTTGCGTAGAGTTTTAATTTATTCAATCACATACTGCTGCATGTTTAGGGTTAGTTTGTGTTAAAAGGGTTTTATATATAACTTGATCATTTGAATGCGAGCGCACACACTCTTCAGAATTCATTTAATCAATTAACACACAGTCACATTTCTCAACCGATGAATCACCACTCAACAAAGGATGTACTGGAAAGTTACATCACTATAACAAATATTGCATTTAACAACAATTTATTTGGCTACACAGATGATTTCATGGCTAATTGATCACTTTTAGCAACGAAATTTAAATTGTGGTCATTAAATAAACATTGGCCATGAAATTAAAAATTTTGTTGCCAAATTCTCAAAAAAATTAGGCACCATTTTTTCCTGCCCTACTAATTTTTTAACAACGAAATAATTAAAATCAGCCACAAAATATTTCGTGGATAATTGATTCACTCTTTTGTTACAAAATATTTTTGTAGTGAAAAGGTTTAACAATCAGAGTTTTTTTGGAGAAAAAATTCCTAACCTAAAAAAGCCCATGATCCCATTTTGCTTAGACCTCTCCTCTCCTCCCCACAGTTACACTCCCCGGTCCATCCCCCCCCCCCGATCTCCTCTTCTTTACCCCCCTCCACCCCCCAGTTAGCTCTCACCAACTCCGCTGCCGCTCCTCATCCTTCTTCGTCGCCACTCCTCCATCACTTTCGTCGCCGCTGCTCCTCTACCTATCTTTTTGAGGTAAATCTCTCTCTCTCTCTCTCTCACACACACACACACACATACACACACACACACTACTATACTCTGGCTTTTAAATTTCTATGTGTTGGAAAGATCTTCTTAAGGTAAATCTCTCTCTCTCTCACTTCTGCCACTATCTCTTTATTTCTGCTTCTTGATTTGTTCTTTTTTTTCTTTTTCTCTTTGTTTCTGTTTCTTGATTTTTTCTTTTTCCCTTCACGTTCTACTATACTCAACTGGTATGGATGGGTTTTAGAATCTTTATTATGACTTGTGATGCTTTTTCATCCAATGAATGTATGTGTTTTCACAGTTAAGGTTACTTGTAATTGTAATTGTAATTGTAATATTCATATCAATGCAGCAATATTTGGAAAGATCTTGGATGTTTTATAAATCCACTGTATACATGTGGCTATGACCTAAACCCCCACTTTATATTTTGATATTCTCTAACTGGGTTTGCACTATATGTTGAAGGAAGACTTGTAAATGGGTGATTACAGATCCATTTAAATTTACTTTGGTTATAAAACAAACCTAGTCACAATTATCAATAGAAAGAATAAAATATAATAATAAAAAAAATCAGTGATTTTAAATTTTCTGTAAATTTTTAAACTTTTATTTTTTTCTGTAAATGATTTTAAATTTTCTGTAAATGATTCTAAATCACTTAAAAAATATTCTGTAAATGTTTCTAAATTTTTAATAAACATTTTAAATTTATTTTCTAGTTTTAATTTCTAAGAATTATTAGTTGAGGGTGACATGAGGTTATTATTGTGTAAACATATACACTAATCATCATTTGAAAAGGAAAAATTTACTGTCTCCTATGATTTTTTTTCAAATGGAACTACATTTAATAATTAATGATTGATATTTCACACTATTGAACCTTTGCAATTGGAACTATATGATGATAGACCCTGTAAAACATATTTGAATGTCAATTATACTCATGTAGATCGTATCTACTTTAATTTTTCATTTTGAATAATATATAGGCCATTACACGCGTTAGATAGATTAAAAAGTAGTTATATTGTCCTTTGTCTAGTGTTATGTATAACCCCTCCCCCCATGTTGGCCACAGAATTCATTTTCGTTCTCATATACCTTTACCACGGGGCTTTGGCCACGACACTACTACGAAAAGAAAATCATTGTCAAATATCTTTAACAACGAAATGTAAACATTTGGCTACGATTTTTTTCGCAGCAAAATGTACAATTTCTTGTAGTGAATACTGAATCCCGTCATGAGTTACATAGCTTACGATTAAATGAAGTCAGAGAAACATAATGAAACTTTTTGAAAAATTGATGAAGGAGTTTGTTTCAATCTTAAACATGTATCGAAATGAGAGTGGGGCCCGCTTCTCTATTTGATACAAGAAGAACCATGCCAACCCGTGAGAAAGGTTTTTGATATTGCCACTTCGCTCAAGCTTCCTTTTTCGCGAGAAGTTCTCTTTAATTTATATGGAGACATGAGGACGTGGCCTCAATTTATGTAATATTTAATCAACCTTCATGTGATCTGTTTATTTAAAAGTCTCTGTTTGGTTGAAACACTTTTCTCATGGATACAACTGAACTACATTTCAACCTTTCCAATTTAAAACATATTTTACCTTCTCCTAGGTGAAGTATATTTCCCCATGAACCCAATAAGGCCTAATAATATCTAGTAAATATTCAAAGTAATGGGAACTAAATATGGAGATTTTTTCCTTTTGTTTAATAGTGGGATGCACTATCTAGTGGAAATCCAATGAATGAGATTGCGTGTATCTTTTGTGGAGCTCGTCTAGGAAATTGCAAATCTAATATCTAGGTAAATTTTGTACTAGTTTCATTATTGAATTTATCTTGTTTCATTGTGTAAATTAAAATGCGACATAATTTATGTGACGTGAAGGTAATTAAATGTGAAACACATTTGCAAGAAATAATTCTACCATCCAATAATTTTTCAAAACAAGACCAGTGTTACTTGAATATTTAAGTTCGTGGATTTACAATTCATGTCTTGTTTTCCACAATTATCGAACAAATATAATTATCTAATTTACCTCTATATCGTTAAATTATAAGGAAAAATAGTCAGGAATACACCCTTAATTTTTTTCAACCAACTAATATTTTATGTTCTTTACCTTTTTCCTTTATTTTTAAGAACTCGTGAAAGGGGGAGTATTATCTCTCACGATATCACCCTCAATTGAAGAAAAACATTCAAAGTGTTTCAATTAAACTTTAATGACTTCAAATTAAAAATATATTTTAAGTGTTATATTGACTAAAATATTTTTATATACGACGTCGTATCATCTAGTCACATTTTCTTATTAAAACTTTATGTTTGTTGCTTTTAAACTCAACATTTCTCATTTTCTCAATCATTTATTAATATTCTAAACTTGATGAAATTTTGTATCCAAATTATTGTATAAAAATAACTTATAATATTTTATTCCAAAAAAGCAGCCTTTCGTACTCGATGAAAACAACAATTCCATGGTGCTTCAAGATAAATGAATTGATCATTTAAGGGCATTTGTTGTCGATGCCCTATTAGAACAACATGTCATCTTGGGGACTAAAAAATGTGTAAGCACTACAAAAATACCCAAACTGCCATTAGTATTCACAATATCCACTAATGGCCGCATAACTTCAAAGACAACAATTACTAGTAGGCCTGTCCATGGATCAGATTTTATCGGAATCGAAATCTGAATCCGATCCATTTAAGCGGGATATGGATCATGCCTAAAATTCGATTATCCGATTACCGGATTACCAAATGAAGTGGATCTGGATTTATATACTCCGATCCGATTAATATTTTTAATTAATATATATTGTATTCAATAATATTTTAAATATTTATTATAATAGTTCTTTATTTCATTATTTATTTTTTTGGAACATTTGCAAAACAAATTTATGAAATAAGAGTTGAAAATAAAAATGTTGCAAATCAAGTTTAACATAAACGGATAATCGGATAATTAGATCCGATCCGAATCTGTTTAACATAAACGGATATGAATTTGGATTTGCCTGATCCGATTAATAAACGGATCAGATCCGAATCCGTTTAACATAAACGGATATGGATTTGGATTTTCCTGATCCGGTCCGAATCCGATCCATTTACATGCCTAATTACTAGTATCAGTATTAGTAGCTCACTATGTTGTTCACTGCTCACCATGGCATTTCAAGTTGGCATGGCGAGCTCAATTAGAGAACATGGAGCCTTTAGAAACCGTTAATACCCACATAAACTCCAAGGTTAAAAAAATAAAGGCATCTCTCAATTCTTCTAAAGATAAAGAGTGATGTGAGAAGTTAGTGGTACTATTATGTGTTACCACTAGTTTGATGTTAAAATTTTGATAGAATCGAAATATACACGGAGTGGCTTAAAAATATCCTATGCATGAATACTTTTATTCATTTATTTTTTTCTCTTTAATTTACATTATTTACTTATTTGTTCATTGTATTGTGTTTGTGTGTGTGTGTGTGTGTGTGTGTGTGTGTGTGTGTGTATCATCTATGTTTTAGCTATTTCTAAGGTAGTAATACTACATGGAAGTAGGCCATTTATATACATTTACAAGAAAAAGGTTCCTAAAAATCATAGTTCTGAATGTTTTTATAAACAACATGGTTTAGTTCATTCCAAGTATATTTTTTTAATAAAAATATTACATTATACTTACATGTATCGGGCTTGCATACTAGGTTGCAAAATTTGGTTAAGAGAATTTGGGAAAAAATCCAGTTACACCTCAAGCAAACAAGAAGTATCACTCTTTAGCGATATTTTTAATAAAAAATGCGAGAGAGAAAATTTGTGAAAGACAATTGAAGTCTCATAACCCTTAGTTCAAGTTAGTACTTAAACATTGAACAATAGTCTGAATATAGGCAACCCCAATTAGAGGTATCAATTTTGGAAATGAAACGACACAAAATTGACACGAAACTGACACGTATTGTGGTGTTCATTTCATTTTCATTCCCATTTTTTGGAATCACTATTACGGATGTTTCATGTTGATATATAATTTTGGGCACGAAATTAACCAAAAATTGACACGAGTAGACACAACTTAGAACCGATAAAGACCATATTTAGGTCCTATCAAAATCCATTTCTTACCATATTTTGATCCTATTTATTTATTCTATCCCATTTGTCATGTGAACATTAATAAGTTCATATCATGGACCGTTGATATCATAAATTAAAATTGATAAATACTATGAGATAACATTTATTCTCTCCCCCGATTTTATTTACAATAATGATAAATGATACCTTCTATACGATAATACGTTTAAGGTCTCAAATTCATATTTAATTATTTGATAGGTTACTTGGAGGGAACATGTTGAAGTGGATGATAAATATCAAAAGCATCACCTCTATAAAGATATAGTATGCATTCATCAATAATATGGAGCCAACTGATGAATCCTCACTCAACAAAGGATTTGTTATATAGTTTCATACCAGCAAGAGTTACATAACTTACGGTTAAATGAAGTTAGTGAAACATAGTGAAGCTTTCTGAGAGAATGATGAAGGAGTTTTTTTTTTCAATTTTAAACATGTACGATAAAGTGTAATTTCCACATGTCTCGAAATAAGAATGGGGTCCGCTTTTTGTTTGATACAACAATGAATCGTGCCAGCCCCTGGGAAAGGATTTCGATATTGCCCCTTCGCTCAAGCTTCCTTTTTCGTGAAAAGTTCTCTGTAATTTATATACAGACATGAGGACGTGGCCTCAATTTAAGTAATATTTAATCAACCTTCATGTGATTTTTTTAATTTAAAAATCTCCATTTGGTTGGCACAATTTTCTTGTGGATGAAATTGAAATACATATCAAATTTTCCGATTAAAAACATATTTCACCTTCTTTTATGTGAAGTATATGTCCCCATAAACCAAATAGGGCCTAATAGTATCTAATAAATATTCAAAATAATGGGAACAAATTATTGAGATTTTTTCCTTTTGTTTAATAGTGGGATGCACTATCTGGTGGAAATCCAACGAACGAGATTGCGTGCATCTTTTGTGGAGCTCATCTAGAAAATTGCATATCTATAAATCTTGTACTAGTTTTCTCTTACCATATCACCCTCAACTAAAGAAACACATTTGCAGTGCTTCAACAAACCTTTAATGGCTTCATGTTAAAATTGTATTTTAATAAGTATTATATTCATTAAAATATTTTTATATATGAGGTCGTATCATATAGTCACATTTAGTATTAAAAAGGTTATCTTTTTCTCTCTTTCAACTTTTCATCTGTCATTTTATCAATAATTTATTAATATTCTATTGGTTTATTTTCACATAGCGCAATGCTTTTCAAACTTTATAAAATTTTATATCAAAATTATTGTATAAAAAAGTAACGTATAATGTTTTTTTCCCTTTCAAAATAGCAAACTTTTCATACTCGGGGAAAGCAACAATGCAGTTCTACTTCAAGATAGTTGCATTGACAATTTATGGTCACTTGTTGTCAATGTTCTATTCGTGGCGACTAGAAAAGGAGGAAACACCACACAAATACCCATTACTTCCATTGATATTAACAATCTCTGCTAATGGTCACTTAACTTCAAAGACAACAATTATGAATACCAATTTTAGTAAAAGACAATGTGGTTCACTATTCACTATGGCATTTCAAATGGCACGGTGAGATCACTTAGAAAACACAGTCTTTAGAAATCGTGAATACTCTGATAAACTCCAAAGTTAAAAAAGGTAACACTAAATTCCTCTTAAGATAAAGAGTGAGGCGAGAAGTTGGTGGTACTATTATGCGTGATCATTACTTTGATGTTAAAAATTCAATCGAAACAAAATACATGCAAAGCGGCTTCAAAATATTCTACACATGAATTAGTGTATTCATTGTGTTTTTTGATTACATTATTTACTTATTTGTTCATTTCCCATGCTTGTAAGTATTTATACAATTTTATTTATGATTTAGCTACTTCAAGGATAGTCACAATATGTGGCAACAAACCTATATACATTTATAATAAAAAGGTTCCTAAAAAGCACAATATTGGAATTTTTATAAACAACGTTCACACCAAAAATATGTTTTATAAGAATATTACAATATAATTACTAAGATTTTTCTTTGCATGTTAAGATGTAGATTTTAGTAAAGAGAAAATTTGGATTTTTTTTGGCAAAAAGCTATTTACATCTCACACAAACAAGAATAATCAATCTTTAAGGGTAATTTGTTTTTTAATAGAAAATGCCAGAGAGGAAAAATTGAAGTCTCTAAACCTTCATCCTAATTTAGTACCTAAATCTTAAACAATTGATTGAATATATGAAACCTCAATTAGGGTTGCAAATTTTGAAAATGACACAGCTTGAAATTGACACGTCTCATGGTGTTCGTGTCATTTTTGTGCCCATTTTTTTGACTCACTATCAGGTTGTGTCATGCTCGTGTATAATTTTGGACATATAATTAACCCAAAATTGACACGACTTGATATTATTTAAAACCAATAGAGACTCTATTTATAACCCGTTAGTGACCTTATTTAAACCCTATTGAAAACCCACTACTAACCCAATTGTGACCCAATTGTTGAAAAATAGCCTAGTTCATTATTTATATAATATTTTAGGCCATCTCCAATGTTTCGCTTCTAAATCCAATTTTATCCAACAATTAAAAGTTCTCCCTAATTTACTTGGCTAATAACTGTAATTAGTGGAATAGATATATCTCCAACAATGCCTTTCTACCCACCAATTCTATTAATTTTAAACTGCAAAATAGGAACGTGGGTGGACTTTTAACAATTGCTTCCACATCAGATCCTCCAACCCTCTATTCATTTCTACATGTGGAAATGATTATAGTAAAATTCCAAATGACTCATCCATCACCCACGTAGGATTTACTGCTACATAGAAACTCCCGTTGGAGAAGTTTTAACTATTTCCTCTTTTCTAGCATAGAAAAATAGAAATGAAGAAACAATTGTTGGAGGAAGGCCTTAAAATGTAAAAATACAATAAGAAAATCTTTAATATATATAAAATTGTAGTATTTCTCCTCGATATGACATCTGTACCTCAAAAATGCATTCCTTCAAATCTATATGCATCCACGTAGAACTTCCCTTCCTTGATTTCTTTTTATTCCCTGTAAAGCCATATTCTATAAATTATCTCCTAATTAATGAACCAATCCATCTATTCTCTACACATTCCCACCGCTTTAGTTTTTAAAAAGTTCCCGGTAGTCTCTTTCAACTAGGATGGAGTATTTTTAAGATCCTCTTAATCTACTCCTTTTTATTAATATTTATACTACATATATCCTCTCTTTCATTTTGATTTTCAATGGAACCCTCCCACCCCTCTCTCTCTTTATTTGAGTTCCAGTATTCGTGAAGGTATTAGAGCAGTTCCTAACTTCACTTGCCTTTGATGAAATCCTGAATTTAATACCAATCCTAACATATCAAGATCATAAGAAATGGCTTCTTCAATAGATTCATAAGCTTTTGTTAGAGTTTTGTTATGGAAAGAATGAAATATATTAATTTATTTCTCCAAGGCATGTTCTTCAAACGCTTTCTTTTAGGCAAAATTTCTCCCAATCCGGTTGAGACTACACCAGAACCGCGAGTACACTATGGGTTTTTAGAATCTGCCTTCAGGATATAATGCAGTGTATGAACAATTGTTTGATTCAAACTATGTACTGTTTGATCAAACCGAGAACACTCTGAATTTGTAACTTGATAATGCCAAAGTATAGAGGACGGAGAGAGGAGAAACTAGCAATTTTTTGGTGTCCAAAACAGAGGCCTAAAACTCTTTTTATAGCCATTTCTGTGACTGTTCTTCAACAGTCACAGCTCTTCATGGAGTGACTCAGCAACCGTTGGATCGTGCCTGTTTGGAACAGCTGTGATCTAACGGTTTAGATTACGCATCCCATCGTAAGCGATTGGTCATCCCCTACACAAAACGCTACGAGTTCATCTAACGGTTTAGATCAAGTTCTTTTGGATTTTAAACCCTTTGATCGAATCATTTAATCATAACCGTTGATCTGTTTTACCTCGTCAAAACTTTAGGCTCCCACGATCCAAGCGACGATACGCACGCGCGAAGTGCCAAGTGCGCGTAAAAGCGCACAATGCGCCCTAAGTCGCCCAATCGCCCTTTCGCGTGACGCGTGTCGCGATTGGTGGTGCTTAAGCACCACCGCGATGCGTAGGATCATAGCCTCTTATTTGACTTGTCAACTAAGAATCTTAGTTTTCCTTTAGTTGATATACCACTACTTTTTGTAGTATTCTTCCAATATGGGACAATATGGGATTTTGAGCACTCCCATATCTGTCACACCCATTTGCTCATGTTTCTACCTTCTAAATTAAAACCAAAACTATGTTTAAAATAAAACACCAATAATATAAAAAAATATTAACAACTAAAAAATAAAATATCAATAAATATTGGAATTTATCCAGCATTCCTCCACCAATTTCAATATACACAAGAGAGCAAAGCAAAAAGACAATAAATTACTTTTGGCATTATCGCTAAAATCTAGTACATAAATGAGAAGTGTCTTTCGGACTTGAACTTCCATATAGTGAAAATAATTCAAAGCTTCATCAAGGTGCTGTGGTGAACGTATCTTAAACCAAGGACCTTTTAAGACTAGCCGGAACTATCACACATACCGATTTCTGAGTTTATAAGTGTTCTTCTAGCATGCACTTTTATGCCCTTGTGCTAATCCTGATTTCACGAGCGCTTTAGGATCGGTTTTGATTCCATAGAAAGTGGCAACACTTTCGACACTCGTATAGGTAAATCGACTTTAGTGATTCTGCGAGTCACACTTATATGATTTATTAAGAAGTAACCTTCATCCTCTAACATGCAGAAAACCAACACTAGGCACATAGGAATGGAACTTTTTGTATAAAATTCCTAGTGTTCCATAACTATAATTTAACTTGTTTGTACCTCATTTAACTTTATCTATATTTTCAAGATATGAGTTGGGTTCCCAATTAAATATAGTTGTGTTATTTAATAAACCTTAGTCCCATTCATTTTGAGGTGATATATATCATCTCCCTAACAAGACCTTTAGTCACACGATCTGCTAAATTCTTTTTCGTTTTAATATAGTCGACTGTAATTACTCCTTCCTTGAGTAATTCTCTTATAATTTGATGCCTTAGACTAATGTGTCTAGATTTTCCGTTGTAAGTTTTGTTCGAAACTTTATAAATTGTGGCTTGGTTATCACAATTTATCATAATAGAAGGCGATGGCTTTTTCCATAAAGGAATATCTTACAACACATTTCTAAGCCATTATGCTTCTTTACATGCATCTGATAGGGCTATAAATTCAGATTGCATTGTTGAATCTGATACACATGTTTGTTTCTTGGATCCCCAAGATATAGATGATCCTCCTAGCGTAAAAATCCAACCTGTAGTTGACTTGGATTTTGATTCAAGATTATTCCAACTTGAATCACTATATCCCTTTAAAACAAATGGATATCCTACATAATGTAAGCCATAATCCAAAGTCCTCTTCAGGTATCTAAGCACCCTAGAAATTGCATTCCAGTGCTCTTGACCTGGATTGCTTGTAAATCTACACAATACACTCACTGAATAAGCAATGTCTGGTCTAGTGCAATGTATGGCATACATTAGACTCCCAATAATACTAGCATATTTAAGTTGGTCCGTAGTACGCCCAGTATTTTTCATTAATTTGATGCTAGGATCCACTAGTGTAGCAGCTGGCTTAAGTTCAAAATGATTATATCTTTTGAGAACTTTTTCTATATAATGAGATTGAGATAACGCTAAAGAATTATCCTTTCTCACAATTTTGATTCCTGAAATCACGTAAGCTTCTCCAAGATCTTTCATATCAAATTTTGATGAAAGAAACCTTTTGGTTTCTTCAACATATTTGAGATTAGACCCAAATATTAACATGTCATCCACATATAAGCAAATAATAACACCAACACCATTTTCAAATTTACTATATATACATTTATCGGCATCATTAACTTTATATCCATGGGATATAACAATATTATTAAACTTCTCATGCCATTGCATAGGAGCTTATTTAAGGCCATAAAGAGATTTAACCAATTGACACACTTTCTTTTCTTTGCCAGGCAAAACAAACCCTTCGGGTTGTTCCATGTAAATCTCTTCTTCTAAATCACCATTTAAAAATGCAGTTTTAACATCCATTTGATGAATAACTAAATTGTGAATAGAAGCAAGAGATATTAATATCCTAATGGAAGTGAGTCGAGCAACAAGAGCATATGTATCAAAGTAATCAATTCCATGTTTTTGCTTATAGCCTTTATCAACTAGTCTTGCCTTAAATTTATTTATAGAACCATTCGAATTTCATTTTCTTTTAAATATCCATTTGCACCCAATAGGTTTAGCCCCGGGGGGAAGATCGGAAATAACCCAAGTTTGATTTGACAAAATTGAGTTCATTTCATCATTTATTGCTTCTTTCCAAAAGACAGCATCCCTAGATGTTACCGCTTCATGAAATGTTGTCGGTTCATCTTCTACATTAAGAACAAATTTAGTTTTGTTCTTAGTCTCATTTAAATCCCCTTCGACTAAATAAATAACAAAGTCAGGCCCAAATATTTTTTCAGTTCTTTGTCTTTTACTCCTTCGTGGTTCAACGTCATTCGTTGTTTTCGAAGAAGATATAGGTTGTGAATTTTCTTCAAAATTTGAGGAGTCAACAGTCGAATTATTATTTTATAAACCTTGATTCAAAGTACTAAACTTTGTTAGATGTTCAAAGAATTGCACATCTACCGACTCAATGATTTCTTGAGTTTCAAGGTTTAAAAATCTATAAGTCGTACTTTTATTAGAGTATCCAATAAAAACACATTTGTAAGTCCTATTTCCTAGTTTAGGTCTTTTAGGTTCTGGTTTTCTTACATAATAAAGACATCCCCAAACTTTAAGACGTCTCAGATTAGGCTTACGATTAAACCATAATTTCTATGGTGTAATATCCTTGTTTTTCAATGGAACTCTATTTAAAATATAACATGCGGATAAAACAGCTTCTCCCCACATCAACAAAGGTAAACCAAAATTGATTAACATTAAATTTATCATTCAACTAAAGTCCAATTTTTCCTTTCCGCCGTTCCATTTTTTGTGGCGTATACGGCACCGTAACTAGATGGATTGTCCCATGAGTATTACAAAATTGTATAAACTCACTCGGGTAATATTCACCACCCCTATCGGATCGTAGGACTTTAATTTTCCGATTTTTTTGAGTTTCAACTTCTGCTTTAAAAATTAGGAATTTCTCGAAAACATCATCTTTACTTTTAAGTAAATGTGTATATGCATACTTAGAGTAATCATCAATGAAAGTTAAGAAATATTTATTTCCACCACGAGTCATATTACTCTTCATATCACATACATCACTATGAATAAGATCAAGCATTTTGGATTTTCTCTCAACAGATTTGAACGACTTTCTAGTTATCTTCGATTGATCACAAACTTCACATTTAGAAAGGTTATCAAATTTACAATCCGAGATTAAGCCGAGATTAGTCATATTTTTTATACTTCTATAATTCACATGACCTAGTCTACTATGATATAAAGAAATAGACTCAACCATATAAGCAGAACTAATATCATTGATTACATTAATTTTGATCATGTCGTTACAAGAGTACCCTTTGCCAATAAGTTGACCATTCTTAGACAAAACAAACTTATCAGACTCATACACTAGTTTGAAACCTCTCTTATTGAGAAGGTCCCTAGACACAACATTTTTACATATATCAGGTACATGAAGTACATAAATTAGAGTAAGTGTCTTTCCAGAAGTTAGCTTCAATTCCACTGTGCCTTTTCCAACTACATTGGTGCGAAGATTATTTGCCATATTCACTTCTTTTCCATAAATTTCTTGATATGTTTTGAATGAAGAGCGGTCTTTGCATATGTGGACCGTTGTGACGGTATCCAGCCACCATACACTTTCATTATCAATTGAATTTGCTTCGCAAACAGTAGCAATAAGATCTTCAACATTATTTGTTTCCTTCGACCCTTATTTTTCCTTAAATGCCTTCTTTTTAAGATGACATTCTCGAGAATAATGGCCCGTTTTGTCACAGAATAAACATTTTCCCTTCTTTTTCTTATTTGCACGTTGGTTCTTCAATTTTGAATCACTCTTTTCTTTAAATTTTGAGTCTTTGGTAATCTTGGATTATTGATCCTCAACCATATTAGCTTTTGAATGACCCTCACCTTGTTCATCCTTCTTTTCCCGAATACGAGTATCATCTTCAATACGAAGGTGACGAAGAAGGGATTCCATAGTATTAGTCTTTTCATCATGATTAATTTTCTTCTTAAAGCCATTCCAAGATGATGGAAGTTTTGAAACTATCACCCCTACTTGAAATTCATCTTGAAGATTAATACCAGCGGCTTTAAGGTCACCAATAATTTGTTGGAGTTCATGGGCTTGTGCAACGACAGATTTATCATTACTCATTCTAAAATTCATATAGTTTGAAATTAGATACTTACGGTTGCTCCCTTCCTCGTTTTGATACTTTGTCTCCAAAGCCTTCCATAATTCCTTTGCCATCGGAATCATTCGATGAGCGCTATAAACAGTTTAAGACAAAGCATTGAGGATGTGTCCTCGACACATAAATTCGTCTTCTTTCCTCTTCACACGTTTTTGCTTTATTTCTTCCGTGTCTTTGGGTGTGGGATCGGGAATTTGTTCAAGGTTATCATCTATAATGTATGCAAGTTTTAGTGATGTGAGGAAGAACATAACTGTCTCTTGCCAACGGGTGAAATTTCCTCCATCAAAACGGTCGAGTCGGATTAAGTCTTGAGTCATGACTTGGATAGATTGTGCCACAGTTCCTTCCATTTGAGTGGAGTAATAAGAATAAATTTTGCGTAAAATTGTTGGAGTTTTGTTATGGAAAGAACGAAATATATTAATTAATTTCTGCAAGGCACGTTCTTGGAACGCTTTCTTTTAGGCAAAATTTCTCCCAATCCGGTTGAGACAGAACCAGAACTGCGAGTACACTATGGGTTTTTATAGAATCTGCCTTCAGGATACAATGTAGTTTATTAATAGTTGTTTGATTCAAACTATGTACTGTTTGATCAAACCGAGAACACTCTGAATTTGTAACTTGATAATGCCAAAGTATAGAGGACGGAGAGAGGAGAAACTAACAATTTTTTGGTGTCCAAAACAGAGGCCTAAAACTCTTTTTATAGCCATTTTTATGACTGTTCTTCAACAGTCACAACTCTTCATGGAGTGACTCAGCAACCGTTGGATCGTGCCTGTTTGCAACAGCTGCGATCTAACGGTTCAGATTAGGCATCCCATCGTAAGCGAATGGGCATACCCTACACAAAATGCTACGAGTTCATCTAACAGTTTAGATCAAGTCCTTTAGGATTTAAACCCTTTGATTGGATCATTTAATCACAACCGTTGATCTGTTTTACCTCGTCAAAACTTTAGGCTCCCACGCTCCAAGCGACGATGCGCACGTGCGAAGTGCCAAATGCCCGTCAAAGCGCACAATGGTCCCTAAGTCTCCCAGTCGACCTTTCGCGCGCCGCGTGTCGCGCTTGGTGGTGCTTAAGCACCACCGCGATGCGTAGGATCATAGCCTCTTATTTGACTTGTCAACCAAGAATCTTAGTTGTCCTTTAGTTGATATACCACTACTTTTTATAGTATTATTCCAATGTGGGACAATATAGGATTTTGAGCACTCTCATATCTTTCACACCCATTTGCTCATGTTTCTACCTTTTAAATTAAAACCCAAACTATGTTTAAATAAAACACCAATAATATAATAAAATATTAACAACTAAAAAATAAAATATCAATAAATATTGGAATTCATCCAACATTCCCCCATCAATTTCAATATACACAAGAGAGCAAAGCAAAAAGACAATAAAGAACTTTTGGCATTATCGCTAAAATCTAGTACATAAATGAGAAGTGTCTTTCAGACTTGAACTTCCACATAATGAAAATAATTCAAAGCTTCATCAAGGTGCTGTGGTGAACGTATCTTGAACAAAGGACCTTTTGAGACTAGCCGGAACTATCACACATACCGATTTCTGAGTATATAAGTGTTCTTCTAGCATGCACTTTTATGGCCTTGTGCTAATCCTGATTTCACGAGCGCTTTAGGATCGGTCTTGATTCCATAGAAAGCGGACATACTTTCGACACTCGTATAGGTAAGTCCACTTTAGTGATTATGCGAGTCACACTTATATGATTTATTAAGAAGTAAGCTTCATCCTCTAACATGCAGAAAACCAACACTAGGCACATAGGAATGGAACTTTTTGTATAAAATTCCTAGTGTTCCATAACTGTAATTTAACTTATTTGTACCTCATTGAACTCTATCTATTTTTCAAGATATGAGTTGGGTTCCCATTAAATATAGTTGTGTTATTTAATAGACCTTAGTCCCATTCCTTTTGAGGTGATATATATCATCTCCCTAACAAGACCTTTAGTCACATGATCTGCTAAATTCTTGTTCGTTTTAATATAGTCGACTGTAATTACTCCTTCCTTGAGTAATTTTCTTATAATTTGATGCCTTAGACTAATGTGTCTAGATTTTCCATTGAAAGTTTTGTTCGAAACTTTATAAATTGTGGCTTGGTTATCACAACTTATCATAATAGAAGGTGATGGCTTTTTCCATAAAGGAATATCATACAACACATTTCTAAGCCATTCTTCTTCTTTACATACATCTGCTAGGGCTATAAATTCAGATTGGATTGTTGAATTTGATACACATGTTTGTTTCTTAGATCCCCAAGAGATAGCTCCTCCTCCTAGCGTAAAAATCCAACCAGTAGTTTACTTGGATTTTGATTCAAGATTATTCCAACTTGAATCACTATATCCTTCTAAAACAGATGGATATCCTAGATAATGTAAGACATAATCCAAAGTCCTCTTCAGGTATCTAAGCACCTGTAACAACCCATCCTTTTTGGAGACGATTAAATTCCATAATTAATTATAAATTGGAATTTGGGAAATTTCCCTAAATAGTAATTTTGGGATTTTTGAGGGTTAAATGATTTTCGAAGGATGTTGTGATTATTTTTGGGACTATATAGGTCGAAATATTTTAATTATATGTCACCGTTGAGTAAAGCGACACGAGGTAAGATTTTTAATTGGAAAACCTGCATTTATTTATTTTGGGTTGAAATAGTGATTTGCATTCAAGTACCCCGAATGGGAATTTCGACTGCGCCGTGAGTCTCAGAATGTCCGAGATAGTCGAAAAAGAGTGTCCGATTGTCGAAAATGAGTTTCGAATAATTTTAGAGGTAAAAGTAACTCGTAATTGGGTAAACGAGTCGTTTTTGGGTTTTAAGGGGTATAACCCTTTTTCTTCTTATATAAATAGGGGAATATGGAGAAAAGAAGAAAGAAAGAAAGAAAGAAAGAAAAGAGCGAGAGAGAGAGAGGAGGAGAGAAATGGAGATCTCGGGCCAAACTCCGCCGGATTCGACTCGAGGTCGTCGGATTTTATCCACAAGGCAAGTGTTTACTTTTTTTATTTACTTTTTGCATAAATATCTCATACCGTAGTTTGGTATAAACAAACCCTAAAGATTTCGGGTTGGATTTTCGTGGATAAAACGGGTTTTTGGAAGTTAAAACAAATAAACCCTAAAATTTTCTAATTGGAGATACCTAGAAATTTATTTGAAATTAATTGGTGGTTTTGGGTTCTAGGATGTTTAGAACCCTTAATATATGTGTATTTGTAGTTGGTTGAGGTTGTAGGATGTTGGGTGAGGCGACAAAAGCTTGGGAGAAGCTCTAATGGCCGAAATTGTCTCGGAGAAGATGATGAATAGTAACCCGTGACTTTAGGGGGCCATTTTGGCCAGGAAAAGAATTGATTTAGCTCTCAGTCAAAACACAAAAGTTGTATATATTTTCGATACGGTCGCGTGGGCTTTGACCGCGTATTTTTCTGATTTTTTCTCGATTTGATATGATTTGTACAAGATGGCAGCTCCGGGTTGAAATCATCAACTCGAAAATCAAATCGGGAATTGGAAAAATAAAGGTTAGGATTAGTCGTGTAGATGTTTTGGATGATTTTTGGGGTAGTTTAGAAACCCCGATAATGAATTTGGGTTGTTGGATAATGGATTTGAGGAATTTAGTTTTGGGGACCTGGTGTGACCGGTCGACCGCGCCCCTATGGCCGGTCGACCGCGTCAAGGGAAAAAGGGCCTACTGCTTTGTTTCGTAGGCTTATTTGCAAACCCGTGGTCGACCGGGGGCCCAGGACCAGTCGACCGGTGCCCTGTTTTCAGCCTAAGATTTTGGAGATTAGTATTACTTCTCCTCTTTGAGTTTAAATTTTAAGGACCTTCTAAATTAGAGTATTATAGAGGGTTGTGTCCTAAAGGACTTGGTGAATTGGGAATATATATATATATATATATATATATATGTAAATTCACTTAGAGTGAATTTTTATATTTGGAGATATCCAAATGAATCCGTAGATGGGACTTAAGTATGTATTACTTATTAGAGTAAGAAATACTTTGGGTTTAGTATCATGCATATATGAATGCATGATTATGATTTTTTGAGAGAATCTTTGGGGTTATTGGTCATCGATAGATGGTTTGGCAAATATGGTCATTTTTATATGTTCAGGGAGGAATATGTGGTATATGTATATACCAAGGTTCTAAAAAACACGGGGCGTGATCGAGGCGTGGAGGCCAAGCCTTAAGCCTTAGAAGCCTAGGCGTAAAATGGCGTGAAAAGGCGTTTAGGTCTTTTTAATATATTTTAATATTTTTTAACCATAACAAGGCTATTAAAATACTAAAATTGTACATATCATAAAAATATGTCTGAATATTTGCAAATAAAAATACTATTTGATTATTTTGGATGAGATAATGATCCGAATTGCAAAAAGATCTTTAAAAGGAGATATCGTTTCACTAAAGCATTGTTGTTTTTAGAGAAAAAGTACGCCTTAAGGGTTTCACCAAGCATAAGGCGTCAAAATCTTAAGGCGTGACGTTTCTCCCAAGCCTCAAGCCTAGGCAAGTTTTTTAGAACAGTGGTATATACTATGTGATTAAAGTATATATATAATTTGAGATAAAGGATTTTAAAAATAAAATATGAATATTTTCAAAATGGGAAAAAGGTAAATGATTTTCATAATTAATAAATTATGGTTACACACCTCCCTAAATCGCTATCATAAGGGAAGTTGCGTGCGTTATGGTGATGCCCCCTGCTAATGAATGCAGGGTGGCTATAGTCCTATAGGCCATATGGGCGATTATTTGTACTGCGCTGGTTAGGTGATTCTGGGTGTGGTCATGACTATCCCTCAGGCATATGGCCGCTTTCCGACGTTGGTAGGTTCCCAGGTTGTCTTGTATAGATAGGCCCTGGAAGATGATAGCCATTTAGGGGCGCGTCCAGTGGGGAAACCCGGAGGGGCGGTCTTAGTTTTATTAAAGAAATTCATGATAATAAATTGGCTTTAATTTACATTTCCTGAGTATAAAAAGGGAAATGGGATAAAGGTTTGGCTTCGGTAATACTCCCGGATGGAAGAAGGGATGTGGAAGCATATGATTGATCAAAGAATTTTTATGATAATGAAAATGCCTTTGAATACATTTCCTGAGTATAAAAAGGGAAATGGGATGATATTAAACGGAAAAGCATTTTTATGATAATAAAACTGGCTTTTAAAAGTATATGATTGGTTAAAGCAATTCATGACAATGAATTGGCTTTTATATTTACATTTCCTGAGTATAAAAAGGGAAATGGGAAGTTTTGAGAAAATGAAAAGTATTGATAAATACTTTGTATATGAATCCTCAGTCCGGGAGATAGATCCGGATGTTTATGGTAAAATGAATATATATGGATGAATCGAGTACCGAGGGCCTAATGGATCCCAACGATCGACCTTGCCGCATAGTAGTGTATCGGGGGGGTTCCTTGTTTGGATTTCGCTTTGCGAGACACCCCGCACACGAATATGGCAATATGTTGAGACTGGGGAGAAGTTTAATCCTTAGTGCTCTAATATTATAAATGCTTATGGTATATATTTATATATATCTTTCTGTACTAAGGGATTGGCGGATCTCGACGATCGACTGTGCCGCGTAGTAGTGTATCGGGGGGGTTCCTTTTTGGATTTCGCTTCGCGAGACACCCCACGCACGAACACGGCATAACGTTGAGACTGGGGTGAAGTTTACCCCTTAGTACATTGCTTGGACTATCTAGGATTGATAGTGGGTTGGTGATAGACTAGTTTAGCAGGATAGCTTAACTAGAATGTTTAGAGGGATGCGCTAGGAGTGCACTGTTAGAAGAGAGGTGAGGGGTATCTCATGGGAGTGCAATACCAAACTTAAATATGAGATAAAACCTTTTTCAAAATAATAAGGCATTTATGCACTTGCTAAATATTTTCAAAACTCGGGCTCTAACCCGTTAATCTACTTTTCCTTTCTTGCTATATATATTATATATATATATATATAGGTGTCCAGACACAGGGACACCTGGATGACACATCTTTCGAGTCAGACGTCAGCTGCAGCAGCTGTGGATGCGTGCAGGATTCTCGATAGACACTTCTATCCTAGTACTCTAGATAGGAGGTACTGTATAAATATTCGGGCCAATGGTCCAAGTGCATTTATTTATTCTTTTAGAGCATCATTCGATATGGTTGTATATTTTGACCGAGTGTTCGGTTATCTTATTTCATTTCAATTTCATTTCCGCAAAACTGTGCGGATGTTTTATTTACAGTTGTTAAAAAGAGTCGTAAAGTTAAAATTTTGACACCGGCCTAATAGGTTATTAGTAAATAAATGGATTTTTGACAGTGATGCTAAGAATGATCCATATGAGACTCCTGTTTTAATTTGATATATGAGTGATCACCCGGTATTTTATTAGGCGGGGTGTCACAGATGGTATCAGAGCATCATGTTCTAGTGTCCTTAGGAATCTGTGCGGACGTACTACGCTTTCAACGTCGCTCTCGATTTGTTATAGAGCCTCAGGATTAGGATTGTTGATTTCTCTTGTGAGATTTCGTTGTCCTTCCATATTATGAGATTATAGAAATCTTTTGCGCGCTCATTTGAGAATCGTGTGCGGAGCTTGGATGGTAGCAGGAGCTGAGGCTTAGCTGGAGCAGCTGGTAGAAGGTTGGGATGAGGACCTTAGTAGAGGTCACTCTCCTTATGGTAATTGTTAAGGATTTTGGCGGCGACTACTAAATAATGGTAGTTAGGAGTACCGCAGTACGACTGAAGTAGAGAGTGGTACTAAAGTCGAATTCCTCATTGAAATTGAGGGTTCGAAAGGGATCTTACAGATAGTCTTAACCGTGAGTCCCCACGATTTAGTCGAAATGAGAAGGATATTGTTATGAGTTTTACCTCAATTGAGGAGGTATATTTGGCATGGCTAGATAAAGTCGCGGTATTAGTTAGCCCTAGACTCGTAATTTGAGTTATGGCGGTCACGATAACATAATATCATATATGTTTATGTGTTTTCCGCGATAGCGAAATTTTATTTTCCTTCATTCGCCATAGAGGCGGATGTGGATATATATATATATATATATGGTTTGGGATACTCGTTCTATATGTCTATACGAGTATGGTATTATGGTAGGTATATAATGTTATTGGTATTTTCGGAGCGATAGCAGGATAATGATGGCAAGACTATCGTGTTCGCAGTTCCTGGAGGGAACGGGTTGTTGTTGCGGTGTCTCACCTAGATACAGGTTGAGTTCACCTCTATTGTGATGGGTTAATGGAACTTCGATGAGTAGAGGTTTCCTTATCGTGATTTGGGTATATGGCGACCTTATATATATGATTTAAGGCCGCATGATTATTGTTGAGCTGTAGGATTAAGCTCATTATTGTTTGCGCAAAGGCTTAAAAATGAGTGCTTGTGCAGGGTGGTATGACTCTTAGTTAGAGATAGGAGTTCAGACCACCTTTTTGTTGGATTAGGGGATAGGGATATCCCGATTGCATGTTAAAATAACGAAACTCCATAACCAATAAAGTCAAGTGTCAATGTGTGGAGGGGTTCCTTATTTGGATTTCGCTTTGCGAGACACTCCACACATGACTCTTAACGGCGTCGGGAGTGGAGAGCTGTTATGGGATGCAAGGATGTTGATTTTGTGGAAAGGTCTTATAGTGTGGATGAACCACTATAGGCTATGAGCCACATGATATTGATATACTTATGGAAAGATTGTGTTATGGAAATGCACTAAAGTGGTCCCCTCGCCACAAGTGGATGGGTGAGGTTGGACTTAGAGAAATTGGTTTGAGGATAATAACCACCCTTAATAAAAAGGCAAATTTTGAGAAGGTATGTTTTGGGTACTATGTACGTGACACTTTTACAGAAAGTGGGCACTTTGATTGATTAGGTTCCTTTTCGTATGGGCGGAATGATAAGATAGTAAAAATACTTTCGTAGTTTAGCATAGGAAGTATTTAGGACGTGTCGCTGGTGTGCCTTAGGTCGTTATATCTCGATGACCGACTACGCAAGGGAGTAGTGTAATGGGAGGGTTCCTTGTTTGGATTTCGCCTTGGTGAGACGTCCCACGCATGAAACCAAGCAATTTTCGGGAGTTGAGAGAGGCTTTGGGCACTAGGGACATACTTAGGATTATATTCGTTTCGCGTAGGTAGGACATCACATAGACCTTAGTATTATTAGGACGTAAGTTCGATAGTGTTAGTGGCGCCGAGGTTAAGGGAATTGATTTCGCGGGTTCGGAGGACCCATAGGTGAGTATTACATCGAGGAAAGGAGACCCTTAATGGGAGAGAGTGATACGTGTTAGACGTTCACTATGGATGTGCGGATGTGCACAGCTTAGAAAGGTGTATGGGCACCTTAGTAAGTTGGTTTATATACTGCCTGAAATAGAAGGGGCGTAGTATATAAAGTTAAAATTTATGCCGTGAGGCACTAGTAATGATGAGTGCTATGTGACGCTATTGGAGTCACTTCATGTCCGTGGTGGCAGTGTGGTATATGGTTTGGGAACCGTTGGGTTAGTGTCATTCCCTTTGAGGTATTAGGATTTGGAGTGATCCTATGGATTGGCGGTGTAGTATGTATCTGAATTTCGAGGACAAAATTCCGTTGTAAGGGGGGGAGTATGTAACAACCCGTCCTTTTTGGAGACGATTAAATTCCATAATTAATTATAAATTGGAATTTGGGAAATTTCCCTAAATAGTAATTTTAGGATTTTTGAGGATTAAATGATTTTCGAAGGATGTTGTGATTATTTTTGGGACTATATAGGTCGAAATATTTCAATTATATGTCGTCGTTGAGTAAAGCGACACGAGGTAAGATTTTTAATTGGAAAACCCGCATTTATTTATTTTGGGTTGAAATAGGTGTCCAGACACAGGGACGCCTGGATGACACATCTTTCGAGTCAGACGTCAGCTGCAGCAGCTGTGGATGCGTGCAGGATTCTTGATAGACGCTCTATCCTTGTACTCTAGATAAGAGGTACTGTATAAATATTCGAGCCAATGGTCCAAGTGCATTTATTTATACTTTTAAAGAATCATTCGATATGGTTGTATATTTTGACCGAGTGTTCGGTTATCTTATTTCATTTCAGTTTCATTTCCGCAAAACTGTGTCGATGTTTTATTTACAGTTGTTAAAAAGAGTAGTAAAGTTAAAATTTTAACACCGGCCTGATAGATTATTAGTAAATAAATGGATTTTCGACAGTGATGCTAAGAATGATCCATATGAGACTCCTGTTTTAATTTGATATAGGAGTGATCGCCCGATATTTTATTAGGCGGGGTGTCACAACACCCTAGAAATTGCATTCCAGTGCTCTTGTCCTGGATTACTTGTAAATCTACACAATACACTCACTGCATAAGCAATGTATGGTCTAGTGCAATGCATGGCATACATTAGACTCCCAACAATACTAGCATATTTAAGTTGGTCCATAGCACGCCCAGTATTTTTCATTAATTTAATGCTAGGATCCACTGGTGTAGCAGCTGGCTTAAGTTCAAAATGATTATATCTTTTAAGAACTTTTTCTATATAATGAGATTGAGATAACGCTAAAGAATTATCCTTTCTCACAATTTTGATTCCTAAAATCACATCAGCTTCTCCAAGATCTTTCATATCAAATTTTGATGAAAGAAACCTTTTGGTTTCTTCAACATATTTGAGATTAGACCCAAATATTAACATGTCATCCACATATAAGCAAATAATAACACCAACACCATTTTCAAATTTACTATATATACATTTGTCGGCATCATTAACTTTATATCCATGGGATATAACAATATTATTAAACTTCTCATGCCATTGCATAGGAGCTTATTTAAGGCCATAAAGAGATTTAACCAATTTACACACTTTCTTTTCTTGGCCAGGCAAAACAAACCCTTCGGGTTGTTCCATGTAAATCTCTTCTTCTAAATCACCATTTAAAAATGCAGTGTTAACATCCATTTGATGAATAACTGAATTGTGAATAGAAGCAAGAGATATTAATATCCTAATGGAAGTGATTCGAGAAACAAGAGCATATGTATCAAAGTAATCAATTCCATGTTTTTGCTTATAGCCTTTAGCAACTAGTCTTGCCTTAAATTTATTTATAAAACCATCCGGATTTAATTTTCTTTTAAATATCCATTTGCACCCAATAGGTTTAGCCCCGGGGGGAAGATCGGAAATAACCCAAGTTTGATTTGACAAAATTGTGTTCATTTCATCATTTATTGCTTCTTTCCAAAAGACAACATCCCTAGATGTTACTGCTTCAAGAAATGTGGTCGGTTCATCTTCTACATTAAGAACAGATTTAGTTTTGTTCTTAGTCTCATTTAAATCCCCTTCAACTAAATAAATAACAAAGTGAGGCCCAAATGTTTTTTCAGTTCTTTGTCTTTTACTCCTTCGTGGTTCAACGCCATTCGTTGTTTTCGAAGAAGATATAGGTTATGAATTTTATTCTAAATTTAAGGAGTCAACAGTCGAATTATTATTTTCTAAACCTTGATTCAAAGTACTAAACTTTGTTAGATGTTCAAAGAATTGCACATCTACCGACTCAATGATTTTTTAAAAATCTATAAGTCGTACTGTTACTAGAGTATCCAATAAAAACACATTTGTAAGTCCTATTTCCTTGTTTAGGTCTTTTAGGTTCGGGTTTTCTTACATAAGCAAGACATCCCCAAACTTTAAGACGTCTAAGATTAGGCTTACGATTAAACCATAATTCATATGGTGTAATATCCTTGTTTTTCAATGGAACTCTATTTAAAATATAACATGCGGATAAAACAGCTTCTCCCCACATCGACAAAGGTAAACCATAATTGATTAACATTGAATTTATCATTTCAACTAAAGTCTTATTTTTCCTTTCCGCCGTTCCATTTTGTTGTGGCGTATACGGCGCTGTAACTTGATGGGTTATCCCATGAGTATTACAAAATTGTATAAACTCACTCGGGTAATATTCACCACCCCTATCGGATCGTAGGACTTTAATTTTCTGATTTTTTTGAGTTACAACTTCTTCTTTAAAAATTAGGAATTTCTCGAAAACTTCATCTTTACTTTTAAGTAAATATGTATATGCATACTTAGAGTAATCATCAATGAAAGTTAAGAAACATTTATTTCCACCACGAGTCATATTACTCTTCATATCACATACATCACTATGAATAAGATCAAGCATTTCGAATTTTCTCTTAACAGATTTGAACGACTTTCTAGTTATCTTCGATTGAGCACAAACTTCACATTTAGAAAGGTTATCAAATTTACAATCCGAGATTAAGCCGAGATTAGTCATATTTTTTATACTTCTATAATACACATGACCTAATCTACTATGTCATAAAGAAATAGACTCAACCATATAAGCAAAACTAATATCATTGATTACATTAATTTTGATCATGCCGTTACAAGAGTACCCTTTGCCAATAAATTGGCCATTCTTGGACAAAACAAACTTATCAGACTCATACACTAGTTTGAAACCTCTCTTATTGAGAAGGTCCCCAGACACAAGATTTTTACACATATCAGGTACATGAAGTACATCAATTAGAGTAAGTGTCTTTCCAGAAGTTAGCTTCAATTCCACTGTGCCTTTTCCAACTACATTGGTGCGAAGATTATTTGCCATCTTCACTTATTTTCCATCAATTTCTTGATATGTTTTGAATGAAGAGCGGTCCTTGCATATGTGGACCGTTGCGCCGGTATCCAGCCACCATCCCTTTTCATTATCAATTGAATTTGCTTCGCAAACAGTAGCAATAAGATCTTCAACATTGTTGGTTTCCTTCGACCTTTGTTTTTCCTTAAATGCCTTCTTTTTAAGACGACATTCTCGAGAATAATGACCCGGTTTGTCACAGAAGAAACATTTTCCCTTCATTTTCTTATTTGCACCTTTGTTCTTCAATTTTGAATCATTCTTTGCTTTAAATTTTGAGTCTTTGGTAATCTTGGATTTTTGATCCTCAACCATATTAGCTTTTGAATGACCCTCACCTTGTTCATCCTTCTTTTATCGAACACTTGTATCATCTTCAATACGAAGGTGACGAAGAAGGGATTCCATAGTACAAGTCTTTTCATCATGATTAATTTTCTTCTTAAAGCCATTACAATAGGATGGAAGTTTTGAAACAATCACCCCTACTTGAAATTCATCTTGAAGATTAATACCAGTGTCTTTAAGGTCACTAACAATTTGTTGGAGTTCATGGGCTTGTGCAACGACAGATTTATCATTACTCATTCTAAAATTCATATAGTTTGAAATTAGAAACTTACGGTTGCTCGCTTCCTCGTTTTGATACTTTATCTCCAAAGCCTTCCATAATTCCTTTGCCGTCGGAATCATTCAATGAACGCCATAAATAGTTTGAGACAAAGCATTGAGGATGTGTCCTCGACACATAAATTCGTCTTCTTTCCTCTTCACACATTTTTGCTTTATTTCTTCGGTGTCTTCGGGTGTGGGCTCGGGAATTTGTTCAAGGTTATCATCTAGAATGTATGCAAGTTTTAGTGATGTGAGGAAGAACATAACTTTCTCTTGCCAATGGGTGAAATTTCCGCCATCAAAACGGTCGAGTCGGATTAAGTCTTGAGTCATGACCTGAACAGATTGTGCCACAGTTCCTTCCATTTGAGTGGAGTAATAAGAATAAATTTTGCCTAAAACTGTTGGAGTTTTGTTATGGAAAGAACGGAATATATTAATTAATTTCTGCAAGGCACGTTCTTGGAACGCTTTCTTTTAGGCAAAATTTCTCCCAATCCGGTTGAGACAGAACCAGAACCGCGAGTACACTATGGGTTTTTATAGAATCTGCCTTCAGGATATAATGTAGTGTATTAACAGTTGTTTGATTCAAACTATGTACTGTTTGATCAAACCGAGAACACTCTGAATTTGTAACTTGATAATGCCAAAGTATAGAGGACGGAGAGAGGAGAAACTAGCAATTTTTTGGTGTCCAAAACAGAGGCCTAAAACTCTTTTTATAGCCATTTCTGTGACTGTTCTTCAACAGTCACAGCTCTTCATGGAGTGACTCAGCAACCGTTGGATCGTGCTTGTTTGGAACAGCTGTGATCTAATGGTTTAGATTACGCGTCCCATCGTAAGCGAATGGACATCCCCTACACGAAACGCTACGAGTTCATCTAACGGTTTAGATAAAGTCCTTTTGGATTTTAAACCCTTTGATCGGATCGTTTAATCATAACCATTGATCTATTTTACCTCGTCAAAACTTTAGGCTCCCACGCTCCAAGCGACGATGCACACGTGCGAAGTGCCAAGTGCGCGTCAAAGCGCGCAATGCGCCCTATGTCGCCCAATCGCCCTTTCTCGCGCCGCGTGTCGCACTTACGCGTGTCGCGATTGGTGGTTCTTAAGCACCACCGCGATGCGTAGGATCATAGCCTCTTATTTGACTTGTCAACTAAGAATCTTAGTTGTCATTTAGTTGATATACCACTACTTTTTGTAGTATTCTTCCAATGTGTAATAATATGGGATTTTGAGCACTCCCATATCTTTCACACCCATTTGCTCATGTTTCTACCTTCTAAATTAAAACCCAAACTATGTTTAAAATAAAACACCAATAATATAATAAAATATTAACAACTAAAAAAATAAAATATCAATAAATATTGGAATTTATCCAACAGCTTGGTCCCTTGCACAGCTCGATTCCTTGATCCACATCTACATCTAAATTCAGATGACTTTTTCCTTATGATCTGGATTGTATTGTTCTTGAATAAGAATGTAATTATAAAAAGATTTCGATTTTGGTTTCTATTTCTTTCTCATGCCTCTTTCATTATAATTCTCTGCTTCACTTTTATGCGGATGTAAGTATAAATGTGAATGGATAGATTGTAGGCTTCTATTAAGGTGAAATCCAACGTGATCTAAAAATAAAAAATGTTATAGTTAAAAGTGTTTTAATTAAAAGATGCATAATAATTATAATAAATTATAAATCTCCATGAGACCATTATAGAAAATTTCATTCCCAAAAAATCTACAACAAAACCTTAATGTTTTTTTTCCAGACATCACAGTTATTGTAAAAGAATACAAAAAAGTCTTTTTATTTCACATACCAAGTTTCTTTGTCATCCCGAAATGGTTGATGAAAGTCATCTTTATAATAGCTGGTTTACGAATACCATTGATAACCGTTCACGCATCGCGCAGGTTGAAAGTAATCCACAAAAAAGAACTTTATTTGTTTTGTTTTTACACATCATACTAAGTTATTTTACATACTAAGTTACCTTCCATGATACTTACTTCAAGCCGTAGCCAACAACAAAAAAACCATGTTGTGTGGTATTCATTTTATATCATTATTCTCACGTTAAATATATAAACACAACACATATATACCCATATAAATGTATGATACATAGAGAGTGATGCAAACAAAAAATGGGGGAGAACAAATAATGACATCAAAGTGGTATTTAAAAGGTTGGAGAGTTTTTTTAATTGTTTTTTTAATAATTTTGGAGTTGTTGCCTTACTTCATGATATTTTCACCTCATTTATAATTTAGCTTTATATTCGACAAATTTCTTCACATACTAACTTATTTTTCACTCAATTAATTTTTGTAATGATTTCATGAATTTTTTTTTCGATATTTTTAGTTTATATGTTAATAATTTCGTTAAAAAACAATCCTGCATCACGAAATTTGCATGCCAGTAGTTCTTTTTAATCCCAAACCTAACCGTTGCCCCACACCATACATTCATCACTCTCGGTCTCACTCTCATCTCCATCTCTCGTCACCCTAAACACTAACCAGAACCAAGTGTTTGTTGACTTTTTGTTATAGGTTTTGTTTAGTTTAAAATATGATTTTTTTTCTTGGTTTTTCTATTATATGTCAATATCCAATCTCTCATATGAAATTTTTTTTCTCAATTTTGCAATTTTTTGGAGATGAGATATGAATATTTTATGTTGTATAATAATTCATGTTTGCAAACCAGCGTGGATATGCTCCTCTAATTTGTATTTGATTATTTTTTTATTATTGGTTTATTTATATTTTAATGAAATATTATTTTGGCAAAAATCTAATTCAACAAGGTTCAATTAAAAATCTGCTCAGGTTAATCGGGTCGTGTTGTGTTTAATTGGATAAATATTATAAATCATGTCGTGGTAAAATCATGTTGCTTTGTTCTTCATTCTCACCACTTCTAAACATGCATTTCTCGGTCATAAGAAGTTGTGTTCCTAGGCCTTTAATATTGGGTCCCTATAAGGCTATAAGATTGTAATAAATCTGTGAAACATAAAAAAATTCAAAAAAGTGAAGTTTTCACTAAGCGAATCTTGAGGGTGGATACGTGAGTTACAATCCCCTTATTTTAATTTTTATTGTACGTGTATATTTTAATTTTTGGTTTAATAATTGTAATCCATAGTCTTTAACCTATCCGGTATGAGTTTAGGTTCAAAATGAGAGAGATGATAATTGTACTCTTAGAAAAGAAAATGAAAGGATTCTAATTGAGAACCTGACATTTGGTGAGACATTGAGAAATGCGATATGGACATTCTACGATGAGTCATCATCTAGAGAAGAAGAGCGACAAAGAAATCTGCAACAACTAACAATGGAAAATGTTACAAGAGGTTAATTAATCCAATCCACACACACACACACACACACATATATATATATATATATATATATATATATATATATATATATATATATATATATATATATAATCCTCCTTTGTTTTATGCTATCTCTTACTACTATAAAATGCAAAATAAGGCATTAAGACTCCCCTCCAACCACCCTATCCACGTAGGCAAAACATTTAATCTCACATTTCGTCTATTTTCTCCCTCTGCCTATTCCTTTTCTCCGTAAATGCTATACAAAGAATTAAATTCCCTCCAGAACTAGGGCGTCCACGTGGCATGTATAATTCTTCTCTCTCGAATCACATTCCTTCTTTCCACGAAGCCTTTATCTCTCCTAAACGATTCCAAACGATCCAAAAGGATCCATCTCCCTTACCCGCAATTAATTACCCCTCCTATCTCCCTAACTCCTCTGTCTTTGTGAATTCTTTTACTCATTAACGATTTCAAAAACTGAAGGAGACGAAAAATCACCTATACACTTTTATTATAAATCAATCTGCAAATTTAATCAGCGATGAAGTTCGAAGTTCCAGTTCTGGCTCCAAAAATCGAAGATGAGCTGGTAAGGAGAAATCTGCAGGTTCCATACCCCTGAAGGCGAAGAATTTAACTGAGACGTCGGAGTTATGGCCAATGATGAAATTCGATGAGACTTTAAAGATAAATTTATCGTTATAAAGTGTGTTCTAAGATGGGTTTTCATCCTTCTAAGTTTTGTTTTCATCGTTCTGAGTTGGGTTTTTAATTTAGTAGAGGTGGGTGATAATAATGATGATCATACAACTAATTGGAAAATTTGTCTTCTCAGCTTCAGGTATATACTGATTTTAGAGAAAAAAACTAGAAACGTTTCCTTCAACTTTTAATAGGCTATGTTTGAAAAGACTGTCTTAGTTTTTCACATAATTCATTGGTTAAAATTTTCTGTCTTGGTTTCCAACCTCAATTGAAAACTCAAATGATGACCCTTTTTCCTTTTCACATGCATTTGGTAATCTCACTCTCTCGCTATGCACATACACACACACACACACACACACACACACACACAAATCCATTCATATGTACATAAACTGAACAGTACTGAAATGCGAGATTAGTTTTAACACATCTGACAATTCGTTCATTTTCAGGTTGAAAGTCGCCAAGGTAATTTAAAGGTTTCACAGATGCTCCTGCTGAAAAAGCCATTACAACTCTATATACCACTCTATTGGAGGTAAATCTCAACATCTTAATGCATATGATTTTGCAATATTGTTAATGCCTAAAATTGTTGTAACCAACTCTGCTGTATTGATCGATAAGAAGGTATGTGCATTTTCGATTCCATGTAAAGGAATCTTTCCATTTCCCTGTACTACATAGGCTATGTGAACATTTGTAACATAAAAATCTTTTTTTGTATGGAGTAATACAACAATTTGTTTTCATGCGTTCAAGGTGTTTGTTTTAAAATTTATTTAAACCATACTAGATTGTAAAACTCAAATCAATTTTAGCCTATTTATTGTCACATCTATACTAATTATTTAATTTCATAATAGTTGATGTAGTCTTAAATTTTCTTATTTTATATTACTTGCACTGTTTACATTTGTATCTTTAACATGGTTTACATGAATATATTGTTCATGAAACCTTTGGAAGGATAGGTTACCCCAAAATTGGCAATCTATTGTTTGTTTATTACTGCTATATGGTCTGTAAATGGT
The DNA here is from genome assembly GCA_949130495.1 of Sambucus nigra. Taxonomy (NCBI): domain Eukaryota; kingdom Viridiplantae; phylum Streptophyta; class Magnoliopsida; order Dipsacales; family Adoxaceae; genus Sambucus; species Sambucus nigra. The sequence continues at coordinate 187,873,082 of OX422207.1, forward strand.
TTTAATATGCTTATAATTTTTTTTAAAGTATGATTGGTCAAATTTTTTATTTTCATAGGTTAGTTCTCCTTTTATGGTGTAATTTGTTTTGTAAAAATCTAAAGAGGAAATGGGGAGGTTAAAATTTATATTTAATGTTTGAAGAACCTAAGTGAAATATGCTATTATACAATTATTACCAAACACGTTTTAGATATTTTTTAATATGTTTTCAGATTCTATGTAAAATTGTTGATGTTATGTTGTTCAATTGCCAAGATCCTTTCTTATGGTTTCATGTTGTCCATGTATTAGTAGGTCAATACCAAATCAAAGATTAAAAAGGTAACCGTGTATGGATTGTTTGAAGAAACTAAGAACGCTGAGTCTTTGGGAGGTAACTTCTTTTCAACCTAAATATGGTAGATAACTCCCTTTCTACCTAAACCCTCTATTTTATCCCTTTTATAGTGCCAAGGTTTGTTGATATCATTTCATAGTTAATTTTTATTACTTTATTTAATATTTCTTTTATATTTGGGGTTGCACTTAAGGGAATATCATCAAACAATTATGGCTTCGTAGTTATGATATCCTTTAGCTCACCCTTCACCTAAAAAATTGACACTGTGAAATTAGATTCTTAAGGACGGGGCAGGCATGGTGTGGGCAAAAACAAATCCCATTCGCTTCTGCCCCATTGGTCCCAGCTATGGCACAAGTGCATACCCCATCATTGTTCAACACAGCCTATGTTTATCCCCAAATAGACAAACACACACACTACTTCTAAAAGCACGAAAAACACATTTTCATCCTTTAGACCAATATACCCCTTATCCAAGAATAATTACTTGATGATTAATCAATTTCCAATCCAATGAATGAGAAGGCTAGAAGCCTCTTTGTCTCTCTCAGATTCTCTTTCTATCCCCGGTTCTCTATTATCGATTCTCTCTGTCTCTTAATTACAGAACACATCCCTTCATCTTCCAAATTTAATACAAAACATCTCTATTTAGGTTAATTAACCTAATCCCTCCATCTTACACATGTGCATGCTTCCATTAACCAACAAGAGCAACAAAACCTCTGTTTTCCCAGAATTTTTTTAATGCTTTATGCCAGCTACGAGATATTCAATTGCATCGATGGCAAAGGTCACTACACCGAATGCCATCTCAAATTTTTGTCACCATATTCTTACCATTACTTCCCTTCCACATTGAGAATCCTCTTTTTATTAGTACTAATGAGGGCTCGACTTTGTAGGCCACTCATTTGCCTATTATATAATAATACTGTTTTTAGTCTCTTTTAATATAATTTGTCATTAGGTTTTGATTAGAACTTCTGTTACTTCATAGGAATTTTTTATTTTTGGGGTTGGATTTGATCACTGAACAGTGTACGGATTGAGAGATTGATAAGATTTATATGGGAAGTTATATATTATGTGCGGATATAGTTTTCTTTCTCACTTTGAGTTGGTAATCTAATGATTTAGCATCCTTTTTTTTGCATATAGATCTGATGATCTTCATTTCTTTCAAACCTAGAGAACCGATAAAATATATATTCTTTTGCATATGTAAAAGTCTAAGGGCATATGGAAAGAACAACACCACATTGACAATAGTTGACAGTGGTGATGGAATGACAAAGTCAAGTAAATAATAGTTTAAATATTTTTCAGTTTGTGGTTCTTGGAAATGATATGCTTATCAAAGATTTTATATTATCTAAAATCTGAATATTTTCTCAACAATCTTGGTAGTATTTTATATTTTGGTACCAAGTAGTTCATGGAAGCTCTTGCAGTTGGTGTTGAGGTAAGCATGATGGGGTAGTTTGGTGTTCATTTTATGGTCAACCATTTTTTAATTGACATTTTTGTATAAGGTTCTATCTAATGTTCTTGACAGGTTAATTTTTTTTATGGCTACATGAATTTAAGGAACCCCTCATGCTAAACTTTATTTGATATGCTTAAAAATACTTTGCTTTTTATGTGCACATTCTTTCTATCGAGTGTTCCTCCATGTTTTTTACAAATTTGAAAATTTATTTAATAATTTGTAATATATTGTTATGGCAAATTAGTTGTCATACAGACTTTGAACAACTGTTATAAACACTTATAAGGGAGTCACGGTTGAGTATAAAAGCATTGACTTGCTCTGTCTTTGGATGCACTATGGAGGTTGTTGTGGGACAATGGTAACAGCCAACATACGTTGATGCTGAACATTTTGTCCTGGAGGACAGTGTGGCCACCTCTATGTGGCAGTCTAGCTGTTAATCAAACATATACAATTTATTACGGCTGTGGAAATGATTCTCAATTTTGAATACACATCTAAAGCTTAATGGATCACTGTAATACATCTAAAACTCAATGGAACACTGCAATTTTTAATATAAATATAAAAATTAATGGAACTTAAAAAAATTCAAGAGATATTAACTCTATAGCAGAGGGATATATAACAGTGTAATAGACTGCATTCTCATGCTGAAGTGCTTTATTGCATATTGTATACATATATTAGCAGTAGGAATTGAAAATAATGCATATTTCAGGCGACCCAAAGTGGTATACCGACTGAACTTACAAATGTCATCCGCGGTACGCACAATTTCCAACTGAAATTGACATCGAATAACTTGCTGCAAGGATGGCAGAACTACACAGTTACAAGAATGGTGACAGATGATTTTTTGGCAAAACAGTTAAAAGAAGACTCTACCTCAAAGGTAAATGAATTTCAAATTCATTTAAACAACCTTCGAATTGGTATTAACAATTGCAAACACATCTTCTTATATTGTTTTGTAAAGATAACCACATCTTCATACGCATTTAAAATTTCTTCTCAACTGACACCACTCATTATTTCATTAGCATTTCTGGAATCCGTTTCCTCGGGGTGAGATCAATATTAGTTCTCATAGTGTCTGTATTTGTTTCATTACACTGGGAATTGATCATAACTATTGGAATTTATTTTTTAACATGGAAAAAAGTGGGGTAATTTACACACTTCAATTACAATCCATAGTGTTGTTTCACTATAATTCCAAATAACTTAAAATATAAAAATAGTTTGCATCCAAATTAGAATTTGTCAATATTTCAAATATGCTCATTTAAAAGCTTCAAATGAAGAGTCACAAGTCATCATATATGATTACAGTTGAAAAAATATAAATGAAAGAAACCAATAAAAATCAGACAGTGAACAACACACAATAATGCATTTATTTCATCTTTCCAATGAAAAATCAGGCATATTGAAAGAAATTTATGTCGATATATTTCTATACATTCATGATGTAGCTACTGTCTTCGATTATTTTACCACGGAATAACACTTGGTACAGGAACCTTCTTGGACTCAACTTTATATGAGTCAGAATATCCCCTTATTGAAGCATTGCCATAGTATGGGAGAGGAAGAGATGGCCCAGGGGAGATTTAGCAGTCTTATATGTGGAACTAATCTCACTGATGTTCTCATTACAAGTATGATATCATAAAATTAAATTTTAATCATTTTGATTGATAGATTCATGGCGTGATTTTATAAAATGAACATGCGTTCAGTGGCCAAAGTGAATCCTGGTGGAAGAAGTTTCGCGGTAAAGAACTGAACAACACCAGGCCCTACATGATAGAGATAATGCACTCAGATCAAATCCAGATATCTAACCTTACTTTTATCGACTCCCCATTATGGTTTATCCATCCAGTTTACAGCAGGTTTGAACACCTCTATTCTAAATGTTGTCTATATCTTTTTGAAACACATGCTAGGCACATAGAAGTACACAAAATGTTGTCTATATGTTTTTTGAAACACGTGCTAGGAACACAGAAAGTACACAAAATGTTTTGTCAACAAAGTGCAAAGATTTTCTCATTATCTAATTTGTTTGAAATATGAATTTCTTCTTCGTAGG